>CM055311.2:26258202-27458202 GCA_029255685.2 Silene conica | reverse complement strand
TTGAGTAGGGAAAAGAATAAATATAACAATATAATAAACTCCGCACCGATCCAACGCCAAATAAACTCCGCACCGATCCAACGCCATATATATATACTCCGCACCGATCCAACACCATATATACTCCGCACCGATCCAACACCATATATACTCCGCACCGATCCAACTCCGTATCACAAAACAATAGAATATATATATGCACAACATAATAATATCTCAAAATAGTACAAACAGCACAAAATAACGTTCTCATGATATTATATCGTAAACATGTTTAACATCAAGGATGATAGATCACACATTATTATAAACCAGTATTTTCCCCTACCTGAAATAGCAGGAACGCAGATCAAACCAAAGCTTGCCTAGAAATGTTCCACACGAAACCCGCTACCTAAACAAATATTATATAATTAATAAACACCCTAATACTCGCAAAACACATGCACATTCTATTTATAGAAACTCCCTATATTTAGAAAGCCTCCCACCACCGAGTTACCCAAAATAATAACTTTGTAAATATAGTAACTTCTAAAAATAGTAACTTCGATTTGAAATTCAAACTATAAATACACTCATTAAAACCATATCAAATAATATCTTTACCATAATTACCAACAAACTCATAAATGACAAAATAACAAAAACAATACTAATAATAATATTAATAAGGATAATAATAATAATAATAATAATAATAATAATAATAAAACAACTCGACACATGCCAAAACAGCCCCGTATACCCTCAACCACAACCCGTGACAAACACCCCTACAACCACCACGTGACTCCTTTGCCGACCCCAAAAACCAACACCACGCCTACCCAGAACCACCGACTTCCACCACAACCACCAACCAGCCACTCGACAGCCGCCGGTGAGCCGCACCAGGCCCAGCTCAGGCCTGCCTCCTTACCCGCAGCACCTGCCCAGGCCATATAAAACCACCCTTCGACTCTGACCCAGCCACCAACGACACCAGACTCGACCACCACCACCACCACCAGACTCCAGGCTAAACACTCGGTGACAATATCGTTCCGACCTCCCCCGAGTCCACGATATTACCACCACCCAAAACCCCTGACACACACAGACTGACTGACGACAACAAAATACGAAAAAACCGACCTTCTGACTCCTACCATCAACCACCGCTGTACCTCCATAACCAACCACCACTGCATATCGAGGCTACCACCAAGAGTAACCCCTTACCACCGCCTGTCCCAAAACACAACGACCCCTAACACAAAACATAGACACAACATAAAAAAAACTGATCAAACAAAAGATGCATATAAATCACCTGTTATCATCTGTTGCAACCACTGATCTGACACTAACCAAAAACACCTTCGAAATAAGCAACAACAACCAACAACCCTTAATCTATAGCCTACATATGAACATTATACTTCCTAGTACAATATTATGTAAAAACTATAAGCATACGATGCCCAAAACTCTCCTTAAACAGACGACGAAACTCTACTGAAAACCAGAAAAATAACGAGATGGTGGTGGACATACCAGATCCTTCACCAATTCGAACCACTCTACGTCAGTCTACAAACACCGTGGATGGGTTCCTCCCCTTCTCTACTGTGGCGGCTAGGGCTTGGTGTGGTTGTTTTTGAGTTTGAGTAGGGTTTAGAGTAAGTAAAGATGCCATATATATGACGGCAGGCTACAGTTCTGGTCAGGGTTTCTAAAACTTGTGTGTGGGCTGCTACTTGAGCACGCAAAACGAGGCCCACACGAGGCACTCGACAGGTCTCAAGTTCGAGCCCTAGCAACACCATACTACCACTATTAATGTAGGATACTTAGATCCCCACTTCGAGTCTTACCTAAGTCTAAAACACTTCGCACAAACGAGTATAAACAAGCCTAATAAACGAATGATTCTTTAAAAGAAACTATCGTTTTTCACAAACCGAGGCCCAAAAAACGAGGTATTACAAATGCGATCGATTAAGAGAGTATGAGCATGTGACTGGTGAGGGAGCGAAAGAGGAAAAAATGAAACAAAATTTGGGATTTAGGGTTTGTATCTTTGACAGACAAAGTGAATGAGGATGACTGGATGAATGATCCCATTTTTCTTTTTTAATATTAGTAATCATTTGAGGGGAATAAGTAAAACGCCTCAAATTGTAGTATTTGCGGCGTTATTTTGCTAGACGTCTCAAATAACATGTGTATTTAAAAAAAATCTAAAAAACAAATTACTATTTGCTGCTATTTGAATAAAACGCCTCAAATGAAGAGCCTCAAATTAAAGTTTTTCTACTAGTGTTTTGTGCTCAGAAAACACCTTAAAAGTGGCTCCATAGAGATAATGGTGCTATAATATAAGTGCAAAGATCACTGCTCCTAACTCCAATTCATGGGTAGGGTAATTTTCCTCATAGGTCTTCAATTGTCGGGAAGCATATGCGATCACTCTCTCGTTCTGCATTAACAAACACCCTAGACCATGCTTGGAAGCGTCGGTATAAACCTCAAAATTATCACTCCCATTAGGCAAAGCGAGGATAGGAGCTGTCGTCAAGCGTTCCTTAAGAGTTAAGAATGCCTTCGCACAACTCTCATCCCAGGCAAAACGATTCTCCTTCCTCATCAATGATGTCAAGGGCTTTGCTATCTTCGTGAAATCCTTGACAAATCTCCTGTAATAACCTGCCAGTCCCAAGAAGCTTCGAATCTCTCTCACATTCTTCGGGCTTTGCCACCTAGTCAATGCCTCGATCCTACTAGGTTCTATGCACACCCCCTCCTTGGAAATCACGCACATGCCCTAGAAAGGCAACCTTCTTTAGCTAAAATTCACACTTGCTCAACTTGGCATTCAGCTCATTCTCCTCCAGGGTCTTTAGTACCTTTCTCAAGTGCTCCTCGTGTTCCTCCTCATTCTTCGAATACACTAGGATATCATCGATAAATACAACCACGAACTTATCCGAATATGGGCTAAATACCCGAATCATCAAATCCATGAAAACTGTCGGAGCATTAGTCAACCCGAATGGCATAACCACAAATTCATAGTGGCCATACCTCGTTCTGAAAGCGGTCTTGGGAATGTCTTCGTCTTTGATCCTTAATTGGTGATACCCCGATCTCAAATCAATTTTGGAGAAAACCCCAGCTCCACTTAACTAGTCGAACAGATCACCAATTCTGGGCAATGGATAACGGTTCTTGATGGTCACATTGTTCACTTCTCGTTAGTCAACACAAAGCCTCAGACTCCCATCCTTCTTCTTCACAAATAACACGGGTGCTCTCCGGGGCGACAGACTAGGTTGGACGAACCCCTTCTCAGCTAATTCATGCAACTGCTTCTTCAACTCGTCCATCTCTCTCGGTCCCATACGATACGGTGATTTAAATATCGGTCCTGCTCCCGGCATTAGATCAATGGAAAATTCCACTTCTCTCCTCGGTGGCAATGTTGGGAAATGTGTCCTCAACAATAGTGCGATCACGTAATTAAATCTCATGACGAGAATGCGCAAGGGATGATACGATTTTATATTAGTCAACTGACCAACATTAATCGGTAATGATTGGCTAGCTAGAGTTTGACATTACTGTCGTATGACGGTGGTGGTCAGTTGATCCCTTTAGGTCACACCTATAGGACAATTCCCTTAATTGATAAGATGATCAAATGTATATTGATACGATTTGACCATATTCCTTAAACTCGTATATCGAGAAATCAGAGGTTAAATCTTATTGTAAGATTTATGTTTATAATTGAAACGTGTCAATTATTAAACATTGAACGATATTTTACGATATCGTAATTAGAATGAATCGGGTTGTATATTAATACAAAGGTTGTAAATCGTATTGACGATTATCATAAATAATCATTTTATATTAGTAATTACGAATTACTCGTCAAACTGATAAATATGATTTATTTAATTTATAAATAATATTTATTCGATAAATATATATGTTTTAAATTAAAACAATTGTATTTTATAACATTGTGACATATTGTATGTCACATAATATACAAATTGTGCAATTGACAAAAATAAAATGGATGTCCATTTTATCTCAAATGGGACGGTTAGGGAGATGCTTTAAGGTATGTTTTGTCTCTTAATGACATTGTTTAAAGCATAATTAAGAAGCATGCTCTTGTAAATAGGACCTAGAGCCACCTATGATTGCATGGGTAAGAGAAATGTTCTCTTTTGAGCCTTCCTATGGCCGGCTACCCCTAAACCAAGACAACCACAATAAAACTTGTTTTTAGACAAGAAAATTCATTCATTCTAATTTTTAAGCAAATATTTTTCTAGGGAGAAATATACAAAAACCTCCAAGTATTATAAGATAATAACACATACTAATTGTAGTATTGAGATGATATATTCTAATAAGTAATTAGAATTTGTTTAAGGAAATCCGATTCTTATACTAGCTTGTTCAAGTCTCAGTTTGTTAAGGGATTGTCTTGGTGCATCCAAAGGAGGTGTTCTTGTTGAATACTTGGAGGATCATCCTAGCATTGCATTTCGGACCGTGTGTAAGGGTCGAAATCTCTCCTATTTCTGCATATATTTAGCATGCATAAGATCTAATAATATGTTAATTAAAATGTTAATTAAAGGATTATATTTAGTATGGAAAGTATTAGATTATGAGATAATTAAAGCTAACAATTGGTATCAGAGCAACTAGGTTGTTTGCATGCTTTCCGTTGATGTTTTTACGGTTATTAAGATAACAAAATAAAATTTGGAATTTCGTTTGATATAAGTTATGGCCAAAATTATTTAAGCATTAATACCTACTGTTTTTTAAAATGTTTTATAATATTTTGAATATATTTTGCATGAATATTGGTTATTGGTATATTAAATCTCGGTTTTATTAAGTTTTAATGGTTAAAAATTGTTTATTTTGGGAAAAGTAGTTAGATTCATCTTTTGGCCGAGATTTTTCAGTATGTTTTCATATGTATATCCTATGTTATGAATATGAATTTTCGTAAATTATGGACTAATATAACATGTAATATGTTTTTTAAAGGTTAAATTGCAATAAGATGAATAAAAATGGGTTTGTATAGTTATATTTGGAATTTGACTATAAAAATTTATGAGTATGTCACATGAAATATTTAAAATAAATGCTAAATTTTCCATAAATTTATCTCAAATATTGCAATATTATAGATTTTTAATGTAAAAATCGGGTAATTGGTGACATTATTTCGACTTTAATAGTTTAAGTTGGAATTTGGCCATAAAAATTTAACACGATGTCATATATATTATTTCCAGCATGTATAAAAATTTCGAGATTTTTATCTTATTTTATGCTTGAGAAATAATTTTAAAGGTTAAAATCATACGATATATGACGAAAATCGTTAAAATTTGCAATAGTTGTTAAAATGGCCGAAACATTTAACCCATAATAGTCATATATGATATGTTCATCACTAAATTATTCTTGGGAGCCAAAAGTGTCTATTTTGATTTAATTTTAATTGTTAAAAAGTTGCATTTAAAATTGAATTAAAAGAGTCATATTTTTGATTTTTCGGCTTCTTGGGCCGTGTGTAATTTATTTTTCTGTCCATTTTATGTTCTTAAAGTGTTTTGGAAAGTGTAAGAATATTATTAGTATTTTATTTGCATTTATGGAACTAATTATTGAATTTTCCGACTTAAAATGCTCGTTTTACGTCTTATTTTCGAAATATATGTTAAAACCGTATAAATACTAATATTTTTAAAGTTCTGAAATTTTAAGAAGATTATGGAATTTTCAAAATTTGAATTTTGAATTTTTCGAAATTTTTATGACTCTTTTGGATTTTTATATTATTTTTCCCGTAAAACCGAGTAATACCGAACAATATTAAAATATGTTAAGTTAAGTCATGTTCAAAGTTTGAGTAAGACTAAATTTTGAAACCTATATGAGTTGGGATGATTAACTTAAGAATGAATACCGATTCATATAATGCATAGTGTTGTTAATCGTTAAAACACGCGATTCCATAAAAACCGAGGTATACGATGACTATTTATTTAAATAGGACGATTTGGCTTAGGATTTGCATGATAGTTCATATATTTATAAGCATTGCATATTTTAATTATGAATGTCATGATTTTATTTACGTAATTTTGGGAATTATGTAATTTACTTAGTATGGCCTTAGTTTTTAACCGGTATTTCCCGTAATGTAAGGGGTTACCGATTCGGTTGTAATTTTGTGATCTCGTATCACCCAATTTTAATTTATTTCTATTTTATAATGTATAAAGTAGACTAGAAAAGTTGTAATTTTTGTAAATTCCGGACTTCCTTGAAGACGGTGCCATTCGGAAAGGAGTTCCGACAAAGACGGTGTTTACCTCGTAGTCCGTGCCTCGTGAGATTCAAGGGACCAAAGGAGTTGGTTTCCGAATTTGTACTCTTATTATTTCTTTTCTTGGAAAGGCCATACTAGGGTTTATTTTTATGCTTTTATTTGCTTTTATATGTTTGCATGCATAGCCAAATCGTCTTATATCGTCTCATGCATTTTTCGATTTAGTCGACCTAGTGATTTATTTTAT
Source organism: Silene conica (assembly GCA_029255685.2). Classification (NCBI taxonomy): domain Eukaryota; kingdom Viridiplantae; phylum Streptophyta; class Magnoliopsida; order Caryophyllales; family Caryophyllaceae; genus Silene; species Silene conica. The sequence continues at coordinate 27,451,591 of CM055311.2, read as the reverse complement.
CGATAATTCACCGACTTAGTTCACTTAAACGGAGATAGATAATAATTTGACTAGATCTCTTACATATAAATATTGAGACTTAGCCTTACCAAAAAGTACGGACCCATGAATCCCTTCTTCACAAGAACGTAGGCTCAGCTATACCGGGGTACTAAAATTGTCACATTGGGTAAGTGGGGTAATAAGATTACACCTTGAAATTTGGTTAATCTCAAGAAAGTATTCGTAATCGTATTTGCAATAAGTTCGGGCTAAAGACGATTTTTAGAAAATTGTCGACCGAGAGTTCTAAGGTAGAACCGATTAAGAGGTTAATCCACCAAATTATACAAATTAGGGATGAATCGGCTATACCGTGCCCGAATTAGTATGGGTTTGGGTCTCGGGATTGTTTACTTAATTGGGTAAGAGATCATTAAGTAAATATACTAAACTTGTTTAAAATTATTTACGAGTTTTGAAAATGACGTTGTTTTAATTCCTTCAAATTTTATTGTAGTTTATTTTTCAACATCATCAATGGCAACCAACGCTCCACCTCTCACTCGATAAGCATGGTTCCAATTTTAAGGATTGGGATGCGCAATTACTCTTGGCCGCTCAAGGTAACGATAAGACTCGTTACCCATCCAAAGCCGCTCCTCCCGCTCCGACCGCTCGTTCTGCGATCGGAACTCGTGAGGCCTATGAAGCCTACATGAAAGAGTCCTCCGCTCTTAAAAATGTGCTCATCTTCTCCATGGAGCCGGATCTCCAAAGGAGTATGATCAAGTTGACCACATCGTATGAGATATACACCAAGCTTGCGACCATGTTTTCGCAAACTCCAAGGGTGATTCAATATGAAGCGGCTTCCGCCTTCTTCGACATCACCTTGAAGGAAGGGCAAAAGATAAGCCCTCATGTGCTCAAACTCGTTGAGATCGCGGAGACTTTAAAAACGCAAGACGTTGATGTTCCCGACTCTCTCATAATTGACCGAGTTCTTCACTCGCTCAATAAGGTAAAATCGTATGCTCAATTCCGGGTGAATTTTAATATGCGAAACCAAGAGACCACATTGGATGAGTTGCATAAGATGCTCGTCCAAGCCGAAAGGGACATGGGACTTCATGAAAGTTCCACCAAGGATGTTTTAAACATCGAAAAGAAAGGGAAATCGAGCTTCAAGAAGAATGCCTTTAAAGGCAAGGGCAAGAAAACGTTCAAGCCCAAAGCGACTAAAGAAAAGACCTTTTCGAAAGGCCCTTCCACCTCTTCTTCGAAATCCGAAGACAAGTGCCATTATTGCACGAGGATCGATCATTGGAAGCGTAATTGTCCCAAATACTTAAGCGATCTAAAAAATGGGAAGGCAACCGCCGTAGGTAATAGTTCTCGTTTATGATTCATGTCATTTATCAACTTATGTATTGTGATACAAATGTGTTGATATTTACCCTTTTTAATTGTTTTAAAGGGCCACCTCCTAATAATGATAAGGGCAAGGAGAAGGAAGCATGAGGTTCCTTACTTGGATGGCTACGGTAGCATCCAATTGATCGAAGACTTGAAGAGCTAGGCTCTAATTTTCATATCGTCTTCTTTCATATTTTGCATTTTATTTATGGAACAATTTACTTTCTTGTAAGACAAGGATTAAAATCCTAAAATAATGGTTGTAATTTTGGATATTGGTGACTTGGTTTTCAACCCGAGTCACTACTTTTGTTCTTAATCAATGTCTTGATTTCTCAAATAAATTGCATACCTTGTTTAAACATGAATAATGGTGATTTTATCACGCAATAAACATTGATACAATCAATATAATGTAATCAAAGTGTTGATTAAAACGGAGAACTACACCCCATGAGATACTTTCAATCAAAATGAGACAACATCAGTTCATTATAAGATTTTCATTTTAAGTGAAAATGAGAATGTATTCATCACACCTATAAAACTTCAAACATTCATATGCATTGGTTAATCGAAATAGCTATCCTTATACGAATAAAGGTTATTGTTACAATGATAGAGTGGGAGAAAATATTTCGCTCGCAAACCAATGATGAAAATAAAGGATCTTAGAGAAGATTCCTACATGGGAGTCTTAAGAAGAGCCCTAAATGAATGAATTGAAGAAACTACGAGAGGACACTGAAGAAACCACGGGAGGACACACGAAGAAAGTTCCCTATGTTCATTGTTTCAGAGGGAAACCCCGTCTGAATTCGGAAGGAATATCGGCTCCTTGAGATAATGATTTTTTAAAGATTATAAGATAATAGAGGAGAAATCATCTATCTATACGGGAGGAAAGACCGGTTCCTTAATAAATGATTTTTCTAAATTTATAAGATAAAAGAGAATAAATCATCTCAATTCTCTCAATGTAGTTATAAGGAAATTATCATGTCATATTCGTCTCGACGAAACAAAGACATGAAAAGAGGGTGTTGATTGATTGAATGAAAATAGATCACTATAGGGATAGTGTGTGGGGAATAAAGCATGTATTCACCCTAAACTTGCAGGATTATAATGAAAAATACAGTTGTGTTTATAGTCCTAAGATTAAAAAGGATAAGAAAAAGAATTCAACCTTTGGTCCTTTGTGCTTATGGCCTAAGAACAGGAATTAAAGTAAATTCCCTCCTATAACTTGCACCCAAGACTTGATTGAGATGATGCCGCGTGTGCTAGAAAATACTCTCCAATTGCTTTGCAATATGGGGAGAGCTTTTGAGAGGTTTTAGATGTGAGATCTGAGTTTTGGGAAAAAGATGTTCTCAAAACCCTAATTGTGAGAATTATGAATTACAAGTAAGTGACAAAAGGAGAAAGACTCTCCTTTTGTATTACTTAGGTCGGCCGAATGGGTCTTGGGTAAGGGTGGGCTTTTTCCACTCTTACCTTATACCTTTGCGTGATTCGACCCGTTTAGCTTTAAGTTGTTCGCGGGTTTTATTTATAAATCGTAACATGTTATCAGATATTAATACAGTCGATATATTAATAATGGTCTGACAAAATACGATATTGTATAATTACCCAAATTAATATAACTGTTTATATTAATACGCGAATACTATATTTAATTAAATATAACCGTTTATATTTAATTTACGAATTAATCTTGTAATCCGTATTAGCTAAAATTATTTAATCCGTATTAAATAATAATCTCAACATCTTATTGACTAATTTATTAGTCAACACCTCTGACTAACTGTTTAGTCATATCCGGCATAAATGTGACTGTATTTTCATACCTTCACATCTCTCAAACGTGTCCTATAGGTGTGACGTATAGGGACCAGTTGATCACCGCCATCCGTATGACAATAACGTCAAACTTATCTAGCAAGCCAACCGTTATTGATAAACGTGGATCAACTGGTAATAATACAAAAGTATGCCCTTGTGATCCTTAAAGAGATTTAATAAGTCATTGTACTTAATTGTCAAGGACACCAGCCCCAACAATCTCCCACTTGTCCGTACAAGGATATGTGCAATGACGTTATCACACTACATGTGGAGGACACAATCTCCAACAAACTCCCACTTGTCCGTACAAGTGTAGGTGCGATAACCGAATCTCATATCCTTTTAAAATTTCTCCCACTCAATGTAAGACAATTTGCAAATCCGCATTCGCAAAGGTCGTATCTCACAAGCGATCTGTATCAAGAGTGGTTTCCCCGACTAGAGAGTAACTTAACTGATAAAACGAATCTGTATTCGAGCATGGCCATGCATTTCAGTTACTACTCCTCGAGTGGCCCTGAGAAATGATAAAATCCTGATAAGGGTTTGGATATTTCCCTCAACTCGAATCCTGCCGATATCGCCCAGCATGAAATAACCCAGAAAAAATCCTCTTGGCCCCTGTTACGGTGACCGTGGGAAAGAAACCAAAGTTACCCAAAATCTGTCTTAATCTCAAGAAACAGTTGAAAGTCAAAAGACTCGACTCTAAGGAACACTATGGAGGTCCTATCCACGACCTGGCACCCAATGTTATAAAACATTTAGGACTCCATAACGTTGTCACGGGGTGTCCTACGAGATATTCGTATAACTCGCCTTTGTGATTGGTCAGTCATCCACGTGACTTATGGCTCGTTGAACCCACCATCAACCAACGTCACAAAATGATTACCTGAGTTATCAGCTCAAGTGGGTAATCAAGGACCAAAACGATGTAATGTTAATCAGTTCACTTTGTGGTGTTCAAAATTGGCGTACAATTCCACATGAGAAACAAAACATTTTATATCATAACAATAAGGTTGAATAGAGTACACGAGAAAATGAATTATTACATGAATTCATAAAAGAGTACTACAACTTAGGAACACATCCAATTCCCATGGAATGAATGTGCCATTCATGCTTATCACGTGGTAATGCTTTTGTGAGAGGATCGGCTATGTTGTCATCCGTAGCGATCTTTTCAATAAAAATCTCCTTTTGCTCCACGTAATCTCTGATTAGATGAGCTTTCCGTTGTACATGCCTAGCCTTGCTGCTAGACTTATGCTCCTTAGCTTGGAAGATGGCACCGCTATTGTCACAATAGACGGTGATTGGGTCATTCGAACTAGGCACTACTGATAGTCCTTGTAAGAATTGACGCATCCATATTGCTTCCTTAGCTGCTTCTGAGGCGGCATAGTACTCGGACTCAGTCGTAGAATCTGCTGTAACACTCTGTTTAGAACTTTTCCAGCTGACAGCAGCGCCATTAAGAGTAAAAACGAATCCAGACTGAGATTTCGAGTCATCTCGATCCGTTTGGAAGCTAGCATCTGCGTAACCCGTGGCGCAGAGCGTCGAGTCGCCTCCAAAAGTCAATCCCCAATCTTTAGTCCTCCGTAGGTACTTAAGAATGTTTTTCACGGCCATCCAGTGTTGTTCACCTGGATGAGCTTGGAATCGACTTGTCATACTCAATGCATATGCAACGTCAGGACGTGTGCATATCATGGCATACATGATCGATCCTATTGCCGAAGCATAAGGAATCCGACTCATGCGCTCTTTCTCTTCCACTGACTTAGCTTCTTGAGTCTTGCTCAAGTGAAGCCCAGGAGTCATAGGAAGGAACCCCTTCTTGGAGTTCGTCATGCTGAATCTCTCCAGAATCTTCTCTATATAAGATTCCTGACTGAGAGACAACATCCGTCGTGATCTATCCCTGTAGATACGGATGCCCAAAATTCTTTGTGCCTCTCCCAGATCTTTCATCTGGAAATGGTTTTTCAACCATGCTTTAACCGAAGATAAGAGAGGTATGTCATTCCCAATCAAGAGTATGTCATCGACATACAGTACTAGGAATACAATCTTACTCCCACTCGACTTGATATAGAGACATGGTTCCTCGACTGATCGAATGAACCCATTCTCTTTTATCACTTGGTCGAAGCGATGATTCCAACTCCGCGATGCTTGCTTAAGTCCATAGATGGAACGCTTAAGCTTGCAAACTTTCTTAGGATGTTCTGGATCAATAAAACCCTCGGGTTGTACCATGTACAACTCTTCCTCCAAATAACCGTTTAAGAAGGCGGTTTTAACGTCCATTTGCCATATTTCATAGTCATGAAATGCGGCTATCGCTAAGATAATCCGAATGGAACGTAGCATGACTACGGGTGCAAAGATCTCATCATAGTGCAAGCCTGGCACTTGAGTGAAACCTTTAGCAACTAGTCTAGCCTTGTGGATATCTTGTTGTCCTTCCACGGCATGCTTTATCTTGTAAAGCCATTTGCATTGAAGGGGACGTACCTTTGCAGGTAGGTCCACAAGATCCCACACGTTGTTCTCATACATGGAGTCCATCTCGGATTGCATGGCTTCTAGCCATAGCTTTGAGTCAGAACTGGTCATGGCACCTTTATAGGTTGTGGGTTCATTACCCTCTAGGAGTAAGACGTCATCTGTATCGTGTTCCTCGACCATACCAATGTATCTGTCCGGTGGAATAGAGACTCTTCCCGACCTCCTAGGTTCCTCGGGGATATCTACCGCAGCCTCGGGTGAAGGAACTGTTTCCTCCAATGGTTGCTCGATAGTTGGTTCTTGAACCTCCGATAACTCGAAGGTTCTATTACTCGACTTGTTCTCGAGAAATTCTTTCTCTAAGAACGTCGCACTAGCCGCAACAAAAACACGTTGTTCGGTAGGCGAGTAGAAGTAATGACCAAACGTTCCCTTTGGGTAGCCTATAAATTATGTCTTGACCGATCGCGGGCCGAGCTTATCCTCGTGCCTCCACTTGACATAAGCCTCGCAGCCCCTAACCCGAATAAAGGACAAGTTGGGGACCCTTCCCTTCCATAACTCGAATGGAGTCTTGTCAACAGCTTTAGACGGACTTCGGTTAAGTATTAGAGCGGCTGACAAAAGAGCATATCCCCACAATGAATCAGGCACAACGGTGTGACTCATCATGGATCGAACCATATCGAGTAAAGTTCGATTTCTCCGTTCGGACACACCATTTAATTGTGGTGTTCCAGGTGGAGTCAACTGTAGCACGATCCCATAGTCTTTAACGTGTTGATCAAACTCGCGTGAAAGATACTCACCACCACGATCCGAGCGTAGTGCTTTAATCTTTCTACCCAGCTGGTTCTGTACCCGATTCTGGTATTCTTTGAACTTGTCAAAGGATTCACTTTTGTGCTTCATTAAGTAGACATAGCCATATCTACTCAAATCATCCGTGAAAGTGATGAAATACCTATAGCCATCTCGTGCGTTGATCGACATAGGGCCACATACGTCCGTATGTATGAGTCCTAATAGGTCGGCAGCGCGCATTCCAACACCTTTGAAGGAAATACGAGTCATTTTGCCGATGAGACATGATTCACACGTGCCATATGATTCGAAATCAAAGGGCGAAATAGCTCCATTCTGTATGAGCTGTTTAACGCGTTTCTCATTTATGTGTCCCATACGACAATGCCATAGGTAAGTTTGATCTTTGTCACCTACCTTTATTCTTTTATTATTCACATGTAATATCTCGGTAGTTTGATCTAAAACATAAATTCCATTCATGGAAACTGCCTTGCCATAAATCATATTGTGTAAGGAGAAAATACAGCTATTATTCTCTATTACAAATGAAAAACCAAGTTTGTCAAGTGCAGAAACTGAAATAATGTTTTTGGATAAACTAGGAACATAATAACAGTTATATAAAAATAACTCGAATCCACTTGGAAGCTGGATTACGTATGTTCCCTTCGAGACTGCAGCCACACGTGCTCCATTCCCGACACGCAGGTCCACCTCACCCTTGGTTAGGGGTTCTTGGTTTCGGAGGCCCTGCACATGATTACATAGATGAGAACCACAACCAGTATCAAGTACCCAAGTTCCGCAACTTGCATGGTTAATCTCAATCATGTGAATAAAAGAAGAAGAAGACATACCAACAGGAGTAACACGGCCTGCCTTAATGTCCTCGCGATACACGGGGCATGAGCGCCTCCAATGCCCAGTCTTGTGGCAATGGTGACATTCCATGCTTGTATCCTTGCTCTTTGTCTTGCCTTGTGAGTTACTCGACTCACCAGGCCCACTCTTAGCAAATCCTGGTTTCTTGAACCTGGGCCTACCTACCGCTAGGTCGCCCTGAGCTTTAGCCTTCCCTTTACCTTTTCCCTTACTTGAGATCATGAGAACATCCTGCTTTAGACTCCCACTCAACTTTAGATCCTTCTCAGTCTGTACGAGAAGGGAGTGGAGCTCATGGGGAGTCTTCTTCATGTCGTTCATGTAGTAGTTGGCCCTAAAGAGGGCGAACCCATCATGAAGCGAATGAAGCATGCGATCAACGATGATGTTCTCACTGATCTTGCAGTTTAGGGACTCCAGTTTCTCGATATTCTCAATCATGTTGAGAATATGTGGGCTAACAGCTTGGCCCTTCTGGAGTTTCGCCTCAAAGAAGCGACATGTATGCTCATAAGAAACGATTCTCGGAGCCTTGGAGAATTCGTTAGTGAGCGTGGTGAAAATCTTGTTTGCACCATGGGTTATGAAGCGTCTTTGCAAATTGGATTCCATTGCATAGATGAGTACGTTCTTTATCGCACCCGCTTCCATAACGAAATCGCTATGAGCGCGAATTTCGTTGGCTCTAGCTCTAGTTCCTGGGTGTGGCGGAATGGGCTCAGTTAAGAACTTGAGCTTTCCGTCAGCAATGGCAGCATTCCGTAGTGCTGCCTCCCAGTCAGAGAAGTTTGACCCATCATTCCTCAGTCTAGTTGACTGATTCATGGAGTCCATGAAGGCTTTTAGCCAGGATTCACGTGCTAGCTTGGCACTTGGCATTGGGTCTTCACCAGCCATTTTAGTTTTACAGCAGTTTTAATGAACGTGTTCTACACTGAAAAGAAGATAAAACAAAACCATATAAGCAACTTATTGTTGTGATTTAAGTCTATATTAAATTGAATTTAAACTCGTAGACTCATGCATTTATATAATTGATCTCCCTCAAGAATTATATAAACGATCCCAAGACTCAATTTCCGTATATTGATAAGCCCACAGTTTGGCTAATTCCAATCGTTGGAACTCTTGGTCGATAGATTTCCGTATATCCTATCTATTAGTCCATCTCAGTCACTGGAATATTATCGAGTGACCATGATGTTGAGATAAAATAAATCATCTGTTCCCACTTACCCGACGTAGAAGGGGTCATATTATGCCTACCGACGAAGAAGGGATTCATGGGAGGCTGATTTATAAAGACTAATCTCAATTTTTAGTTATACGAGGAAGACCCCATCAACTTTTATTTATCCATATTTAAGTGAACTAAAAACTAGCATTTGCGTGAATGAATTAAATAAAGTGATGGCTTTTAAATTGACATGTGACATCTGTATTGTCACAGAAAACTAACGCGTGACCTCTACATGAGTCAGTTTTCAGGCATGATATAGGTGGTTTGGTTTTTAGGCGGAATATGATGCAAGCTATTATCGATGAAAGCGTAAAGATAAATGCAATAAACGTAAATAAAAGTCCTAGTGTGGCCTATCCTACCAAAATAAACATAAAACAACTTGGAATCCACCGTTGGACCCTAGAAGCTTGTCTTGATGTTCCATCTTGGTCCTTGCAGCGGGAGAGAGCATCCGGTCTCCGTCTTGTCTTTGGTCTTCACAAAATTACTAATTTAAATTACAAAAGTAATCCTAGATACATTCTAATTTAAATACAAAAGTAATTACATGGCAAAAACCCAAAACGGAGATTCAAGATCTCAAAATTACAAGCAAAATCGTGTCCCTTCATTACGGTGACACAATCTTCTAAGGCCACACTAAGTTACAACCGTTTGCAAAAATTAAATACGTTATCGAAAGCATTCAAGGCATTCACAAGACGATAAATAAAATGCATCAACTAAAAACAATTTATACATGACATAATACTGTTATTATGATTAATAAATTTATACCAAACCACCTTTTAAGATTAAAATTAAGTGACTATACCGTTTTAATCACCAATTTTAACAAACATATAATCCATTATTTTAAACTGTTTTAAAACAATATGTATCAAACGAGGGTGAACCGTTTCACTAAATAATACACTATTTCCGTATATAGTACATTATTTTAAGCCATGTGAAAATAAAAAAAAACGAGTCTGTTACAGGGGGGGAGGTCGACCGACCTAAACTTGTGGTCGACCGACCTCCTGCCGAAAAACGGAAAAATATGCAACAGTAAAATCGGTCGACCGACCTATTAATTAGGTCGACCGACCAACAAGTAGTAAAAACGAATTTCAGAAAACGCAAAACGCTGCACTTTTTGAAATTAAAACAAGTTTTTACCTTTTAAACTTTGATTAAAACAAGTAAATCAAAATTAACATCAACAAGGGTTCACATATTGTTAAGAATATCGATTAATTAACAATATGTAAACAGGAATCGAAAAACAAGATCGAAAACTCATAAAGGAAACTGTTTTAAAAAAAAAACAGAAAACTCACACAGGGGCGGTCGACCGACCGCTAATACTGGTCGACCGACCGACGCAGCGGCAGAAACGAGATTTTTCAAAATCTTTAAAAAAAACTTATGAAAAACACAAAAGTAAAATTTTCATGGCCTAAGGCTCTGATACCACTTGTGGGGAATAAAGCATGTATTCACCCTAAACTTGCAGGATTATAATGAAAAATACAGTTGTGTTTATAGTCATAAGATTAAAAAGGATAAGAAAAAGAATTCAACTTTTGGTCCTTTGTGCTTATGGCCTAAGAACAGGAATTAAAGTAAATTCCCTCCTATAACTTGCACCCAAGACTTGATTGAGATGATGCCGCGTGTGCTAGAAAATACTCTCCAATTGCTTTGCAATATGGGGAGAGCTTTTGAGAGGTTTTAGATGTGAGATCTGAGTTTTGGGAAAAAGATGTTCTCAAAACCCTAATTGTGAGAATTATGAATTACAAGTAAGTGACAAAAGGAGAAAGACTCTCCTTTTGTATTACTTAGGTCGGCCGAATGGGTCTTGGGTAAGGGTGGGCTTTTTCCACTCTTACCTTATACCTTTGCGTGATTCGACCCGTTTAGCTTTAAGTTGTTCGCGGGTTTTATTTATAAATCGTAACATGTTATCAGATATTAATACAGTCGATATATTAATAATGGTCTGACAAAATACGATATTGTATAATTACCCAAATTAATATAACTGTTTATATTAATACGCGAATACTATATTTAATTAAATATAACCGTTTATATTTAATTTACGAATTAATCTTGTAATCCGTATTAGCTAAAATTATTTAATCCATATTAAATAATAATCTCAACATCTTATTGACTAATTTATTAGTCAACACCTCTGACTAACTGTTTAGTCATATCCGGCATAAATGTGACTGTATTTTCGTACCTTCACATCTCTCAAACGTGTCCTATAGGTGTGACGTATAGGGACCAGTTGATCACCGCCATCCGTATGACAATAACGTCAAACTTATCTAGCAAGCCAACCGTTATTGATAAACGTGGATCAACTGGTAATAATACAAAAGTATGCCCTTGTGATCCTTAAAGAGATTTAATAAGTCATTGTACTTAATTGTCAAGGACACCAGCCCCAACATAGTGATGGTGATAATGATTCAAGAAATGAAAGAAATGAAAAGTTCATTTAAGAGATCGAGTAATATTGATTTTAGTGGGAGCAATGTTCATTAAAAGAATTAAGCCTACCATTTAGAGAGGATGGGTGATTCTTTAAGGTGTAAAGAATAAGAGGTTTTCAATTCTAGATGAACAAATACTTTATATCATGAGATGATGGAGCTTTACGGGAAGGTTTATTATATTGATAATAAAAGGTCGCCCATTAGAAATCAAAATGGTTAAATATGATTCATATTGATGAATAAAACCATGATCATATTGCCAAGATGATTGAAAATTATAAGAATGATGAAATCATTAATAACTACAATATAGATTTCCGTACATAAGTGACTAGATAATTCCGAGTGATTCTTTAATCCCTCTAGTATATCAATACGTCACGAGTTATAAGATAACAGTGGGAGCTTCCCTCAAGAAAGGAAACTCAAGATCTAGAATGAGTTCGAGATACGTGCTCAAATAAGTTCATATTTTGTGAGATAATATGAGATGGAAGGAGAACAAAATTTGTAGGTTTTAGAATCATGAATAAAAGGTTTATTCGTAAAACACTAATACAAATTGATGATTGTGCATCAAATGCAATGAAATAGTATTGACTATTTTTGCACGACAATGTCATTTGAGTTATAATTAACTCAAAATGAAAGATACTTTGTCAAAATCCAAATGGGTTGTAAGAGACAATATTGAACCCCATAAGTGAACTGGATTGACTTAGTATAGCCCCTAGCCGCTTACATGAGGCGACATCTCAAAGCGACTAGAATGTGAAGCGATTGATGGCAAGTTCAAGTGCCATAGAGTCATATGTGATGACTAGTCGATCACATAGGAAGACTGCAAGAGACACAATGTCGGGCAAAGTGACCGCTTATAGAGTTCTGGAAATTTTATAATAGCTGGGTCGTGGCGAGAGCTGCTATAGTATTCTTATGAGTCAATTCTTAGACTAAAGACTACTCTCCCAAGATGGTACAGTTTAGGCATAACCTTGATCCATTCTCTACGACTTTTCGTAACTGGAGTCAAATGGGATTGCTTTGGGTTGTGACTGACTGTGACTAGTTGAAGGAAATAGTGCGATAGAAATTGTCCACCCCTTGTCAGGGTTGTTCAAATCTCAAGGCCACTCGAGGAGAAGTTAACTGGAAATGCGTGGCCACGCTCGGAAGGTATCTACAGTAGATAATTCCGGTCAACCAGTTATTCTCCAGATCGAGGAAACCACTCATGATATGATCAAATGCAAGTACGACCTCAGAGAGACATCTTGCATTGAGTGGGGGATTGTAATAGGACAAGAGAATAGGTGACGCACACTTATCGAGGACAAGTGGGAGATTGTTGGGAAATGTGTCCTCAACAATAGTGCGATCACGTAATTAAATCTCATGACGAGAATGCGCAAGGGATGATACGATTTTATATTAGTCAACTGACCAACATTAATCGGTAATGATTGGCTAGCTAGAGTTTGACATTACTGTCGTATGACGGTGGTGGTCAGTTGATCCCTTTAGGTCACACCTACAGGACAATTCCCTTAATTGATAAGATGATCAAATGTATATTGATACGATTTGACCATATTCCTTAAACTCGTATATCGAGAAATCAGAGGTTAAATCTTATTGTAAGATTTATGTTTATAATTGAAACGTGTCAATTATTAAACATTGAACGATATTTTACGATATCGTAATTAGAATGAATCGGGTTGTATATTTATACAAAGGTTGTAAATCGTATTGACGATTATCATAAATAATCATTTTATATTAGTAATTACGAATTACTTGTCAAACTGATAAATATGATTTATTTAATTTATAAATAATATTTATTCGATAAATATATATGTTTTAAATTAAAACAATTGTATTTTATAACATTGTGACATATTGTATGTCACATAATATACAAATTGTGCAATTGACAAAAATAAAATAGATGTCCATTTTATCTCAAATGGGACGGTTTAGGCAGATGCTTTAAGGTATGTTTTGTCTCTTAATGACATTGTTTAAAGCATAATTAAGAAGCATGCTCTTGTAAATAGGACCTAGCGCCACCTATGATTGCATGGGTAAGAGAAAAGTTCTCTTTTGAGCATTCCTATGGCCGGCTACCCCTAAACCAAGACAACCACAATAAAACTTGGCTTTAGACAAGAAAATTCATTCATTCTAATTTTTAAGCAAATATTTTTCTAGAGAGAAATATACAAAAACCTCCAAGTATTATAAGATAATAACACATACTAATTGTAGTATTGAGATGATATATTCTAATAAGTAATTAGAATTTGTTTAAGGAAATCCGATTCTTATACTAGCTTGTTCAAGTCTCGGTTTGTTAAGGGATTGTCTTGGTGCATCCAAAGGAGGTGTTCTTGTTGAATACTTGGAGGATCATCCTAGCATTGCATTTCGGACCGTGTGTAAGGGTCGAAATCTCTCCTATTTCCGCATATATTTAGCATGCATAAGATCTAATAATATGTTAATTAAAGGATTATATTTAGTATGACTAAAGTATTAGATTATGAGATAATTAAACCTAACAGGCAACCCCGGGATATCATCTTGAAATACTCCCTCAAACTCTCTCACAACATGTATCTCACTAGCCTTAGGAGTCTCCGTTTCATAATCCCACGTCTGACATAAAATCAACTTATCTCCCTTCTTCAGGCTAGACTTAAGGGTATTAACAAAAATGAATTTGACTTTGGGTTTGACCAAGTATCCTTTGTAAGACACTCTCACTCCTTTAGGTCCCCTCAAAGAAATCTTCTTCTGGTGACAGTCGATAAAAGTTATATACTTCCCCAACCAATCCATCCCCAGAATCACCTCAAAACCCCCAATGAAAATTCTATAAGGTCACAAAGGAAAATCACTTCCCCAATATTGATAGGCACACTCCTATACACTATACTACTTCACATAGACTCCCCAGAAGGTACAGTCACAGAGTCCATAGTCAAATCATAGATTTCAATTTCGAAAACCCTAGCATGCTCTCTAGATAGAAAAGAATGAGTAGCTCCGAAATCGAAAAGCACAAAGGCATGCTTAGAGTTCACTAGAAAAGTACCACTCACCACATGAGCATCAACTTTGGCTGCATGTTTCCCTATGGCAAAGAGTTTGCCACTAGATTTAGCCTCACTCTGGCTGGTAGTAGCTGTTCTGGTTTGCTGATTCCCTTCCATTCCGGTCTTTTGATTATTTCCACCCCGCTGTACTGAGTCTGATGAGAACGGTTTTGGTAGTTGTTGTAGTTCTTTTGCTAGTTACTGCTAATCCCGGACCTCGCACCCCCTCCATAGCCTGATGTGGGAGTACGGTATCCACCCCCTCCAGATGTATACATACGCGATCCACTATGTCCAGATGTTGGTGTACGGTAACCCCCAGACTGGTATCCTCCAGATGATCGACACACTGCCTGCTTGTGTCTTATCTTCCACAGCCATAGCAAACCAACCTAATCGAACTGGCCCTCGAACCTCGACTCTGGTAACTACTACAACTCTGGTTTCTCACACCTCCTGAGGCACTATAGGTGAAATACCCACTGTACTTGTTGGAGTTCTGCTTTTTCGATCCCATATTTTCGCTTACTGCTTCAGCTTTCCCCTTATCAGTCTTTGTCTTCTTGTCCTCTTTGATCATGTTAGAGAGCCTCTCCACCGCCCCAGCCCTTAGGTAGATTTCACGGACTGTGGTGGACGGAGCTGCAATGAGCCTCTTCTTGATGGTTATGGTCAGCCCCCTTTCGAATTTCATAGCCAGAATTGCGTCATCAAATCCCATCTCTCCCACATGACTCAACAATTGGATGAACTTTCGGTAATAAATCTCCACTATCATATCCTTAGTCATTCGGAAGGTATCAAACTCCTCCCTCAACTTACTCTTCTGGAACTCAGGTAGGAGCACTTCATATAAAATCCTCTTGAATGCGATCCACTCAACATGATTGCTCCCATATTCCTTTGCAGCTTCATGAATCTCTATTTTTCTCCCGGTCCACCAGTCTCTGGCCATTCCTCTAAGATAGTGGGCAGCTTGGTCAACCCTTAGCTCTTCAGGACAATCCACTAGCTCAAACAGGTTACTGAATTCTCGTCACCACTCTCCCATTAAGTGAGGTTCCCCCTCCCTAGTGAATTGAGTAGGGTTATGCCTCGCAATTATCGTACTCATTTTCGCAGAATCCAAACGTTTGGCCTTTAGGCCCTCATTCTTAGCTAGCAGTTGATCTAGTTCTTCTTGCGTGATGTTAGCCACAATATTCCTTCTCGGAGGCATATCTATAACAGATAAGGAAGTAAATGAGTCCCAGCTTAGGTAGGGGTACTCACCTAGATTAGGGTTATATTCCCTAAACATAATAATGCATACTCTTATATTAGTATAAACAACTATTTCTTACTACTACTTATCTATAATCATGGCTGAGGGATAACATAACCGCATATCACTAGACATGATATAATACTAACACAATACCGATCATCTCATGCATCCATAAGCCACCACATCATCATATATTATATTTAATTCCAAGCACATAAATTATTCATTCACATACCCTTAACTTTCATATTTATACCATCAACATATCAACAATTCATATAACTCTTTTATCATACTTCACTTTCAAAAGTCCCATCTCTTCCTATTCTACCCTTTCTCTCATATGCACTCAAGGTACCCGGGTAAAACTGAGAGGGCCAATGGTTCGGTATGAGGGGGGCCCTAACTCATCTCTTACCTTTAGTGTGCTCCTAATAATTCTATCCCGGTGTTAATTTTATTTAGACTCTTCCCACATTCATTGGGTTTATTAGGTTAGGTCTGAGGATCGTTCGCTCCGATACCACTTTGTTGTTGAAGCTAGTGTCCTCCACAGTTAGTAGTGCGACAACACGAATAAATCTTTTAAAGGATCACAGGGTATACTTTGTATTTTAGCCAGTTGATTCACGTTTATCAATAACGATTGGCTTGCTAGAAAGTTTGACGTTATTGTCATACAGATGGCGGAAAATCAATTGGTCCCTAAGAGTCAAACCTAAAGGATGTAATCTGAGAAATATGATTAGATGAAAATGTAATCATATTGATACTCTATACGACTAAACGGTTATTCAATGTAGTGATGATACAATTATTTAATACTGATTAAATAATATTAGCTGAGAAGAATTAAAATCTTATTTCATAATTAAATATAAAATGTTATATTTAATTAGTGTGTGTAATGAAATTATTTAATAAGGATTAAATGATTCAGTTAAATATAAATAGTTATATTTAATTGTTAAATTATAAATATACGATATTTATAAGATAAATATTACACATAAGAGAGTATGATAACCGAATTTTACAAATAATATTTCGTTAATCTGGAGTATTTCGGTCAGTTAGATGTGTCGAATGGATTGAGTTTGTTACAGGTGTTAGGCAGTAGTTTAGGTAGACTCAAATACGGATTCGGGAAAAATCCTATCTAAACTATGCAAGGTGGTTAAGGTGATAAAATAAGTGTTATTCTAATAACCAAAGACTACTAGCTATATATTGAGATCTCACGACTCAATTTAACACAAGAGTTACACGCCTAACTAATCCCTCCCCCTCTCTCTCTCTCTAGCTTTCATCTTACACAAAAATTAGAGGTAATTTTTGTAGTTTCTAGCTCAAGAAAAGGTATTTCTCGGAGCATCTTGGGTGCAACACTTAGGAGGATATCTATTTTGATATATGATCTTAGGCCTCTTGCAAGGACCAAAGGTTAATTCTGGTTCCCAATCCTTGTATCTTGTATTTCGTTTATGACAGTAAATCATATATTATAATTTCGTTATAATCCTGCATATAAAGTATTGGGACATATACAAATATTTTCTCACAAGTGGTATCAGAGCGTTATGTTTACGAAATTTATTTTGTATGATTTTCATAAACGTTTTTGGGGGGAAAAAAATCGGCGGTACTGTTCACGAGAAAAAAAAGGTTTTTTTTCCGAGTACCCTATTTTTATTTTTTTTTCATTTGCGGCTGATTTTTTTTACGGGCTGTTTCATGTTGTTTTTTTTCTTGTTATGCATTATAAGGATAATGTATACATCTTGTTGTGAAAGAGTTCACAAGTTTTGATACCGATTTATTTTAAAAAGGTTTAAAATCATGTTGGATTAATTCATATTATACGATATTATGAATAGGTTTTGCTTGATTAAAATTATGTGAGTAATTACGGAATTATCACATAGTTTAAGTCATTGTTAAATGGTGGTTTGGGTAAATTACTCTACATAATTACGGAATTATGTCTTGAAAGTTTAATTTAATTATTTGATGCATCTTTTATATATTATTGTTGAATGAATGAATGCTCTAATTTTCGTATTTTGCAAACGGTTGTAATTTTACTTAGTGTGGCCTTAGTTAATCATGTTTTCTTAATGATGGAAACATGGTTGGTGATGTAATTATGAGATCTCGAATCTCCTTTTCTTTATTTTATGTTTTGGGAAGTATAATGTAATAATAGGTCTATTATGTAATTTTTTTTTATTAAATGTAATTTAAAGAAACTGAATCGATTCCAAAGTTGTATTGTTTTTGTTCTTTTTGGTAGGATAGGCCACACTAGGACTTGTTTTATTTTTCGTATTTATTTCCGTTCTTATTGCCTGTCATTCACATGTTTTTGCATCATTTTTCCGCCTAAACCAAACCACCTAAGACTGCATGGAAATTGACTCATATAGGTATGTATGTTTATTATCATGGACATACAGATGTCACTTGCACATTTTTTTCTTAAGCCATCACCTTAGTTTATTCATTCTCGCATGATAGATATTCGTTCACTTAAAATTAATTAAAATAAAGTTGATGGGATCTTCCTTTATAACCTAAAATTGAGATTAGTCTTTTATAAGTCAAATTACTATGAATCCCTTCTTCGTCGTCGCCAGGCATATAGGACCTTGTTCTCCATATGACCCCTTCTACGTTGGGTAAGTAGTAGCTGTTGACTTATTTTACCTCAACATCATGATCCTCGTACGATTATGTGGTTATGGTGGACTAAATATTGAATTTACAGAAATTTATCGACCAAGAATTCTAAAGTTAGAATTAGCCAAAAGGTTGGCTTATCAATTTACGGAAATTGAGTTTTGGAATCATTTATATAGTTCTGGAGGAAGATCAATTATATAAATGCTTAAGTCATCGCATTAAAATGTTTTTGTACAGACTATACACAAAACGATGGGATGCTTATTATATTTTATTTTCTTCTTTGTAGTGTAGAATTCATTTTTTCAAAATCAATAATACTGCATACAAAATTGTTGGCCATACTAATGACCCAATGCCAAGTGTAACCCTCGATAAGCATTCCTGGCTTAGAGCCTTTACGGACCACATGAATCAGTCCACGCGACTGAAGAATGATGGGTCAAACTTTGCGGATTGGGAGGCATCATTACGGAATGCTGCCATAGCTTATGGTAAGCTCAAGTACTTGACTGAGCCAATACCACCTAACCCAGGTCCCAATGCCGGAATCAACGAATCACTCGCGTATAGTGATTTCGTTATGGAAGCGGGTGCGATAAACAACGTACTCATCTTTGCAATGGAATCCAATTTTCAAAGGCGCTTCATTACCCAAGGTGCAAATAAGATTTTCACCACGCTCACTAATGAGTTCTCGAAAGCACCGAGGATCGTTACTTATGAGCATACCTGCCGCTTCTTTGATGCGAAACTCCAAAAGCGCCAACCGGTTAGCCCACACATTCTCAATATGATTGAGAATGTCGAGAGATTGGAGTCCCTGAACTCCAAAATCAGTGAGAACGCTATCATTGATCGAATGCTTCACTCACTTCACGATGGATTTTCTCTTTTCAATGCAAAATATTACAATAATGACATGAGGAAAAGTCCTCATGAGCTACACTCCCTTCTGGTACAGACCAAGAATGATCTTAAATTGAGTGGGAGCATGAAGCAAGATGTTCTAATGGTTGCAAATAAGGGATAGGGTAAGGGCAAGGTTCATGGCGAGCTAACTGTAGCTAAGCCATCAAAGTTTAAAAGGGCTGGATTTAAGAGTGGGTCTGGTGAGACAAGTAGCTCACAAGGCAAGGTAAAGAGCAAAGACTGTGACATTGAGTGCCACCATTGCCACAAGACTGGGCTTTGGAGGCGGAACTGTCCAGTGTACCGTGAGGACATAAAAGCAGGCTACGTCGCTCCTGTTGGTATGTCATCTTATATTCATATGATTGAGATTAACCATGCAAGTTTCGGAACTGGGGTATTAGATACTGGTTGTGGTTCTCATATGTGTAATCATTTGTTGGGCCTAAAAAACATCACACCTCTCGCAAAGGGTGATGTGGACCTGCGAGTTTAGAATGGAGCAAAATTTGATGCTGCTTCCATGGGAACATATGTGATGCAGCTACCGAGCGGATTCGAGTTACATCTGTATAACTTTTACTATGTACCCAACTTATCTAAGAACATTATTTTTGTTTCCATACTCGATAAAAACGAATTTTCATTCATAATAAAGGATAATAGCTGCATTTTCTCTTTAAATGGAATGATTTATGGTAAAGCAGTTTCCATGAATGGTATATATGTCTTAGATCAATCGACTGAAATATTACATGTGAATAATAAAAAAATAAAGGTTGGTGACAAAGATCAAACTTATCTATGGCAGTGTCGTATGGGGCACATAAATGAGAAACGTGTAAAGCAGCTAATAAAGAATGACGCTATATCCCCATTTGATTATGAATCATTTGGCACATCTGAATCATGTCTCATCGGCAAGATGACTCGTATTTCCCTCAAAGGTGTTGGAATGCGCGCTGCTGACTTATTAGGCCTCGTACATACAGATGTGTGTGGAGCTATGTCAATCACTGCGAGAGAGGGCTATAGATATTTTATCACTTTCACGCACGATTTAAGTAGAGACGGAAATATCTACTGATGCGTGTCTATTTTTGATGTTTTTCATCTATTTTTACACGCATTTGGTCGCTCATTTACTATGTTTTAGCCCTTATTTCCCAACAATCGTGTACTTTCGTATTTTTATGCTCTTTTGCAGATTTATGCGGAAAATGGACGATTTAGGACCAAATCCTTATCCTCAAGTCTTTTGCATAATTAAGGAATAACGAAAGGTCAACTGGAATCTTTATTTAAGTGCCAAAGGTCAAAACAAGAAGAAATCCGAGGATTTCCGTACGGAGGCGGTCGACCGACCAGATAAACAGGTCGGCCGACCAGGCCTGATGTTCATAAAAGTCCAAATTTCAAGAAAGCCCGAGAAATCAATTGAGTCCATACGAAGCGGTCGACCGACCCACAAAGTAAGTCGGTCGACCTCAGCAGAAGCCCAGACGATTCTTTTCGGAAATAAATTAGAATTAGAGTATTTAGGAAATTCTTATTTTTCTACCTATATAAACTAATCTTGTGATTAGGGTTAGATATCTTTTGACTATCCATCATCCTTTTATCATATTTCTTAGAATCTAGTTCTTATCAATTTCATATAGTTGAGTTTTAGTTTCAAGTTTATTATTCAAGAATTCTCAAGCATTCAATAAAGTTTATTCCGTTCTGCCTTAATTCCAACTGTGGTAATTACCCTTTAATCTAGCTTTTATTATTGTTCTTATTACTTTTGCATTCAATTAAGATAGAAATCCCAAGCTTTATTGAATCTTGCATGCTTAGATTATTTATTATGTTTACCATGTTTAATCCCGTTTTCATAATCGTCTTAACAATCATGAGTAGCTAATTTTCATATGTTAGGATGTAGGGGATAATATGCATGGTAGAATAAAATCCGAAACCGACTTGTAGCAGAGCCGCGGTCGGCCGACTCATATAGTGGTCGGTCGACCGAGGCTGTGGTCGGCCGACTGGAGTAGCTGGTCGGTCGACCACTCGCGTCTGTATCCCGTTTCGTCTTTCCTTGTTGACTATAACACCCTGCAATGAAACTGAAAGGAGACTTGTAGGACGTTAGTAATGACCTACCCAAGATTGAAAGATACGGGAAGGGCATTGGTTTACACCTGAAGACGGCTAGGTTACTCAAGACTGAAAGGTATGTGACCTAGGATTTAGGAATCACCCTTATTGTTGACACCCAATAAATGTGAGACCTAGGAACTAATAGCATAGGCCGAAAGGAGCTATTAGGTAACATAGACCTAAAAAGATATGTTACACCCCCTTACGTGACTGCAATACATGTTGACCTTAGGATTTATTTTACCTTAGCTATTTATTACCCAAACATCCTAGCATCCCTTTTATTATATTTTATTCTCATCTTTTATTATTTGTTTATTTTAATCTTTGCCTTAGACTTAGTAATCAACCAATTCAAACCCCCAAAATTGTTACTTTAAACATTCACATCAAACAATAAACATTCCCCACCTCCTTGTGGTTCGACCCCGACTTTCACTATCTATTGTTAAAGTTAGGAATTATAAATTTTATCTTTGGTACCCTCAACGACGGGCATCAAATTTTGGCGCCGTTGCCGGGGAGGTGACGCTAGTGTTTATTGTTTTTGTTTTTGTTTCTCTTTGTTTAAGGAACTTTTTGTTCCTTAAACCTTCTCACCATTTTCTTGTAGTTTCCATCTTATGCGCAGGTCAGTTCAAGGAGAACTCCTACCACTTGACCACGAGCTTGAGAGGACCCTTAGAGAAAGGAGAAAGCAACTTCTAGCAAATCAGGAAGGAGGTTCACCATCTTCCTTATTTCAAGAAGACCTTTTTGAACAACCATCATTACCATCTTCACCAAAAACACCACCTTCACAACCAAATTCACCCATCAATCCACTTTCACCAAAAACACCACCTTTTACCTACTTTCCAGTTTTTCCAAAAGAAGAAGAAAACATGACAGAAGAAGCCACTATTGCCAGTCACTCCATGCCTCAGGCAAAGGACCTATACAAAGGGTTCACTTCACCTGCAGGTACTGGGAAGCCATTCGAGGCCAAGCCCGCCTACATAACTATGGTTGAAAGAAACCAATTTGGAGGCTCGGCCAATGAGGATGCTGCTAAGCATATTGAAATCTTCACAGATTACATATGCTCTATAGCACCCCCAGAAGGAGTGACGCAGGACCAGATTAAACAAACCATGTTCATCTTCTCTCTTAGGGATGTTGCGAGAGAGTGGTACAGAGATTTAGACCGCACTGCTGCGGGAGTCACAGATTGGAATACCCTAGCCTTGGCATTCTACAGGAAATACTATTCTGCATCAAAGACTAATGCCTTAAGAGCGCAGATTAATAATTTCAAGCAAGGCCCCAATGAAGATTTTAGTGAGGCGTGGGACAGGTTCAAGAGACTTGTTCGATCCATACCACATCACGGATTCGAACAATGGTTTCTCTGCAACCAGTTCTACAATGGCCTCTATGATGACAACAGGGCCTATCTAGATGCTGCAGCTAATGGGAGATTCCAAGATAATTCAGGAGAGACTAAGGGTCTCAAATTGATAGAAGATGTTGCTGTGCACCGTGCTGAGCATGGTACCTCCAGAGGCAATCAAAGAAAATCTGAATACAAGCTGTCAGCTATTGAGGCCTTGACAGCCAAATTGGAAAAATTAGAGGCTGGAGGAAAATTCGACCAAGGAAGTGGAAGCAAGGGAGGAATATACCAAGTAAACGCTGTTCAGGACGGACCCTTCGCTTGTGAGAGGTGCGGTGGAGAAGGGCACGTGTCAAAATTCTGTACTTCATCTAATGAAACATGTGCCGCTTTTCAACATTATCGTGGGAACAACTTCTATGACCCGAATAATAATAATGTCCATCCCCACTTAAGATGGACAAGCCAGAATGTTCAAAACCCACAACACATGCAACCTCAGCAAAATTCAACATATATACCCCCACATAAACAAAATTTCCAAAAACCACCTTTCAACCCTCAACCACCTTCAAACCCACCACCCAACACAAATGCTCTTATCCAAAATCTTATTGGGTTGGTTCAGAAGGAGTCACAGGCTAGAGAGGCAGGGATGAAGATGTTAGAGTCCCAGATTGCTCAAATTGCAAGCAAGAATGATACTAGGGCTCCGGGTCAGCTTCCGACCAAACCGGACCCGAAAAAAGAGACTCTAAACATCATCTCCCTGCGAAGTGGAGCTAAAGTGGGGAGCGAGAAAGAAAAACAGGCGAGTAGCAGCGAAGGCGGTCGACCGACCGAAGATCCTGGTCGACCGACCACAAAGCAGGACCCAGAAATTTTACCTGAACAGGAAACTGGTCGACCGACCGAAGAAACTGGTCGACCGACCACTGAAGCAGAACCCGAAGTTCCCTTTCGTCCAGATTTGCCGAATAACTTGCGGGATTTTCTTTTCCGGGGTGACAAGACCCCCAGGTTTTTAAAAAGGGCTGCAAATACTGAGTCCTCAGCTCCTGCTTTCCCAGAAAGACTCGTGCCTTCAAAGGATCAGGTATCTTTTGACAAATTTAAGGATGTGATTCGTTCATTAAATGTTCAAGTCCCGTTTTTAGAATTAGTTCAACAAGTCCCCTCCTATCTTAAATTTATGAGACAGCTTTTGTCCAGAAAGAGGTCCCTGGAAAAGGTCCAGTCGGTGGCCCTCACTGAAGAGTCATCTAGCTTTTTGTCACATGTCATTGCCCCTCATAAATTAGAGGACCCTGGTAGTTTTTCTGTCCCCTGTAATATAGGAACCTTCCCAGTTAAGAAAGCTTTATGCGACTTAGGTGCTAGTATAAGTGTCATGCCCCTAAGCGTTGCCTTAAAACTAGGAATGACCGAATTTGCAGTGACCAGTATGACAGTCCAGATGGCAGATCGCACATCTATGGAACCTATAGGGGTGTTGGAAGACATTCCTGTACGTATTGACAGGTTTTTCTTCCCAATTGACTTCGTAGTTTTGGACATCCCAGAGGATGCCCATATACCTATAATTCTAGGAAGACCTTTCCTTCACACTGCAGGTGCCATTATAGATGTAGGCACTGGGACTCTAACCTTCAAAGTAGGCAAGCATTCTATTATCTATGGCCTATCTTATAGGAAAAAGGATGCTATGACCCCCATCACATGTAATGCTATCACTTCTGAGAAGAAGTATGAGGTCATCACTACTTCTCCCACTTTATTACCTGTTCCTGTATCTGTTTTTACACCTCCGCCCCAGATTGGGAGCAGTAGGGAAGACACTTCTATTATGACTATTGCAGGAATTGGTTTGGGGAAACCCAAAGTGAAGGAAGTCATCATCCAGAGAGGAGGAATGGGATGTCTAAGCTATGAAGAAGATGAGGACCCAGACGTCGTGGATCGGGAAGAGAAGAAGAAGAGGAGGCAAGTTCAAGAGGAGAGACCGTCGCATATACTTTGCGATGGCGGAAAGAAGATGTGTGTTGCTACAAAAGCAAAAACCGTGGAGACTACGGCATGCCGTCAGAAGCCGTGGTCGGATATCTTCCGCATCTTTAGCGGATAGTTGTTTTAAGTTACAGTTTTTAAGACAATTTATTTTTTTGTTGTGTGAGACCTTATAGTTTGGCTTGCTCATAGTTTTAGATCCTTTCCTTTATGTTTGAGTAGTTAAGACTTTAGAATCGTTTTTGGCATCTCGCGCATTGTTGGGTGCACGTACTTTCTTGCTTTTTTCAGATTTTACGAAGAAACAAAGACCTCCGGGACGCAGAGGGTCGACCGACCAGAAACATCAGTCGGTCGACCTACTGTCGCTGTATCGCTAAATTTTCTGTGGTTCACAGGAGGTCGACCGACCAGAAACATCAGTCGGTCGACCTACTGTCCGCTGCGGTCTTTCGCTTCTCTTCCTTGGAAAACGCGAAATTGACTTGGTTACTTGAGTGGCACTGCTGGCCACCAAAACCTCCCAGCTTACGCTGGTTTGGGGAGGTTTTTCTCATGCGCCTATTAATCCAGTGAGTTCTTTCCAGTTTTTCCTTAGTTTTTTTTCTCTTTGCATCTTTCCTTTAATTTTCTGAAACCTTTACTTAGGCTAATACACAATGGGGACATTGTGCGGGTTGGTTTGGGGAATGGTTTCGTGTCACATGCATTGCATTTTGTCATACGTTTATTGCATTTCCGTATTGCATTGTTCTTTTCTTTATTTTCCTTACATATATAAGAAAAATACAAAAAAATGAAAAAAATTCAAAAAAAAAAATTCCAAAAAATGCACGTTTATTTTAGCATATAGGTCGAGTCGGAATGAAAGTATTTCAAGGATGATTTTGCTATCTTACATGTTTATGCCTTTACCTTGCCTTGTCAACTTGTTTTAGTATGAGAGTCTTTTGCATATCTACGAGTTTTTGTCAACTTGTATATCTTGAGACTTGACTTATACCTTGGCAACCTACTATACATTCTGAGTTTTAGAGCCTTATTCCTGGTTTCATTCTTAAACCAGTTGTCTAGGATGTGAGTAGTGCTCCCCTTGGAACATGTTACATCAATATGCATAAACATGAACTTGAATTGCTATATACTTGTTTTACTTTCTCGTTTTGTGAGTCTTGATACGTGCATTTGGGATCCCTTTTCTCATATTTACCCATAAGCTTCACATAGCCAAAATTGCCTTTTTATTTCCCCAAAAACTACATCCCATACTTAGCCTACCCTTCCAAGCTAGTATTTGTGGTCTTTGGTTTAATTTTTGAGGCATCTTGGTTTATATGCTATCTTGAGCAAAAAGAGAAGGAAAAGAAAGACAGAAAAGAAAAAAAAGAACATAAAAATTCAGAAAAAGAAAGAAAGAAAAGAAAAACGAAAAAAAAAATCAAAACATACAGGAAGTCAGTCGACCGACCAACATCATAGGTCGGCCGACCAACTGGCATCATCAGATTCAAAAATTCGTTCCAAATATCCCTTTCTTCTACAGGATATCACTCCCGTACTTCATTCAAAACATTTGGGAGTCCTTTCTTATATATAATGTGAGAGTTGTGCCACAAAAAGAGCACTTCCTTAATATCAAAAGTTGTGAAATATGTTGTTGGGAACCGGTTTTACTAGCTTGGCTACTAACCCCACATATCCAAAAACATCTTAACCACTTTTTACCTTTTACCTCACATATCTTTCATTACCTCGATTGCATGTGTCCAAGTCACTTAATGGGTTTGTTTTACATAGTTGTAGAATTCTTGTTCATGTTAGATTGCAGGCATGTTTTCATAGGTCGCAGTTAGGTGAGTGTCATGACAAAATACTTCTTTCTATCTTTTACATATACTCACCCTTTGCTTCATGAGTGTCTCGAGCGTACCGCGAGAGTCCATGGTATAAAGTCTCTATAGTCTTTATGTTTGCAGGTTTGACGACCATATAACTCGTTTGCATGATTTGAATACTTTCTCATTTTGTACCTGGCATTGGTTTAGGCTTACATGTAAATTTCGCTCTGAGATTGAAATCGTTCCATTAGTTAAGATCGAGTCTATTTCTTGCTTGAGGGCAAGCAAGGGTTTGGTTTGGGGAATTTGATGCGTGTCTATATTATGATGTTTTTCACCTGGAACACCACAATGAAATGGTGTGTCCGAACATAGAAATTGAACACTACTAGATATGGTTCGATCCATGATGAGTCACACATTTGTGCCGGATTCATTATGGGGCTTTGCTCTTTTGTCAGCTGCTCTTATACTTAACCGAAGTCCGTCTAAAGCTGTTGACAAGAATCCATATGAGATATGGAAGGGAACGGTCCCTAACTTGTCCTTTATTCGGGTTTGGGGGTTGCGAGGCTTATGTCAAGTGGAGACACGAGGATAAGCTCGACCCGCGATCGGTGAAGACATACTTTATTGGTTATCCAAAAGTAATGTTTGGTCATTACTTCTATTCGCCTACCGAACACCGCGATTTTATTGCGGCTACTGCGAAGTTCTTAGAGAAAGAGTTTCTCGAGAATAAGACAAGTAATAGAACCTTCGATCTCTCGGAGGTTCAAGAACCAACTACTGAGCAACATGATGCGTGCCTATTTTATGATGTTTTACATCTATTTTTACACGCATTTGGTCGCTCATTTACTATGTTTTAGCCTTTATTTCCCAACAATTATCTACTTTCGTATTTTTATGCACTTTTGCAGATATATGCGGAAAAGGGACGATTTTACACCAAACGTATGCCCTCGGAATCTTTCATAATCAAGGAACAAAGGAAAGTCCACTCAAAACATTGACCAAGTGCCAATAAGTCAAACCGAGGCGAATCAAAGCAATCCTACAGGAATAAGGGTCGACCGACCTACTACTTGGGTCGGCCGACCAGGCCTCTGTTATGGAAAGCCCAGAAAATCTCTGAAGCCCGACGTAGCAAGCAAAGCATACAGAATACTCCAACATATATAAACATGTGAAGCATATCAATATCTCAATAACTGATCTCATACTATCATGCAATCACTAATGCACGGCTCTCAACCAACTTCGTAAACTATTTAGAAGGAGAGCCGGTTTCCCTACTGGTTGCCCGGTCGGGGGGTCTTTCAATCCAAACCATTTACGAAACTGACTTAGAGTCATCCAATGCCTTGGATGAACAATAACAAGGTCAAACATCAGACTCATCAATATCAACAAGTATATCATCAGTATAAACATCTATATCTAACACTGTACCAACTCAAGGCAAGAAGATATAAAAACAACAATTACAAATGTTCAGAGGCGACATCTTAACGCATAACCTATATACCAATTTCACAATATCAAGCAAGGACTCAGAGGCGAAAACTCAACGCATGGACCAACTATCACAGAACACTAGACTCAGAGGCGAAAACTCAACGCATGGACTAGCATTCAATTCACAATCACAAGTAAGGAACTCAGAGGCGAAACCTCAACGCATGTTCCCCTACTACATCACAAGATATTAGACTCAGAGGCGAAAACTCAACGCATGTTCTAACACAAACACCTACACTCCGGGTAAGGTATGACAACCTGACTGCCCCGTCATGCAGTTGCTCTACTCGTCAGACTCAGAGGCCAGCTTAAGGCATGTCCTGACGCTATCACTCAAACATATGTGGACTCAGAGGCGAAAACTCAACGCATGTCCCAGACACGACAAACAAACACATATGGAGCTCAAAGGCGACATCTTAACGCATACCTCCATACATGACAAACAATCTACGTATTAAGTTCAGAGGCGACATCTTAACGCATAACTTAATACGCAACACTATAAGCATTCAACTTTAAACTACAACTTAGTTCTTATCTCTTATATCACTAACCCAACACTTAATTGATCCCGGGAACTAAGTTGAGGGAGAGCCGGTTTCCCTTTCGGTTACCCGACCGGGGGGGTCTCTATCCTCTCTCCATTCCCGAACCCAATATAGCGTTGCCAATCCTCCGAGGACCTCAAACACACATCAAAGGTACACGGAACGAGTTTCAAAACAAACCGACTAACCGTTTGAAAGTTAAAAGCAAAACCATGAGAACAGGGGCTCTCAGCCGGTCCCAGACCGTCTGCCTGTCCACCGCCTGGGAGTCCCTTCCCATGCCAAACCATCGGCTGAAAATCAAGGAGAAAGGGCTCTCAGCCGGTGGACCGTCCGCCGGCCAGCCGGCTGGGACTCCCTTCCCACAAGCCAATACTTAAATCTGAAAACACAAGGAGCGACCCTCAGCCGGTGTACCGGCTGCCGGCCTGCCGGCTGGGAGTCACTTCCCAAGCCTCTTTTGCGGATTTCAAAAACACCACAGGCACCCTGAGCCGGTCGACCGGCGGCCGACCTACCGGCTCAGGAACCTTTCTCCTAAAATCCAACACACAAAGAAAACAACCCCGACTCTGAGCCGGCCGACCGGCTGCCGGTCAGCCTGCCGGCTCAGAGCCTCTGCACGAGAATTTCGACATTTTCCACTATATGCAAATCATCCCAAATCGATTCAAGACTTCTAAATTAGCAAAATATGAAGTTTACCCATCACTTAAAATCACCAAATATACTAACTACCAGCAACAAATCCTCAATACGATTATACTTTGTATCCGTCGCAAACACAAATTTCTGAAAAAGAAATACTAGGCATGTGAAACATCACCTAAGCAAATAAACATCATACACATGTATTCCTAGCATGATTTCTAACTCATTGAACATAAACCATAAGAAAAATACGAAACTTAAGCATCCTAAACATGTAAATTGCTAATATGCACAATAAGGCCGAGTTTCTCATTATTGTCACCTTAAATGCAATCCCGCTCAAAGCTCCTCCTCTACGATGAAGCTATCCACGTTTGGGTCTTCTAAGCCCTCACCTACAATCAAGAAAAACGGGATTTAAAGCCTAAAAGACGGTTCTTAAGAAAACAGCCCAAATTTCGAGTGAAAGGAAATGAAAAACGGAAGTGACGGATGACTTGCAAATTCGATGGGAATTCCGAAAATGTGTGTTAGAGTTTTGGGCCTTGAAACTTGTGCACAAAAGTAGAGCAGCCCGTGGTAGAGTGAATAAGGAAATAACCACACAAACACCTCCTCTCTCCCTGCCGCCATATAAAGATGCTCAAAACCCTAACCTAAACCAAATCAAACACCTGCCTCTCTTGCATACCTCTTTGCCGCCACATAAGGGAGCTAGAAGGAGGGTTACACGGTGGGTTTTAGGTGGCCTAGGGTTGCTCGAATTCAGAGGGAAGAAGGTATGTTCACTGAGTTTCGAATGAACCCCAAGATGAAACTGAAAGGAGCCCCAAAAAGGAACGGGATGAGTTAGGGGCCCCCTCACACCAGACCTGGGCCCTTTCGGTTCTGTCTCGGGAACCCAATGAGAGTAATTGAAGAGTGGGGTAGATTCTATAGTGACCTAGTCATCTTGTGCTAACATTCTTGCAGGAGCAGAATGAGGTAAGTAATATTTGAGTTATGAGTAATGATGTCCAATGGAAAGATGTGTGTATATGAAATGTGGATCAAACTGGATGATGGAATTGAAATTTTAAGAGTTTAGAGGTGTAATTGTGAACAATAGTTAGAGTAGCGTGATCATAGTATGTTGGTGTTTGGAATGTTCTTATGGTATATGGTTAGTAAATGACTATTGTAGCTATGAAATATATTGGTTGGAATTTAGATATGAATGATCAGATTCAGATGTTATAGTAATCCATGTCTAGTGATATGCGGAATGAGTTTCCCTAAGCCATGAATGTATATAGTTATGTGTTGCATATATCGTACTTAAGATTATATGCCTTTTTAAACGCATTTAAAATTTGTTATAGAGATAGTAGTCAATAAGTTACTTTGTAGTAACCCCTAGTTTATATTTCCGTATTTGAATAGGTTGTGAGTATGTGACGGTAGAAACTAATTTATTTATATACACACGTATAACTATCGAGTTATCTAGTTGAGACTACTTTCAGTTTCGAGATCTTTACCGTGTCCTAGAAGATAATTATTGTTGAAATGAGGAATGCATGTTGATATGGTACAAAGTGATGTCTATGCTTCAATTGTATGCCAACATATTTTGGAAAAAGAATGGTTATATTTAAATACGATAGTGTGGTGATTTTAAGGAACACAATTTTTTTTTTTTGTTTAATTTTCAAAATGTTACCTTGCTTGTGAGGACTACCATTTAAAATGTCTTCTCTCTATGTGTATGAAAATTTTATGTATGATAAACTGTATGAAACCTTAACAAGTCGTTAATTAATTTTGATTTGTGAAAGTTGCCCAAATTCTGTTGAAGTTCCTGTCCAGACCAATTGAGTTGTGTTATAAATAATTCTCTTAAGATATGCCTTCGATTCTTTTTCCTATGGTCAACTAATTCTTCATATTTTCTAAAAACTATAATGGGCCGCAAGATAGCTAAGCAGTTAGTTAATTATGATTGTTGTAAGTTGCTGTGTAATGTGTAGTTGGTGGAATTGCGAGTTATGTAAGTTTCATATGATATTTTAATCAAATACGAATTATGTGAGGTGCCCACGTGATATCCTGATATGTGAATTATGCATAAGATATGAATATGAACCTTACTATATGATAGCGTAACTTTGTTTATTTCGTCAAAGTTTAATATGGAACCGTTTCAATTATGCCAATGCTCCTACTGTCTAGTGTTATGATCTCAAAATAATGATGTGTTGTCCGTTTTGACTGTCAAAATCGTGTTTATCGAAGAAGAGTCTTGCCAAGTGGCAGAATGAAATTTAACTGGTAAACTTACTAATATGATATAATAGTCTAAGGGTTATACGTAATTGTGTTTATTTGAACAATGTGAATCTTGTTGATGTTCTTGGATATTGATGGTTCATCTCTGTCTAGTTTCCTGTGATTATAATCTTTGTAACTTTTTCAAGTATAATGTTATACCATACAGTGAATAGCGTATTGTTATACTTAGAATCTGATTGCGACGTGTCGAATTATAAATTGTTTG
Source organism: Silene conica (assembly GCA_029255685.2). Taxonomy (NCBI): domain Eukaryota; kingdom Viridiplantae; phylum Streptophyta; class Magnoliopsida; order Caryophyllales; family Caryophyllaceae; genus Silene; species Silene conica. Next base: position 27,419,791 of record CM055311.2, on the reverse strand, counting down.
ACATATGATTTATGGGAGTACTAGTCTTGTGAATTCGTTTATTTATTTATTTATTTATTAATTTATTTATTTTTATCGATAAAACTTTCATAATTCATGAACTACAAAAAAAAAAAAATATATATATATATATATATCTTTTAGTAAAGGAAGGTCAGAATGTCTCCGTGTGGTCTCGTTGTAAAATTGTCTTTCGACTCGTGTTTATAAATTGTCACCAATTTACCACTTCAATGTTTCAAAATTTTCAAAATGTTTTAAAAGTGGAGATTATCCATGACAACTCTTGATGTTATAGTGACTGTTGCAACATGACAAATACTGTAGTTACGTGATGATGGAATCCTGCCCGAATGTTTAGTTGTTGCGCATTATATAAAACCTCTCGTTTTGCAAGTCATTTATGTTAACAATTTCATGATAGATGAGGTAAGGAGAGGGATGGAAATGTACCTAAGTGAATGTGTCAATTTATTGATACCTAGGAATGTTAAACGTCTTGTAAGGTATGATTCGTGTATATCTTGTGAGATATGTCAATGCTCCATGTTTAATTACGTTAATAAATTTTATCCTATGTCTTTTCTATAATATGTTTACAAACATGAAATGTTATAATTTGCCAAATATGAACTATGAGTCTCTTGATTGTTTACATTCTAGTAAATATATCGATTTTGTGTTAGAACTGCAATGGTGAGTAAGCGTTAACTACTCTGATTCTGTTTTGCTGCGTAACACGATTTATATCGTTCCTAATACTCATGTTATTGCTGGAGGTTATATGATTACATGATGCTTGTTATGGGCTTCTCACGAGCAGTTATTTGAGTTGAATAGTAGTATTTGTTCTTTTATTTCGATAGTTAATATTTTCTTTTGATAAGATAGTTCTTTTGTTTTTGAGACGGGGTTAGAGTGAGATGGGTAAAATTTTGGTAATTGATTAGCTGAGTTATTTATAATGTTTCTGTTTTAGCTTGATTTGGTATAACATACGAGTTCTTGTCCTATGAAGTGGGAATTATAACGATACATACAAGCATGTCAATGAATTCGGTTAAGAAATGTACTTTGACCGAGGGCATAAAGTTTAAGGGGAGTGAGTTGCTCATGAGACTAGAACAAAGACCATGGTTGATTTTGTATTGAGATTGAGATTGCATTCCAGTATCTTATCGACTCGCCGTATTTTTTAACCTTGACTCGTGGGTGAGTAGCTTAGGGTCTACACTCTAAATGTGGAGCAGTTCTTTTAATAGAAGGTTTGACAATATAGACATCGAAATTGAGATGACAATTGGTTACTGGTGTTGAGTTATGAGTTGTTAGGTCGTAGTGCCATATCGTGTTTTCGGTCCAGTGTGACCTTGGTTACTGAGTTATATTTTGGGTTTAAGATTGCTATTTAGATGGAAGTATGGAATTGCGGTTCTTCAGCCAGTTCACTCACCCCTTGTCTTTGGTCTTAGATTCGACGACGAGTGCGATACTTGGTTACTTGAAGTAGGATGGTATGAGATAAAGTAATGAGTAAGACGGTTTATGAGCTGAGATTTACATAATGAGGTTACGGGGACGTAACCGTGTCTTAAGGAGGATAGGATGGTAAAATCTTTTGATTTATGATATGGTTAAGTTGTTATGACATGGCTAATTGTCGTGTCGTTATGGGTTGCACGCATCTACTTGATAATCCTGATAACTCTTGTTATGCATCTTGTTGTGTTCGGGAATTTAATTGTGTTATACGTTAAACTTTGGGGACAAAGTTTTCTTAACGTGGGTGGAATGTAACATTTCGTGTTTAGTATACCATTATTAGTTCTTGATGATATGTGGTGTCACTCTTTTATTTCAATGTGACAATTAGTGTTTTAAAGTACTTTTATTAACTCCTAATTTTATATGGTGTCACTTTTTGTGTTCGCTCCATGTTTTATGATCAGTTCTGTTGACCATGGGACGATGAACTTCGGGACGAAGTTCATTGTAAGGAGGGAAGACTGTAATACTCCGTATTTATTTATAATTTTTTTTAATATTTATTGTACTTTGACGTGTACTTATTTACTTTGAATGTTAAGTTCAACTACTTACTTATCGACTAAGTTCCTAGTTTTTTATAAGCGGTTGATGAAGCGTCGGATAAGGGATTTATTTTATCAAAACACGTTCTATTATACTGCAAGACCTAGGGATGTGTGTTAGAGTTTTGGGCCTTGAAACTTGTGCACAAAAGTAGAGCAGCCCGTGGTAGAGTGAATAAGGAAATAACCACACAAACACCTCCTCTCTCCCTGCCGCCATATAAAGATGCTCAAAACCCTAACCTAAACCTAATCAAACACCTGCCTCTCTTGCACACCTCTTTGCCGCCACATAAGGGAGCTAGAAGGAGGGTTACACGGTGGGTTTTAGGTGGCCTAGGGTTGCTCGAATTCAGACGGAAGAAGGTATGTTCACTGAGTTTCGAATTCCCTGCTTGTTCCGCTGTTTTCACTCGCTTTTTTATCATCTTGTGTACACACCATGGTTGCTGTTTATCGTATATCATGAACATAGGGTGATAGGTCGCCGTGTACAAGTCATAGGTATGGCATCGTTGACCGTCGTTGACCGTCGTTGACCGTCAGTATGGTGGTAAAGTCCCTGCGTTAGAGTCAGTCTTTTATAGTTACGAGTCTCTGGTTTGAACACGACCGGTTGTTGTCAGATTCGAACGTCCTCCCTGTGTGTGTATAAGACGAGTGTTGAGTTTAGTTGTTGGTGGTTCTCAGGGCGAGTAGAGGGTGGTAATACCGGTGGTTTGGGGTGTCAGGTTTGTTTAGTACAGTAGGGTTCGATTCGGGTGTTTGTTGGTTAAGAACAGATTAACAGCGATGGTGAGGGGTTAGGAGTCTGTTGTTGGTGTCGTGGGTGGCTGACGACGGCCACTGACCTCCTCCCTGGGATCACCCCCGCTCAAAGGCGAGCCTGGTGGTGCCAGCGGGGCGGCCAGGGGTTTCAGTGGGCGTTGGAAGTGGTGGTTGATAGGGTGTCGGCAGGAGGGTGTTTGCGAATAGGCTGTTGTTGTTGCTTGTTTGTACGGTTTGCGTTTCTTCTTCTTTTACGTGATTCAATGGTGGGTTGATCGTGTTTTAATCATTCTTTGATAAACATAATCATTATTGTTAATCCTTGTTATTATTACTATTCTTATTATTATTCTTTGTTATTATTATTATTATTATTTTTATTAATCTTAATATTATTGTTAATATTAGTATTAGTATTACTATTTTATGGGTGATTAGTGTTTTATTATTTTCTTACGGTTTCGGGTCGTGTTATTTAAATATGCGAGTCGGGAATTAGTTAAGTCATGGGAGCTTATATATTTGGAAAGCTGCTATATTGGGAAAGTTTCTATTTATGGAAACTTTCCACTTATGGGAAGTTTCGATTTATAGTAAGTATGATCGATAAGGGGTTCGGGAAGTTTGTTAATTCGTTGCGTATATCTGTTTAGGTAGCGCGTTTCGCGTGGAACATTTTAACAAGCTTCGGATTTGTCTGCGTTCCTGCTAATTCAGGTAGGGGAATACTGTATACATGATGACAAGTGATCTGTTATTATTATGTTAACTATTTATATATCTCATTGGATGATTGGTATTATATTGTGTTTAATTGTCTTGTATATTTCTGTGATACAATACGATGTGAAAATATTGGGTCTTGTGATACGGTGCGGAGTTTATATTGTGTTGGATCGGTGCGGAGTTTATTTGGCGTTGGATCGGTGCGGAGTTTATATGGTGTTGGATCGGTGCGGAGTTTATATGGTGTTGGATCGGTGCGGAGTTTATATGGTGTTGGATCGGTGCGGAGTTTATATGGTGTTGGATCGGTGCGGAGTTTATTTGGCGTTGGATCGGTGCGGAGTATATTATATTGTTGGTATATTTATTTCTTTTTCCCTACTCAACGTCGTGGTTGACCCTGTGTATTCGTGATCACCTGTGATGAACCAAATTATTGGGGAGCAGATTGACAGGTCGCTGTGACTAAGGGGGAGCTATGGGAGACAGAGCTTGGATCCGGACCAGACTAAAGTCTAGATCACCTTAGTCAGTTTAGCATGAGTTGTACTTCTTTATTTTGTTAAGACTTTCGGATACAGTTGTAAGAACATGTTATGAGTTTAATTTTAATTAAAGTACTGTTTATCTTTCCTTTGTATCTACTGGCTCGGGAAACCGAGATGGTAACACCTTTAATTATCTGAGGAGTCCTAGTACAGGCCCTTAAAGAAATGGGGGTGTTACAACATGAGTGCGTCGGGAGCAATAATGCTCTGATACCAACTGGAAAACCCCTCGCGAAAGCGGAAATATAAACATACAAAAGTACTAAAAATGCAGCGGAATTAAAACTTTTAAAGTAAACAACATGCGAGAAGAATTAAACTGAAACGGAAACTGAAACTGGAAAAGATAAGTCACAGTTCTAAGTACGAACGAAGACATAAATACAAAGCCTGGGATGGAACATCCCTACAGGCACCAACAAAACTGTATCAAAAGAAACTAAGAGTCTAGCTAAACGGTAAACGTGTATGTCATATGATGAAAGGATCATCACTCGCTAGCTCTCTTGGGAACCCCGATCCAACCTGCATGTACCTACATACATGAAAACATGTACGCCACAATCAGTGGGGAGTGACTAGAGTTCTCCTAGCCACCTTTTGTTTCAACACGTAACACATAAAGCAATACAGAATACTCCAGCATATATAAACATGTGAAGCATAAACATCTCATCAACTGCTCTCATACTATCATGCGATACTAATGCATAGCTCTCAACCCAATTTCATAAACCGTTAGGAAGGAGAGCAGGTTTCCCTACTGGTTACCCAGTCGGGGGGTCTTTCAGTCCAACTATTTATGAAACCGATCCAAGAGTCATCCAATGCCTTGGATGAACAATACTAAAGTCAAACATAAGACTCCTCAACGACAGCATCTGAAACATCAGTAACACATCTATATCTGACACTGTACCATACTAGACAAGCAGATAAATTCAGCAAGTATAAGGTTCAGCGGTCAGTTTAAGACATAACCTATATACCAAAACATTCAGCAAGTGAAAAGGTTCAGCGGTCAGCTTAAGACATAACCTAAACACCAAAACATTCACCAAGCAAGGACTCAGAGGCCAGCTTAAGGCATGGACCTGCCAATTAGCAAGACACTAGACTCAGCGGCCAACTTAAGGCATAGACTAGCATCCAAAAGTAAAGGACTCAGAGGCCAGCTTAAGGCATGTCCCTTCACTACATCACAAGATACTAAACTCAGAGGCCAACTTAAGGCATGTTCTAGCATCAAACATCTGCACTCCGGGTGAGGTGTTACGACCTAAATGCCGCCCCGTTGTGCAGCTGCTCTACTCGTCAGAATCAGAGGCCAACTTAAGGCATGTTCCAACGCGATCACCACAAACATGTCTGGACTCAGAGGCTAGCTTAAGGCATGTCCCAGACACGACAAACATACACATATAGGGCTCAGAGGCCAGCTTAAGGCATATCCCCATATATGACAATCAGCTCACGTATTACGTTCAGAGGCCAGCTTAAGGCATAACTTAATTACGTTCAGAGGCCAGCTTAAGGCATATCCCCATATATGACAATCTACTTTCTTAACTCCTAATCAACACTTAATTGATCCCGGGAACTAAGTTGAGGGAGAGCCGGTTTCCCTTTCGGTTGCCCGACCGGGGGGTCTCTATCCTCACTCCATTCCCGAACTCAATAAAGTGTCGCCCATCCTCCGGGGACCCCAAATACACATTCAAGATACAAGGAACGAGTTTCAATCAAAACTGATTAACCGTTTAAAAGTTATGAACGATTTACAAATCAAAACATCTTACAGGGGCCCCCAGCCGGTCGGCCGGCTGGTGGTCCTCTCAGCCTTTCTTTCTTTGATAAAAACAACACAACACAAAGGGACTCTCAGTCGGTCGGCAGGCAGCCGGTCGACCGGCTGGGAACCCAATCCCTTAACCTTTACAAACTTGCAAACCCCACCCTAAATGTACTCCCAGCCGGCTGGCAGGCGGCCGGTCTGCCGGCTGGGCTCCCCTTTACTTATGTTCTCGCAAAAACACAAAAAACAACACAAAGAGACCACCAGCCGGTCGGCCGGTTGGCAGTCCCAAAGCCTATTTCCTTCAAATTTCGCAAAAACACAAGAAGACGCTCCCAGCCGGTCGACAGGCGGCCGGTCGGTCGACCGGCTCAGAGAGCCTGATACGAATTTCGCAATTTCCAGCCTATTCGAAAACACTACAAATCAACACCAATTCTTCAAAATTGGTACAATTAAAGTTTACCCAACATTACCAAACATCTATTATCAATATCTATCAGTAAACAAAACCCATAACAATCCTCAAACGATTAATTCAATGTATCCGTCTTAACTTTGTGCAAAACTGAAAATAAGCATTTGAACAAGTAAAAACATCACCAAGCATAGATTCTTCACATAAGAACAATCCTAAGCATGTTTTTAAGTCCATTAAACATAACTCTTAAAATAAAATCAGAAACAATAAGAAGAACACAACAAAAGTGCTAATATTCACAATAAGGCCGAGTTTCTCATTATCGTCACCTTAAATGCAATCCGGCTTAAAGATCCTCCTCTACAAAGAAGCTATCAACTTCCGGGTCGTCCAAGCTTACACCTACAAGCACGAAAACCGAGATTACGGACCGGAAACGGAGTTTAGGCAAAACAGCCCGATTTTCGAAGTTGATGAAATGCAAAACGAAAGTGATAGATGGCTTGCAAATTTGATGAGGATTCCGAAAATGTTATTATTACCTTAATTTGGTAGACGGATGATGAAGAAAAGAGTAAAAGAAGATGATTATAAATGGAGGTTTTGTGAGAATTGGTTTAACAGTGAAATGTTGAAGATGAAGAATGAGATGTCGACTTAGGAGCTTTTAAGGGTTTAAGTAGTTGTCCTTTCCGTTTCAAATAAAACGGGTTAGGATACTTGAACGGGTTTTTAAGTTGTGAGCTCAACCTTACCAAGTTTGTATTCGTCTTAAGGACCTAAGGTTCCTAAGACGGATCCTATGAATTATTTTAAAATAACTCAACATTAAATATTAAAATATTATTTCATCCCGTAAAAATAATTAAAACCTTTAAAATATTATTGACGAAAATGCGGGATGTTACAGAAATCCTCAACAAATCGACGATAGTAACCCGCTAAACCAAGGAAACTACGGATCTCTCCCACATCTTTGGGACTCTCCCAATCCACAACGGCCTCAATCTTCGCGGGATCAACCATAACTCCCTCACTAGATATCACATGTCCAAGAAATGCAACCTTAGAAAGCCAAAACTCACACTTAGAGAACTTCGCGAACCACTTCTGGCTACGTAAAATCCCAAGTATCAATCGGAGATGCTCGGCATGCTCCTCATCGGTCTTCGAGTAAATGAGAATGTCATCAATAAACACCACAACACAAGTGTCAAGAAACTCACTAAAGGTGCGGTTCATCTGATCCATAAAGATAGCAGGTGCATTAGTCAACCCAAAAGGCATGACCACGAACTCAAAATGCCCATATCTGGTACGAAAAGCAGTCTTCGCAATATCAGCCTCTCTCACTGGAATCTGATGATAACCCGATCGAAGATCAATCTTAGAAAACCTAGAAGCACCTCTCAACTGATCAAACAAATCATCTATCCTAGGCAAAGGATATCTGTTCTTCACGGTCACTCGGTTCAACTCTCTATAATCAATGCAAAGTCTCATGGAACCTTCTTTCTTCTTAACAAATAGAACTGGAGCACCCCACGGAGAAGCACTCGGTCTAATGAATCCTTTCTCGATCATCTCCTCTAACTGTTGCTTCAATTCTTTCAACTCGGGTGGAGCCATACGGTAAGGAGCCTTAGATATCGGTCCGGTACCTGGAACAAGCTCAATAGCAAACTCCACATCTCTCTCTGGCGGTATCCCTGGCAAGTCATTTGGGAAAACATCTGGAAACTCACGAACAATGGCTACATCCTCAAGCTTCGGTAGCAATGGCTTAGCAGCTGAAACAACAGACAGGAAGGCTTGGCAACCCTTCCTAAGAAGTCTTCCTCCTTGGAAAATTTGTTCTTCTCTAATGGCTCGACATAGATCAACATCTCCAAAATCTAATCACACAAATAACAAACAACAATCTAGTAGTAGTAGTGGCAATGTTAAACCAAGAGGGCCAGTGGAAGAGGATGTCTTACGTACAAAGGCTATGCATGAGGTTAACCCGATTCCAGGGTTATCTTTTGATGATGAGGAAAATCCAGACGCAAACTTTACACTAGTCACTAATAGAAGGAAGAAACGAAGTCTGGATATACGCCATGATGAATCTCCTATTGAGAGTGAACCAGAGGAAGATCTGTTTCAATTCACGGCAGAGGACACAAAGGAGGAGATCGATTACTGGAGTAATGTTGTGTATTGTTTTGTTGTTGGAGCAAATCCACCTTGGGAGATATTACAAGGCTATGTCCAACGTGTATGGGGTAAGCATGGGATTGATAAGGTTTCATTTCTACCTAATGGTATCTTTATGGTACGTTTTAAGGAGAAACAAGCTAAAGAGTTAGTGTTGAATGCTGGATACCATATGTTTGACAATAAACCATTAATTGTGAAGGCATGGCAGGAGAATACTGATTTATTGAAGGATGAGGTGAAAGCTGTTCCTGCTTAGATACGTTTTCATGGTCTCCCTCTCAAGTTTTGGGGCAAGTGTTTGCCTACCATTGCTAATATGGTGGGTAAGTATATTAAATCAGATCATGGTACAGAAACTAAAACTAGGCTTGGTTTTGCTAGAACTCTGATAGAATTGAAGGTCGGTCAGAAATTCCCTAACATGGTCAAATTTAAGGATGAAAATGGGCAGAAAATTGAGATAAAACTGGAGTATGAATGGAAACCCCTTCAATGTGAGAAGTGTAAGGGCCTGGGCCATGAAGCTGTTAATTGTAGAAGAGTTCCCTCCAACTTGGTGAGCAAGAAAGTCTGGAAGCCAATTCCAAAACCTCAAAAATTACTCTCTGATAAGGAGTTCCCAGAGTTAGTTGGTTCTAACATGAATAGGCCTAGGGCAAGTGCAGTGCCCCCTCCAGGACAGATACCTACTATGACCTCTATTCCAGCAGGAATGCCAGAAAAGGTACAACAGAGTGAAGTGATAAGTATTGAAGATGGTGGTAATGATAATGGTAACCCTCTAAATCCTAATCCCCATGAATAATTTGGATTTTGGAATGTTAGAGGCCTTAACCATGTAAATAAACAAAATTTAGTTAAGAGTTTTATACAGAATAAAGAAGTCAGTCTTTTTGGCTTGTTGGAAACTAAAATAAATGGTGGTAATGTGAGTAATATTTCTCAAAGAATGTTTGATGGATGGTGTGTGACTACTAATAGTAGCACTCATAAAGGGGGCAGAGTTTGGCTCCTCTGGAAACCTTGCCACTTTGATGTTGCTATCATTAGCTATGACCTTCAATTCATTCACTACTACAAAAAGCTTAATAGACATCACTCAATAGACATCAGATTTATCAAAAAATACGATGTCTAAATATATACATCGGAGATTTTAAAATATCTGATGTCTATCCAATCATATGGACATCAGACATTTAAAACATCAGATGTCTATTAATCTTACATCAGACATTATTAACTCTGATGTCTAATAAACTCGCCTAAATTAAGTTTAAAACTATCCCACATTATCACACTCCTCTAACTCCTGAAAAACCCTCGTCTCGTCTCCAACTTCGGCGCACAACAATCCTCAACGCTGCCATTTCTCTTCACGTATCTCTCCATTTTCTCTCATTTTCTCAGCAAAAATGGCAAGAGGCTTCAATTTCTTCATCATATCCATTTATCCAAGTTGCTTTTCACGATTTTCAACAGGTTATTCACTTCTCCAATCAATATTTTCAATGTCTTTGCTGATCTTGGTTACTAATTTGATTTACTATTCCTTTAATAATGTTATCTTGTGCTTTATTATTTGATTTTAATTTGATATATAATTGAATTTTAGGGGAAGCAAAACCCTAATTTTAATGGAGTTTGGTGTTAATTTGAGGTAAACCTTTTGTATCTCGTCTATTAGTGGACCGTGTTACTGATTTTTGTTTTCGAGGATAACATCATTTTTCAAATGCTATCTTAGTTACCACCCTTTGGTGTTTTGATTATATTGGTGTTTTGATGTGGCTATGGTATTAGAGTTCTGACATTGTGTTGGTTAGTTTTTGAGTGTTGAACTCAAGAAATGGAGTTATCTGTGTTTAAGATGGTTTTTGATGTTAGTTTAGACATTTGATATAGTACTTATTACCTTACTGTTTCAGATTTATTAATAATAAGTCCATTTAAGCTTAATATCCGGTTAGTTTGGGTGTCTGAGCTTGGTTTAAAACTTGTAGAGTATAAACACAACTGGAATCATTTGCACACAAAACTTGCTTGTCTGGTAAAAATAAGTATACTTGTGATAAACAGGACTCAACAAGCCTTAAATGCCCACACAGACGCACAACAAAATTCAGGTTAGTATAATCCTCAATGTCAAATTACTCATATCACTGGTCTTATCTTCTTTGTGTAATAATGTGTATTCCTTTCTTTGTTCCTTGTATCATTTTTTGCTAATATAATATAATAGGATGGAGATTTGAACATGAGACACATTAATCCCAGTATCTCTTGTTTTATTAATCTAGACCATTGTGCATTGGTTTGTGTTACTTCTTACTTGTCTAGTTGAATTATTGTTTATGTGACCTGTTTCTTGTCATATGATTAAGTTTACATACTTTGTTAATTAGTAAGTTTTATAGAGTAGTATTTTTCCATTTGTATTTTTTTTTTATGAAAGGTAAGTAGTATATATAAAAACCAAAGTCAATATACAAGGGAGTTCTATATAAAAAAACACAAAAACTTTGCTATAGCTCGGCCTTGTGTAAACTGCTCTTTCGCTTCCCTGATTCCAAACTTGTCCAAATCCTACGCAGTAACACCATTCCAGTGGTATCAGACTGTGCAAATGCCACAGCCGCTCCTGATCTCCTCCTACTATAGCTTGATGCGTTCAGCATCAGACCCATATTGCTCCTCCCAGACTGCTACTCTGCCTCACTCATCTGAGGCCAATAGCAATCCCAAACCATACCAGACACAGGCCTGGTAGAAAACCTGATCTGCGTTCCTGCACTACTGCAACATACAGCCCTGCTGTAACCCAACCCATACCTGCACATGACCACTACAGCAACCAGTACAGACCTATTCCACTGCTGCAACTCTGCTACCTGCTGCAACTCTGCTACCTGCTGCAACTCTGCTACCTGCTGCAACAGAACCAGCCCTGCACGCTACTGAAATCAACAACGTTCACGGTGTCTCTGATTTATTGGCGGAAGATATTTTGAATGTTTAGTAATATTAATGTATAAGGTTGTGTGGATGATGGGTTTGATTGTTTATATATATATATATATATATATATATATATATATATATATATATATATACTTTGCACTTTGTAGATATGGAAGTTGTATTTGGTTATTGATTTTGGATAATGGTTTTTTGTATTTGTTTTTTTGGGTTACATAGGAAAGGAATGCAAGTCATTCGCTAGTAAATCTATTTTTTTTTTGAAAAAAAATAAAACAATATACATCGGACTTTACAAAAAACTGATGTCTATTTATACAATAGACATCGGTTTTAGAAAAAGTCTGATGCATATTTATGGAATAAGCATCGGATAAAATTTCAACTGATGTCTATTTTTGAATAGACATCAGACTTAAGACTGATGTATAAAGCTTAAAGAATATACATGTGTCAACTATGCATCAGTTGTATATCTGATGCATATTAATGAAAAACTCCGATGTCTATTATGAATTTTGTAGTAGTGATTCATGCTCAAGTGACTTGTAGGATTACTAAGATTATGTTTCTGGTTACGATGGTGTATGCTTTTAATGAAGGAGAGAAACGTGTCAGTTTATGGGAGAACTTAGTCCAAATTGCAGCCTCCTGTACTTTACCTTGGGCTGTGGCTGGGGATTTCAACACAGTCATCACTCCAGAGGAAAGAATTCGAGGTAATACTAAGTTGGAGGACATGGAAAAGTTTATTGACTGTCTACAGACCTGTGGACTAAGTGATATCAAAGCAACTGGGGCCTTTTATACATGGAACAACAAACAAGATGAGATTTGCAGGAAATATAGTAGGTTAGACAGGTTCTTGACTAATGCTCAATGGTCAGCCTGTTTGCCAGACATGAATGCGCATTTCCATCCTGAAGGTCTTTTGGACCATTGTCCTTGTGTGATTAGGAATGTTAAGTTGGATGGGAGGAGGAACACTGGTTTCAAATACTACAACATGTGGAGTAAAGCCACTGAATTTGTCTCTACTGTCAAGGCAGGGTGGCAGTTGTCTGTGGAGGGAACTCCTATGTTTAAGGTTGTGAAAAAACTGAAGGCTTTGAAGCCTCTGTTAAAATAGTTGTATAGGGAGAGATTTGATAATGTGGAGGTCAATGCTGACAAGGCTTGTTACCAACTGGAACAGTTACAGCTTCAGCTTCAACAGGACCCTTCAAACCCAGTTTTAGTCAGACAGGAAGTTGAGGCACTAAAGGATGTTAGACACTGGTCTGCAGCCAGGACCAGTTTTCTGCAACAGAAAGCTAAGGAGAAATGGACTGAAGATGGAGACAGCAATACTGCTTTTTTCCATAAAGCTATTAAGGCCAGATGCACCAGGAATAGAGTCACTCAAATTGAAAACACAGAAGGGTTGGTCTGCACTGATACTGACACCATTCAGGAAGCTTTTTTGGGATTTTATGAAAATTTACTGGGCAGACAAGGAAGTACTGAAGAAGTGAAGGGAGAGGTTCTATTGACAGGAAAGTTTTGTACTCCTGAACACTGTAACACCCTCACCACTATGGTTACCAAGGCTGAGATAAAGGAGGTGGTCTTCAGCATTCCTATTGATAAGGCCCCTGGACCTGATGGCTTTACGAGTGGTTTCTTCAAAGATGCTTGGGAAGTAGTGGGAGATGATGTATGTCATGCTGTCATGGATTTCTTTCATCACGGCCAATTACTTACTCAAATAAATGCCACAAATATTGCTTTAATTCCCAAATGTGACAGACCTATATCAGTTAGCCAGTACAGGCCTATAGCCTATTGTAACATGGTTTATAAGGTTATTGCTAAACTCCTCTGCAACAGATTATCACTTATACTTCCTGATTTAGTCCAGGAGAATCAGGGTGCCTTTATAAAGGGCAGGTCCATAATGGAGAACATACTCATCTGCCAGGATATCATTCATTTATATGAGAGGAAATCAGTTTCTCCCAGATGCCTCTTCAAGATTGACCTGAAAAAAGCTTATGACACTGTCGAATGGTCCTTTATAGAACAACTTCTACAGGGTCTGAATTTCCCTCTGAAGTTTATCCAGTGGCTTATGCAATGTATATCCACACCTTCTTTTACCCTCACTCTGAATGGGACTTCTTTTGGTTACTTTAAGGGTAAAAGAGGCTTAAGGCAAGGAGACCCTATTTCACCTCTAATCTTTACCTTGTGTATGGATTACCTCTCTAGGTTGATCAATTATGCTACTTATAAATGGCCTTTTCAGTACCATCCTTTGTGCAAAGAACTGAAACTTACCCATCTTATGTTTGCTGATGATCTCCTTATGTTTTGCAAAGGAAACCCTCCTTCAATTTGGCTTTTGATGAGGGCTTTCTCTTCTTTCTCCAAGGCTACAGGTCTGACAATGAACAATACCAAATCTGAAATCTATTTCAATGGGGTGGATGATGACACCAAGGAAGGAATTAAGCAGGTCACAGGATTTCAGGAAGGTGCATTCCCTTTCAAATATCTAGGGATGCCCATAAAGCCTAGCAAATTGACCAAAGTAGAGTGTGCAGCCATCACTGAAAAAATGGTTACCAGAATTAGAAGTCTGGGGGCCAAAAGATTATCTTATGCAGGGAGGATCACTTTGATTAATGCAGTGCTGAACACTCTTTACAATTATTGGGCTCAACTCTTTGTCTTACCTAAAGGAGTAATCAACAGGATTATGGCCATTTGCAGGAACTTTCTTTGGGATGGTTCTTCAGAATACCATAGAGTCCCTCTTGTAGCATGGGACACTGTCACCTCAGCCAAAGAAGAAGGAGGCCTGGGTATAAAAAATGCAGCTTTGTGGAATATAGCAGCTGTAGGTAAGCTAGTAAACTGGATTTACTGTAAGGCAGATCGTCTCTGGATCAAATGGATAAATGCTATATATATCAAGCAGCAAAACTGGCGTGACTACACCTGTCCATCTGATGCAACCTGGGTCTGGAAAAGTATATGCAAGGTTAAGGAGAAACTCAAATCTGGCTATGTTAATGATGAATGGATAAGCAATGGGAAGGGTTACACAATCAGGGAGGGGTATAAGTGGCTACAACCTACACAACCTCACCAGCAATGGAGCAACATTATTTGGAATCATTGGAATATACCAAAACATGCTATTGTGACATGGCTTAGAATGCAAGCGGGTATGAATGTGAAAAGTAAGTTGTACAGGATAGGATGTGTTCCTGATGACCTGTGTGTTCTGTGTCAGTCCCATTCTGAAACTATTGACCATATTTTCATCAGCTGCCCTTATTCAGTCTTGATCCAGAGACTCTTGCAGCATTGGTATGGAGGGTCCTTTCCTTCTATACAGAGTTTGAGTGAGGTTCATAGAAAGGATGGGGTATGGAAGATCAGAGTGGCAATGATGAATGCATATCATTATCATGTCTGGACTCAAAGAAACTGTGCCAGGATAGATGGGTGCCTTCTGAGACCTGAAAAAGTGTTGGACAAGATTACTCAAGAGGTGAAAGGACGTGTGAAATGCAAGGCTCGTGTGGATATTCATCAAGAAGATGTTGACTGGCTACATAACTATTCTTAAGTAGTTGTTGAGATGATGTCTTTTAATGTGCTTGTAAGGGGTTTCGAACCCTAAACCTTCTTGTAATTATCCTATATTTTTTATATTACTCACATTTCACCAAAAAAAAACCCTTCCTAAGAAGATGAGATGCTTTCATCGAAGAAATAACACGAACACCCTTTTTAGGGCGAGTTCCCCTATAGGAAACACGAACTCCTGAAGAACTCCTCAAGCAGATTTTCTGGTCGCGGCACTCGAAGCGAGCATGGTATTGCGATAACCAATCCATACCGAGGATAATGTCAAATTCCTCGAGAGGAAATCTCAGTATGTCCGCTGGAAATGTGGCTTGACCAATAATAACCGGAACATCCCTATGGGACGATGAGCAGGAAAACACGTCTCCGGAAGGTAAGGAAATGGAAGTCTCCTCAACCAACGAATACTCAAGAGCTAAACGGTATGCGAACTGAGTCGATATAAATGAAAGAGAAGCTCCAGTGTCGAACAAAATAAGGCACTCAGCACCAAGTACAGAAAAGATACCAGCCACAATATCTGGATGAGCTTCAGCCTCAGCCCTAGTCATCACGAAGATCTTCCCCTTCGGCTTTCCTCCCTTAGTCGCTGCAGCAGCTGTGACAGCCTTGCCAAGTACGGTGTTCCTCTCAGGACAATCAAAGGATCTATGCCCAAATCCATTACAAGTATAACACTTGTTGGCATTCTTGAAACAGTCAAAACCCGGATGAAGCGGTTTACCACAACGGCGGCAAACAGTAGAATCAGCATCGGTGTGAAAAGTGGTCTTAGCAACCGGAGCAGAGCACCTCTCAAATCGCTTCTTCTGAGAAGAAGGCGAAGAAGTGGATGGAATAAACGGTCTCTTCCCCTGGTACACTGATCTCTGGTGAGAAGTAACACTGGAAGTAACAGCTCGGGTCTCAGCATCTATGGCACGAATGGAACTCTCGGCCCAAATAGCATCATCATAAACCTCCACAAAAGAAGTCGAGTCACGGCGAACCATACTCTCGATGCGCGGCCCTAACTTCCCACGATAGAAGTAAACTCTCTCAGCCTCATCCCTGACAAACTTCGAAGCGAAATGTGCAAGCTGGTTAAATTTGTCGGTGTACTCCTGAACGGACATCTTACCCTGCTTCAAGTCCATGAACTCCTTAAGTCTCTGTGATCTAAGCTCCTTAGGATAAAACCTCGTCTCGAGCTTATCCTTAAAAGCGTCCCAATCAAATAAAGGATCAAGAATGAAAGTCGGTCCGGTCAATGCCCACCATCTATCGGCCTCTAGGGTCAAAAAGTGAGTGGCTAGCCGCACTCTATCCTCTCTGCCAACCGCGTACATGGTGAAGCTCTTTTCCATCTCGCGGAACCACTCACTAAGAGCTACCGGATCAACCTCGCCTCCATAAGTCTTCACGTGGCTCCTGGACATCTGGGATGCTATCCAAGAGAAGCTACCAGGACGATTGGCCTCATTGCCTGGCGGTGGAGGAGGTGGAACAGTCTGTGCCTGCTGTCTCTAGTTCTCCAACAACTGATGAAGTGCTTGCATTATAGTGTTCTCAGCAGCCGTGGTTCTCACCATCCTTCAAAAGAGAAAACAAGTGTTAACTTAACAATTAACATTCACAAATAGACTACAATATAAATCCTTAGATCTACCCATGTCTCATTCATTATTTGTTTATTTGGTCAAGTTAAGGTTGGGGGTCACATGAGTGCGTCGGGAGCAACAATGCTCTGATACCAACTGTAAAACCCCTCGCGAAAGCGGAAATATAAAACATATAAAGTACTAAAAATGTAGCGGAATTAAAACTTTTTAAACATAAACAACATGCGAGGTGAATTAAAACTGAAACTGGAAACTGAAACTGATATAAACAATATAGATAAGTATAACAGTTCTAAGTACGGAAACCAAAATATATACAAAGCCTGGGATGGAACATCCCTACAGGCACCAAAACATGAACTGTATCAAAAACTAAGAGTCTAGCTAATCGGTGAAGTGTAAGTCATATGATGAAAGGATCATCACTCGCTAGCTCTCAAGTGAACCCCGTCCAACCTGCATGTACCTAAATACATGAAAACATGTACGCCACAATCAGTGGGGAGTGACTAGAGTTCTCCTAGCCACCTTTAGTAACGACACGTAGCAAGCAAAGCATACAGAATACTCCGACATATATAAACATGTGAAGCATATCAATATCTCAATAACTGATCTCATACTATCATGCAATCACTAATGCACGGCTCTCAACCAACTTCGGAAACTATTTGGAAGGAGAGCCGGTTTCCCCACCGGTTTCCCGGTCGGGGGGTCTTTCAATCCAAACAATTTACGAAATTGACTTAGAGTCATCCAATGCCTTGGATGAACAATAACAAGGTCAAACATCAGACTCATCAATATCAACAAGTATATCATCAGTATAAACATCTATATCTGACACTGTACCAACTCAAGGCAAGCAGATATAAAAACAGCAAGTACAAAGGTTCAGAGGCGACATCTTAATGCATAACCTATATACCAAGTTCCCAATATCAAGCAAGGACTCAGAGGCAAAAACTCAACGCATGGACCAACTATCACATAACACTAGACTCATAGGCGAAAACTCAACGCATGGACTAGCATTCAATTCACAATCACAAGTAAGGAACTCAGAGGCGAAAGCTCAACGCATGTTCCCCTACTACATCACAAGATACTAGACTCAGAGGCGAAAACTCAACGCATGTTCTAGCACCAAACACCTGCACTCCGGGTAAGGTATGACAACCTGACTGCCCCGTCGTGCAGTTGTGCTACTCTTCCGACTCAGAGGCCAGCTTAAGGCATGTTCTGACGCGATCACTGAAACATGTCTGGACTCAGAGGCAAAAACTCAACGCATGTCCCAGACACGACAAACAAACACATATGGAGCTCAGAGGCGACATCTTAACGCATACCTCCATACATGACAAACAATCTACGTATTAAGTTTAGAGGCGACATCTTAACGCATAACTTAATACGCATCACTATAAGCATTCAACTTTAAACTACAACTTAGTTCTTATCTCTTATATCACTAACCCAACACTTAATTGATCCCGGGAACTAAGTTGAGGGAGAACCGGTTTCCCTTTCGGTTACCCGACCGGGGGGGTCTCTATCCTCTCTCCATTCCCGAACCCAATATAGCGTTGCCCATCCTCCGGGGACCTCAAACACACATCAAAGGTACACGGAACGAGTTTCAAAACAAACCGATTAACCGTTTGAAAGTTAAAAGCAAAACCATGAGAACAGGGGCTCTCAGCCGGTCCCAGACCGTCTGCCTGTCCACCGCCTGGGAGTCCCTTCCCATGCCAAACCATCGGCAGAAAATCAAGGAGAAAGGGCTCTCAGCTGGTGGACCGTCCGCCGGCCAGCCGGCTGGGAGTCCCTTCTCACAAGCCAATACTTAAATCTGAAAGCACAAGGAGCGACCCTCAGCTGGTGTACCGGCTGCCGGCCTGCCGGCTGGGAGTCACTTCCCAAGCCTCTTTTGCGGATTTCAAAAACACCACAGGCACCCTGAGCCGGTCGACCGGCGGCCGACCTACCGGCTCAAGAACCTTTCTCCTAAAATCAAACATACAAAGAAAACAACCCCGACTCTGAGCCGGCCGACCGGCTGCCGGTCAGCCTGCCGGCTCAGAGCCTCTGCACGAGAATTTCGACATTTTCCACTATATGCAAATCATCCCAAATCGATTCAAGACTTCTAAATTAGCAACATATGAAGTTTACCCATCACATAAAATCACCAAATATACTAACTACCAGCAACGAATCCCACAAACAATCCTCAATACGATTATACTTTGTATCCGTCGCAAACACAAATTTCTGAAAAAGAAATACTAGGCATGTGAAACATCACCTAAGCACATAAACATCATACACATGTATTCCTAGCATGATTTCTAATTCAACGAACATAAACCATAAGAAAAATCAGAAACTTAAGCATCCTAAACATGTAAATTGCTAATATTCACAATAAGGCCGAGTTTCTCATTATTGTCACCTTAAATGCAATCCCGCTCAAAGCTCCTCCTCTATGATGATGCTATCCACGTCCGGGTCTTCTAAGCCCTCACCTACAATCAAGAAAAACGGGTTTTAAAGCCTAAAAGACGGTTCTTAAGAAAACAGCCCAAATTTCGAGTGAAAGGAAATGAAAAACGGAAGTGACGGATGACTTGCAAATTCGATGAGGATTCCGAAAATGTATTTATTACCTCGATTCGGGGAACGAATGATGAAGAAAAATGGAGAAGAAGATGAAGATTTATGGAGGTTTTTGAGAATGAAGTTTACTATATTATTGTTTTGAGATGTGAAATGTGTCGACACACATGGGTCTTAGGAGGGTTTTAGTTGTCCTTTCCCGTTTCAAGGAAAACGGGTTTGGATGAACGGGGTTCAATTTAAGAATTCAAGTTGCCAAGTTTGTATTCGTCTTAAGGACTTAAGGTTCTTAAGACGGATCTTACTATTTATAAAAGTACTTTACGATAAATTATTAAAATATTATTTTATTACTTAAAATAATTAACAACCCTTAAAATATATTTTATAAACATACGGGATGTTACAAGTATCTAACACTATACCTTAACACATGCAAGTTAGACACAACAATCAATACTACAAGGAAGATGGCATACGACGACTCCATTATACAATAACAGCAAGTCTACTTAGTCTCAGCGAATACAATCCCCTTGTAGGACCACAAACCAATCCACAGTCCTAGTCTAAATTTGGCCAGACTCTCGAGGTATAATCCTTCCTCGATTCGACAAGTGTCCAAAGACACCTCCAAGAATCGAACTAGTTAGGAACGAGATACCCCCCACTCAGGGTGGACAATCTGAAACCTTACCGGACACCTATCAACGGTCATACACAGTCTAGGTGAGAACAAGACATATAACAACTCATAGTACGATCTCCACATGCATACACGACACATCACACCCAATATGTAATACTCCTACGATTCACAATAGAACTGTGACCTAAACACAATCAACAGTTCTACTATTCCATTGTACGACTTACTCAACCCTTAACCAATTTCGGAAATTATTTGGGGTGAGAGCCGGTTTCCCTTCCAGTTGCCCGGCCGGGGGGTCTTTCTCCTCAAACAAATATCCGAATCCAATGTAAGAGTCGTCCAATTTCTTGGACTACAAACAAACTCAAATAATAAACGATATTCTTTGATAAACATCCAATCAACACTTAGTCAACTTCGGAAACCATTTGAGGCGAGAGCCGGTTTCCCTTCCGGTTGCCCGGCCAGGGGGTCCTAACATAAGTGCCGCCCAAGCTTTTGGACAACAAACACGCATACAAACCATATGGAAGAAGAATCAATACATTCCGACATGTAAATCATAAGTCACGAACGATTTTCTCATGAACAGGGGCTCTCACCCGGTCAGACCATAGGGCGCCGGTCGGCCGGCTGAGAGTCCTTGACTCTAGTATCCATACATTCCAAGATTACACATGGAGGGCTCTCAGCCGGTGGACCGTGTAACACCCCAAGAATGGGAGGAAAGTTGTCCCACATCGATAGAATGTGAGGCTTGTGATATGTTTATAATAACTTCCACCCACCACTTAGTAACAAGGCCTTGTGCTTTTGGGCTTAAGTGAGGACAAATAACGGGCCCAAAAGTGCACACCCATCCTTATTGGGTTTGTGTTACGACGGTGGAGGGTCGGGTTGTTACAGACCGGCCGCCGGCCACCCGGCTGAGAGTCCTTGACTCTCAATATCAACCTTCAAAAATACCAAGAAGGAGCTCTCAGCCGGATGACCGCCTGCCGGCCGACCGGTTGAGGGTCATTTCTCTACTTTCTTCAAAATCAACACTCGAGACTCTCAGCCGGTTGACCGGCCGCCGGTCACCCAACCGGCTGGGAGTCCCTGTTTCCAAATTCACACATTTCGACATGTTGAAACTTATGCAAAACTCATGGGTTCAATCCTACATCATGATTTCTACTCCAAATTCACTTTACCCAGTATTATTATAACTATAGCATGCATACTCATTCATTAGTAACATCAGAAATAATCATCTTAAGATCAATTGCCCTAATTTCATCAAAATCACAATAAAAGTATGTTTAGACATCGCAACACCTTATTCATCAATTTCAACACTTATTTAGCCTGTAAAACAGTAATTAACACATTACTAAGTTCCTACCAACATCAATAACCATAATCTCATGTGAAACACCCAATCAAACCACAAAAAGTGCTAATATTTGACAAAGGTCGAGTTTCTCATAATCGTGACCTTTACTTAGCATAATCTTTGAGTTCCTCTTCGACAATCATCAAGCCGTCCTCCGGCTTGACACAAGCACCACCTAAAACCACAAAAAACATGAATTAGGAGGGTGATTTTGAGATTAGGGCGGAACAGCCCGGAAATGGGTGTAGCAAATTGAAAAACGAAAGTGATAGAAGGAACGGGAATCACGAGATGAAAGCGTAGGCGAAAACCTTGCGTCAATCGGAGCTGTAACAAATCCACAAGGTCAAATTTTGTGAAGTTGAAGATAAGAAAATGAGAAAATGAATATGTCTGATGTTTTTGGTTATTGTTTCACCTTGAGCACAGGGTTTATGAGGTGTTAAGGAAATAAGGAGGAAGGTTCCCCTCACAATTTGTTTTAAGTAAGATTTGAGACGGGTTTTACTTGAGTTGTTCGGGAATAAATGTAAACGGGAAAGCCAAGGAAATATATTTCATCCCAAGATATAAATTAACCTTAAGACGGAACTTACACGCTATTTATAAAATATGAGTTTACGAATTTAAATAAAATATTATTATTAAATTCCGCAAAGCACTTTAATTAATTTAAAATCAGGTTTATGAAAATAAGGGACGTTACACCAACATAAGCAGCTAGCAGCGGGTACCAGCATCCGTGAAAGTGCGGGACGTAAGCATCTAATAGTAGGTAGCAGCAATAATAGAAGTAACAGTTGCACCATGCCAGCCGTGTAGCAGAACCACACAGTAGTGAACCGCCGCGCAACAGCAACATTAAAACAACAAAAGGCCAGCATACAATTAGTAAATCATAGTAGCAGCCAATAACATGCAGCTATAGCGACAGTGAGAATGACAAACAGTAGCAACAACAACATACTAGGAGCACCACTATTTCAATTCGACTTTGCAACTATCAGACCATAAACATGAATTTGTGACGGATACTCATTATCGACTAACTATTAAACATAAAATTCAGATCAATTTCACACAAACAACAAGAAATCACATGACCAATTAATTTAAGACAAAGGCCGAGTTTTCTCATTATCGTCACCTTCCAAGCAAGTTCTTCGCTCGAATCTTTAATTAAGTAAGAGTCATCTTTCAGGTCTTCAAGATTAGCTCCCTAAAAGCAAAGAAAACAAGTTAAACTAACCCAATTTCGAAATCACTCAAGAACATCCCGAAATTCGACTTGCATCATTCTCAAAATTGAGAAGATACAAACGTCGGGAAAGATGTAAGGAGCGCGATGGCGAAAGAATTACCTTTTTTGGACTTGAGACGAAGTCGGGGTGATGACTTTAGTGAATTAGATTGGTATATACAAATAGAGTTTGGTGCTTGTCTTGAGGAAGAAGAAAATGAAATGTGAGGGAAGGTTATGAGGAAGCTATCTTTTCTCTTTACTTTTATCACAACTAATGAGTCGGGTTTTTAAGTGGAACGGAGTTGAGTCGGGATTATTTGAAAACAATATTGTCAAACGAGTTTCCAATATCTTAAGATTATAAAATCTAAAAATGAAATTTATACGATTTACTTAAAAATTAAGTTGACGAAATTAAATAAAATATATTAAATTTCCGAAAATCACATTAAATTACTAAAAATGCGAATTTCTAAAATACGGGATGTTACAATCACCCCAGCTTTCAAAAAGTTTCGTCATCGAAACTTGAAAACGGAAGGTAAAGGATTACAAAAAGGCAGTGCTAACAATCAAAACGTTTACTGAAATTTTGTTGTTTCAAAACTTAGAGTTCTTTCAAAGATTTTGAAAACAATTTACAAGGCACAAGTCTTCGTTATTGGACGTTGGGGTTCTCGTTGCGCATTCAAGAGCCCGACATTCCAAATCAGAGACTAGTTCAAAGCCAAGCCAAATCCAAAATTCAAAACCAAACTAATTAGGCGCCGATAAGCATAGTACAAGTCATCAGACGTCTCCGATAACAAGCTCTAACGTCAAACCAATGCTGAAATCAGTCAAAGTCGTAAAACATTCAACTTCTTAAAACCAGACTTTCCAAAAGCAGCTTCTATTTTCCAAATTTTCAAAATGAGTAAAATTGGAACAATGACAAAAGTTTACCATCAACAAAGGAGGGAGCAGTTCCAGAGAAGTTACAGGAAGCGGGGCGAAAATAAGCGGCTTAAGAAACAGATTATGATTTTGACCAACTGATTTCCCAAGGCTCGGGCTTCAAAATCCTCACAAGATTTTCATCTCTGACATCCCAATTCAAGCAAGCTAGTTTATGGTTCTGATGAAACATTTCCTCAAGCGACCTACTAAACTATAACTCCTCAAATTTAAAGGATTACCATCATTCAAATTTCCACTATTCCATAAGGTTTAGATATATGAGCTTCACAATTCTCCAAACGATACCTATATAACACTTCCAAGTTGCAAATCTCTATTCCATGGTGAACTCTTAAATATCACTGGTCATCTGTTAACACTCCCAATTTATTACCGAGTCCCCAAACTTCCATTTTCCAACAAATTACTCAATTCTACTCTCCCAACAATGGTGTATCCTTCAAATTTCCTCAAGTACTCCAATAGGTAAATGATGAGATCCATTAAGTAACCTAAAGTCAAATACTTAGTCAACTCTTCCAAGTTAAATCCTAAATTTCTTCAATATTCACATACTGTTACCATTGTCTCTCATTCCTCATATAACAAGTTATTCCTCAAGTCAAACACATCCTCAAAGTCGAGTAAAACCAACTTATCTCACTCATCTAATCAACAACATTAGCACCCTAAGCATACTCTTTCAAATTCTTCTATATCCTCGAGTATCTCGTCTAACTCTTCAAACAGTGTTATTTTCAATCCATAAATTTTCACAATGCAAGTATGATTCTCAAGATTAAATTCCACCTAATACTAAGAACATACAACTCAACTTATAAGTATGTACTCTATCACCCACTCTTACTCTTCCAATTGGATAAACAACTAGACATTTGGATCACCAAAACATGTCTCATGATACTTCTTAGGTTTTCCTCAAATAGCAACATCTCTCAACACGGTTTGGTTTATCACCAAGAACTAATCCCACAAATCCAATTAAAGGGGAGGTTTACCTACATGGTACCTCGGGAAGGCGAGTGACAAGGTCAATTTGACAAGATAAGAAGATAGATTTCAAGAATGGCACACAAATATACAAGGAGAAAGGATGTGCATCCGGAGTTATCAAGAAGGTGATGCGGAAAGAAAGAGAAGTATCTTCAAGGTTCAGAAGCATCCTCCAATGGTACCACAAATCGTCCATCTTCAATAGAAAACACCGGTCTTGATCGTCAAATGGATGAGCTCACGGTTCGTCGATTAAAAGATATGAAAAGTAAACTCATTGACAATCAACAAACACGTTGGGGACTAATAAAAGCAATCACAATACAGACTACCACTTGTCCTTAAATCTACCCATCTCTCACTCATTATTTGGAGTATTGGTCAAGTTAAGTTTGGGGATCACATGAGTGCGTCGGGAGCGATAACGCTCTGATACCAACTGTAAAACCCCTCGCGGCAGCGGAGAGTAAAACATACAAAAGCATGCAATTTTTGCGCGGAATTAAAACTTTAAACATACTTAACTAATATACGAGGTGGATTACAATAACCAAAATGTGTAAAAAATAAAACATAGATAAGTAAAAGCATTAAATACAAACCCAAGCCCGGGATAGGATATCCCTACAGACACAAGACGAAATGTCAAAAGAAGGTCTAGCTACACGATAAAGGTAATGTCATCGATGAAGGATCATCGCTCGCTAGCCTCAACATAACCCCCTGCAAACAGCAATCACTAACCTATATACATGAAAAGATGTACGCCACAGTCAGTGGGGAGTGACTAGAGGGTCTCCTACCCACCTATTGTCATTAACACATACACAGGTAAACACATTAACATGCTCCGACATAAACACGGATTATAAGAAGCATTAACATATATCATCATGTATGTGATTACCAACAAAACCAAGTATCATACATCCATAATCACAATTCCTTTGTCTTTGTTTGCAGATACGAGTCACAATTCCTTAAGGGGCGTTTTCTTTGTCCTCGAAGACTCTGACTCAGGAATATAAGAGAAGATTCTCAGAAAGCCAACGACTCCATCTTCCGAAAGGATCCCTTCTTCGCTCGCCCCTTCTTTCCTAAGCGGTGATTGGACAGAAAGCTGTGGAATGAGTCCTTTGCCCTATAAACTTATTGCTGCTGCTATATTATGCACCCAAGTCAATTGGTACAACAAGTAAAAGGAGAATGCACGAGTAGATTTCGAGAAATATTTGTAGGAAGTATTAGCAATACTGATAAGGAATGGTGTAGGATGCATCAATTTTTGTAAAGCTAGATAGGAATGATGTTAGCATAGAGTAACAAGGTCAAACTGAGTTGGTTGTAATTGATAGGCATTTGAAGCCTGTGATTAATACTACTTACATTTTACCAAAAAGAAAAGAAATATACATGTGGGAGTTACTATATTTAATTAATTTGTTCAAAAAATTTCATTTGCAAAAAAAAAAAAAAAAAAAGAAAAAATTTTTTTTTTTGGGGCCTATTTGCGGCGTTTTTCAAAAAAACGCCTCAAATAGAGGTACTATTTGCGGCGCTTTTTTTAGAAAAACGCCTCTAATAGCCTTTTCTATTTGCGGCGTTTTTTTAAAAAAACGCCTCAAATAACCTCTTATTTGCGGCGTTTTTTTTCGCCTCAAATAACTTTTTCTATTTGCGGCCCCCTTATTTGCTGCTACACTAAAAACACCGCAAATGGCCTAATTTTTGACGCCTCAAATAAGTATTTTTCTACTAGTGATGTGATTACCAACAAAACCAAGTATCATACATCCATAATCACATACTAAAACTTGCTCAATAACTGATTCGTCAACACAAGAGATAGGTCACCAAGTGACTCGACTCCAACTAGATAGGTCGACAATCGACTCTACAACAAACGAGCTAGGTCAACCAAGTGACTCTACTCCAACAATATAGGTCGACAATCGACTCACAATACAGGTCGACAATCGACTCAACTAGACTGGTCGACAATTGACTCGGCTAGACAACTATGAGCATGCCGACAATCGGCTCGTCTATACAACTACAGAAGTCCACAATCTCAAACTATACAACTGTAACATTTCATGCCTATTTGTGCCTTGCCTTGATTTTATCGTGTTTCGAGTCTATATTGGGTACGTGATATATGTTTAAGTATGAGTAAGGCGCTATTTGAGTGTGGTTGAACTTCGGGACGAAGTTCATTTTAAGGGGGGAAGGCTGTAATACATCTCTTTTTCGAAACTCGGGTTTTGACTCGGAGTTAACGTTATAAGTTTTATTTTATATTATGGATTTATATTAATTATTATCGTAAGTAGATATACCAATTAATAATAATGTTACGAGTTATACGTGTATAACGAGTTGCGCCCGGTTCGAATTACGTAAAGAATGTAGTATGTATTATCATAATAAGGTGTGGCTTGTGATTGGGCCAAGAATCTCACGACCCAATCACAATGCCCTTACACGCTCAACCCCACACAAACCCTACCCTTAAGCGCACAACCCTACCACCACGCTCTTCCTTATAAACTCGTATGCCTCCCCCAATCCAAAACCCTACTTTCCTTCATCTGCCTCCACTCGAGAGAGAGAGAGAGAGAGAGGTAGAGTGAGTGAGGCGGCGGCGGCGGTGGTCAAGGGCATTTTCAGGGGAGCTTTCGAGTCGGTTTCCGGCGAGGCTAAGGTGAGTATGTCGTTCCCCTCTCGTTTTTGTCTCCTTTTCGTGTCGTTCTGGGAAAGCATCGTTGGGTCGGGTTTTGGTGGTGGTCTGAACTTAAGTGGCGGTCCTGGGCGTCAGAAATGGTGGCGGCAGTAGGGCTGATGGGTTAGAATCGTTCATATAGGGATTGGGTGGTGCCACCGTTGAGTCGGGGGAGGTCGACACGGTGGTACCACGGTGTCTTTGGGTCTGTCAACGAGGGTGATGTCAGTGGTGGTTTTGGGTGGTGTCGTGATTTCTTACGGTGGCGTTAAATTGATAAGTAGCGTCGGCAACATAGTGGTCCAGGCGGGTCAGGGGTCGCCGGTAGTAGTCGAAGGGGTTGGCGGCGGCGGTGGTGAGATGGTCGGTGTTGGGTGTCGCGTGGTTGCCGGCAGGGGCGGTTGTGGGGGCTGGTGTGACGCGTTTTGGGGTCGTCGTGGTTGGTAACGTAGCATGGGTTAGTTTGTATTATTATTATTATTCTTATCATTATTATAATTGTTATTATGGTATCATTATTATTATTATTACTAGTGGGTTATTGATATTATTAGTATTATGGTTATTATTATTATATTTGTTATTACTCAAGTTTAGTTGGATAGTTTACGTTTTGACAAAGTTTACATTTCGGGAAGTTTCTACTTCGGGAAACTTTCCGAATTTAGCAAGTCACTATAATACTTCTTTCTATCTTTACATACACTCACCCTGTGCTTAATGTGTGATTTGAGCGACCCGCGAGAGTCCATTGTGAAAAGTCTCTATAGTCGATAGATTTGCAAGTTTGACAACTTCATAACTTGTTTGCATGATTCCTTTACTATTTCCTTGTTGACATTGCATTAAATTGGTTTAGGCTTACATGTAAATTTCGCTCTGAGATTGAAACCGTTCCATTAGTTTAAGATCGAGTCTAATTCTTGCTTGAGGATAAGCAAGGTTTGGTTTGGGGAATTTGATGCGTGTCTATTTTATGATGTTTTACATCTATTTTTACACGCATTTCAGATCTCATTTACGATTTTTAGCCGCTATTTCCCTATATTTGTCTACTTTCGTATTTTTATGCTATTTTGCAGAATTATGCGGAAAAGAGGCGATTTCGAGCCAAATGCTACCCTTAGGATTTTGGCGTAGCCAGAGGAACTAAGGAATGAAGAGAGAACGAAGCCCAACACACAAATCAAGGACCACAAGACCAACTTATGAGGATTTTACGAGCTGACACACAGGTGCCTCGGTCGACCGACCGCGCTCACTGGTCGGTCGACCAAAGCATCTGACAACTTAAGTCGAGAATTGGAATTTCAAGATCAGAAAGCAGGACAGGCCCGATAACCGGTCGACCGAAGCCACTGGTCGGTCGACCACGATGGCAGACTTCACAAATTCGCAAAACCCCACGACGTGATTAGGTCAAGAGAGAAAGCTTTGAGAAACTCTTATAAAACCTAACCCCGTCATTAGCACTAATCATCCAGTTTTTCCAATCTCTTAATCCTCCAATATTTTTATTTATTTCAGTTTTTGTAGAATTACAAATCTCTTTAAGTTTACAATAGTTGTTTTAGTTTATTTCTTAAGCGACATTCTGATTCCACGCAATTCAATAAGTTTAATCTTTCTGCCCTATTTCCTTTTTACGGTAATCATCTTTCTGCCTTATTTCCTTTGTACGGTAATAGAACCTTCGATCTGTCGGATGTTCAAGAACCAACTACTGAGCAACCTGATGCATGCCTATTTTATGATTTTTTACATATATTTTTACACGCATTTGGTCGCTCATTTACTATGTTTTAGCCTTTATTTCCCAACAATTATCTACTTTCGTATTTTTATGCACTTTTGCAGATATATGCGGAAAAGGGACGATTTTACACCAAACTTATGCTCTCGGAATCTTTCATAATCAAGGAACAAAGGAAAGTCCACTCAAAACATTGACCAAGTGCCAATAAGTCAAACCGAGGCGAATCAAAGCAATCTTACAGGAATAAGGGTCGACCGACCTACTACTTGGGTCGGCCGACCAGGCCTCTGTTATGGAAAGCCCAGAAAATCTCTGAAGCCCGTGAATAGGTCGACCGACCCACATAGTAGGTCGACAGACCTCTGCGCAGAACAAGAAGATTTTCGGAAGCCCATTAACGTGTTAGAATCATTAGCAAACTCTAATTGTTCCGCCTACTTAAGTAAATTAGGGGATTAGGGTTTTGCATCAAGTTTTTATCTATCATCCATCATCATTCAGTTTCCATTCAGTTTTAAGTTCTAGAATTTAGTTTCGTTTTTGTAATCTTTCAATAATTCTCAAACACTTCTTAGTTTGTTCATCAATCTTTCAAGCATTCATCAATAAAGTTTATTCCTTTCCATCACAATTCCGTTTTCTGGTAATTCTCTCTTAATTTCAGTTTCATTGTTGTTAGTTTAGAATTGTTATATCCGGTTTAAGATAGATTCCCCAAAGCTTTATTAGCGATTGCATGTTTAGATTGTCATTCATTATGATTTCCATGTTTATTCCTGTTTTCATTGTTGTTTTAGTAACCATGAGTAGCTAATTTCATATGTTAGGATGTAAGGGATGAATATGCGTAGGTAGTATAGGTTCCGAGACCGACTGTAGCAGAGCCGTGGTCGGCCGACCCACATGATGGGTCGATCGACCGAGGCTGTGGTCGGCCGACTGGGCTAGCTGGTCGGTCGACCCACTCGCGTTTGTATTCTGTTCGTTTTACTTCGTCGACTATAGTATCCTTTAATGAGACCCAAGGGAGACTTGTAGGATGTTAGTAATGACCTACCCAAGATTGAAAGATACGGGGAGGGCATTGGTTTGCGCCTTAAGACGGCTAGGTTACCCAAGACTGAAAGGTATGTGACCTAGGATTTAGGAATCACCCTTATTGTTGACACCCAATAATTGTGAGACCTAGGAACTAATAGCATAGGCCGAAAGGAGCTATTAGGTATCATAGACCGAAAGGATATGTTACACCCCTTACGCGACTGCAATACATGTTGACCTTAGGATTTATATTACCTTAGCTATTTGTTACCCGATCATCCTAACGTCTCTTTTATTATAGTTTTATCTTTATTTACTTGCTTTATTTTTTATTTGTTTTAGACTTAGCAATAATCAATCAAACACCCAATTCTGTTACCATAAAACATTAACATCAAACAATAAACATTCCCCACCTCTCTGTGGTTCGACCCTGACTTTCGCTATCTATAGTTAAAGGTTAGGAATTATAAATTTTATCTTTGGTACCCTCAACGACAGGCATCACAACCAATGGAGGAAACAGTTCCTTCATCTTCTGCTGTAGTTAGTATTCCTGAGGAACCTAGAAGGTCGGGTAGACACTCCATTTCTCCAGACAGATACATCGGTATTGTCGATGAACTTGAAGGAGTTGATGTTTTCCTCTTAGAGGTTAACGAACCTGTAACCTATAAAGGTGATGTGACCTGTTTCGACTCAAAGCTATGGCTTAATGCCATGCAATCCGAGATGGACTCCATGTATGAGAATAACGTATGGGAGTTGGTTGATTTGTCTGATAAGGTACGACCTCTTCAGTGCAAATGGCTTTATAAGATAATGCGTTCCATCGAGGGACAACCTGACACCTATAAGGCACGACTAGTGGTAAAAATTTTCACTCAAGTGCAAGGGTTGGACTATGATGAAAGTTTTGCACCAGTAGTCATGCTGCGTTCCATTCGGATTATCTTAGCGATTGCCTCATTTTATGATTATGAAATCTGGCAAATGGATATGAAAACCGCCTTCTTAAACGGTTATTTGGAGGAGGGGTTGTACATGGTACAACCCGAAGGTTTCACCGATCCTAAAAATCCTAAGAAAGTTTGCAAGCTTAAGCGTTCCATTTATGGACTTAAGCAAGCTTCTCGGAGTTGGAATCATTGTTTCCGCCAAGTGATAAAAGAGAATGGTTTCATTCGATCGTTCGAAGAACCATGCTTGTATATCAAGTCGAGTGGAAGCAAGATCGTCTTCCTGGTGTTGTATGTCGATGACATACTATTAACCGGGAAGGACATCCCTCTCTTATCTTCGGTTAAAGTATGGTTGAAGAACCATTTCCATATGAAAGTTCTGGGTGAGGCATAGTGTATCTTGGGGATCCGTATATATAGAGATAGATCGCGACGGATGTTATCACTAAGTCAGGAGTCCTATATAGATAAGATTCTTGACAGATTCAACATGACCAACTCCAGGAAAGGGTTACTTCTGATGATCTCATAGGTGCATTTGAGTAAGACTCAGGCACCTAATACACCTGAAGAGGTCGAGTGCATGAGTCGCATTCCTTATGCATCAGCTATAGGATCGATCATGTTTGCCATGATATGCACACGTCCATACGTGGCATATGCTTTGAGTATGACGAGTCGGTACCAAGGCAATCCATGTGAATCACATTGGATGGATGTGAAAAACATTCTTAAGTACATACGGAGGACTAAAGATTGGGTATTGACTTATGGTGGAGGCATTGAGCTTTGGGCAAACGGTTACGCAGATGCTAGCTTCCAAACGGATCGAGATTACTCGAAATCTCAATCTGGATTCGTTTTTACTCTTAATGGCGCTGCTGTCAGTAGGAAAAGCTCCAAGCAGAGTGTTATTGTAGATTCCACAACTGACTCCGAGTACTATGCCGCTTCGGAAGCTGCAAAGGAAGCTATATGGATGCGTCAGTTCTTACAAGGACTAACTGTAGTTCCTAGTTCGAATGTTCCAATCACCATCTATTGCGACAATAGAGGTGAAATCTTCCAGGCTAAGAAGCCTAAGTCTAGCAACAAATCTAGATATGTACTGCGGAAAACTCACATGATACGAGACTACGTGGAGCAAAAGGAGATAGTGATAGACAAGATTGCGACAAATGACAACATCGCAGATCCTCTCACGAAGCCATTAAGATATGGTAAGCATGAAGGGCACGTTATTTCAATGGGAATTAAACGTGTTCCTGAGTTGTATTAGTACTTTTATGGATTGGATATATTGTATCTGTTTCATATACTATTTATAACACAATCGATTTTTTTTTTCATATTTTGTTTTTTCATGTGGATTGTACAGACAACATTGAATACCACAAAGTGAACGGAATTACATTATATTTGTTTTGGTCCATAATCGCCTACATGAGCTGATAACTCTGGCAATTATTTTGTAACGTCGATTGATGGTGGGTTCAATAAACCTTAAGTTTAACCATTGACTGATCGATCACATATACAAGATTATAAGGATAACTCGTAGGACAATTCGTGACGACACAATGGAGTCCTAAATGTTACTGAACATTCGGTGTCAGGTCGTGGATAGGACGTCTATAGGTTCATAGGGTCGATTCTTTTGACCATCGACTGTTTCTTGAGATAAAAGGCAGTTTTGGATGACTTTGATTTCTTTCTCACTAGTCGACCGTAACTGGGGCTAAGCAGATTTTTTTTAGGTCATTTCATACTGCGCCTACATCTGCAAGATTCGAGTTAAGGAAAATATCCACCCCTTATCAGGTTTTAATATTTCTCAGGTTAACTCGAGGAGTAGTAACTAAAATGCATGGCCATGCTCGAATAATGATTCGTTTATCAGTTGAGTTACTATCTAGACGGGGAAACCAGTCTTGATACAGATCGCTTGTAAAATACGACCATTGTGAATGCGGATTTGAAAATTGTTTTACATTGAGTGGGAGAAATTTAATTGGATATGAGAATCGATTATCGTACATACACTTATACGGACAAGTGGGAGATTGTTTGAGCTAGTGTCCTCCACCGTTAGTGCGACAACGCGAATAAATCTCTTAAAGGATCACAGGGTATACTTTGTATTTTAGCCAGTTGATTCATGTTTATCAATAAAGATTGGCTTGCTAGAAAGTTTGACGTTATTGTCATACAGATGGCGGAAAATCAAGTGGTCCCTAAGAGTCACACCTAAAGGATGTAATCTGAGAAATATGATTAGATGAAAATGTAATCATATTGATACTCTATACGACTAAACGGTTAGTCAATGTAGTGATGATACAATTATTTAATACTGATTAAATAATATTAGCTGAGACGAATTAAAATCTTAATTCATAATTAAATATAAAATGTTATATTTAATTAGTATGTGTAATGAAATTATTTAATAAAGATTAAATGATTCAGTTAAATATAAAAAGTTATATTTAATTGTTAAATATTAAATATACGATATTTATATGATAAATATTACACATAAGAGAGTATGATAACCGAATTTTACAGATAATATTTCGTTAATCTGGAGTACTTCGGTCAGTTAGATGTGTCGAATGGATTGAGTTGTTACAGGTGTTAGGCAGTAGTTTAGGTAGACTCAAATACGGATTCGGGAAAAATCTTATCTAAACTAAGGAAGGTAGTTAAGGTGATAGAATAAGGGTTATTCTAATTACTAAAGACTACTAGCTATATATTGAGATCTCACGACTCAATGTAACACAAGAGTTACACGCCTAACTAAGCCCTCCCTCACTCTCTCTCTCTCTCTAGCTTTCATCTTACACAAAAATTTGAGGTAATTTTTGTAGTTTCTAGCTCAAGATAGGGTATTTCTCGAAGCATTTTGGGTGCAATATTTAGGAGGATATCTATTTTGATATCTGATCTTAGGCCTCTTTCAAGGACCAAAGGTTAATTTTTGTTCCCAATCCTTGTATCTTGTATATCGTTAATGACAGTAAAATATATATAGTAATTTCGTTATAATCCTGCATATAAAGTATTGGGACATATACAGATATTTTCCCACATTTCTAACACCCCCATTTATTTAAGGGTCTGGACTAGGACTTCCCAAATAATTATGGGTGTTACCATCTCGTAATACCGAGGCAGTAAATAACAAAGGAAAGAAATACAGTACTTTATTAAGTATTTAGAATGTCAAAACCACTGTTCTTACAACTGGTTCATAAACATAAAATAAATATCCGAACAAACTCGTAAATAAACTTCTTTGGTGATCTAGACTCTAAACTGGTCCGAATCCAAGCTCTATCTTCCCATTCAGCTCCCATAGTCTCAAGTACCTGTTAATCTGTTCCCCAATAATTTTGTTCATCACAAGTGATTACAAATACACAGGGTCAACCACGAGGTTGAGTAGGAAAATAAATAAAATATGAATAATAATACAATACCACACACTCCCATCTCCATATCGTCGCAACAACCACTTACCGATCACGCACCACTTCTCATTCACAAGCTCCTACTCCTCCAATGGTCATATCACATGTCCCAATATCACATGCCCCAATATCACATGACCCACAATTCTCCATTCGACATCATAAAGTAATATTCGAGATAGAATAATAACATCTCAACCAAAACATTAAAAATCATATACCGATTTCATAATAAACAAACAAGTTCATTCATGGCATAAATATAGTTCACGGTCTATTCCCCTACCTTAATTTGCAGAAGGATAATCAACAACTGCTATAAATATTCCACGCGTAAACCTCACCTAAACATATAATATTTAACGATTACAATCCTTCACTTAACCCGTATATTTAGAATAGTAACAAAATGCTAAATATAGTAACTTCCTAAACATGGAAAGTTTCCCGAAATAGTAACCTTGCCCAAACATAAATTACTTAAACTAAAAAAATCAAATAATAAAAATAATAAAATAAATAATTATAATATTAGTAATTATAATGTTTATGATTATACCCGTAACTCCGCAAACCAACCGTAGCCTCACGACACCCCATGAACCCGCGGAAACACAAGCCCCAATCCTTCACTATCACCACCTCCACCGTCGGAAACCACCACAACCCCCTCACTCACCTCAACCTGCCCCACCACCTACACCCAACAGTGGGTCGACTCCCGCCGGCGGATCAGACCGAGGCCACAACTAGGCCTGGTTCGTCATCCAGTCACCACCACACGTCTAAAACCTAACCCCACAGCCACCACTCACCACCCTTGTGAAACCCCTTGCGGCAGCGGAAAGTAGAACATACAAAAGCATGCAATTTTTGCGCGGAATTAAAACTTTAAACATGCTTAACTAATATACGAGGTGGATTACAATATCCCAAATGCGGAAGAAAGAAAAAATGGATAAGTAAAAGTATTAAATGCAAAACCAAGCCCGGGATAGGATATCCGTACATGCACAAGATGAAATGTCAAAAGAAGGTCTAGCTACACGATAAAGGTAATGTCATCGATGAAGGATCATCGCTCGCTAGCCTGCAAACAACAATCACCAGCCTACATTCATGAAAACATGTACGCCACAATCAGTGGTGAATGACTAGAGGTTCTCCTATTCACCTATTGTCATTAACACATACACAAGTAAACACATTAACATGCTCCAACCTAAACACGAATTATGAGAAGCATTAACATATATCATCATGTGATTAACATCAATAACCAAGAATCATACATCCATAATCACATACTAAAACATGCTGAGTAACCGATTTTTCTCATTATCGTCACCTTCCAAGCAAGTTCTTCGCTCGAATATTTAATTAAGTAAGAGTCATCTTTCGGGACTTCAAGATTAGCTCCCTAAAAGCAAAGAGAACAAGTTAAACTAAACCAATTTCGAAATCACTCAACAACATCCCGGAATTAGACTTGCATCATTCTCAAAATTGAAAAGATACAAACGTCGGGAAAGATGTAAGGAGCGCGATGGCGAAAGAATTACCTCGTTTGGACTTGAGACGAAATCGGGGTGATGACTTTAGTGAATGAGATCGGTATATACAAATAGAGTTTGGTGCTTGTCTTGAGGAAGAAGAAAATGAAATATGAGGGAAGGTTATGAGGAAGCTATCTTTTCTCTTTACTTTTATCACAACTAATGAGTCGGGTTTTTAAGTGGAACGGAATTGAGTCGGGATTATTTGAGAACAATATTGTCAAACGAGTTTCCAATATCTTAAGATTATAAAATCTAAAAATGAAATTTATACGATTTACTTAAAAATTAAGTTGACGAAATGAAATAAAATATATTAAATTTCCGAAAATCACATTAAATTATTAAAAATGCGAATTTCTAAAATACGAGATGTTACAATCACCCTAGCTTTCAAAAAGTTTCGTCATCGAAACTTGAAAACGGAAGGTAAAGGATTACAAAAAGGCAGTGCTAACAATCACAACGTTTACTGAAATTTTGATGTTTCAAAACATAGATTTCTTTCAAAGATTTTGAAAACAATTTACAAGGCACAAGTCTTCGTTATGGAACATTGGGGTTGTTGTTGCGCATTCAAGAGCCCGACATTCCAAATCAGAGACTAGTCCAAGGCCAAGCCCAATCCAAAATTCAAAACCAAACTAATTAGGCGCCGATAAGCATAGTACAAGTCATCAGACATCTCCGATAACAAGCTCTAACGTCAAACCAACGCTGAAAGCAGTCAAAGTCGTAAAACATTCAACTTCTTAAAACCAGACTTTCCAAAAGCAGCTTCTATTTTCCAAATTTTCAAAATGAGTAAAATTGGAACAATAACAAAAGTTTACCATCAACAAAGGAGGGAGCAGTTCCAGAGAAGTTACAGGAAGCGGGGCGAAAAGAAGCGGCTTAAGAAACAGACTATGATTTTGACCAACTGATTTCCCAAGGCTCGGGCTTCAAAATCCTCACAAGATTTTCATCTCTGACTTCCCAATTCAAGCAAGCTAGTTTATGGTTCTGATGAAACATTTCCTCAAGCGGCCTACTAAACTACAACTCCTCAAATTTAAAGGATTACCATCATTCAAATTTCCACTATTCCATAAGATTTAGATATATGAGCTTCACAATTCTCCAAATGATACTTATATAACACTTCCAAGTTGCAAATCTCTATTCCATGGTCAACTCCTAAACATCACTGGTCATCTGTTAACACTCCCAAATTATTACCGAGTCCCCAAGCTTCCATTTTCCAACAAATTACTCTATTCTACTCTCCCAACAATGGTGTATCCTTCAAATTTCCTCAAGTACTCCAATAGGTAAACGCTGAGATCCATTAAGTAACCTAAAGTCAAATACTTAGTCAACTCTTCCAAATTAAATCCTAAACTTCTTCAATATTCACATACTGTTACCATTGTCTCTCATTCCTCATATAACAAGTTATTCCTCAAGTCAAACACATCCTCAAAGTCGAGTAAAACCAACTTATCTCACTCATCTAATCAACAACATTAGAACCCTAAGCATACTCTTCCAAATTCTTCTATATCCTCGAGGATCTCGTCTAACTCTTCAAACGGTATTATTATCAATCCAAAATTTTTCACAATTCAAGTATGATTCTCAAGATTAAATTCCACCTAATACTAAGTATACATACAACTCAACTTTTAAGTATGTACTCTATCACCCACTCTTACTCTTCCAATTGGATAAACAACTAGGCATTTGGATCACCAAAACATGTCTCATGATACTTCTTAGGTTTTCCTCAAATAACAACATCTCTCACCACGGTTTGGTTTATCACCAAGAACTAATCCCACAAATCCAATTAAAGGGGAGGTTTACCTACAAGGTACCTTGGGAAGGCGAGTGACGAGGTCAATTTGAAAAGATAAGAAGATAGATTTCAAGTATGGCACACAAATATACAAGGAGAAAGGATGTGTATCCGAAGTTATCAAGAAGGTGATGCGCAAAGAAAGAGAAGTATCTTCAAGGTTCAGAAGCATCCTCCAACGGTACCACAAATTGTCCATCTTCAATAGAAAACACCGGTCTTGATCGTCAAATAGATGAGCTCATGGTTCGTCGATTAAAGATATGAAAAGGAAACTCATTGACAATCAACAAACACGTTAGGGACTAATAAAAGCAATCACAATACAGACTACCACTTGTCCTTAAATCTACCCATCTCTCACTCATTATTTGGATTATTGGTCAAGTTAAGTTTGGGGATCACATGAGTGCGTCGGGAGCGATAACGCTCTGATACCAACTGTCTAACCCCTCGCGGCAGCGGAGAGTAAAACATAAAAAAGCATGCAATTTTTGCGCGGAATTAAAACTTTAAACATACTTAACTAATATACGAGGTGGATTACAATAACCAAAATGTGTAAAAAAGAAAACATAGATAAGTAAAAGTATTAAATACAAAACCAAGCCCGAGATAGGATATCCCTACAGACACAAGACGAAATGTCAAAAGAAGGTCTAGCTACACGATAAAGGTAATGTCATCGATGAAGGATCATCGCTCGCTAGCCTCAACGTAACCCCCTGCAAACAGCAATCACCAACCTATATACATGAAAAGATGTACGCCACAGTCAGTGGGGAGTGACTAGAGGTTCTCCTAGCCACCTATTGTCATTAACACATACACAGGTAAACACATTAACATGCTTCAACATAAACACGGATTATAAGAAGCATTGACATATATCATCATGTGATTACCAACAATAACCAAGTATCATACATCCATAATCACATACTAAAACTTGCGCAATAACTGATTCGTCAACACAAGAGATAGGTCACCAAGTGACTCGACTCCTTCTAGATAGGTCGACAATCGACTCTACAACAAACGAGCTAGGTCAACCAAGTGACTCTACTCCAACAATATAGGTCGACAAACGACTCACAATATAGGTCGACAATCGATTCAACTAGACTGGTCGACAATCGACTTGGCTAGACCACTATGAGCAGGGCGATAATCGGCTCGTCTATACAACTACAGAAGTCCACAATCTCAGACTATACAACCCCCTGGTAGGACGACGACAATCGACTGTCTTAGTCTAAACCTGGCCAAACTCTCTGGGCGTAGACAATCCACGTCCCCGATGCGACAAGTGCGCAAGACACTCCCAAGACCCGAACCACAATGGAACGAGGTATGCCTTTAGGCGGGCAGACAATCTAAGACCTGACCGTGAGGACCAAGCCACTACGGCCAACCAACTACATAATGCAGTCAGGTGAGAACCCAGGTAATATAGCAGCTCATAGAAGCATCACATAAATTATCCAATGACATCTCAAAGATGTTCACGTATGAGTCACATCATAATCCATAACTTGAACTCAATTAGCAATTATATATCCTTTTAATCATCCATTCAACACTTAGCCGACCTCGGAAACTAATATGTGGCGAGAGTCGGTTTCCCTTCTGGTTGCCCGGTCGGGGGTCTTTCTCCTCAAATCCATTTCCGAACCCAATATAAGTGCCGCCCAATTTCTGGGACTTGAAACAAGCATACAATTCATATTATATAACGTATATTCTTTACGGAATTTATTACGTATATAAAATAACAAAAAGAATCGTAAATTAAATATATAGTTCATTCGGAAAAAGAGAAACAATAACTAATTTAACATTTCATATTATATCCTCATATTTTCTATATAAAATTAACATGTGAGAAATTAAT
The DNA here is from genome assembly GCA_029255685.2 of Silene conica. Classification (NCBI taxonomy): domain Eukaryota; kingdom Viridiplantae; phylum Streptophyta; class Magnoliopsida; order Caryophyllales; family Caryophyllaceae; genus Silene; species Silene conica. Next base: position 27,379,927 of record CM055311.2, on the reverse strand, counting down.
ATAACAAGTCGTATTTTAATTATTCGGGAAACCGATTAATTAATTTAACATTTAGACATGCTTCTTAAAATAAAACCGTAACTCGTTACTAGTTCGTATTAATTTCTAACGTATTATATTTAAACATAAACAATGTAAAACCCCTCGTCGCAGCGGAAATAAAACATACAAAACATGCCAAAATTTAAGCGGAATTTGAACTTTAACATGCATAAAAACGAGGTGAATTAAAAACTAAAACTGAAACAACTGATATAAACAAACATAGATAAGTATAGCTGTTTAAGTACGAAACATAAATACAACCGCCTGGGATTGCACATCCCTACAGGCATTCAAAACTGAAATGATAGTCTAGAGTCTAGCTAGCAAAAGTGTAAGGTCAATCAATGAATAACAGATCATCGCTCGCTAGCTCCATGCAACCCCTCTGCCTGTTGGGGCTGGTGTTCTTGACAATTAAGTACAATGACTTACTAAATCTCTTTAAGGATCACAAGGGCATACTTCAGTATTATTATCAGTTGATCCACGTTTATCAATAACGGTTGGCTTGCTAGATAAGTTTGACGTTATTGTCATACAGATGACGGTGATCAACTGGTCCCTATACGTCACACCTATAGGACACGTTTGAGAGATGTGAAGGTATGAAAATACAGTCACATTTATGCCGGATATGACTAAACAGTTAGTCAGAGGTATTGACTATTAAATTAGTCAATAAGATGTTGAGATTATTATTTAATACGGATTAAATAATTTTAGCTAACACGGATTACATGATTAATTCGTAAATTAAATATAAACGGTTATATTTAATTAAATATTGTATTCGCGTATTAATATAAACGGTTATATTAATTTGGGTAATTATACAATATCGTAATTTTATCAGACCATTATTAATACATCGACTGCATTAATATCTGATAACACATATGCGATTTATAATAAAAATCCCGCAAATAATATTTAGCAAATCGGGTCGAATCACGCAAAGGAATAAGGTAAGAGTGGAGAAAGCCCACTCTCACCCCAATTCGGCCGACCCACCCGAGTACTACATAAGGAGAGTCCTTCTCCTTATGTCAGGAACTGGTAATTCACAATTCTGATAATTAGGGTTTTGAGAACACGATTTTCCCAAAACTCAGATCTCACATCTAAAACCTCAAAAAGCTCTCCCCATATTGCAAGGCAATTGGAGAGTATTTTCTAGCATACGCCGCATCATCTCAATCAAGTCTTGGGTGCAAGTTATAGGAGGGAATTTACTTTAATTCCTGTTCTTAGGCCTATTCAAGCAAGGACCCAAGGTTGTATTCTTTTTCATGTTTTTATTTATCTTAGAGTTTTTTGTCATATAACACCTAACATTTACACTGTCGGTAGAAATAGTACCTAAAGTTATTTTTTTTGCCCAACAACACCTAACATTTTCTGTTTTTTGTCTAATAACACCAAAATCAGTTTTCCGTCAAAAAAAATCGAGATTCCGTCTTGACTAATGGTAAATTTGATTTGACGCTTCTTATTTTTCCCCTGATGCATTTCATTACCCTCTTCATCATCCTTTTCTAAACTCAATTTCCCCTATTGCTAAATTAAACTTAATTTTCCTCCAATTAAATATTCACAAAATCTTATTTGCAACGGCACTATCCGTCGCAAGCTTGTGACGGATACCGTTTTTTCTCACAAAATACCTACTTTTTCTCTCTCTCCAACACTATTCATGTGGTCCCCTTTTTTCAGTAGCTCATTTTGTATCCATTTTATCTCACAAAATATCCGTCACAAATGGTGACCCGTCGCAACTCTCGCAAGAAAGACTTACTATTAAATATTTATGTAACCTCCCCTTAGTTATTTAATTCCTCAATTTTCAAATAAAAACCCCAAATTGGGCTTACTTTGTCCGGTTTTCTCCTTTTCTCTCACCATCCTTTCAACCCAATGTCTTATTCAACCTCCTCCAGAGACGGTTTGCGTGGGTGTTGCTTTTTCAAGTGGATTGATGAAGATATGATTTATTGGCAAAAAAAAAGTGTTATAAATGGCTTGTTGAATGAAAATAAGTCACTTAAAAATAAGATTCATTGTCAATTACTTTTACAATGCACCGGTCAATGGAAAAGAAAGAATGAAGAAATAAGGTCAAATCAATTTCACCGTTAATCAAGACGGAATCTCGACTTTTTTTGACGGAAAACTGATTTTGGTGTTATTAGACAAAATACAGAGAATGTTAGGTGTTGTTGGGCAAAAAAAATAACTTTAGGTACTATTTCTACATACAATGTAAATGTTAGGTGTTATCTGACAAAAAACTCTTTATCTTATGACAATAATCACAACTGTAATTTTCATTATAATCCTGCAAGTTTAGGGCGAATACATGCTTTATTCCCCACAAGTGGTATCAGAGCCAAGGCCATGAAATTTTACTTTTGTGTTTTTCATAAGTTTTATTTAAAAATTTTGAAAATTCGTTTCTGTCGCTATGTCGGTCAGTCGACCCCTTGTAGCGGTCGGTCGACCGTGTTGGGAAAAGTTTCCTCAACAATAGTGCGATCACGTCAGTAAAATATAAATTACTGATAAATCTGCAATAAGAATACTCAAGGGATGATCCTTTTCATATAGTCGACTGATCAACATTAATCGGTAATGATTGGCTTACTAGAGTTTAACATTACTGTCGTATGACGGTGGTGATCAGTCGATCCCTTTAGGTCACACCTATAGGACAACTCTTTTAATAAGAAAACGATATGGTCGCATGTGATTCGAGTCATATCAATCCTAGTTTATATATCGAGTTTGGAATATGTTTATAATACGATAATAAATTGTAAGCATTTTAGTGAATGATCTGTCATTACTAAAACTAATATGTTTATGAAACATTATTTAAGAATGAATTAATTTATATTAGAAATGTTTTAATATAAAAATCTAATAATAATAATAATAGGATTATTATTTCATGATAATTAAGTTTAAATTAGTTAAACTAATAATGTCCATTTTAAAAGTCATGAAATGAACATTGTTATTTGGGTTTGGACCGTGTGATAGACCATCACACTACCATCACACTACCATTACATTATATATTATGTTTTATGTTTGAATTTTATATGATAAAATTATTTAAACATTTTATAGACAAAATATGACATGTGGTGGTTTGGTGCCCATGCATAGGGCACCTCATTCCAACCGTCCAAACAAAAGAGAAAAGAGGAGTGTGTGAGACACTAGCTCATTCACATAATTCATTTGGTACATGCAAAATCTTAGAAATTTCTTAGAGAGATAATTTTCTCATTATTCTCTTTGATTTCGGCCGAGTACTACTCAAACTCAAGAACAATTTATTTTGTTTCATTCTATAAATTATTATAAGATAATAATAATAATAACTAGGTTATTTGTGTGAGATTCTAGTAAAATCAAGCATAAATATTATTTGAGTGTGTCTTGGTGTTAACTCATTGGAGGTCTTCTAATTTGGGGACTAGGAGGATCATACCTTGATATTAAGCTCAAGAACAATCAAAGAAGGAGTCTTTGATTGTGCCCAATTAGCCGAAATATTAGCAATGAAAGGACTAATTTCTTCTTCTTGTGTTTCGGCCATCATCTAGTTATGCATGCAATAAGATCTTTATGTTTATGAGATAAATTAGTATGACTAAAGTTATAATTTGAGTTTATAAAATCCAACAATTGATATCAGAGCAAATGGTTGTTTGCATGCATAATCGGTTTTGTTTTTCCGAGTTATTGTAACTTAAATAAAACTACAAATTTCGACTTATATGATAAATCACTCGAAATGTTTTGCATGTACTTAAATCCGGTCCTAAAAATTTTTTTAGGTTATATTGATAATTTGTGGAATTTAAAGTTGTTCATTTAAATCTTTTTTTAGGTAATTTTAGACGATTTAATTGTTAAAATCGGAAAATTAATCTAAAAATAGATGGAAAAGTTTCTGGCCGTGATGTTCATATATAATGTCACATGCATATTTTACAAATAGTGTGTAAAATTTCGTACAAAATAGAGTTGTATTGCATGCATTACGATTTATACGATAAATGGAGTGATATTGACATGTTGGTTAAAATTAAATAAATTATCGAAACAAGTTCGAATATTTTAATCATGAAATTTTGACATTGTGATTATTAATGTAATTTTTCAGAATGTTTAAAATTTTCGAAATTCAAATTTTAATTATTGTAATTTAATTTGAATTTTTCATGTTGATTATGAGATTATTAAGGCCAAAAATGAACACATAAATTAATTTTGAATTAATTTTGCCAAAATTAGTGTAGACTAATTTTAATCCTAAAATGTGTTAGGAAAGTTAATTTTGATGTAAATATGATTTATATTGAAGATTATGGCATGTTAAAAGTTAAATCGTAAATTCCATAAAACCGGATGAGTTAAGACTAATAATATGTATTAGGGCGATTTGGCATTAAAATGAACATATTTAATTTTGATGCATTATATTATTTTGTATGAATGTCTTTATTTTGTTATATAATTTTGAATTATGTAATTTCTTAGTATGGCCTTAGTTGTTTAATCGATATTTCCCGTAATGTAAGGGCTATCGATTTGGTTGTAATTAATTGTGATCTCGTATCACTTTATTTTGTTATTTTATTTTATAATGTATAAAATAGATAGAAAATTTGTAAATATTTGTAATTCTGAAATCCTTGAAGACGGTGCCATATCGGAAAGGAGTTCCGACCGAGACGGAGTTTCCTTGGGATGTGTGCCGCGTTTGAAGTTCTAGGGAGCAAAGGAGTTGGTTTCCGAATTTGTAATTTACATTTGTTTTCTATCTTAGGAAAGGCCATACTAGGAGTCTTAATATGTTTAGTATTTATTTTATATGTTGCATGCATTGCCAAATCGCCATCAACTAAACATGCATATCGAGTTTCTGTGGGGAATAAAACGCGTATTCACCCTAAATTTGCAGGATTATAATGAAATATGCAATTGTGAATATCGTCATAAGATTAAAAACATGAGAAAAGAAGTACAACCTTTAGTCCTCGCGCAAAAGGCCTAAGAACAGGAATTAATGCAAATTCCCTCCTATAACTTGCACCCAAGACTTAGTTTGAGACGTGGCCGCGTGTGCTAGAAATCCTCTCCAATTGCCTTGCAATATAGGGAGAGCCCTTGAGGTTTTAGATGTGAGATCTGAGGTTTTGGGAGAAGAATGCTCTCAAACCCTAATTTTACCCTGAGATTATTTTACAGTGCAACAAGAGTCACTGACATAAGGAGAGTCCACCTCCTTATGTAGTTGTTTCGGCCGAAATACCCTAAGTAGGGTAGGAGTGGGCTTTCCACTCTTACCTTATTCTGGTTCGTGATTCGACCCATTTAGCTTTAAGTTGTTCGCGGTATTTTTAATTATAAATCGTAACATGTTATCAGATATTAATATAGTCGATATATTAATAATGGTCTGACAAAATACGATATTGTATAATTACCCAAATTAATATAACTGTTTATATTAATACGCGAATACAATATTTAATTAAATATAACCGTTTATATTTAATTTACGAATTAATCATGTAATCCGTATTAGCTAAAATTATTTAATCCGTATTAAATAATAATCTCAACATCTTATTGACTAATTTAATAGTCAATACCTCTGACTAACCGTTTAGTCATATCCGGCAAAATGTGACTGTATTTTCATACCTTCACATCTCTCAAACGTGTCCTATAGGTGTAACGTATAGGGACCAGTAGACCACCGCCATCCGTATGACAATAACGTCAAACTTATCTAGCAAGCCAACCGTTATTGATAAACGTGGATCAACTGGTAATAATACAGAAGTATGCCCTTGTGATCCTTAAAGAGATTTAATAAGTCATTGTACTTAATTGTCAAGGACACCAGCCCCAACAATCTCCCACTTGTCCGTACAAGGGTATGTTCAATGACGTTATCACACTACATGTGGAGGACACAATCTCCAACAAACTCCCACTTGTCCGTACAAGTGTAGGTGCGATAACCGAATCTCATATCCTTTTAAAATTTCTCCCACTCAATGTAAGACAATTTGCAAATCCGCATTCGCAAAGGTCGTATCTCACAAGCGATCTGTATCAAGAGTGGTTTCCCCGACTAGAGAGTAACTTAACTGATAAAACGAATCTGTATTCGAGCATGGCCATGCATTTCAGTTACTACTCCTCGAGTGGCCCTGAGAAATGATAAAATCCTGATAAGGGTTTGGATATTTCCCTCAACTCGAATCCTGCCGATATCGCCTAGCATGAAATAACCCAGAAAAAATCCTCTTGGCCCCTGTTACGGTGACCGTGGGAAAGAAACCAAAGTTACCCAAAATCTGTCTTAATCTCAAGAAACAGTTGAAAGTCAAAAGACTCGACTCTAAGGAACACTATGGAGGTCCTATCCACGACCTGGTACCCAATGTTATAAAACATTTAGGACTCCAAAACGATGTCACGGGGTGTCCTACGAGATATCCGTATAACTCGCCTTTGTGATTGGTCAGTCATCCACGTGACTTATGGCTCGTTGAACCCACCATCAACCAACGTCACAAAATGATTACCTGAGTTATCAGCTCAAGTGGGTAATCAAGGACCAAAACGATGTAATGTTAATCAGTTCACTTTGTGGTGTTCAAAATTGGCGTACAATTGCACATGAGAAACAAAACATTTTATATCATAACAATAAGGTTGAATAGAGTACACGAGAAAATGAATTATTACATGAATTCATAAAAGAGTACTACAACTTAGGAACACATCCAATTCCCATGGAATGAATGTGCCCTTCATGCTTATCACGTGGTAATGCTTTTGAGAGAGGATCAGCTATGTTGTCATCCGTAGCGATCTTTTCAATAAAAATCTCCTTTTGCTCCACGTAATCTCTGATTAGATGAGCTTTCCGTTGTACATGCCTAGCCTTGCTGCTAGACTTATGCTCCTTAGCTTGGAAGATGGCACCGCTATTGTCACAATAGACGGTGATTGGGTCATTCGAACTAGGCACTACTGATAGTCCTTGTAAGAATTGACGCATCCATATTGCTTCCTTAGCTGCTTCTGAGGCGGCATAGTACTCGGACTCAGTCGTAGAATCTGCTGTAACACTCTGTTTAGAACTTTTCCAGCTGACAGCAGCGCCATTAAGAGTAAAAACGAATCCAGACTGAGATTTCGAGTCATCTCGATCCGTTTGGAAGCTAGCATCTGCGTAACCCGTGGCGCAGAGCGTTGAGTCGCCTCCATAAGTCAATCCCCAATCTTTAGTCCTCCGTAGGTACTTAAGAATGTTTTTCACGGCCATCCAGTGTGGTTCACCTGGATGAGCTTGGAATCGACTGGTCATACTCAATGCATATGCAACGTCTGGACGTGTGCATATCATGGCATACATGATCGATCCTATTGCCGAGGCATAAGGAATCCGACTCATGCGCTCTTTCTCTTCCACTGACTTAGCTTCTTGAGTCTTGCTCAAGTGAAGCCCAGGAGTCATGGGAAGGAACCCTTTCTTGGAGTTCGTCATACTGAATCTCTCCAGAATCTTCTCTATATAAGACTCCTGACTGAGAGACAACATCCGTCGTGATCTATCCCTGTAGATACGGATGCCCAAAATTCTTTGTGCCTCTCCCAGATCTTTCATCTGGAAATGGTTTTTCAACCATGCTTTAACCGAAGATAAGAGAGGTATGTCATTCCCAATCAAGAGTATGTCATCGACATACAGTACTAGGAATACAATCTTACTCCCACTCGACTTGATATAGAGACATGGTTCCTCGACTGATCGAATGAACCCATTCTCTTTTATCACTTGGTCGAAGCGATGATTCCAACTCCGCGATGCTTGCTTAAGTCCATAGATGGAACGCTTAAGCTTGCAAACTTTCTTAGGATGTGCTGGATCGATAAAACCCTCGGGTTGTACCATGTACAACTCTTCCTCCAAATAACCGTTTAAGAAGGCGGTTTTAACGTCCATTTGCCATATTTCATAGTCATGAAATGCGGCGATCGCTAAGATAATCCGAATGGAACGTAGCATGACTACGGGTGCAAAGATCTCATCGTAGTGCAAGCCTGGCACTTGGGTGAAACCTTTAGCAACTAGTCTAGCCTTATGGATATCTTGTTGTCCTTCCACGGCATGCTTTATCTTGTAAAGCCATTTGCATTGAAGGGGACGTACCTTTGCAGGTAGGTCCACAAGATCCCACACGTTGTTCTCATACATGGAGTCCATCTCGGATTGCATGGCTTCTAGCCATAGCTTTGAGTCAGAACTGGTCATGGCACCTTTATAGGTTGTGGGTTCATTACCCTCTAGGAGTAAGACGTCATCTGTATCGGGTTCCTCGACCATACCAATGTATCTGTCCGGTGGAATAGAGACTCTTCCTGACCTCCTAGGTTCCTCAGGGATATCTACCGCAGCCTCGGTTGAAGGTACTGTTTCCTCCAATGGTTGCTCGGTAGTTGGTTCTTGAACCTCCGATAACTCGAAGGTTCTATTACTCGACTTGTTCTCGAGAAATTCTTTCTCTAAGAACGTCGCACTAGCCGCAACAAAAACACGTTGTTCGGTAGGCGAGTAGAAGTAATGACCAAACGTTCCCTTTGGATAGCCTATAAAGTATGTCTTGACCGATCGCGGGCCGAGCTTATCCTCGTGTCTCCACTTGACATAAGCCTCGCAGCCCCAAACCCGAATAAAGGACAAGTTAGGGACCGTTCCCTTCCATAACTCGAATGGAGTCTTGTCAACAGCTTTAGACGGACTTCGGTTAAGTATTAGAGCGGCCGACAAAAGAGCATAGCCCCACAATGAATCAGGCACAACGGTGTGACTCATCATGGATCGAACCATATCAAGTAAAGTTCGATTTCTCCGTTCGGACACACCATTTAATTGTGGTGTTCCAGGTGGAGTCAACTGTAGCACGATCCCACAGTCTTTTAGGTGTTGATCAAACTCGTGTGAAAGATACTCACCACCACGATCCGAGCGTAGTGCTTTAATCTTTCTACCCAGCTGGTTCTGTACCCGATTCTGGTATTCTTTGAACTTGTCAAAGGATTCACTTTTATGTTTCATCAAGTAGACATAGCCATATCTACTCAAATCATCCGTGAAAGTGATGAAATACCTATAGCCTTCTCGTGCGTTGATCGACATAGGGCCACATACGTCCGTATGTATGAGTCCTAATAGGTCGGCAGCGCGCATTCCAACACCTTTGAAGGAAATACGAGTCATTTTGCCGATGAGACATGATTCACACGTGCCATATGATTCGAAATCAAAGGGCGAAATAGCTCCATTCTGTATGAGCTGTTTTACGCGTTTCTCATTTATGTGTCCCATACGACAATGCCATAGGTAAGTTTGATCTTTGTCACCTACCTTTATTCTTTTATTATTCACATGTAATATCTCGGTGGTTTGATCTAAAACATAAATTCCATTCATGGAAACTGCCTTGCCATAAATCATATTGTGTAAGGAGAAAATACAGCTATTATTCTCTATTACAAATGAAAAGCCGAGTTTGTCAAGTGCAGAAACTGAAATAATGTTTTTGGACAAACTAGGAACATAATAACAGTTATATAAAAATAACTCGAATCCACTTGGAAGCTGGATTACGTATGTTCCCTTCGAGACTGCAGCCACACGTGCTCCATTCCCGACACGCAGGTCCACCTCACCCTTGATTAGGGGTTCTTGGTTTCGGAGGCCCTGCACATGATTACATAGATGAGAACCACAACCAGTATCAAGTACCCAAGTTCCGCAACTTGCATGGTTAATCTCAATCATGTGAATAAAAGAAGAAGAAGACATACCAACAGGAGTAACACGGCCTGCCTTAATGTCCTCGCGATACACGGGGCATGAGCGCCTCCAATGCCCAGTCTTGTGGCAATGGTGACATTCCATGCTTGTATCCTTGCTCTTTGTCTTGCCTTGTGAGTTACTTGACTCACCAGGCCCACTCTTAGCAAATCCTGGTTTTTTGAACCTGGGCCTACCTACCGCTAGGTCGCCCTGAGCTTTAGCCTTCCCTTTACCTTTTCCCTTACTTGAGATCATGAGAACATCCTGCTTTAGACTCCCACTCAACTTTAGATCCTTCTCAGTCTGTACGAGAAGGGAGTGGAGCTCATGGGGAGTCTTCTTCATGTCGTTCATGTAGTAGTTGGCCCTAAAGAGGGCGAACCCATCATGAAGCGAATGAAGCATGCGATCAACGATGATGTTCTCACTGATCTTGCAGTTTAGGGTCTCCAGTTTCTCGATATTCTCAATCATGTTGAGAATATGTGGGCTAACAGCTTGGCCCTTCTGGAGTTTCGCCTCAAAGAAGCGACAGGTATGCTCATAAGAAACGATTCTCGGAGCCTTGGAGAATTCGTTAGTGAGCGTGGTGAAAATCTTGTTTGCACCATGGGTTATGAAGCGTCTTTGCAAATTAGATTCTATTGCATAGATGAGTACGTTCTTTATCGCACCCGCTTCCATGACGAAGTCGCTATGAGCGCGAACATCATTGGCTCTAGCTCCAGTTCCTGGGTGTGCCGGAATGGGCTCAGTTAAAAACTTAAGCTTTCCGTCAGCAATGGCAGCATTCCGTAGTGCTGCCTTCCAGTCAGAGAAGTTTGACCCATCATTCCTCAGTCTAGTTGACTGATTCATGGAGTCCATGAAGGCTTTTAGCCAGGATTCACGTGCTAGCTTGGCACTTGGCATTGGGTCTTCACCAGCCATTTTAGTTTTACAACAGTTTTAATGAACGTGTTCTACACTGAAAGAAGATAAAACAAAACCATATAAGCAACTTATTGTTGTGATTTAAGTCTATATTAAATTGAATTTAAACTCGTAGACTCATGCATTTATATAATTGATCTCCCTCAAGAATTATATAAACGATCCCAAGACTCAATTTCCGTATATTGATAAGCCCACAGTTTGGCTAATTCCAATCGTTGGAACTCTTGGTCGATAGATTTCCGTAAATCCTATCTATTAGTCCATCTCAGTCACTGGAATATTATCGAGTGACCATGATGTTGAGATAAAATAAATCATCTGTTCCCACTTACCCGACGTAGAAGGGGTCATATTATGCCTACCGACGAAGAAGGGATTCATGGGAGGCTGATTTATAAAGACTAATCTCAATTTTTGGTTATACGAGGAAGACCCCATCAACTCTTATTTATCCATATTTAAGTGAACTAAAAACTAGCATTTGCGTGAATGAATTAAATAAAGTGATGGCTTTTAAATTGACATGTGACATCTGTATTGTCACAGAAAACTAACGCGTGACCTCTACATGAGTCAGTTTTCAGGCATGATATAGGTGGTTTGGTTTTTAGGCGGAATATGATGCAAGCTATTATCGATGAAAGCGTAAAGATAAATGCAATAAACGTAAATAAAAGTCCTAGTGTGGCCTATCCTACCCAAATAAACATAAAACAACTTGGAATCCACCGTTGGACCCTAGAAGCTTGTCTTGATGTTCTATCTTGGTCCTTGCAGCGGGAGTGAGCATCCGATCTCCGTCTTGTCTTTGGTCTTCACAAAATTACTAATTTAAATTACAAAAGTAATCCTAGATACATTCTAATTTAAATACAAAAGTAATTACATGGCAAAAACCCAAAACGGAGATTCAAGATCTCAAAATTACAAGCAAGATCGTGTCCCATCATTACGGTAACACAATCTTCTAAGGCCACACTAAGTTACAACCGTTTGCAAAAATTAAATACGTTATTGAAAGCATTCAAGGCATTCACAAGACGATAAATAAAATGCATCAACTAAATAAAATTTATACATGACATAATACTATTATTATGATTAATAAATTTATACCAAACCACCTTTTAAGATTAAAATTATGTGACTATACCGCTTTAATCACCAATTTTAATAAACATATAATCCATTATTTTAAACTGTTTTAAAACAATATGTATCAAACGAGGGTGAACCGTTTCACTAAATAATATACTATTTCCGTATACAGTATATTATTTTAAGCCATGTGAAAATAAGAAACAAGTTATTTTCGAAAATAAACACCCCGAAACGAGAGCACTCGATCGAGTAACAGGGGCACTCGATCGAGTGTCAGGGTCACTTGATCGAGTGCAGCAGGGCTCGATCGAGTGACTCGTAAAAACTGCAAATCGCTGCACTTTTAAATTAAAACGGGTTTATAACATGGATTTAAAACGTGTAAATCATAAATAAACAACAACAAAAGATTCACATATTGCTAAAAATATCGATTAATTAACAATATGCAAATTATAATCGAAAAACAAGATCGATTTCTCACAAAAATCACACGCACGGGCCTGGTACGAGGGCACTCGATCGAGTGCAACTGGTACTCGATCGAGTGCCTAAGCACAGTGTACGGTTTTCAAAATTTTTAAAACTTATGAAAGACACAATTGTAAAATTTTCATGGCCTAAGGCTCTGATACCACTTGTGGGGAATAAAACGCGTATTCACCCTAAATTTGCAGGATTATAATGAAATATGCAATTGTGAATATCGTCATAAGATTAAAAACATGAGAAAAGAAGTACAACCTTTAGTCCTCGCGCAAAAGTCCTAAGAACAGGAATTAATGCAAATTCCCTCCTATAACTTGCACCCAAGACTTAGTTTGAGACGTGGCCGCATGTGCTAGAAATCCTCTCCAATTGCCTTGCAATATAGGGAGAGCCCTTGAGGTTTTAGATGTGAGATCTGAGGTTTTGGGAGAAGAATGCTCTCAAACCCTAATTTTACCCTGAGATTATTTTACAGTGCAACAAGAGTCACTGACATAAGGAGAGTCCACCTCCTTATGTAGTTGTTTCGGCCGAAATACCCTAAGTAGGGTAGGAGTGGGCTTTCCACTCTTACCTTATTCTGGTTCGTGATTCGACCCATTTAGCTTTAAGTTGTTCGCGTTATTTTTAATTATAAATCGTAACATGTTATCAGATATTAATATAGTCGATATATTAATAATGGTCTGACAAAATACGATATTGTATAATTACCCAAATTAATATAACTGTTTATATTAATACGCGAATACAATATTTAATTAAATATAACCGTTTATATTTAATTTACGAATTAATCATGTAATCCGTATTAGCTAAAATTATTTAATCCGTATTAAATAATAATCTCAACATCTTATTGACTAATTTAATAGTCAATACCTCTGACTAACCGTTTAGTCATATCCGGCAAAATGTGACTGTATTTTCATACCTTCACATCTCTCAAACGTGTCCTATAGGTGTAACGTATAGGGACCAGTTGACCACCGCCATCCGTATGACAATAACGTCAAACTTATCTAGCAAGCCAACCGTTATTGATAAACGTGGATCAACTGGTAATAATACAGAAGTATGCCCTTGTGATCCTTAAAGAGATTTAATAAGTCATTGTACTTAATTGTCAAGGACACCAGCCCCAACAGTTTCGAGTCCCACTCCGTGTCAATCAATTTATCCATAATTCACCGAATTAGTTCACTTAAAGGGGATAGATAATAAATTGACAAGATCTCTTACGACATTTTAAAATTGAGACATAGCCATACCAAAAAGTAAAGAACCCGCGAAGGATCTTCTTCATAAGGGAGTAGGCTCGGCTAAACCGGGGTGCAAACCTTATTACATTGGTGAAGTGGGGTAATATGATTACGTTCTAGAAATTTGGTCGATCTCAACGAAAGTATTCGAGCCACCGTAGTGGTAATAAGTTCGGGCTAAGATAAGAATTAATGTAATTTTATCGACCGAGAGTTCTAAAAGTAGAATTGATTAAGGAGTTAATCTACCGAGTCATATTAATGAGGGATGTATCAGCTAAACCGTGCCCAAGTTAGTATGTATTTGGGTCTCGGTATCATTTACTTAATTGGGTAAGAGATCATTGAGTAAATGTTTTGCTTGTTTATACAAGTGAATAAATCAAAATGATAAACGTTAATTTTCCTTTATTTTCCGTTTTTTGTAGTAATTGAGACCGCAATGGATCCATCGAACCCTACAACGCCCATTACTATTGACTCTTGTCACAATGTATTTGACGATATTTGCACCCGCAATAACCTTGATACTACTAGAGAAATTCATTTCGGAACGGGTCCGGATGGCAATGTGAACTTTGTCACTTCTCTCCCACATCCTAAGGGACCTTTACTTGATACGGCTTATATTGATGAGCTAAATCAAGAGTTGGATGCCTTGTATTTGACAGAAAGAGCTTATGATAAAGCTAGTGGGAGCTCTAGCACGAAAAGTCTTGCAAAGAAAAAAAGGAAGGGAAAGAAATCACAAAAGGGTCGATGTCACTATTGTTGTGATATGGGCCATTGGAGGAGGAATTGTCCGATTTATTTACGGCATATTCAAGAGGGTCTTGTAATCCCGTTAGGTAATTCTTTATCCGAAATTTATGTTATTGACATTAATTATACTTCTAATTCAACTTGGGTATTAGATACCGGTTGTGGTTCTCACCTTTGTAATCGTATACAGGGTTTAAGAGGAGCCGAGAAGATTGACAAGGGAGAGATGGATCTCCGACTTGGAAATGGAGCTCGGGTAGCGGCCACTTCAAAGGGGACATGCACTCTAGCCTTGCCAAGCGGATTTGAGCTACATTTAAATAATTGTTATTATGTACTGACGCTTTCTAAAAACATTATTTCCGTTGCAATGTTAGACATTGAAGGTTATAGTTTTTCCATTAAGAACAATTGTTGTATTATTTCTAAGAATGACATGGTTATTGGCCATGCTACTTCTGTTAATGGAATTTATGTTTTGGAAACTTCGACCTCATTCCGTAATGTTTATAACATAGAATCTAAAAGAGCAAAAACAAGTGAACCAAATGAATCATTTTATTGGCATTGTCGACTTGGTCATATAAACGAAAATCGCATTAAAAGATTAGTAAAGACTAACATTATCAAACCATTTGATTATGAATCATATGGTGTATGCGAGGCTTTCCTCCTAGGCAAAATGACTCGAAATCCTTTTAGTGGTAAAGGAACAAGAGCAAGTAATTTACTAAGACTCATTCATACCTATGTATGTGGTCCATTAACGATCACCGCTAGGGGAAACTATGACTACTTCATCACCTTCACAGATGATTTGAGTAGATATGGGCATATCTACTTAATGAAGTTTAAAAGTGAAGCCTTCATGAAATTCAAGGAATTTCAAAATGAGGTAGAAAACCAACTTGACAAGAAAATTAAAGCACTTCGATCGGATCGTGGTAGTGAATATCTTAGTGGTGAATTTGATTCGCACTTGAAAGATAATGGTATATTATTACAACTCTCACATCCTGGAACGCCACAACTTAATGGTGTGGCTGAAAGGAGAAATCGAACTTTATTAGATATGGTTCGATCTATGATGAGTCAAACAGATTTACCAGATTCATTTTGGGGATTTGCAATTCTCACCGCCATCAAATCGTTGAACGTTAGTCCAACAAGAGCGACCGAAAAGACTCCATATGAGATGTGGAGAGGAAAGGTTCCTTCATTATCCTATATGAAGATATGGGGTTGTAAGGCTTATGTCAAGGTAAAGACCGATGACAAATTAGCTCCGAGATCCGAAAAATGCACTTTTATTGGTTATCCAACCACCTCACGTGGGTATTACTTCTATAAATCTCAGGATAACAAAGTGTTTGTGTCTATAGAGGCTGTCTTTCTAGAAAAGGAATTTGTTTCTAGAAGACAGAGTGGGAGAAATTTTGAACTTCGTGAAATCAATGAAGTCCAAGAGCCACAAACTGAAGTAGAGACGAACGAAAACGTTCCTTCCTCGTCTGCTTCGGTGCCTATTCAACCTAGGAGGTCGAGTAGAATTCCACATCAACCTGATAGGTATGTTGGACTAATTGAGGGAGATGGTAGTCTTGATGTTTTACTTTTAGAAAGTGACGAACCTACCACTTATAAAGCTGCAATCTCTAGTCCCGACTCCGCAAAATGGCAAGAAGCCATGAAATCCGAGATGGATTCTATGTTTCAAAATCAAGTATGGGACTTGGTTGACTTGACTGAAGGCATGAGACCTCTTCAGTGCAAGTGGATCTTCAAAGTGAAGAATGGCATAGAAGGACATGATGATGTCTACAAAGCTAGGCTAGTAGCTAAAGGGTTTACCCAAGTTCAAGGTCTTCATTATGATGAAACCTTTGCTCCAGTTGCTATGCTTAGATCCATTAGGATAATGTTAGCGATCGCCGCATTTCATGATTATGAAGTATGGCAAATGGATGTCAAAACCCCCTTCTTGAATGGGTATTTAAAGGAGGATGTGTATATGATACAACCTGAAGGTTTTGAGGATCTTAAAAATCCTAACAAGGTATGCAAACTTAAGAAATCCATCTATGGTCTTAAGCAAGCATCCAGAAGTTGGAATCATCGTTTTAATGAAGTTATAAAAGAAAACGGTTTCGCTCGAAGTGTCGAGGAACCATGTTTATATACCAAATTCAGTGGGAGCAAAGTTGTGTTCCTAATACTGTATGTGGATGACATACTACTTATTGGAAATGATATTCCAATGCTATCCTCTGTGAAAGGATGGTTAGGAAGTCATTTTCAAATGAAGGATTTAGGCAATGCACAACGCATACTAGGTATCCGGATCTATAGAGATAGACTCAAAAGGATATTGGCACTAAGTCAAGAATCTTATATCGATAAGGTACTTCGGCGGTTCAGCATGAAAAATTACAAAAGGGGATTTCTTCCTATGGGAAGTGGGATTGTTTTGAGTAAATCTCAATCTCCCACTAAACCCGAAGATGTTGAACGCATGAAAGAGATTCCTTATGCTTCCGCATTTGGATCTATCATGTACGCCATGGTATGCACTCGTCCAGATGTCTCACATGCTTTAAGCATGACTAGTAGATATCAAGCTAATCCAGGTGAAGGTAACTGGATTGCTGTTAAGAATATCCTTAAATACTTAAGAAAGACTAAGGATTCATTTTTGGTGTTTGGTGGGGAAGATGAGCTAAGTGTAAAGGGTTACACAGATGCTAGCTTCCAAACGGATAGAGACGATATGAAATCCCAGGCTGGATACGTCTTTATCCTTAATGGTGGTGCCGTTAGTTGGAAGAGCTTTAAAGAGCCAGTGGTTGCGGATTCTACAACGGAAGCAGAGTACATAGCAGCATGTGAAGCTGCAAAAGAAGCAGTTTGGATTAGGCAGTTTCTTGAGGGACTAAGAGTAGTTCCCGAGGCCGAAGATCCTATCACCCTCTATTGTGATAATAGTGGTGCTGTTTTTCAAGCTAAGGAGCCGAAGTCTAGCAATAGATCGAAGCATGTACAAAGAAAATATCATGTGATTAGAGATTTTCTAGATAGAAAGGAAATTGTGATATGTAAAGTTGGGACAGAAGAAAATGTTGCTGATCCTTTAACCAAAGCATTATCACAAGCTAAGCATGATGCTCATGTTCTATCTATGGGTTTAAGGCGTATGCCGAACATGTACTAGGTTATGTGATATGAAATATAAGTTTTATTGTTCATATATGATAACCGCGTTTATTATTTAAAAGTTTTATGTTTTACATTAAAACTTCATATTTAAATACTTTTCAAATCTAGATGGGTTGTAGAGACAATTTGAACCCCATTAAGTGGACCAGATAGACTTAGTATAGCCCCTAGTCGCTTGTATGAGGTGATGTCTCGAAGCAACTAGAATGTGAGGCGATTGATGGCAAGTTCAAATGTCATAGAGTCATAAGGTATGACTAGTCGATCACATAGGCAGACTGCATGAGGCACTTTGTCGGGCATATTGTGACCGCTTATAGAGTTCTCGAAATTTTATAATTAGCCTGGTCGTGGCGAGAGCTACTATATGTATTCTTGCTAGTCAATTCTTTGGCTTGAGACTGTTCGCCCAAGGTGACATAGTCTTCAGAGTGACTTTGATTTTTGCTCTACGGTCAACCGTTAAAGGGGGTCAAATGGGCTTCTTTTGGGTCATGATGGACTATGCCAGTCGAAGGGAACAGTAGGATAGGAATTGTCCAACCCCTTGTCAAGGTTGTCTTAAATCTCAAGGCCACTCGAGGAGAAGTTTAACTGGAAATGCGTGGCCACGCTCGGAAGGTATCTATGGTAGATAATTCCGGTCAAATCAGTTAAATCTCCAGATCGAGAAAAACTACTCAAGATATGATCAAATGCAAGTACGACCTGCAAGACACCTTGCATTGAGTGGGAGATGACGTAATAGGACAAGAGAATTGGTGACGCACACTTGTCGAGGACAAGTGGGAGATTGTTGGGAAAAGTGTCCTCAACAATAGTGCGATCACGTCAGTAAAATATAAATTACTGATAAATCTACAATAAGAATACTCAAGGGATGATCATTTTCATATGGTCGACTGATCAACATTAATCGGTAATGATTGGCTTACTAGAGTTTAACATTACTGTCGTCTGACGGTGGTGATCAGTCGATCCCTTTAGGTCACACCTATAGGACAACTCTTTTAATAAGAAAACGATATGGTCGTATGTGATTCGAGTCATATCAATCCTAGTTTATATATCGAGTTTGGAATATGTTTATAATACGATTATAAATTGTAAGCATTTTAGTGAATGATCTGTCATTACTAAAACTAATATGTTTATGAAACATTATTTAAGAATGAATTAATTTATATTAGAAATGTTTTAATATAAAAATCTAATAATAATAATAGGATTATTATTTCATGATAATTAAGTTTAAATTAGTTGAACTAATAATGTCAATTTTAAAAGTCATGAAATGAACATTTTTATTTGGGTTTGAACCGTGTGATAGACCATCACACTACCATTACATTATATATTATGTTTTATGTTTGAATTTTATATGATAAAATTATTTAAACATTTTATAGACAAAATATGACATGTGGTGGTTTGGTGCCCATGCATAGGGCACCTCATTCCAACTGTCCAAACAAAAGAGAAAAGAGGAGTGTGTGAGACACTAGCTCATTCACATAATTCATTTGGTACATGCAAAATCTTAGAGAGTTCTTAGAGAGATAATTTTCTCATTATTCTCTTTGATTTCGGCCGAGTACT
The DNA here is from genome assembly GCA_029255685.2 of Silene conica. NCBI lineage: Eukaryota > Viridiplantae > Streptophyta > Magnoliopsida > Caryophyllales > Caryophyllaceae > Silene > Silene conica. The sequence continues at coordinate 27,360,622 of CM055311.2, read as the reverse complement.
ACTTAAACTCAAGAACAATTTATTTTGTTTCATTCTCTAAATTATTATAAGATAATAATGATAATAACTAGGTTATTTGTGTGAGATTCTAGTAAAATCAAGCATAAATATTATTAGAGTGTGTCTTGGTGTTAACTCATTGGAGGTCTTCTAATTTGGGGACTAGGAGGATCATACCTTGATATTAAGCTCAAGAACAATCAAAGGAGGAGTCTTTGATTGTGCCCATTTAGCCGAAATATTAGCAATGTAAGGACTAATTTCTTCTTCTTGTGTTTCGGCCATCATCTAGTTATGCATGCAATAAGATCTTTATGTTTATGAGATAAATTAGTATGACTAAAGTTATAATTTGAGTTTATAAAACCCAACAGACCGCCCCCGTATAAAGTTACTGTTTTTCCGGCAGTTTCTCTTTTGTGCAATCGATCTTGTTTTCGATATTCCTGTTTACATATTGTTAATTAATCGATATTCTTGACAATATGTGAACCCTTGTTGATATTTTCTTTGTTTTACTCGTTTTAATCAAAGATAAAAAGGTAAAAACTTGTTTTGATTTTAAAAGTGCAGAGTTTTGCGTTTTTCTGAAACTCGTTTTTACTGTTTGCGGTCGGTCGACCTGGTTTATGGGTCGGTCGACCCATTGTGCTGTTGCAAAATTTTCTGTTTCTCGTCTGGAGGTCGGTCGACCCCGTGTTGAGGTCGGTCGACCTCGCCCCCTGTAACAGACGTCGTTTTTATCTTTCGAAAATAACCTGTTTTATTTTCCCATGGCCTTTAGTAATATACTATATACGGAAATAGTATATTATTAATTTTGTGAAACGGTTCACCCTCGTTTGATACATATTATTTTAAAACGGTTTAAGATAATGGATTATAAATTTGTTAAAATTGGGTGATTAAAACGGTATAATCACATAATTTTAATCCCGTAAGGTGGTTTGGTAAAATTTGTTAATCATAATCGCAGTATTATGTCATGTATAAATTTTAAATTTAGTTGATGCATTTTATTTATCGTCTTGTTGAATGCCTTGTGAATGCTTTCAATAACGTACTTATTTTTGCAAACGGTTGTAACTTAGTGTGGCCTTAGTAGATTGTGTTACCGTAATGATGGAACACAATCTTGCTTGTAATTTTGAGATCTTGAATCTCCGTTTTGGGTTTTTGCCATGTAATTACTTTTGTATTTAAATTAGAATGTAAATAGGGTTATATTTGTAATTTAAATTAGTAATTTTGTGAAGACCAAAGACGGAGACCGGATGCTCACTCCCGCTGCAAGGACCAAGATGGATCATCAAGACAAGCTTCTAGGGTCCAACGGTGGATTCCAAGTTGTTTTATGTTTATTTTGGTAGGATAGGCCACACTAGGACTTTTATTTACGTTTATTGCATTTATTTTATGCTTTCATCGATAATAGCTTGCATCATATTCCGCCTAAAACCAAACCACCTATAACATGCCTGAAAACTGACTCATGTAGAGGTTACGCGTTAGTTTTCTGTGACAATACAGATGTCACATGTCAATTGCAAAGCCATTACTTTATTTCATTCATTCACGCATATGCTAGATATTAGTTCACTTAAAATGGATAAATATAAGTTGATGGGGTCTTCCTCGTATAACCAAAAATTGAGACTAGTCTTTATAAATCAGACTCCCATGAATCCCTTCTTCGTCGGTAGGCATAATATGACCCCTTCTACATCGGGTAAGTGGGAACAGATGATTTATTTTATCTCAACATCATGGTCACTCGATACTATCTAGCGACTGAGATGGACTAATAGATAGGATTTACGGAAATCTATCGACCAAGAGTTCCAACGGTGGAATTAGCCAAACTGTGGGCTTATCAATATACGGAAATTGAGTCTTGGGATCATTTATATAATTCTTGTGGTAGATCAATTATATAAATGCATGAGTCTACGAGTTTAAATACAATTTAATATAGACTTAAATCACAACAATGAGTTGCTTATATGGTTTTGTTTTATCTTCTTTTCAGTGTAGAACACGTTCATTTAAACTGCTGTATATCTAATGGCTGGTGAAGACCCAATGCCAAGTGCCAAGCTAGCACGTGAATCCTGGCTAAAAGCCTTCATGGACTCCATGAATCAGTCTACTAGACTGAGGAATGATGGGTCAAACTTCTCTGACTGCGAGGCAGCACTACGGAATGCTGCCATTGCTGACGGAAAGCTTAAGTACTTAACTGAGCCCATTCCGGCACACCCAGGAACTGGAGCTAGAGCTAACGAAGTTCGCGCTCATAGCGACTTCGTCATGGAAGCGGGTGCGATAAAGAACATACTCATCTATGCAATGGAATCCAATTTGCAAAGACGCTTCATAGCCCATGGTGCAAACAAGATTTTCACCACGCTCACTAACGAATTCTCAAAGGCTCCGAGGATCGTTTCTTATGAGCATACTTGTCGCTTCTTTGAGGTGAAACTCCAGAAGGGCCAAGCTGTTAGCCCACATATTCTTCACATGATTGAGAATATCGAGAAACTGGAGGCCCTAATCTGCAAGAACAGTGAGAACATAATCGTTGATCGAATGCTTCATTCGCTTCATGATGGGTTCGCCCTCTTCAGGGCCAACTATTACATGAACGACATGAAGAAAACTCCTCATGAGCTCCACTCCCTTCTCGTACAGACCGAGAAGGATCTGAAATTAAGTGGGAGCGTGAAGCAAGATGTTCTCATGATTTCCAGTAAGGGTAAGGGTAAGGGTAAAGCTAAAGCTCAGGGCGACCTAACAGTAGGCAAGCCCAAGTTTAAGAAGTCAGGATTTACTAAGAGTGGGCCAGGTGAGTCGATCAACTCACAGGGCAAAACAAAGAGCAACGATACTAGCATGGAATGTCACCATTGCCACAAGACTGGGCATTGGAGGCGCTCATGCCCCGTGTATCGAGAGGACATCAAAGCAGGCCATGTTACTCCTGTTGGTATGTCTTCTTCTTCTTTTATTCACATGATTGAGATTAACCATGCAAGTTACGGAACTTGGGTACTAGATACTGGTTGTGGTTCTCATCTTTGTAATCATGTGCAGGGCCTCCGAAACCAAGAACCCCTCATCAAGGGTGAGGTTGACCTGTGTGTCGGGAATGGAGCACGTGTTGCTGCAGTCTCGAGGGGAACATACGTGATCCAGCTTCCAAGTGGATTCGAGTTATCTTTATATAACTGCTATTATGTTCCTTGTTTATCCAAAAACATTATTTCAGTTTCTGCGCTTGACAAACTTGGTTTTTCATTTGTAATAGAAAATAACAGTTGTGTTTTCTCATTACACAATATGATTTATGGCAAGGCAGTTTCCATGAATAGAATTTATGTTTTAGATCAAACCACCGAAATATTACATGTGAATAACAAGAGATTAAAGGTAGGTGACAAAGATCAAACTTAACTATGGCATTGTCGTATGGGACACATAAATGAGAAACGCGTAAAACAGCTCATACAGAATGGAGCTATCTCGGCCTTTGATTTCGAATCATATGGCACGTGTGAATCATGTCTCATCGGTAAGATGACTCGAATTTCCTTCAAAGGTGTTGGAATGCGCGCTGCCGACCTATTAAGACTCATACATACGGACGTATGTGGCCCTATGTCGATAAACGCACGAGAAGGCTATAGGTATTTCATCACTTAATGAAGCACAAAAGTGAATCCTTTGAAAAGTTCAAAGAATACCAGAATCGGGTACAAAACCAACTGGGAAGAAAGATTAAAGCACTACGTTCTGATCGTGGTGGTGAGAATCTTTCACACGAGTTTGATCAACACCTTAAAGACTGTGGCATCGTGCTTCAGTTGACTCCACCTGGAACACCACAATTAAATGGTGTGTCCGAACGGAGAAATCGAACTCTACTCGATATGGTTCGATCCATGATGAGTCACACCGTTGTGCCTGATTCATTGTGGGGCTATGCTCTTTTGTCGGCCGCTCTAATACTTAACCGAAGTCCGTCTAAAGCTGTTGACAAGACTCCATTCGAATTATGGAAGGGAACGGTCCCTAACTTCTCCTTTTATTCGGGTTTGGGGCTGCGAGGCTTATGTCAAGTGGAGACACGAGGATAAGCTCGGCCCGCGATCGGTCAAGACATACTTTATAGGCTATTTAAAGGGAACTTTTGGTCATTACTTCTACTCGCCAACCGAACAACGTGTTTTTTTTGCGGCCAGTGCGACGTTCTTAGAGAAAGAATTTCTCGAGAACAAGTCGAGTAATAGAACCTTCGATTTATCGGAGGTTCAAGAACCAACTACTGAGCAACCATTGGAGGAAACAGTTCCTTCAACCGAGGCTGCGGTAGATATTCCTGAGGAACCTAGGAGGTCGGGAAGAGTCTCTATTCCTCCGGACAGGTACATTGGTATGGTTGAGGAACATGATATGGATGACGTCTTACTCCAAGAGGGTAATGAACCCTCAACCTATAAAGGTGCCATGACCAGTTCTGACTCAAAGCTATGGCTAGAAGCCATGCAATCCGAGATGGACTCCATGTATGAGAACAACGTGTGGGATCTTGTGGACCTATCTGCAAAGGTACGCCCCCTTCAATGCAAATGGCTTTACAAAATAAAGCATGCCGTGGAAGGTAAACAAGATATCCATAAGGCAAGACTAGTTGCTAAAGGTTTCACCCAAGTGCCAGGCTTGCACTACGATGAGATCTTTGCACCCGTAGTCATGCTACGTTCCATTCGGATTATCTTAGCGATCGCCGCATTTCACGATTATGAAATATGGCAAATGGACGTTAAAACTGCCTTCTTAAACGGTTATTTGGAGGAAGAGTTGTACATGGTACAACCCGAGGGTTTTATTGATCCAGAACATCCTAAGAAGGTTTGCAAACTTAAGCGTTCCATCTATGGACTTAAGCAAGCATCAAGGAGTTGGAATCATCGTTTCGACCAAGTGATAAAAGAGAATGGATTCGTTCGATCAGTCGAGGAACCCTGTCTCTATATCAAGTCGAGTGGGAGCCAGATTGTCTTCCTAGTACTGTATGTCGACGACATACTCTTGATTGGGAATGACATACCTCTCCTTTCTTCGGTTAAAGCATGGTTGAAAAACCATTTCCAGATGAAAGATCTAGGAGAGGCACAAAGAATTTTGGGCATCCGTATCTACAGGGATAGATCACGACGGATGTTGTCTCTCAGTCAGGAGTCTTACATAGATAAGATTCTAGAGAGATTCAGCATGACGAACTCCAAGAAGGGGTTCCTTCCTATGACTACTGGGCTTCACTTGAGCAAGACTCAAGAAGCTAAGACATTGGAAGAGAAAGAGCGCATGAGTCGGATTCCTTATGCTTCGGCTATAGGATCGATCATGTATGCCATGATATTCACACGTCCAGACGTTGAAGATGCATTGAGTATGACAAGTCGATTTCAAGCTCATCCAGGTGAACAACACTAGATGGCCGTGAAAAACATTCTTAAGTACCTACGGAGGACTAAAGATTGGGGATTGACTTATGGAGGCGACTCAACGCTCTGCGCCACGGGTTACGCAGATGCTAGCTTCCAAACGGATCGAGATGACTCAAAATCTCAGTTTGGATTCGTTTTTACTCTTAATGGCGCTGCTGTCAGCTGGAAAAGTTCTAAACAAAGTGTTATAACAGATTCTACAACTGAGTCCGCGTAAAAGAAGATATTCATTGATAAGATCGCTACGGATGACAACATAGCTGATCCTCTCACTAAAGCATTACCCATGATAAGCATAAAGGGCACATTCATTCCATGGGAATTAGATGTGTTCCTAAGTTGTAGTACTCTTTTATGAATTCATGTAATAATTCATTTTCTCGTGTACTCTATTCAACCTCATTGTTATGATATATAATGTTTTATTTTTCATGTGGAATTGTAGGCCAATTTTGAACACCACAAAGTGAACTGAATTACATTACATCGTTTTAGTCCTTGATTACCCACTTGAGCTGATAACTCAGGTAATCATTTTGTGACGTTGGTTGATGGTGGGTTCAACGAGCCATAAGTCACACGGCTGACTGACCAATCACAAAGGCGAGTTATACGGATATCTCGTTGGACACCCCGTGACAACGTTATAGAGTCCTAAATGTTTTATAACATTGGGTGCCAGGTCGTGGATAGGACCTCCATAGTGTTCCTTAGAGTCGAGTCTTTTGACTTTCAACTGTCTCTTGAGATTAAGGCAGATTTTGGGTAACTTTGGTTTCTTTCCCACGGTCATCGTAACAGGGGCCAAGAGGATTTTTTCTGGGTTATTTCATGTTGCGCGATATCGGAAGGATTCGAGTTGAGGGAAATATCCAAACCCTTATCAGGATTTTATCATTTCTCAGGGCCACTCGAGGAGTAGTAACTGAAATGCATGGCCATGCTCGAATACAGATTCGTTTTATCAGGTAAGTTACTCTCTAGTCGGGGAAACCACTCTTGATACAGATCGCTTGTGAGATACGACCTTTGCGAATGCGGATTTGCAAATTGTCTTACATTGAGTGGGAGAAATTTTAAAAGGATATGAGAATCGGTTATCGCACCTACACTTGTACGGACAAGTGGGAGTCTGATACCACTTGTGGGGAATAAAGCATGTATTCGCCCTAAACTTGCAGGATTATAATGAAAATTACAGTTGTGATTATTGTCATAAGATAAATAAAAACATGAAAAAGAATACAACCTTGGGTCCTTGCTTGAATAGGCCTAAGAACAGGAATTAAAGTAAATTCCCTCCTATAACTTGCACCCAAGACTTGATTGAGATGATGCCGCGTGTGCTAGAAAATACTCTCCAATTGCCTTGCAATATGGGGAGAGCTTTTTGAGGTTTTAGATGTGAGATCTGAGTTTTGGGAAAATCGTGTTCTCAAAACCCTAATTATCAGAATTGTGAATTACCAGTTCCTGACATAAGGAGAACGACTCTCCTTATGTAGTACTCGGGTGGGTCGGCCGAATTGGGGTGAGAGTGGGCTTTCTCCACTCTTACCTTATTCCTTTGCGTGATTCGACCCGATTTGCTAAATATTATTTGCGGGATTTTTATTATAAATCGCATACGTGTTATCAGATATTAATGCAGTCGATGTATTAATGATGGTCTGATAAAATTACGATATTGTATAATTACCCAAATTAATATAACCGTTTATATTAATACGCGAATACAATATTTAATTAAATATAACCGTTTATATTTAATTTACGAATTAATCATGTAATCCGTGTTAGCTAAAATTATTTAATCCGTATTAAATAATAATCTCAACATCTTTGATGCCCGTCGTTGAGGGTACCAAAGATAAAATTTATAATTCCTAAACTTAAACTATAGATAGTGAAAGTCAGGGTCGAACCACAGAGAGGTGGGGAATGTTTATTGTTTGAATGTTAATGTTTAAAGGTAATAAAATCGGGGGTTGATTGGTTGATTTCTATATCTAAGGCAAAGATTAAAATAAAACAAGAATTTAGAGATGAGAATAAAATATAATAAAAGGGGATGCTAGGATGTTTGGTTAATAAATAGCTAAGGTAAGATAAATCCTAAGGTCAACATGTATTGCAGTCGCGTAAGGGGGTGTAACATATCTTTTTAGGTCTATGCTACCTAATAGCTCCTTTCGGCCTATGCTATTAGTTCCTAGGTCTCACAATTATTGGGTGTCAACAATAAGGGTGATTCCTAAATCCTAGGTCACATACCTTTCAGTCTTGAGTAACCTAGCCGTCTTAAGTTGTAAACCAATGCCCTTCCCGTATCAATCAATCTTGGGTAGGTCATTACTAACATCCTACAAGTCTCCTTTCAGTTTTATTGTAGGGTATTATAGTCAACAAGGAAAGACGAAACAGGATACAAACGCGAGTGGTCGACCGACCAGCTATTCCAGTCGGCCGACCACAGCCTCGGTCGACCGACCCACTATTTGAGTCGGCCGACCGTGGCTCTGCTACAAGGCGGTTTCGGAATTTATTCTACCTATGCATATTATCCCCTACATCCTAACATATGAAAATTAGCTACTCGTGGTTGTTAAGACGATTATGAAAACGGGATTAAACATGGTAAACATAATAAATAATCTAAACATGCAAGAATTAATAAAGCTTGAGATTCTGACTTAGACGAATGTAGTAAAAATAAAAATAGTAATAAAGCTAGATTAAAAGAGTAATTACCAAAATCGGAATTTGGGCCGAAAGGAACAAACTTTATTGAATGCTTGGGAATTATTGAAGGATTACAAAAGTAAACTAACGAACTGAATTATTGAATCTCTCTAGAACTGAATGTATGAATAAAAACTTGATTTAAAACTTGATTATAAACCCTAGCTACAAGATTAGCTTATATAGGGCACAACTTAGAGTTTCCTAAAGACTCTACTTCTAATTTATTTCCGAAAAGAATTGTTCTGGGCTTCGCTGAGGTCGGTCGACCACTTTGGTGGGTCGGCCGACCTCCTTTACGGACTTAGTTGAATTCTTGGGCTTTCTTCAGATTTGGATTTTTTATGAAAATCAGGCCTGGTCGGCCAACCCGTTTAGCTGGTCGGTCGACCGCCTCCGTATGGAATTCTTCGGATTTCTTCTTGTTTTGACTTTTGGTACTTAAATAAAGATTCTAGTTGACCTTTCGTTATTCCTTAATTATGCAAAAGACTTGAGGATAAGAATTTGGTGCTAAATCGTCCATTTTCCGCATAAATCTGCAAAAGTGCATAAAAATACGAAAGTACACGATTGTTGGGAAATAAAGGCTAAAACATAGTAAATGAGCGACCAAATGCGTGTAAAAATAGATGAAAAACATCATAAAATAGACACGCATCAAATTCCCCAAACCAAACCCTTGCTTGCCCTCAAGCAAGATATAGACTCGATCCTAACTAATGGAACGATTTCAATCTCAGAGCGAAATTTACATGTTAGCCTAAACCAATGCCAAGTACAAAATGAGAAAGTATTTAAATCATGCAAACGAGTTATGGTGTTGTCAAACTTGCAACACTAGAGACTATAGAGACTTCATACTATGGACTCTCGCGGTACGCTCGAGACACTCATGAAGCAAAGGGTGAGTATATGTAAAAGATAGAAAGAAGTATATTTGTCATGACACTCACCTAACTACGACCCATGGAAACATGCCTGCAATCTAACATGAACAAGAATTCTACAATTTTGTATAACAAACCCATTTAAGTGACTCGGATACATGCAATTGGGGTTATGAAAGATATGTGAGGAAAAAGGTAAAAAGTGGTTAAGATGTTTTTGGATTTGTGGGGTTAGTAGCCAAGCTAGTAAAACCGGTTCCCAACAACATATTTCACAACTTTTTGATATTAAGAAAGTGCTCTTCTTGTGGCACAAATCTCACATTGAATAAAAGAAAGGACTCCCAAATATTTTGAATGAGGTACGGGAGTGATAACATATAAAGGAAAGGGATTTTGGAACGATTTTTGATTTTTGGTGCTGAAAGGCGGTCGGCCGACCTATGATGTTGGTCGGTCGACTGACTCCACTGTATATTTTGATTTTTTCGTTCTTCTTTTCTTTCTTTCTTTTTCTGAATTTTTATGTTCTCTTTTTTTTTCTTTCTTGCTTTCTTTCTTTTCTCTTTTTGTTCAAGATAGCATACAAACCAAGATGCCTCAAAAAATAATCCAATGACCACAAATACTAGCTTGGAAGGGTAGGCTAAGTATGGGATGTAGTTTTTGGGGAAATAAAAAGGCAATTTTGGCTATGTGAAGCTTATGGGTAAATATGAGAAAAGGGATCCCAAATGCACGTATCTAGACTCACAAAACGAGAAAGTAAAACAAGTATATAGCAATTCAAGTTCATGTTTATGCATATTGATGTAACATGTTCCAAGGGGAGTACTACTCACATCCTAGACAACTGGTTTAAGAATGAAACCACGAAATAAGCTCTAAACCTTAGAATGTATAGTAGGTTGCCAAGGTATAAGTCAAGTCTCAAGATATGCAAGTTGACAAAAACTCGTAGATATGCGAAAGACTCAGCTCTCATACTAAAACAAGTTGACAAGGCAAGGTAAAGGCATAAACATGTAAGATAGCAAAATCATCCTTGAAATACTCTCGTTCCGACTCGACCTATATGCTAAAATAAACGTGCATTTTTTTGAATTTTTTGAATTTTTTGAATTTTTTTGGATTTTTGTATATATAAGGAAAATAAAGAAAAGAACAATGCAATACGGAAATGCAATAAACGTGTGACAGAATGCAATGCATGTGACACGAAACCATTCCCCAAACCAACCCGCACAATGTCCCCATTGTGCATTGGCCTAAGTAAAGGTTTCATAAAATTAAAGTAAAGATGCGAATAACTAAATAAAAACTAAGGAAAAACTGGAAAGAACTCACTGGGTAAATAGATGTATGAGAAAAACCTCCCCAAACCAGCGTAAGCTGGGAGGTTTTGGTGGCCAGCAGTGCCACTGAAATACCAAAGACGGTTGCACGGTTCTCGAGGAAGAAAACGAAAGACTGCGATGGACAGAAGGTCGACCGACCCAGATAACAGGTCGACCGACCTTCCTGTAGACTACAGAAAGTTTCAGCAATTCGGTGACTAGGTCGACCGACTGGTGTATCTGGTCGGTCGACCGTCTGTGTCCCAACGGTCTTCTTTTCTTCGTTGAATCTGAAAAAGCAAGAAAAAATGTATGCGCCCGCAAATGCGCGAGATACCAGAAACAAGTCTAAAGTTTTCAACTACGCAAGCATAAAGTTCTAAAACTACGAGCACACAAAATAAAAAGGTCTCACACAACAAAAGTAAATTGTCTTAAAATTGAAACTCAGAAAAACTATCTGCTAAAGATGCGGAAAATATCCGACCACGGCCTTTGACGACATGCCGTAGTCTCCACAGTGTTTGTTTGAGTAACAAAACATTTCTTCTTTCCGCCGTCGCAAAGCATATGCGACGGTCTCTCCTCTTGAGCTTGCCTCCTCTTCTTCTTCTCCTCTCGATCCACGACGTCTGGGTCCTCATCTTCTTTATAGCTTAGACATCCCATTCCTCCTCTTTGGACTATGACTTCTTTTACTTTGGGTTTCCCCAAACCAATTCCTGCATTAGCCACAATAGAAGTGTCCTCCATATTGCTCCCAATCTGGGGCGGAGGTGTAAAAACAGATACAGGAATAGGTACTAAAGTAGGAGGAGTAGTGATGACCTCATACTTCTTTTCAGAAGTGATAGCATTACATGTAATGGGGGTCATAGCATCCTTTTTCCTATAAGATAGGCCATAAATAATAGAATGCTTTCCTACTTTAAAGGTCAAAGTTCCAGTGCCTACATCTATAATGGCACCTGCGGTGTGAAGGAAAGGTCTTCCTAGAATTATAGGTATATGGGCATCCTCTGGAATGTCCAAAACTACGAAATCTACTGGGAAGAAAAACCTGTCAATACGCACAGGGATGTTTTCCAACACTCCTATAGGTTCCATAGATGTACGATCTGCCATCTGGACTGTCATACTGGTTACTGCAAATTCAGTCATTCCTAATTTTAAGGCAACGCTTAGGGGTATGACACTTATACTAGCACCTAAGTCGCATAGAGCCTTTTTAACTGGGAAGGTTCCTATATTGCAGGGGACAGAAAAACTACCAGGGTCCTCTAATTTGTGAGGGGCAATGACATGTGATAAAAAACTAGATGACTCTTCAGTGAGGGCCACCGACTCAACCTTTTCTAGAGACCTCTTTCTTGACAAAAGTTGTCTCATAAATTTAAGATAAGAAGGAACTTGTTGAACTAATTCTAGAAAAGGGACTTGAACATTTAATGAACGAATCACATCTTTAAATTTGTCAAAAGATACCTGATCCTTCGAAGGTACGAGTCTTTCTGGGAAAGGAGCGGCTGAAGACTCAGTATTTGCAGCTCTTTTCAGAAACCTAGGGGTATTATCACCCCTAAAAAGAAAATCCCTTAAGTTATCTGGCAATTCTGGACGAAAAGGAGTCTCTGGCTCTGCCTCGGCGGTCGGTCGACCATCAGCTTCGGTCGGTCGACCGCTCTCCTGTTCAGCGGAAATTTCCGGATTCTGTTCTGTGGTCGGTCGACCTGGATCTTCGGTCGGTCGACCGCTCTTTCTGCTATTCTTCTGTTTTTCTTTCTCAACCCCCAATTTGGCTCCACTTCTTAAGGATAAGATGTTTAGAGTCTCTTTTTTCTTGTCCGGTTTGGTCGGAAGTTGACCCGGAGCCCTAGTATCATTCTTGCTCGCGATTTGAGCAATCTGAGATTCTAACATCTTTATCCCTGCCTCTCTAGCCTGTGACTCCTTCTGAACCAACCCAATAAGATTTTGAATAAGGGTTTCTGTGTTGGGTGGTGGATTAGAAGGTTGTTGAGGGTTGAAGGGTGGTTTTTGAAAACCTTGCTTATGTGGGGGGATATATGTGGAATTTTGCTGAGGTTGCATATGTTGTGGGTTAAGAACATTCTGGCTTGTCCACCTTAGGTTGGGATGGACATTATTATTATTCGGGTCATAGAAATTGTTCCCACGATAATGTTGAAAAGCGGCACATGTTTCATTGGATGAAGTACAGAATTTTGACACGTGCCCTTCTCCACCGCACCTTTCACAAGCAAAGGGTCCGTCTTGAACGGTGTTCACCTGATAAATACCGCCCTTGCTTCCACTCCCTAGATCGAATTTTCCTCCAGCCTCAAATTTTTCCAACTTGGCTGTCAAGGCCTCAATTGCTGATAGGTTGTATTCAGATTTCCTTTGATTTCCCCTGGAAGTACCATGCTCAGCACGGTGTACAGCAACATCTTCTATCAATTTGAGACCCTTAGTCTCTCCTGAATTATCTTGGAATCTCCCATTAGCTGCAGCATCTAGATAGGCCCTGTTGTCATCGTAGAGGCCATTGTAGAACTGGTTGCAAAGAAACCATTGTTCGAATCCGTGATATGGTATGGATCGAACAAGTCTCTTGAACCTGTCCCACGCCTCACTAAAATCTTCATTGGGGCCTTGTTTGAAATTTGTAATCTGCGCTCTTAAAGCATTAGTCTTTGATGCATAATAGTATTTCCTGTAGAATGCTAAGGCTAGGGTGTTCCAATATGTGACTCCCGCAGCAGTGCGGTCAAGATGTTTGTACCACTCTCTCGCAGAGTCCCTAAGAGAGAAGATAAACATGGTCTGTTTAATCTGGTCCTGTGTCACTCCTTCTGGGGGTGCAATAGAGCATATGTAATCCGTGAAAATTTCAATATGCTTTGCAGCATCCTCATTGGCCGAGCCTCCAAATTGGTTTCTTTCAACCATAGTAATATAGGCAGGCTTGGCCTCGAATGGCTTCCCAGTACCTGCAGGTAAAGTGAACCCTTTGTATAGGTCCTTTGCCTGGGGCATGGAGTGACTGGCAATAGTAGCTTCTTCTGCCATATTCTCTTCTTCTTTAGGAAAAACTGGAAAGTAGGTAAAAGGTGGTGTTTTTGGTGAAGGTGGATTGTTGGGTGAATTTGGTTGTGAAGGTGGTGTTTTTGGTGAAGATGGTAAAGATGGTTGTTCGAAAAGGTCTTCTTGAAATAAGGAGGATGGTGATCCTCCTTCCTGATTTGCTAGAAGTTGCTTTCTCCTTTCTCTAAGAGTCCTCTCTAGCTCGTGGTCCAGTGGTAGGAGTTCTCCTTGAACTGACCTGCGCATAAGATGGAAACTACAAGAAAACGGTGAGAAGGTTTAAGGAACGAAAAGTTCCTTAAACAAAGAGAAACAAAAACAAAAAAAACAATAAACACTGGCGTCACCTCCCCGGCAACGGCGCCAAAATTTGATGCCCGTCGTTGAGGGTACCAAAGATAAAATTCATAATTCCTAAACTTAAACTATAGATAGTGAAAGTCAGGGTCGAACCACAGAGAGGTGGGGAATGTTTATTGTTTGAATGTTAATGTTTAAAGGTAATAAAAATGGGGGTTGATTGGTTGATTTCTATATCTAAGGCAAAGATTAAAATAAAACAAGAATTTAGAGATGAGAATAAAATATAATAAAAGGGGATGCTAGGATGTTTGGGTAATAAATAGCTAAGGTAAGATAAATCCTAAGGTCAACATGTATTGCAGTCGCGTAAGGGGGTGTAACATATCTTTTTAGGTCTATGCTACCTAATAGCTCCTTTCGGCCTATGCTATTAGTTCCTAGGTCTCACAATTATTGGGTGTCAACAATAAGGGTGATTCCTAAATCCTAGGTCACATACCTTTCAGTCATGAGTAACCTAGCCGTCTTAAGGTGTAAACCAATGCCCTTCCCGTATCTCTCAATCTTGAGTAGGTCATTACTAACATCCTACAAGTCTCCTTTCAGTTTTATTGTAGGGTATTATAGTCAACAAGGAAAGACGAAACAGGATACAAACGCGAGTGGTCGACCGACCAGCTATTCTAGTCGGCCGACCACAGCCTCGGTCGACCGACCCACTATTTGAGTCGGCCGACCGTGGCTCTGCTACAAGTCGGTTTCGGAATTTATTCTACCTATGCATATTATCCCCGACATCCTAACATATGAAAATTAGCTACTCATGGTTGTTAAGACGATTATAAAAACGGGATTAAACATGGTAAACATAATAAATAATCTAAACATGCAAGAATTAATAAAGCTTGAGATTCTGACTTAGACGAATGTAGTAAAAGAGTAATTACCAAAATCGGAATTTGGGCAGAAAGGAACAAACTTTATTGAATGCTTGGGAATTATTGAAGGATTACAAAAGTAAACTAACGAACTGAATTATTGAATCTCTCTAGAACTGAATGTATGAATAAAAACTTGATTTAAAACTTGATTATAAACCCTAGCTACAAGATTAGCTTAGATAGGGCACAACTTAGATTGTCCTAAAGACTCTACTTCTAATTTATTTCCGAAAAGAATTGTTCTGGGCTTCGCTGAGGTCGGTCGACCACTTTGGTGGGTCGGTCGACCTCCTTTACGGACTTAGTTGAATTCTTGGGCTTTCTTCAGATTTGGATTTTTTATGAAAATCAGGCCTGGTCGGCCGACCCGTTTAGCTGGTCGGTCGACCGCCTCCGTATGGAATTCTTCGGATTTCTTCTTGTTTTGACTTTTGGTACTTAAATAAAGATTCCAGTTGACCTTTCGTTATTCCTTAATTATGCAAAAGACTTGAGGATCAGAATTTGGTGCTAAATCGTCCATTTTCCGCATAAATCTGCAAAAGTGCATAAAAATACGAATGTACACGATTGTTGGGAAATAAAGGCTAAAACGTAGTAAATGAGCGACCAAATGCGTGTAAAAATAGATGAAAAACATCATAAAATAGACACGCATCAATCTTATTGACTAATTTAATAGTCAATACCTCTGACTAACTGTTTAGTCATATCCGGCATAAATGTGACTGTATTTTCATACCTTCACATCTCTCAAACGTGTCCTATAGGTGTGACGTATAGGGACCAGTTGATCACCGCCATCTGTATGACAATAACGTCAAACTTATCTAGCAAGCCAACCGTTATTGATAAACGTGGATCAACTGATAATAATACTGAAGTACGCCCTTGTGATCCTTAAAGAGATTTAGTAAGTCATTGTACTTAATTGTCAAGGACACCAGCCCCAACAATCTCCCACTTGTCGGTACAAGGGTATGTGCAATGATGTTATCACACTACATGTGGAGGACACAAGCTCCAACACTGCCAACCTGTCATGTACCTATATACATGTAAACATGTACGCCACAATCAGTGGGGAGTGACTAGAGTTCTCCTAGCCACCTTTTGTAACGACACGTAACACATAAACATACAACATACTCCAACATATATATAACATGTGAAGCATATAAATCTCAATATCTCCAACTCATATCAATCATGCGATTACTATGCAAGGCTCTCAACCAACTTCGGAAACTATTTGGAAGGAGAGCCGGTTTCCCTTCCGGTTGCCCGGCCGGGGGGTCTTTCAATCCAAACTATTTACGAATCTAACCAAAGAGTCATCCAATGCCTTGGATGAACAATTCTACAATATACAACACTCTATACAAACTCAACAATCAGCAACATCTGACATTATACCCCTACTCAGGCAAGCAGATGCAAACAATCAACAACATCTGACACTATACCCCTACTCAGGCAAGCAGATGCAAATCAGCAATGTCAAGGACCTACCCCTGCTCAGGTAAGAATTAGACACAATCAGCAATGCCCAAGTCACACCCCTACTCCGGTTAGACTTGGTACACAAATCAGCAAGCATACACTCGTGACCCCTGCTCAGGCACGAGTGGATACCAATCAGCTAATAATGGTACCTAGACCCTGCCCAGTTGTGACCATTACCGTTCGTAATGAAATTGGGATCCCTACTCAGACCCAACCCACTACGGTCTTACAATATCACGGTAGAATAGCGGTCCCTGCTCAAACATATCCTACCGCATCAAACATACACGTGTCGGGCTAAAGGTCCCTGCTCAGACGTAGCCGACACGCCACAACGACTCACATGTCAAGTTAGAGGATCCCTAGCCACCTTTTGTAACGACACGTAGCAAGCAAAGCATACAGAATACTCCAACATATATAAACATGTGAAGCATATCAATATCTCAATAACTGATCTCATACTATCATGCAATCACTAATGCACGACTCTCAACCAACTTCGTAAACTATTTGGAAGGGGAGCCGGTTTCCATACCGGTTGCCCGGTCGGGGGGTCTTTCAATCCAAACCATTTACGAAACTGACTTAGAGTCATCCAATGCCTTGGATGAACAATAACAAGGTCAAACATCAAACTCATCAATATCAACAAGTATATCATCAGTATAAACATCTATATCATACACTGTACCAACTCAAGGCAAGCAGATATAAAAACAGCAAGTACAAAGGTTCAGAGGCGACATCTTAACGCATAACCTATATACCAAGTTCAAAATATCAAGCAAGGACTCAGAGGCGAAAACTCAACGCATGGACCAGCTATCACAGAACACTAGAATCAGAGAGGCGAAAACTCAACGCATGGACTAGCATTCAATTCACAATCACAAGTAAGGAACTCAGAGGCGAAAACTCAACGCATGTTCCCCTACTACATCACAAGATACTAGACTCAGAGGCGAAAACTCAACGCATGTTCTAGCACCAAACACCTGCACTCCGGGTAAGGTATGACAACCTGACTGCCCCGTCGTGCAGTTGCTCTACTCGTCAGACTCAGAGGCCAGCTTAAGGCATGTCCTGACGTGATCACTCAAACATGTCTGGACTCAGAGGCGAAAACTCAACGCATGTCCCAGACACGACAAACAAACACATATGGAGCTCAGAGGCGATATCTTAACGCTCCATACATGACAAACAATCTACGTATTAAGTTCAGAGGCGACATCTTAACGCATAACTTAATATGCATCACTATAAGCATTCAACTTTAAACTACAACTTAGTTCTTATCTCTTATATCATTAACCCCACACTTAATTGATCCCGGGAACTAAGTTGAGGGAGAGCCGGTTTCCCTTTCGATTACCCGACCGGGGGGGGGGGGGGGTCTCTATCCTCTCTCCATTCCCGAACCCAATATAGCGTCGCCCATCCTCCGAGGAGCTCAAACACACATCAAAGGTACACGGAACGAGTTTCAAAACAAACCGATTAACCGTTTGAAAGTTAAAAGCAAAACCATGAGAACATGGGCTCTCAGCCGGTCCCAAACCGTCTACCTGTCCACCGCCTGGGAGTCCCTTCCCATGCCAAACCATCGCCTAGAAATCAAGGAGAAAGGGCTCTCAGCCGGTGGACCGTCCGCCGGCCAGCCGGCTGGGAGTCCCATCCCACAAGCCAATACTTAAATCTGAAAACACAAGGAGCGACCCTCAGCCGGTGTACCGGCTGCCGGCCTGCCGGCTGGGAGTCACTTCCCAAGCCTCTTTTGCGGATTTCAAAAACACCACAGGCACCCTGAGCCGGTCGACCGGAGGCCGACCTACCGGCTCAGGAACCTTTCTCCTAAAATCCAACATACAAAGAAAACAACCCCGACTCTGAGCCGGCCGACCGGCTGCCGGTCAGCCTGCCGGCTCAGAGCCTCTGCACGAGAATTTCGACATTTTCCACTATATGCAAATCATCCGAAATCGATTCAAGACTTCTAAATTAGCAACATATGAAGTTTACCCATCACATAAAATCACCAAATATACTAACTACCAGCAACAAATCCCACAAACAATCCTCAATGCAATCCCTAGTATGATTTCTAACTCATTGAACATAAACCATAAGAAAAATCAGAAACTTAAGCATCCTAAACATGTAAATTGCTAATATTCACAATAAGGCCGAGTTTCTCACTATTGTCACCTTAAATGCAATCCCGCTCAAAGCTCCTCCTCTACGATGAAGCTATCCACGTCCGGGTCTTCTAAGCCCTCACCTACAATCAAGAAAAACGGGTTTTAAAGCCTAAAAGACGGTTCTTAAGAAAACAGCCCAAATTTCGAGTGAAAGGAAATGAAAAACGGAAGTGACGGATGACTTGCAAATTCGATGAGGATTCCGAAAATGTATTTATTACCTCGATTCGGTGAACGGATGATGAAGAAAAATGGAGAAGAAGATGAAGATTTATGGAGGTTTTTGAGAATGAAGTTTACTGTATTATTGTTTTGAGATGTGAAATGTGTCGACACACATGGGTCTTAGGAGGGTTTTAGTTGTCCTTTCCCGTTTCAAGGAAAACGGGTTTGGATGAACGGGTTTTAAGTTAAGAATTCAAGTTGCCAAGTTTGTATTCGTCTTAGGGACTTAAGGTTCTTAAGACGGATCTTACTATTTATAAAAGTACTTTACGATTAATTATTAAAATATTATTTTATTACTTAAAATAATTAACAACCCTTCAAATATATCTTATAAAAATACGGGATGTTACAATCCCCCCAACTTCAAAAAGTTTCGTCCTCGCAACTCGAACGGAGATAAATTCTAACTAACTATACCTCAATCGAAAAGAGAAGGATGCGCAGCGCATCGACGCCTCGGTCTCCCACGTCTGCTCCTCAACATCACCGCAACGCCAAAGGATCTTCACTAGTGGCACCACCTTGCTCCTAAGCTTCCGGTCCTGACGGTCTAGAATCTTCACGGGACGCTCCTCGAAAGCAAGACTCGGCTCTAAGTTCTTGATTTCTCTAGGAAGAACATGACTCGGGTCACTAACATACTTACGGAGCTGAGAAACATGAAAGACACTATGAACCTTGCCCAAACTAGGAGGCAAGTCCAAACGATAAGCAGCGGCACCAATCCTCTTCACGATCTCAAATGGCCCAATATACTTAGGGCTCAACTTGCCCTTAACTCCAAACCTCTTAACGCCCTTCATCGGTGAAACTCTCAAGAAAACTCTGTCACCCACCTCAAACTCGAGAGGTCTACGGCGAACATCAGCATAGGATTTCTGCCGATCATGTGCGGCCTTCATCCTACCTCTGATAAGCTGAACCTGATCAATCGTAACAGCTAACTGGTCCAGTCCTAGGTCGTGCACGTCACTCGCCTGATCCCAACAGATCGGACTACGGCACTTGCACTTCCTACCATAGAGCGCCTCATACGGAGCCAGACCAATAGATGAATGGAAACTGTTGTTGTAGGAAAACTCAACTAACGGTAGACACTGCTCCCAAGAACTCAGGAAATCAAGTGCACAAGCACGGAGCAAGTCCTCTAGTGTCTGAATAGTCCTCTCGGACTGTCCATCAGTCGCGGCATGAAATGCGGTACTCATCAGCAAACGGCTACCCATAGCCTCCTGTAAAGCCTTCCAAAATCTGGAACAGAAACGAGGATCACGATCAGAAACGATCTCTCTTGGGACACCATGGTAACGGACTATCTCTGCAATATAAGCCCTGGCTAAACGGTCCATATCCCATGTCTCTCTGATAGGCACAAATCTGGCACACTTAGTTAGCCTATCAACCACAACCCAAATCGCATTCTTGCCTCCCACTTTCTTAGGCAATGCCGTCACAAAGTCCATCGATATGCACTATGCTCTATCTTGACTTGTTGACAAGTCAAGCACCTACTCACGTAATCCAAAATGTCTCTCTTCATCCCGGGCCACCAAAATATAAGTCTCAAGTCCTTGTGCATCTTCTCTCCGCCCAGATGAACTGAATACGGTGTCAAGTGAGCCTCATCAAGAACCCTCTTCCTCAAATCTGGCACCTTTGGAACATACATCCTACCACGGAATCTAATGAAACCATCAGCATCAATCACTAAATCAGCTGCAACACCACTCGAAATCTTAGCCTCGAACTTCAGGAAAGCAGCATTTGTAGGCAAACTCTGGGGAATCTCCTAATACAATGTCGGCTCGGCAGTCATAGCAGACAACCAATCAAAACCACTACCAACCATCTCTAATCTCAACTTCCGGAACTCGGAACACAACTCATCAGGCAATACACGCATAGCGCTCATCGAATGAGAAGTCTTGTGGCTAAGCGCATCAGCAACCACATTGGCCTTTCCCTCATGATACAATAACTCAATGTCGTAATCCTTAACCAACTCTAGCCAACGACGCTATCGCATATTGAGGTCTTTCTGGGTGAAAATGTACTTTATACTCTTGTGATCCGTGAAAATGCGACAATAAGATCCAATCAAGTAATGACGCCACATCTTCAAGGCATGAACAACTGCAGCTAACTCAAGATCATGTGTCGGATAGTTCACCTCGTGAACTCGCAACTGTCTAGATGAGTAAGCTATCACCTTACCACTCTGCATCAACACACATCCAAGCCCTAACATCGAAGCATTGCAGTAAACATCAAAGTCAACTCCAATCTCTAGCAAAACAAGTACGGGAGCGGAAGTCAACCTTGTCTTCAATACCTGGAAAGAACTCTCACACTTATCGGTCCACACAAATTTGGCTTATTTCTTCAGTAACTGAGTCATCGGACGAGCCAATCTAGAGAAATCCTCAACAAATCGACGATAGTAACCCGCTAAACCAAGGAAACTACAGATCTCTCCCACATCTTTGGGACTCTCCCAATCCACAACGGCCTCAATCTTCGTGGGATCAACCATAACTCCCTCACTAGATATCACATGTCCAAGAAATGCAACCTTAGAAAGCGAAAACTCACACTTAGAGAACTTCGCGAACCACTTCTGGCGACGTAAAATCCCAAGTATCAATCGGAGATGCTCGGCATGCTCCTCATCGGTCTTCGAGTAAATGAGAATGTCATCAATAAACACCACAACACAAGTGTCAAGAAACTCACTAAAGGTGCGGTTCATCTGATCCATAAAGATAGTAGGTGCATTAGTCAACCCAAAAGGCATGACCACGAACTCAAAATGCCCATATCTGGTACGAAAAGCAGTTTTCGCAATATCAGCCTCTCTCACTGGAATCTGATGATAACCCTATCGAAGATCAATCTTAGAAAACCTAGAAGCGCCTCTCAACTGATCAATCAAATCATCTATCCTAGGCAAAGGATATCTGTTCTTCACGGTCACTCGGTTCAACTCTCTATAATCAATGCAAAGTCTCATGGAACCATCTTTCTTCTTAACAAATAGAATTGGAGCACCCCACGGAGAAGCACTCGGTCTAATGAATCCTTTCTCGATCATCTCCTCTAACTGTTGCTTCAATTCTTTCAACTCGGGTGGAGCCATACGGTAAGGAGCCTTAGATATCGGTCCGGTACCTGGAACAAGCTCAATAGCAAACTCCACATCTCTCTCTGGCGGTATCCCTGGCAAGTCATCTGGGAACACATCTGGAAACTCACGAACAATGGCTACATCCTCAACCTTCGGTAGCAATGGCTTAGCAGCTGAAACAACACACAGGAAGGCTTGGCAAACCTTCCTAAGAAGATGAGATGCTTTCATCGAAGAAATAACACGAACACCCTTTTTAGGGCGAGTTCCCCTATAGGAAACACGAACTCCAGAAAAACTCCTCAAGCAGATTTTCTGGTCGCGACACTCGACGCGAGCATGGTATGCGATAACCAATCCATACCGAGGATAATGTCAAATTCCTCGAGAGGAAATCTCAGTAAGTCCGCTGGAAATGTGGCTTGACCAATAATAACCGGAACATCCCTATGGGACGATGAGCAGGAAAACACTTCTCCGGAAGGTAAGGAAATGAAAGTCTCCTCAACCAACGAAGACTCAAGAGCTAAACGGTATGCGAACTGAGTCGATATTGTAATACTCCGTATTTTGCTATGTCTTATTTTAAGTACGGAGTAATTATTTGGTTTAAAGTATTTGCACGTTATTCGATAATTAATTTATCGAATACGTGTTTTTATATTTTAACCGTATGTGCGTAGTGTAACGTAAAGTATGATAATATGATAGGATATGGGTACTTATAGCATTGGGCCTCGTATAAAGTGAAACACCAAGCAGCCCACAAACACAACTCAACTCATCGACACACTACGTTTAACACAAACCACACAAACCTCTATGCGTGCCGCCTTACTTAACGTATGATACCTCACCCCTTGACCTAAACGGAAGTCTGAAAATCTCATAACCACCCAGCCGTCACATCACAGAGCAAGGGAGAAGGGTTTATACGGTCATCTCGGGGTGCTAGGACTGCTCGAATTGCCATAGAAGTAAGTCATTCACAGCAGTTTCGTCTTTTCTTGGTTTGTCCTTTCGTTTTAATGCGTTGATTCTGATTAGATGCTAGGTTTATAAGTTCTGAAAGTTGTTTAATAACAAACTAGGATGTATAGTAGTCATCTGTAGACCCTAATAACGTCGTCCCTGTATACCTAGGACCACCGACATAGGGTTTTAATCACCATGGCAACCGGTTTTCCGTTTCGTGTCAGAACAGAGTTGTTAACGTTGAACCTTGCGTTTGATTTCGATGGAGTTTATGTGAATGTTTGTTTTGAGTAATAAGGGTGTTAGTTTGTCAGTGAGCAAAGGGTCGATTGGTGGTTTTTACGGTGGTTTAGGGTGCTTGTGCTTATCGTTACAGTAGGCTGTTTGAGGGTAGGCTATGGCGTAAAACAGGGGAGTGTACGTATGGGGTCTGGGTTAGTCCGCGGTTGTAGGAGGTAGAAGAGGTGGCTGCGACTGCTATCTTCACACCCGGAACCACCACGACTCAGTGGCGAGTCTGGTGGTGTCGTGGGTGAAGGTAGTGGTTGGGTTTGGTGCCGAAACTGGGTTTCGTCGCGGTTGTCAGGGGGTTACGGTCTGTACTGCGTTTTCTTTGTTGTTTCCGTAGGTTTGCTAGGCTGCGTCTTTTGTTGGCTAATTAGTGGAATATGGTAGTAGTATGTTGTTATGTATGTTAGATGGTTATTTTATTATTAATTATGACACTAATTATATGGTTATGCTTGTATGGTATGGTAATGAGATGGGAATGATTAGTATTATGTAATGGCAAAGAAATAATTTTAGTAGTATAATTATAATTATTGTTATGAACTATTGTGGTATAAGCATTTGTTATTGCTTTTATTATCTTACTAATGAGTATTGTGATATTTCGGTAAGTGTTCCTATGCTATATTTAGTAAGGCTAAAAATGGTAATTCTAATTATTGTAAGTTATAATTGGCTATGATAATTGTGTATTATGGGCATGCTTATATGTGGATATATTCACCATGTGTTATAAATAAATTAGTTAGGAACATGATCAAGTATGTGGTAGTGGTGATTGCTTGTACGAATAACTTTTAATATTAAGTACTATTTATAGAAATTGATACTCAGTAATAATTATAGGAACAGAGTTCGGTTATTCGAGGTGGAATATTCCTAGCAGCTGTTCAGTTGCCATTCTGCAATTTGAGGTAGGGGAATATCTATGACTTTGATTGTGATCTTACATGAGGACACTCAGTATCTGATTGATATATTTAGTTGTGATATATTGTGATTGATTGCTTATCACTGCTTATTGTGGAGAACGGAGATGTGATATGGGTCTTGTGATATGGGTCTTGTGATATGGGACTTGTGATATGGCCATGGGAGGTGTGGTGTGATGGGAGGTGTGGTGTGATGGAGGTGTGGAGTGGTGGAGGTGTGGTGGATGATCGAATGATATGGAGATGGAGGAGGATACGGTTCTATTGTTATTTATGTTTTATCTGTTTTACCTACTCAACCTCGCGGTTGACCCTGTGTATTCGTGTGACACCTAAGATGATCCGGAATGGGGAGTAGATTCTACAGGAAAGAGACAGATGAGCCAGGAGCTGTGACGGGAATGTGAGATACGGACTTGAGACCGACTTAGATCTACATCACATATAGAGTAGTCGTCAGTTGGACTTTTATTTCTCCTATGTAATCTCTGAAATAACAAAAGTTTAAATTATATCAATTTTTATATAAAGTACTTTGGTTAATTTACTTTGTTATTCACTACCTCGGATATTCCGAGATAGTAACAGCTCAATTTACCGAGGTTGTCTTGCTAAAGGCTCCTTAATAAATCGGGGTGTTACAAAGTGGTATCAGAGAGAACTGTTAGGTTTTATTAGTTACTCATAAACTAATCTTAGTCATACTAACATAATCTTTTAATTAACCCTTTAAATAACATATTATTAGTGATCTTAAGCATGCTAAAATGCGGAAAAAGAGAGTATTCGAACCCTAACACACGGTCCAAATATTTAGCAAGGATAATCCTCCAAGTACCCAAAATAGAATACCTCTTTTGGATGCACCAAGACAACTTTTAACCAACCGAGATCTTGAACAAGCTAGCACAAAACCGGTTTCTCCTTAAACTTATTCTAATCTCTCTAATTAGAATATTATTTCAATACTACTAAATAGTATGTATATATTATCTTATAATATCAATTTAGAGGTTAATATAATCTCTCCTTGCTTAGAGAATTTTCGGCTAGGTTGAGAGATTTTATTTGATTTTTCTACACTTAGAAAATTATCCAACATTAGAAGAACTAGGGTTAGTTGTAGGTGAGCATCTTATACTTAATATATTGGATGCTTGGGTGTGGGTGGCCGGGTATGGGAGGGCTCCAAGGGGGAACACACCTTTTTCCCATGCATTATAGGGTGGCTAATAGGTAACCTTCTCAAGGTACTTTAATGATTATGCTTTTAACAACTTAAAAACACTTAAATCATTTCTTGTTTAAACACCCCAAAACCGGCACACACATACCAATATGGACCTTATTTTACAACTTTGTCAATATTCTAATTTTATGTTATGTGACATACAATATGTCACAATTTAATAAAATAACAATTGTTTTAATTTAATCATTCATATTTATCAAATAAATATTGTTCATAAATTAATAAATCTCATTTATCAAGTTGACAAGTAATTCGAAATTACTAATTGTAAAATAGTCACTTATAATAATCGTCAATACGATTTACAACTTTTGCAATAATTATAACCTAATTCATTCTAATTACGATATAATAAAATATCGTTCAATGTTTAATAATTGACACATTTCAATTTTAAACATAAATCTTACATTAAGATTTAACCTCTAATTTCACGATATACGAGTTTAAGGAATATGATCAAATCGTATCACTATACATTTGATCATTTTATCAATTAAGGGAATTGTCCTAAAGGTGTGACCTAAAGGGATCAACTAACCACCACCGTCGTACGACAGTAATGTCAAACTCTAGCTAGCCAATCATTACCGATTAATGTTAGTCAGTTGACTAATATAAATCCTATCATCCCTTGCGCATTCTCGTCATGAGATTTATTATGTGATCGCACTATTGTTTAGGACACATTTCCCAACAATCCCCCACTTGTCCTCGACAAGTGTGCGTCACCAATTCTCTTGTCCTATTACAATCTCCCACTCAATGCAAGATGTCTCTCTGAGGTCGTACTTGCATTCGATCATATCATGAGTGGTTTCCTCGATCTGGAGAATAACTGTTTGACCGGAATTATCTACCATAGATACCTTCCGAGCGTGGCCACGCATTTCCAGTTAACTTCTCCTCGAGTGGCCTTGAGATTTGACAACCCTGACAAGGGGTGGACAATTTCTATCGCACTATTTCCTTTGACTAGTCACAGTCAGTCACAGCCTGAAGCAGTCCCATTTGACTCCAGTTACGAAAAGTCGTAGAGAACAGATCAAGGCTATGCCTAAACTGTACCATCTTGGGAGAGTAGTCTTTAGTCTAAGAATTGACTCACAAGAATACTATAGCAGCTCTCGCCACGACCCGGCTATTATAAAATTTCCAGAACTCTATAAGCGGTCACATTGCCCGACAGAGTGTCTCTTATAGTCTGCCTATGTGATCGACTAGTCATCACATATGACTCTATGGCACTTGAACTTGCCATCAATCGCCTCACACTCTAGTCGCTTTGAGACGTCACCTCATGTAAGCGGCTAGGGGCTATACTAAGTCAATCCAGTTCACTTATGGGGTTCAATATTGTCTCTTACAACCCATTTGGATTTCGACAAAGTATCTTTTACTTTGAGTTAATTATAACTCAAATGATGTTGTCATGCAACAATAGTCAATACTATTATATTGCATTTGATGCACAATCATCTGTTTGTATTAGTGTTTTGCGAATAACCTTTATTCATGATTGCAAAACTTACAAATTTTGGTCTCCTTCATTCTCATATTATCCCGTATAATATGATTTCCATTTGAGTACATATCTAGAACTCTTTCTAGATTTTGAGTTTCCTTTCCGGAGGAAAGCTCCCACTGTTATCTTATAACTTGTGACGTATCGATATACTGGAGGGATTAAAAATCACTCTCTATAGTCATTTATGTACTGAAATCTATATTGTAGTCTATTTATGATTTCATCATCATTCTAATAATTTTCACTCATCTTGGCTATTTGATAATGGTTTCATTCATCGTTTTGAATAATGTATCCAACCATTCTAACTTCTAGTGGGCGACCTTTTATTATCCATATAATAAACCTTCCCATTAATACCTCTTATTCTTTACTCTTAAAGAATCACCCATTCTCTCAAAATGGTAGGTTTCAATTCTTTAATGAATATTGCTCCCACTGAAAACAATATCCCTCGACTTCTTAAATGAACCTTTCATTTCTCGCATGTTAAACTATTACTCGAATCATTATCACTATCACTATCCCAATAGTGATATGTTTCCATTCAATCAATCATTACCTTCTTATCATGTCTTCGTTTCCTCGAGACGAAAATGACATGATAATTTCCTTATAACTACATTGAGAGAATTGAGATGATTTCTTCTCTTTTATCTTATAAACTTAAAAAAATCATTTATTAAGGAACCGGTCTTTCCTCCCGTATAGATAGATGATTTCTCCTCTATTATCTTATAATCTTTAAAAAATCATTATCTCAAGGAGCCGATATTCCTTTCGAATTCATACGGGGTTTCATGTTTCCTCTCTTTGAAACAGTGAACATTAAAGAACCTTTCTTCGAGTGTCCTCCCGTAGTTTCTTCAGTTTCCTCTCGTAGTTTCTTCAATTCATTTAGGGCTCTTCTTAAGACTCCCATGTAGGAATCTTCTCTTAGATCCTTTATTTTCATCATTGGTTTGCGAGCGAAATATTTTCTCCCACTCTATCCTTCTAACAATAACCTTTATTCGTAATTTCGATTAACCAATGCATATGAATGTTTGAAGTTTTCTAGGTGTGATGAATACATTCTCATTTTCACTTAAAATGAAATCTTATAATGAACTAATATTGTCTCATTTTGATTGAAAGTATCTCATGGGGTGTAGTTCTCCGTTTTAATCAACACTTTGATTGTATTATATTGATCGTATCAATTGTTAATTGCGTGATTAAATCACTTTTATTCATGTTTTAACAAGGTATGCAATTTATTTGAGAAATCAAGACATTGATTAAGAACAAAAGTAGTGACTCGGGTTGAAAACCAAGTCACCAATCCAAAATTACAACCATTGTTTTAGGATTTTAATCCTTGTCTTACAAGAAAATAAATTGTTCCATAAATAAAATGCAAAATATGAAAGAAGACGATATGAAAATTAGAGGCTAGCTCTTCAAGTCTTCGATCAATTTGGATGCTACCATAGCCATTCAAGTAAGGAACTTCATGCTTCCTTCTCCTTGCCCTTATCGTTATTAGGAGGCGCCCCTTTAAAACAATTAAAAAGGGTAAATATCAACACACTTGTATCATTATACATAAGTTGATAAATGACATGAATTTAAACGAGAATTTATACCTACGGCGGTTGGCTTCCCATTTTTGAGATCACTTAAGTATTTGGGGCAATTTCTCTTCCAATGACCGATCCTCGTGCAATAATGGCACTTGTCTTGCTCTTTTGAAGACGAGGTGGAAGCGCCTTTCGAAAAGGTCTTTTCTTTGGTCGCCTTGGGCTTGAACGTTTTCTTGCCCTTGCCTTTAGAGGCATTCCTTTTGAAGCTCGTTTTCCCTTTCTTTTCGATGTTCAAAACATCCTTGGTGGAACTTTCATGAAGTCCCATGTCCCTTTCGGCTTGGACTAACATCTTATGCAACTCATCCAACGTGGTCTCTTGGTTTCGCATATTGAAATTCACTCGGAATTGAGCATACGCTTTTACCTTATTGAGTGAGTGAAGAACTCGGTCAATAATAAGAGAGTCGGGAACATCAACATTTTGAGCTTTTAGAGTCTCCGCGAGCTCAACGAGTTTGAGCACATGAGGGCTTATCTTTTGCCCTTCCTTGAATGTAATGTCAAAGAAGGCGGAAGCCGCCTCATATTGAATCACCCTAGGAGTTTGCGAAACATGGTCGCAAGCTTGGTGTATATCTCATATGATGTGGTCAACTTAATCATACTCCTTTGGAGTTCCGGCTCCATGGAGAAGATGAGCACATTTTTAAGAGCGGAGGACTCTTTCATGTAGGCTTCATAGGCCTCACGAGTTCCGACCGCGGAACGAGCGGTTGGAGCGGGAGGAGTGGCTTCGGATAGGTAACGACTCTTATCGTCACCTGGAGCGGCCAAAAGTAATTGCGCATCCCAATCCTTAAAGTTAGAACCATGCTTATCGAGTTTTCAACGATCCATAAAGGATCGAAGCCATGATACGTTAGTGAGAGGTGGAGCGTTGGTTGCCATTTGATGTTGTTGAAAATTAAACTACAATAATAAAAGGAAAACAACATCATTTTAAAATTCATAATTTAAACCAGAAACTTTAACAAGTTTAGTTATATATTTACTTAATGATCTCTTACCCAATTAAGTAAACAATCCCGAGACCCAAACCCATACTAATTCGGGCACGGTGTAGCCGATTCAACCCGTATTGGTATAATTTGGTGGATTAACCCTTTAATCGGTTCTACTCTTAGAATCTCGGTCGACAATTTTCTTCAAATTATCTTTAGCCCGAACTTACTGCAACTACGGTTACCAATACTTTCGTTGAGATCAACCAAATTTCAAGGTGTAATCTTATTACCCCACTTACCCAACGTGACAATTTTAGTACCCCGGTGTAGCCGAGCCTACGTTCTTGTGAAGAAGGGATTCATGGGTCCGTACTTTTTGGTAAGGCTAAGTCACAATATTTATATGTAAGAGATCTAGTCAAATTATTATCTATCTCCGTTTAAGTGAACTAAGTCGGTGAATTATCGATAAAATAAAAGACTAGGTCGACTAGGTCGAAAAATGCATGATACGATGTATGACGATTTGGCTATGCATGCAAACATATAAAAGCAAATAAAAGAATAAAATAAACCCTAGTATGGCCTTTCCTAGAAAAGAAATAACAAAGTACAAATTCGGAAACCAACTCCTTTGGTCCCTTGAACTTCACGCGGCACGCACTTCGAGGTAAACACTGTCTTGTCGGAACTCCTTTCCGAATGGCACCGTCTTCAAGGAACTCCGGATTTTACAAAATTACAACTTTTATAGTCTACTTTTTACATTATAAAATAGAAATAAATTACAATTGGGTGATACGAGATCACAAAATTACAACCCAATCGGTAACCCCTTTCATTACGGGAAATACCGATTTAAAACTAAGGCCATACTAAGTAAATTACATAATTCCCAAAATTACGTAAATAAAATCATGACATTCATAATATAAAATATGCAATGCTTATGTAAATATGAATTAACATGCAAACCCTAAGCCAAATCGTCCTATTTAAAAAACAATAATATAAATAGTTATCGTATACCTCGGTTTATGGAATCGCGTGTTTTAACGTTTAACAACACTATGCATTATATGAAACGGTTTTCATTCTTAAGTTAATCATCCTAACTCGCATAGGATTCAAAATTTAGTCTTACTCAAACTTTGAACATGACTTAACTTAATATATATCAATATTGATCGGTATTACTCGGTTTTACGGGAAAAATAATATAAAAATCCAAAAGAGTCACTAAAGTTTCGAAAAATTCAAAATTCAAATTTTGAAAATTTCAGAATGTTCTTAAAATTTCAGAACCTTAAAAATATTAGTTACGGTTTTAACATTATTTCGAAAATAATACGTAAAACGAGCATTTTTAAGTCGGAAAATTCAATAATTAGTTCCATAAATGCAAATAAAATACTAATAAAATTTTTATACTTTCCAAAACACTTTAAGAACACAATATGGACAGAAAAATAAATTACACACTGCCCAAGAGCCGAAACTTTAATTAAAAGACTTATTATGTTAATTTTAAATGCAACTTTTCAACAATTAAAATTAAATGAAATCTGAAACTTTTGGGTCCCAAGAAAATTTTCATGATGAACATATCACATATGACTAATATGGGTTACATTTTTCGGCCATTTTAACAACTTTTGCAAATTTTAACGATTTACGTCATATATCGTACGATTTTAACCTTTAAAATTATTTCTCAAGCATAAAATAAGATAAAATTATCGAAAATTTTATACATGCTGGAAATAATATATATGACATCGTGTTAAAGTTTTATGGCCAAATTCCAACTTAAACTATTAAAGTCGAAATTATGTCACTAATTACCCGATTTTTACATTAAAAATCTATAATATTGCAATATTTGAGATAAATTTCTGGAAAATTCAACATACATTTTAAATATTGCATGTGAGATACTCATAAATATTTATATTTAAATTCGTAATATAAATATTTTAACCCATTTTTATTCATCTTATTGCATTTTAACACTTAAAATTCATATCACACGTTTTATAAGTCCATAATTTACGAAAAATCATATTCATATTATAAAAAATACATGTGATAAGATACTGAAAAATCTTGGCCAAAAGATGATTTTAGCTATTTTTCCCAAAATAAATGACTTTAACCAATAAAACTCTATAAAAACCGAGATTTAAAATACCATTAATCAATATTCATGCAAAATATATTCCAAATATTCTAAAACATTTTAGAAAACAGTAGGTATTCATGCTAAAATTATTTCGTGCATATCATATATTAAACGAAAATTCCAATTTTATTTTGTTATCACTATAACTCCGTAAAAACGTAAACGGAAAGCATGCAAACAACCTATTGCTCTGATACCAATTGTTAGGTTTTATTAGTTACTCATAAACTAATTTTAGTCATACTAACATAATCTTTTAATTAACCATTTAAATAACATATTATTAGTGATCTTAAGCATGCTAAAATGCGGAAAAAGAGAGTATTCGAACCCTTACACACGGTCCAAATATTTAGCAAGGATGATCCTCCAAGTACCCAAAATAGAATACCTCCTTTGGATGCACCAAGACAACCCTTAACCAACCGAGATCTTGAACAAGCTAGCACAAAACCGGTTTCTCCTTAAACTTATTCTAATCTCTCTAATTAGAATATTATTTCAATACTACTAAATAGTATGTATATATTATCTTATAATATCAATTTAGAGGTTAATATAATCTCTCCTTGCTTAGAGAATTTTTGGCTAGGTTGAGAGATTTTATTTGATTTTTCTACACTTCGAAAATTATCCAACATTAGAAGAACTAGGGTTAGTTGTAGGTGAGCATCTTATACTTAATATATTGGATGCTTGGGTGTGAGTGGCCGGGTATGGGAGGACTCCAAGGGGGAACACACCTCTTTCCCATGCATTATAGGGTGGCTAATAGGTAACCTTCTCAAGGTACTTTAATGATTATGCTTTTAAAAACTTAAAAACACTTAAATCATTTCTTGTTTAAACACCCCAATACCGGCACACACATACCAATATCGACCTTATTTTACAACTTTGTCAATGTTCTAATTTTATGTTATGTGACATACAATATGTCACAATTTAATAAAATAACAATTGTTTTAATTTAATCATTCATATTTATCAAATAAATATTGTTCATAAATTAATAAATCTCATTTATCAAGTTGACAAGTAATTCAAAATTACTAATTGTAAAATAGTCACTTATAATAATCGTCAATACGATTTACAACTTTTGCAATAATTATAACCCAATTCATTCTAATTACGATATAATAAAATATCGTTCAATGTTTAATAATTGACACATTTCAATTTTAAACATAAATCTTACATTAAGATTTAACCTCTAATTTCTCGATATACGAGTTTAAGGAATATGATCAAATCGTATCACTAAACATTTGATCATTTTATCAATTAAGGGAATTGTCCTAAAGGTGTGACCTAAAGGGATCAACTGACCACCACCGTCGTACGACAGTAATGTCAAACTCTAGCTAGCCAATCATTACCGATTAATGTTGGTCAGTTGACTAATATAAATCGTATCATCCCTTGCGCATTCTCGTCATGAGATTTATTATGTGATCGCACTATTGTTGAGGACATATTTCCCAACAAGAACGATCCTCAGGCCTAAACCAAATGAATGATAATGAACGTAGGACGAGTCAAATAAAATGAACCCCGAGATGGAACTGATAGGAGCCCCAAAAAGGAACGGGATGAGTTAGGGGCCCCCTCACACCAAACCTGGGCCCTTTCTGTTCTGTCTCGGGAACCCAATGAGAGTAATTAAAGAGTGGGGTAGATGATATAGTGACCTAGTTATCTTGTACTAACGTTCTTGCAGGAGTAGGAATGAGGTAAGTTATGATGTGAAATATGGTTGGTAATATATACTGCGAATCATGAGATTGACGTTGAATGTTGATTGAGATATACTATCTCTGGTATTGAGAACAAGAGTTTTGAATATGAGCTTTACTTGTATATGGTGATATGCATGCGGCTATATGATCCCTGAACCGTTAGGTAGAGATATAGTATAATGATATGTGTAATGAGTTGATGAGCTATAACTACCTAAAAGGGTAGATGTGGGAGAGATATGATCATGATTGACTGGAATGGTCAGTAGAGCCAACTGTGCTATGTCGTTATAGGATGTGGAACCAAGTTAAGTCTTATGGGAAATGCTAGTAGACCGAACCGGTTTGACACTTCTTATTTGCATGCCTTATACTTTGCAAGAGTTTACTGATGGGCTTGCTGCTAGGCAAATGTGATCGGAATTTGAGATTTATGATTGTTATTATTTTACTAAATGCTTAAGCAATCCATGACTAGTGAAATGCGGAATGTGTTACCCCAGGCCATGAGTACCCTAGGGTTATGTGTTACATAGATCGTACATAAAGTATATATGACAATTTCTTTTGTCACCCAATTAGTTTAGTAAAGAGTCATGTTTCTATAAGTGGCACCTTGGTGGTTTCTGGTATATATATATTTACATACTATTATCACTAGTACAAAACACCCCTACGGCGGCGGTCATAAATGACCTTTTGTGGCGGTTTTGAGAGGTTTAGGGTGCGTCGTATATCGCGGCGTCGTATAAAGTTTACAACCGTCGTATAAAGTTTCTACAACCGTCGTTTTAGCTATCTTATTGTGGCGGTTGTTTATTTTACAACCGTCGTTAAATGTTCTAAAAACCGCCATTATAGCTACAGAACCGTCGGGAAAGGTATTTATCATGTCAGTTTCCTTGACAAAAACCGCCACTAAAGATAATTAAAACGTCGATTCTTTGGTGTTAAACCGTCGTTAAAAGTTCCATTGTAGCTACGGAACCGTCGGAAAAAGGTATTTATCATGTCAGTTTTCTTTGCAAAAACCGCCACTAAAGATAATTAAAACGTCGATTCGTTGGTGTTAAACCGTCGTTAGAAGTTCCAAAAACCGCCATTATAGCTACGGAACCGTCATAAAAGGTATTTATCATGTCAGTTTCATTTACAAAAACCGCCACTAAAGATAATTAAAACGTCGATTCTTTGATGTTAAACCGTCGTTAAAAGTTCTAAAAACCGTCATTAAAAATGATTACAACGTCGGTTGTTTTGTGAAAAACCGTCATTAAAAGCAAATTTATTTAACCTTATTACGTCGGTTTTAAAGAATACGCCGTAACAATTATACGAAAATTTGATAATTCCAAATGGTATATGCTATAAATAGAAAGGTAACCACATAAATAGTATTCCAAACAATATTTGTCCAACAAACGTACACCAATCTTGCATCACTATGAGTCTATGACTAAGAATACATCCGAATTGTATGAAAAACATATCATACACGCTCTAGTTGATAAACTAATCTACAAGTTCGCTAAGCATTTGGTCGCCCACTCTTCCTTGATCTCATAAATATCGGTTGTTGACATGGTTGATTCCTCCATAAGCTATAATTAACAAATTTGTCAATTAGTAAGAATATAAATCTACAACTAGATAAATAAAACTTACAAACGGAAAGAAGATATATATACCTTCTCAAATTGTTCTTCTTTACTCCTCGAATAGTAAAAAGTTATGTTATACATCCATTTCATGACATAATAGCCACACTCGTACTCCTTTGGTTGCTGAGGACACTAATATTTATAGAAAAAATATGATATATATTAATTATGTAACATATATAATATAATAATAATTTAAAGTTACTCGATCGTTATAATATAAAATGAGTTCATATTTTACTTACCAGGATGTCATCTTTTATGATTAGTCTATTATTCTTTCTAGCAAAGTTACGTCTTCCACCTTGAGCGCAATGTAAGAACCAAGCATTTCTGAGTCTTGCTTTTATGTCCAATCTCTTTGAACTTTTTCGGTCCGAATCCAAAATATAAATAGTGTTTAGCCCCAAGCATGTAACGATCAACATCCAATGATTGCTACACATAAAAACAATTCATATTATTATATTAAAATATAAATAGTGACCTGCCTTTACTTATCTGGGAATTCCTATCACGGCTAGGAAATACTATAGCAGGAATGTTCAAAGGTGGCCGATAGTAATACAATGAGTAGCTAATTAATGTGCTAATAAAGTTTAAAAAAAAAAAGGACAAAACAAATAATATTATTACCCCTCATGAAATGCACCCATGATAAAAATTTTCTCATCTTGAATCTTCCAGACATGTGCAATATAATCTTCACATTGTCTCGCTCTATGCATATATTCACAAAGTCTCACCGGACACATGTACCCGACTAAATTTGCTACTTCACTTTCAGTAGCACATTGATATAGAAAGCTGCATCCATTAAATTAGTAAACAAACAATGAGTGAACGAAAAATGATGCATAACGAACAAGTAGAAAAAGTCCGAGCCAACTAAATAATATAAGATTTTACATATAATACATACATACCTTCCCCAAATTTGAAGCATTACCACATTTAGCCATTTATTTCTCAACATCTGCCTTATCTCGACAACGGTTAAGAAACTCCTTACGCTACCTTCTTTGTAATTATACACTGACTCATCTATCACCATCTCGATTGTAGCATTTTCGGACAAGGAGCGCAACTTTTCTTCTAAAGAACGGCAAAAATAACCTAATTCCTCAACCTCTTCCACACTTAGAGATTTAGCATCTTCTTGTTCTTTATCACATGAAGCCTTATTATTACCTTTTACAGAGGCCTTTTCAACAGACTTGGTATTCATAATAAAAAACAAGTTAAATTGAGCTCATCCACAATATTATATATATAATTATTATAAAATTAAGAAATGATGGTACTTACTTGCTTTCGAACTTTATTAGCGGACTCCCCCGTGTCTTTCAATTTGTCTTTTCTCTTTGGATTTCGAGTCTTAGAATTGACCTTAATAACAAAAAAAATCAAACAAAATATTACATTGAATGAAAGTTCTTCCACAACAGTTCAATTCTGCATACACGTAAACCAACATCAACAACAACGAGCAACAATCGTGAAATAAACCAAGAGCAACTAACGATGCCATCCTACAAGAACAGAGACAATAACGGGTAAGGGGCAGCAGCATCAACGTCACCAGTAGCAGCTGCCCGCAACAACTACCGCCAACAGCGGTAGCAGCCAGCAATAGCAGCCACCAGCAGTAGTTTCCAGCAGTGCAGCAGCCGCAGTTCAGCAACAGTTTAGTCGCAGCAAACATTAGAACATTCGGAACAACGAACAACAACGAACAACAGCAACATTCGGAAGCAATTGCAATGAGTAACGCAATAACAAAAAAGTGTGCAGTAGCAGCCTTACGTTGCAACAATTACAGCACCAGCATTCGATAATGGCGATAATATAATGACAGTAGAAATGGCGCATGAATGCACTGTAGTAACAGCAGTAAACAACAGCAATGACAGTAGCTAGTAATAGTAGTACTAACGATGCCATCCTACAAGAACAGAGACAACAACGGGTAAGGGGCAGCAGCATCAACGTCACCAGTAGCAGCCGCCTGCAACAACTACGGCCAACAGCGGTAGCAGCCAGCAGTAGCAGCCACCAGCAGTAGTTTCCAGCAGTGCAGCAGCCGCAGTTCAGCAACAGTTTAGTCGCAGCAAACATTAGAACATTCGGAACAACGAACGACAACGAACAACAGCAACATTGAATGAAAAACATAATCCAAACAGCGAAGCAAAAAGAGAAGACAAGGACAAGAGAAGACAAGAGAAGCAACATAGGAAAACTGGGTCTGAAACAGGAAAGAAACTGGAACAGTGGACATGGGTGAGAATTTATGCTGATAATGATCAGCATTGAAGAAAGCATAACCGTTTTACTAGACTCAAGTGTGGGGTGGGGGGCTGGGTCTTAAACAGGAAAGAAACTGGAACAAAGCCTCTATAGGAAAACAGGAAAGAAATTGGAACAAAGCCTCTATAGCAAAACAGGAATGTCATCTTTTATGATTACTATTGTCTGGCTTTCGATTACGGTGGAACAAATAAAAAAAGGATCAGTAAACTCTCTATGCTTCTTTGTCTAGATGCATTCCACAATGCAATTTTCATTATAGTTGGTCATGAGCTTGAAGATATAACTGTAATTGATGTTAAGCCTTGGGTAATGCATGCTGAAGTAGCTGACAAGTGCTATAGACAGGAATCTAACAATGAAAAACTTAATTGCATTCTTCTGCTCAGTGTGATCTGCTTTTACATACCTACCCATGCTGAGGGTGCTTCTATATATAATAGCGGACGTGCCACCAAGACCTCAGTAATCTCATACAAATACAAACTTATCATTATTCTCCTACGGTTTTACCATATTAATCTTATACAAATACAGGAATGAACACTGGAATCCCGGATGCTCATAATCTTGCTTGGAAGCTAGCCGCTATTGTCAATGGTATTGCTCCAGTCACACTCCTCAACACATATGAAACCGAATTTTTAACACGACACTCAGTGTTCAGAATTTTAACACGGCACTCAGTGTTCAGTGTTCAGAATTTTAGAGCTTTTAACTGTTCAGTGTTCTGTGTTCAGAATTCCACTCACCTTAAGCTTTTAACTGTTTGCATGCTGTCTAGATTGCCCTTTTTAACACGGCACTCAGTGTTCAGAATTTTAGAGCAGCCATGGAGGTTCCTGCTGCTCTTGGGATTGACCCTACCAGAGAACCAGAGACCTGATCTGAACATCTTTTTTTCAAATTAGGAGGTACTCAAGACTAGGAGGTACTCAAGACTCAAAGACTCAAAGGAGGGGTGATGGACAGTATTATTAATGCAATAGTCTATCATGTATGGCAACAAACTTAAAGGGAAACTTACAGAGAGAGATGGCAAATGGATTCAACACCTAAGAAGGCAAGCTCATAGAGAAGGACAAGGCATGGATTGAGATTTTGATGTAATTGTTGTATGTCTGTTTTTGAGTTGTAAGGCTCAATAGCTTATGACAGTAGTAACAGTAGTAATAGCCAATTCCTGTTCTGTAATTTTGATTACAGCAGCCAACTGGTGCAGCACATGAAAGTAGTAACAGCAGTAAACAACAACAGCAATGACAGTAGTAACATTAGTAAACAACAACAGCAATGACAGTAGTAACAACAGCAATGACAGTAGTAACTGTAATTACCTCGTTTTCTTCTAATAAAATCAAGGATTTGGGCCATTGGGCAAAGCTACCTTGTGCATCAGAAACCATTGTGAATCCAATCCATGGCAACGGAAGTGGTACATCACCACGTATGACATTGTCGATGGAAACATGAGCATTCTCCATAGTTAATGGTTTGTTGTGTACCATTTTACCTTCCGCCCATGGAAATACCATTCCATCAGCAACAACGGTGAATTCTTTGTTCAAATATACAGCTAGCCGACAACGAACAGATTCCTACATATTACAGCATGTTTAAAGGTCATTGTAGCTTACAACGATGAGTACAATGACAACATAATTAAATATATATGGTGGTGATATTACCTTTAGTTCAACAAAAGGGTCAATTTGATGAGTAGAATGACAACTGCTTTGATCTCTTCGACGCGGCGATGGATCCTTAGTACAAACATCTAGATTAGAGCTTCTCGCCATCATTTCTGCCCATTTCTTCTCCATCATTAGAGTCACCTCCTCCATCAAATCTTCCTTTGCTTCTTCCCTTGCTTCCGACTTCACCTGCTTAATAAGCATTTCAATTTCATCTTCGGAATATGTCTTTCTATTAGTCCTTCGGCTTGCTGGCTTGCCAAAATATTTTTGGAGACCTACAAAACCACCAACTCCTCTAGTTCTCCCATTGTGTTCCGGATTTCCTAATGCTTTGACTAGTGCATCCTCGAGTCTGGTCGGAACAAACTCGCCTGTTTGCTCTTTTTCCTTCCATATTTTCTAATAAATTAGATGTAAGGTTATTATTAGTACTATGAAACACAAATTTAAATGTAGCATTAGAATTACAATAAAAGATTACACAGGTGCTGCATATGACTTTCCAGTACCGCTACTGTTCTACCCTCTTTCCAACAGCGAAAGCAACCACAGAACAGTAGTAAAATAGCTGTAAAGTTTACTTACGTATTGTGCTATCACGTTCTCTGTTTCAGGTAAAGGAACATTAGATGATGGGGTATGGGCTTTAATCCATAAAAAGGCCCGATTATTCATGCGTTGAGCTACTGAAGTAATCACTTGTTTGACAAGATCGGGGTCAGCATCATCGTGATCCAATTTCTTTTGCGCAAGTTCTTCCGCAAGTTCTTCTTTAAACCATTTTTCTCTCTTAACAGCATATCCGGCTCATTGAATAGCTACAGGCAGTAGTTGGGTCAACAAGACATGGCAATAATGAGATTTCAATCCTACTAACTTCAAATCTTTCATTGAAACAAGGTTACTTATGTTAGAGGAATATCCATACGGCACCTTCAATCCCTTTAAGGATTCACACACCATCTCCTTCTCATCCCTTGACAATGTCGTGCAAGTTGGGGGTAAGTAGAGACGCTTCCCCTTCTGAACTGGATTTACCTCAAACCGACCCCTAGCAACCATGTCATGTCTAGCTTTGACACCATCTTTGGTTTTATTAGGCATATGCAACAAAGTGCCAATAATACTATCAAACACGTTCTTCTCTACGTGCATTACATCAATACAATGCCTAACAAACAAATGTTCCCAATAAGGTAGTTCCCAAAAGATAGACTTCTTTGTGTGATATACCCCAGTTGGTGGAGGTTTGTACGGTTTTCCAAACTCGGTAGTGATATTCTTAACTTGTGCATGATACTCTTTCCCACTTAGAATTAAGGGGGATGAACGGTGCTCAGACTTACCATAGAATGCCCTCTTCCTTTTACGATATGGATGGCCCGGGTCAAGACATCGACGATGACCCATGTATGCATATTTCCCAGAGTGCTCCAACCCAATCAGACTCAGTGTCATCACCACATACAGGACATCCCTTATCAGTCTTCAACCTATAACCTGAGAGGTTACCATACGCGGGAAAATCATTGATTGTGCAGTACAACATAGCATGCATTTGAAAACTTGAACCGCTCGCTGCATCAAACACCTTAACTCCAACATCCCACAACATTTTCAAATCCTCTATGAGTGGCGCTAGATAAACGTCAATGTCATTACCCGGTTGTTTAGGACCTGATATTAACATCGTCAATAAAATGTATTTGCTTTTTGTAGTAAGCCAAGGAGGGAGATTGTAAATGATCAACATTATTGGCCAACTACTATGTTGGGTACTTTGAGTTCCAAAGGGATTAATTCCGTCGGTGCAAAGTCCTAATCTTAAATTTCTAGGTTCTCTACCAAACTCTGGGAAGGTTCTATCAATTGTTCTCCACTGGGGAGCATCAGCGACATGCCGTAGCTTGCCATCTTTGTTCCTCTCTTTGTCGTGCCATAACATATACTCCGCATCCTTCGGATTTGCAAACAAACGCTTAAACCATGGAATTATTGACAAATACCATAAGGTCTTGGCCGGACCCCCTTTTTTGCGACCTTCAGCCGAATCACTAAGCTTATACCTTGACTTCTTGCATCGTGGGCACTCATCTAAGTCAATGTACTCTTTACGGTACAAAATGCAGTCACTCGGGCATGCATGGATTTTTTGGTAATTCGTAGCAAGTGGACACAACACTTTCTTAGATCGATAAGTACTAGTGGGAAGCTCATTACCTTGCGGCAACATATCGGACAAGAGTTCCAATAAAGCAGTAAAACTCTTATCGCTCCACCCATTCCCAGCTTTTAAGGTGTACAACTTCAACACTGCTGATAGACGGTTATATTTGGAGCAACCCGGATATAACGGCTTCTTTGAATCACTAACCAGCATTTGAAAAATTTCCGGACAATCAACAAAATCTTTTTCTAGATCATCCATCATCTGATCAATATTATCAGCCTCTATATTACAATATTTATCGTCACTATACTCATTAACCTTAATGTTACTACAATCATCTCCAACTCCCCCAAAATAATCCATATTATTATCAACTTGTTTATCATGATTTACGGTGTTAGTACCATAAGTAGGAATGTTATTCTCTTTCTCTCCGTGCCATGTCCACACGGTATAATTAGGTTTAAAGCCCTTTAATATCAAATGGTCTCGCATTTCACTTCCAGAATTCACCTTCTTTCGATTCTTACATATGTTACATGGGCACGTGAGTTGCTCATCATCCCCATGTAGTCTTTGGTGTTCAACAGCGTGAGTAATAAATTCATCGAGCCTTCGAAGATACACAAAATCACGCTTCCCATACATCCAACTTCGGTCCATGCTATAATTAATTAAGCATATATGTTATCAAATTAGTAAAAGATAATAAAACATATATATTTGTTTATTAGGTTGTTTATTAGTAATAGCATATAAATATAAAACATATATATTTGTTTATTAGGTTGTTTTGTAATAATATCCATTGGGCTTAAGTAAGAAAGCCAGGGTCATGTGTTTCATTTTGAGCATTGGGTAAGACTTTGGCTAAGACTCCTACGGCTAGTATGTTTCATGTTAGCAGGTTGTCATCTCACTGGTTTTGCGCGCTCCTTCTGGAACTCCACTTCTTTCACTGTACTGTACTGTAAAGTTTCTAATGCTGACTAATATGGGCTGATTCTGTGCTGACTCTATGCTGCCGATTCTGTGCAGACCAGAATTTGCTTTGCCATATGGCCCTATCAGCTTACAGTTACACTATATGGAGAATCCGTAATAGAGCTTTGTATGAAGGATATCTAAGGCTGCCGGGAATGGAGTCTAAGAGCTGAAGCAGGCTATTATTAGAGGTATCAAGACTGTGAGGAAAACTGAAATACTGAAACAGGCAGAGTATAGTATATATCCCTTTGTCTTATTTATTTGTCTACGTTTATATGAAATACTCGCTCTTGCTTGAGCGCACTTCTACCTCTACGAAGGGTTGAGAGTTCAAAAGGGATTATACCTCTGCTTGCCTTGGCCTTGCTTAGAGTTTCGCCTCTTTCTCATTACGAGACATTTTTTTATTTGACAGGGAAGCCGGATTAAAATAAAAAAGGATAGGACTAGAGAGAGGACGGAGCCACTATATTAGAGTAGCACTAAGCACTATCTATATACTAGATGAACTAGGAGCTAGAAAGCTTTCTATATATATATGCTAGGATAGCCCCAGTACTGCTTGGACACAGGTCTCACAACCGTCTGTACTCCATAAGGCGAACTGGGTGAACTAGCTATTCTAACAGGGCCCTTTTTCCTGAAAGAGTAGTCAAATGAATGGTCCGAAGTCCCCTCTTGATGGAGAGAGTTAGAATAGAATGGACTCTTAGTAGAGTTAATCTAGAGAAGCAAACCATAATCAAATATAAATAAATGAGAATGATAAAAGTAAATAAATAAACTGAAATACTGAAACAGGCATTTGGCTAATAGTGTTCAGGGTCATTCAGACCCCTGCACTCACTCCTTTCATTCACACCGATGTACTCCTTTCATTCACACTCGTTCACACCCCTGTACTTCGTTCACTGGTCTTCCACCTTCTGTCTTTCTTATATAGGATACTCTAAAAGCATATATAGAGGGTTCTTCACCAAACCAAGAAGGGGCCAGTACTGGTTTAGCAAACTGGGTCGGTCGAATAATCTAGGAAAAAGCAACTCGACTGACAAGGAGAAAGGCCAAAGTGGTACTCGAAAACGATAGTGCGAGTACAGTAAGCACAAGAACGAAAAGAGGAAAAGTGCGAGTACAACACAAGAACGAGATAGACACGACAAAGCAGATAGAAGAGAGGACGATAGTCGTAACAGTAATTCAATTAAAACAGTAAAATCAATCAATTTGATAAAACAGTAATTCAATCAAACAGTAAATTCAATTAAACTGTAATTCAATAAAACAGTAATTCAATAAAACAGTAAAATCAATCAATTTGATAAAATTACAAGAAATTAAGCTCGATTAACAACTGTTAATTGTATAACTGAATGAACAACTATATTTAGAATCATATAAGGGCAAAATAAAGTACCTGTTTGAAGAACCGTAGTTGCAGTGCCGTGTAGAATGAGACCGAAAAACGTAATAGAAGGTCCTTTGGATTGACGAATAGCACAGTAGGGACAACGACGATTAATAATTGAGGATTCCGTGGTGATGCTGCCTTGACGGAAACGCGTGCACACAGATGTTGAGGGTTGAGCAGAGGGGCGGGAAAGACGATGAAGATTTTCGAGGGTTATTCTTCGTATTTATATTTTGTTTTTAAAAGAGTATAAGGTAATTTACCTTATTCCAAATCAAATTTAATAAAGTGAACTTGCCTTATTTTAGTTCCAATTAATTATGTCGGTTTTGGTAAACTTGCCTTATTTCAATTCCAATTAATTATGTCGGATTTTAATAAAAACCGTCTTAAAAACATATGACGACGGTTTTTATTAAAAGTATTGTTAGATATTATTAGTTTTTAGCGTCGTTATTAACGACGGTTGTATTTACAACCGTCATAATTTACTTATGGTGGCGTTTTTAATATAAAACCGCCATAAATAGCTACTACTAT
Source organism: Silene conica (assembly GCA_029255685.2). NCBI lineage: Eukaryota > Viridiplantae > Streptophyta > Magnoliopsida > Caryophyllales > Caryophyllaceae > Silene > Silene conica. Next base: position 27,316,500 of record CM055311.2, on the reverse strand, counting down.
TACGTTGGTTCTTCATTTAAACCGTCGTAGTAGACCTTTTCATATATGAAAAACTCCCTCCCGCCAATTTTCTAGGCCTTTTACGACGTTTCTAAAAGAACCGCCACGATTAAGGCGTCGTAATAGGGGTTTTTTCTACTAGTGTATGTTGTGATTGTACGATGGTAGGAACTAATGCATTGTTCATACATGTATGATTATTGAGTAATTTCGTGATGCTGCTTCTCAATATCGCAATATTACCGTCTTGTAGATGACAATTTCAGTTGAAATAATGATGTTAAATTAGTACAATGTGATTCCAACGCTTCGAAGGACATGTCAACATGTTTTAGAAAAATAATGGTCATATTTGAATGTGATAGTGTGAAGTGATTGTTCGGGACGCAGATTTTGATAAATTTTCAAAATGTTACCTTGCTTGCGAGAGCTGCCCTTTAAAATCTATTCTCTATATGTGTATGACATTTTTTATGTAAGATAACCTTTTGAGTTAGTTTTCCAATGTCTTGGGTTTCATGTTAATAGGAGTTATAATTGAAAGAAATAAATACTTTAGTTGACAGTGGTCGGATTGTTATTGCATAGTTCCGTTTTGACCCATTCGCATTTTCAAAATGACATGTCATGTAAGATCGGAACGAGCCACTATTTAATTGTGATTTACCGAATTTTCTGCTGAATTGTTGTAAAGATTCTTGTCCAGACCGATTGAGTTGTAAAAAGATGGTATCAAATAACTTCCTCTGTTTAGCTTATTCCCCACATTTTCTAAAAACTATAATCGCGCGCACGTTAGTTAAGCTGTTATTTGATTATGATGTTTGTAAGTTGTTGCATAATGTTTAGTTGGTGAATTGTGAGATGTGTAAGTTCATATAAAAGCTTAGTCAAATGTGAATTATGTGATGTGATTCCGTGATATCCTGATATAGCATTAGTAACATGAATATGCACCTTATTACATAATAACGTAAATTTTGCTTACTTCTATACAAATGTTTTCAATTATAGTGATGTTTTTTTTTCCTGGTGACATGACCTCAAATTAAAAGACCTGATGTTCGTACGTGATGTTAAAATCATATTTATCAGAAAAGAGTCGTGACGAGTAGTAGAAGAAATTTGACTGGTAAACTTATTAACATGATATAACAACCTAAGTGTTATACACGATTCTGATTATTTTGAACAATGTGAATCTTGTTGATGTTTTTTCGTATACTAATGGTTTATCTCTGTCTAGTTCCCTGCGATTTCTAATTTTCATAATCTCTTCAAGTGTACTGGTATGCCATAAAGAGAATTGTATATTGCTATATTTTAAAACCTAGTCATAATATATTGAATTATTAGTTTGTTGACATGCGAGTCACAGAAGTATTAGTCGTGTGAATTCATTTACTTTTATCGTTAAAACTTCCGTAATTCATGAAACCCAAGGACAATGTTTTAGTAAAGAAAAGACGGAATGTCCCCGTGTAGCTTTGTTTCGAATTTCAGCTTGTAAAATTGTCTTTTGACTTGAGTTTATAAATTGTCACAAATTACTGCCTCAAGGTTTCAAAAGTTTTAAAGTTGTATTTCAAAGTGATGATTATCCATGATGACGTTTGATCTTTTAATAATTATAGTAATTGTTACAATATGACAAATTCTGTACTTACATGTTGATGAAAGCCTGCCTGAATGCTTAATTGTTGCGCATTATATAAATCCTTATTTTGCAAGACATGTATTTTATTAGTTTCATGATAAATGATGTAATGAGAGTGGACGGGAAGTGTATCTAAGTGATTTTGTTAACTTATTGATATCTGAGGATGTTAAATGATCATGTAAGTCTATGATTTGTGTATACTTTGTGAAATATGTCAATTTACCATGTTTCATTACGTTAATTAATTTTGCTCTATGTCTTTTCTAAAATATGATTTTACTTCTATAGTGTGACTAAGAGCATGAAACATTTTGATTTGTCGAGTATGAACTATGAGCTTCTTGATTGATTACATAGTTGTAAATATATATATTTGTGATAAAATTTCAAAGGTATGTGAGTGTTAGCTACCCTGATTCTGCTTTACTCTTGGGATCGCTCGAGGTAATATTTGTTTGCATGACAATTGCTATGGGTTTCTTATGTGCACTTCTTTGAGTTGAAATTAGTAATTGTCCCTTTATTTTGATAGTTAATATTTCCTATTGATAAAATAACCCTTTTGTTTGTAAGATGGGTTGAGTCGTGAGACGGGTAAACTTTTGGTAATTGATTAGTTGTTTATGCATAATGGTTTTGTATTAGGTTGGTTTGGTATAGCGTCCAGATCCTTATTTAATGAACTGTGGAATTGTAAGTAAACATACAGGTATGTCAATGAACTTGGAGGGTAAGTACTATTGAGATTGAATTGATGAGATTGAGTTACTCGTGAGTTTAGAACAAAGGCCATGGTTGGTTTTGTTTTGAGGTTGAGTATGCAGTTCAGTATCTTATTGATTTGTCGTATTCTTTGACCTTGGCTCGTGGGTGAGTAGCTTAGAGTTTTATGCTCTGAGTGTTGAGCAGTTCTTCAAATGGAATATGTGATATCATTGATATTGAATTGGGAGGAAAAATTGGTTACTGGCATTGAGTTATGAGTTGTTAGGCCGTTGTGCCATACTGTGTTTACGGTCCCGTGCGACCTTGGCTATTGAATTATATTCAGGGTTTGAAATTGATATTGATATGGAAGTATTGATTGGTGGTTTTATTCCGCCAGTTCCCTCACCCCTTTTTCCTTGGCCTTGGGTTCGACGAGGAGAATACGATACTTGGTCCCTTGGACCAAGACTTTATGAGATAACGTAATGAGTAAGGAAGGCTTTTGAGCTAGAATTTTTATGGGGTTACGGGGACGTAACCATGTTTTAAGGAGGATGGGATTGTGAAATCTTAACGATTTTGATAAGGCTAGTCGTTATGATCTGGCTAATTGGTGTGTTGTGATTGTTCGTATATACTTGGTAATCTTGATTACTTATGTTATGCATTTTATTGTGATTCGTGAAGTACCCTTTGACTTAGTTATACGTTAAACTTTGGGGACAAAGTTTTCTTAAGGAGGGTAGAATGTGACAATTCGCGTTTAAAGATACTTTTATTAGTTCCTAACGTATATGACTTGTGTGTTCGTTACATGCTAATTGATCAGTTTTGTGACCTTGGGATGGTGAACTTCGGGACGAAGTTCGTTTTAAGGAGGGAAGACTGTAATACTCCGTATTTTGCTATGTCTTATTTTAAGTACGGAGTAATTATTTGGTTTAAAGTATTTGCACGTTATTCGATAATTAATTTATCGAATACGTGTTTTTATATTTTAACCGTATGTGCGTAGTGTAACGTAAAGTATGATAATATGATAGGATATGGGTACTTATAGCATTGGGCCTCGTATAATGTGAAACACCAAGCAGCCCACAAACACAACTCAACTCATCGACACACTACGTTTAACACAAACCACACAAACCTCTATGCGTGCCGCCTTACTTAACGTATGATACCTCACCCCTTGACCTAAACGGAAGTCTGAAAATCTCATAACCACCCAGCCGTCACATCATAGAGCAAGGGAGAAGGATTTATACGGTCATCTCGGGGTGCTAGGACTGCTCGTATTGCCATAGAAGTAAGTCGTTCACAGCAGTTTCGTCTTTTCTTGGTTTGTCCTTTCGTTTTAATGCGTTGATTCTGATTAGATGCTAGGTTTATAAGTTCTGAAAGTTGTTTAATAACAAACTAGGATGTATAGTAGTCATCTGTAGACCCTAATAACGTCGCCCCTGTATACCTAGGACCACCGACATAGGGTTTTAATCACCATGGCAACCGGTTTTCCGTTTCGTGTCAGAACAGAGTTGTTAACGTTGAACCTTGCGTTTGATTTCGATGGAGTTTATGTGAATGTTTGTTTTGAGTAATAAGGGTGTTAGTTTGTTAGTGAGCAAAGGGTCGATTGGTGGTTTTTACGGTGGTTTAGGGTGGTTGTAATACCCCGTATTTTAGCCTCGGTCAACGGCAGTCAAACTCTGTTTTATACAAGTATTTCAAACGTAATGTTTATAAAGTATTTTACGAAAACTATTATTATTTTATAAATCGTATTTCTACAATTATTTCGTATTTATTTATTTTGATGATATAATTATAATTAAATATATTTCATATTAAATTCTCATCTAAATTTAATTTCTATTCTTGTTAAATCGTAATTGTATTTAAATCCTATATTTCTTATATATTCTTATTCTTATGAAAGTGCTAATAATTTTATCTTCTTATATTATTTTAATTAATATTTATTAATACTAAATCACAAGATTTAATTAGTATAAATAATTTTACGTACTCGGTTACTTTAAGCTACAAGTCGAGCATAAATCGTTGAAAAGCGTGATGGGCTTGGACTCGAGTAAGTCATGAGAACCGTGTAACCTAGGAGCGTTGGGAACCGTGTAATCAACCTTAACCCTAACCAATCCATCGGCAAACCAATGCTATGTAAAACCCTAACTCTAACCTCTCAAACACACACCCACATATCGACATTCAACACAATGCTCATATGGGATATCTGCCTCCCTATCTCGTAAACAAAAGACCTAGCTACATCTACCTCGTCTCCCCCAAAATCAACTGAGCAATGACTGTAATTTACGTGGGATACGGAGGGACTATAGGGCTGCAGCCACCCTCATCGTCACAACCATGTAGTAAGTTTGCAAATTCCTTCTTTGTAGAATTATCGATCTTATCACAATTTATATTGCTTTCGTTGTTGTTGTTTTGATTTTTGGTACGAGTTGTGGGTAAGGGTTGTTGTAGGCTGTTTATAGTCTGGTTTAGTGGCTGTGGGGTAGTGTGTGGTGGCCGTAGAACCTCCCTTTGACAGCCGTATAGAGGCGGCAGAAACATAGGCGCAGTAACAGAGGAAAAACACGGTTTGACTAGGGTTGTTTGAGGCGAATTTTGGACCTTCGAATGTGGATGGGTTGCACCTGGGTTTGTGGACGTGAAATCCTAGGATAGTGGCGGCCACCATGGTACCTTGTGGTGGTCGTGGGTGGTGGATAGTGGCAGCAATCGCGTGGGAAAAGGGGACTGTTCACGGGTACAGGAAAAACGTGAAAACAGAGTGTAATGACGAGTTGAGTGTAGGTGTTTGGGGCGCTTTTGATGGGGTTCCTGGGGGATCGAAGACTCACCTTTACCTCCTATGGGACCACCGTAGGTCAGTGATAACCACACTGGTGGCCAGTGGGGCAGTTGGGCACGGTGGAGAGAGAGAGGGGCGTGAGAAAATAGGGAGTTGAAGATGGTTGCTGAAAACAGAGTAATGGTGTTGGCTTAGGCGGGTTTTGGGCAGTGTTTAGGGGTGTTTATGGCGGTTTCAGGTGGGAGCGTGAGTGTGGTGGTGATACTTCGTGGTGCAGGCGAGAGAATGGGATGGTTAGTGGTGGCTAGGGGCGACTGGAATGGTGGTTATATGGCCGTGATATAGGGGTGCGTGGGTGAGCTAAAGGAAGAAGAGGGGAATGGTTTTAATATGTTGTTGGTTGTGGGTTTCGAACCTAGGACCTTAAGGGAGGGGCTATTGTGTGTGTTCTTATGGTTGTTAATATTATTATTATTGTTATTATTATTATTAGTATTGGTATTGTTAGGTTGTTATTGTTATTATGTGTAGATTTGTTATTATTAATATTGTTATTATTTATTGTTATTATTTATTGTTATTAGTACATATTATTATTATTTTTACTATTTTTCTTAGTTGTTATTATTGTTCGTATTAGTATTGTTAGGAAGTATTGTCTATATTGTTAAACATTAAGACGGTTAAGTGAGTTTTTATATGTGACGGTTATCAATAGTTTGATTATATGGTACATTTTCTATGTTCGTTTGTTCAATCGAAATTAGTTATAAAAGTAATAAGGACGGTTCGGTTATTTAATTAAAGTAGTCATGTTTATACGGTCTCATTATGCGTGATATTATTTAAATAATTAATTTGAATACTATATATATATATATTAAATTAGTTGCATAATTGTGTTAGTTAGTAATTGTGTATATTATATTGCTAGGTGACGATTTTGAAGTGCCATTAATCTGTTAACTCGCTGGCTTGCTATTGGACTATATTGCTATTAGGTAGGATACACTGACACTATACTCTATGAAGTGTTATGAATGAATGTTTACTCTGTGTTGGGTTATGAATGGTTGTTGCCTTGTATATTATGGATGCAAATATGAGTATATGAGCATGGTATTTAATGGTTATTTATAATTGTTGCATTCATAAGTATAATTGCTATTACTGTTGCACTCATGAGCATGGCATATGCATTGGATACGGATTTGAGATGATGAGATATTATTGGGCCCAGGCTAGTTCTGCAGGACTAGACCTGGTGACCTCAGCTGTTATGCTGGTGTTCGGTGACGACCGATTATAGTCTGCCGGGAGGTTCGGTATGGCTTGGTGCACGGGTATGAGTTTCAGATTGAGAATTGAGATTGAGATTGAGCTCGAGCATATCATTGCATTTGCATATCATGATTGTTGCATTTTAATTATTGTGTTACCCTACTCAACCGCGAGGTTGACAGTGTATTCGTGTACACCTACGATGATCCGGAATTGGGGAGTAGATTCTACAGGTCAGCGACAGATGGACTAGGAGCTTGGGCAAGGAGTGAGACATGGCGTGGACCTACTTAGAATTAGATCATATCTAGAGAAGTCATCAGTTGTATTTTCTATTCCGTTATGTAGTAACTGTAATAACCAAATGTTTAAATTTAATCAGTTTTGTTTAAAGTACTTTGGTTTGTTTTACTTTGTTATTCACTACCTCGGACATTCCGAGATGGTAGCAGTTCTATTTATTTGAGAATGTCTTGCTAAAGGCTCTTAAATAAATGGGGGTGTTACAAAGTGGTATTAGAGCGAACGATCCTCAGGCCTAAACCAAATGAATAATAATGGACGTAGGAAGAGTCTAATAAAATGAACCCCAGGTTAGTAACTGTTAGGAGCCCCACGATTGGGATGAGTTAGGGGCCCCCTCAAACCAAGCCACTGGCCCTTTCAGTCTTACCTGGTCACCCTTGAGAGATGTAGAGCGTGGGTAGTATAGAATAAAGGGCAGGACCCAATATGTATATATATACTGTACCAACGTTTCCGCAGAAAAAGGGAATGAGGTAAGTATGATGTGAAATATGGTGGGAGATCTGTGTTGTATGAGACTTATATTGAATGTTGATTGAGTTGTATGATCTTCAAGTGTTGAGAACATGAAAATTGGAATGTGATTTTGAAACATAAGCTTGACTTGTATGATGATGTGCCTTAGAAGAATACGACAGATTTTGAGATGTTGATTGATCTGAAAGATGGCATTGAAATTTTAGAGAATGGATGTCTATTTATTGAAAAATAATTTGGAGTGAAATGATCATATAATTTTGGTGTTCAAAATGTCTATATGATATCTGGTTATTAAATACTATCGCAATTATGTAATATGTTGTTTGGTGTTTGAATAAGAAGGATTAGATTTGTATGTTATATTAATCTATGTCTGGTGATATGCATGCAGCTATAAGATCCCTGAACCCGTAGATAGAGATATAGTAAAATGATATGTGTAATGAGTTGCTGATAAGTGACACCTTAGTGACTTCTAGGATATATTTACGTACCTAAATAAATTGTGAGAGTTATGAGGATAGAAACTACTGTATTGCCTATACATGCATGATGATTGAGTTATTTAGATGATTTTATTTGCGACTTCGTAATCTTCACCGTTTTGATTTAGATGACAATTACTTGTTAATATGGTGCAATGTGATTTTAATGCTTCAATAATATGTCAACATGTTTTGGAGAAAGTATGATTGTGTGATAATGTGTAGTAATTTTAAAAGAACCAAAATTTTAATAAAGTCCTGAATATTACCTGGTTTGTACGGGTTGCCGTTTAAAATGTGTTCTCTATAAGAATGTGTAAGTTTTATGTATGATGACCTTATGAGTTAACTTTCTTATGATTTTGATTTCATGTTAAAACGACTTATAATTTTGAAGTAAATAAATATTTGGTTAACAGTGGTCAGATTGTTACCGCACAGTTTTGTTTTGACCTATGTTTTTCTACAGAAAATCTTTTTTAAAAAAAAAAAAAAAAAAAAAAAAAAAACCTGCTTATTGTTTATGCATATTTCCAACTCCACTGTCTAGAATTTTCATTCACGTTTTCAAAATGATAAACCACGTAAAATCTTAATGAGTCGTTATTTAATAGTGATTTTTGCAAATTGTCCAAATTTCCGTGTAAGCGGTGTAAAGTTTTGTTCAAACCCACTGAGTTGTTAAATTTATTATAAATAATTTCCTTAAGCTTCGAATTGATTGTTCTTCCTATGATTAGTTAATTCCTTATGGTTTAATTATGGTTTTTGGAAGTTGCTAAGTGATGTTTGATTGTTGAAGTGGTAAAGTTTTAAATATAAAAGTTTAAATCAAGTATGAATTATGCTATGTAATCATGTAATATTCTGATATAACATAGTAGTATGACTAGTAGACATATTATATGCATATGAACTATGTTATATAATAATATAACCTTGTTATTTCATTGAGTTTATATAAAATAGTTTCAATTATACAGACACTATTGTTTTCTATGAATATGACCTCAAAATAATTATGTGGTGTTCACATGTAATATTAAAATCATGTTTACCAGAGAAGAATCTGGACACGTGGTAGAATGAATTTAACTGGTAAACCTATTAGCCTGATATAACAATTTAACTGTCATAAGTAATTGTGAGTATTTGAACAATGTGAACCTTGTTGATGTTCCTTCATATATTAATGGTTACCTTTGTTTAGTTCTCTGTGATAATCTTTATAATTTCTCCATGTATATTGTTATGCCATGAAGTGAATTGCATATCGCTATCTTTAAAATTTGATCGCAATATATCGAATAATTGGTTTAACTTCTTATACGAAGAGATGCTATGCTGTTTTGCTAGTGTAAGATTGGTGTATACCTCGAGAAATATGTTGGTGCTCCATGTTAGTTACATTAGTTAAATTTTGCCTTATATCTTTTCTAAAATATGATTTTGCTTCTATAATATGATTATGAGCATGAAATGTTTTAATTTGTCAATTATACACTATGAATTAGCTGATTGTTTACATTGGTGTAAATAGTTGAAGTTTGTGTTAAAAGAGATTTCAAGGGTATATAAATGTTAATTGCCAGTATAGAGTAATTAACTTATCAGATGACTCGTGATTGTTGTTTCAATGGTCTGCGTGAACATGGTTGTGGAATTTTATAATGGGGTTACGGGGACGTAACCATGTTTTAAGGAGGATAGGATTGTAAAATCTTGATGCTTTATGATATGGCTAGTTGGTAATGATAATTAGTATGTCGTGATTGTTTGAATATATATATATATATATTTGATAATCCTGTTATGCATTATGCCGTGATTCGTGTTTTAAAGTCTATATAGTTAAACTTTGAGGACAAAGTTTTCTTAACGAGGGTAGAATGTAACATTTCGTGTTTTAAAGTCTATATAAGTGATACTTGTGATTGTCTCGTACTTGTTAGATGCTTCGTTACCGTTACGGGGTGGTGAACTTCGGGACGAAGTTCGGTTTAAGGAGGGAAGACTGTAATACCCCGTATTTTAGCCTCGGTCAACGGCAGTCAAACTCTGTTTTATACAAGTATTTCAAACGTAATGTTTATAAAGTATTTTACGAAAACTATTATTATTTTATAAATCGTATTTCTACAATTATTTCGTATTTATTTATTTTGATGATATAATTATAATTAAATATATTTCATATTAAATTCTCATCTAAATTTAATTTCTATTCTTGTTAAATCGTAATTGTATTTAAATCCTATATTTCTTATATATTCTTATTCTTATGAAAGTGCTAATAATTTTATCTTCTTATATTATTTTAATTAATATTTATTAATACTAAATCACAAGATTTAATTAGTATAAATAATTTTACGTACTCGGTTACTTTAAGCTACAAGTCGAGCATAAATCGTTGAAAAGCGTGATGGGCTTGGACTCGAGTAAGTCATGAGAACCGTGTAACCTAGGAGCGTTGGGAACCGTGTAATCAACCTTAACCCTAACCAATCCATCGGCAAACCAATGCTATGTAAAACACTAACTCTAACCTCTCAAACACACACCCACATATCGACATTCAACACAATGCTCATATGGGATATCTGCCTCCCTATCTCGTAAACAAAAGACCTAGCTACATCTACCTCGTCTCCCCCTAAATCAACTGAGCAATGACTGTAATTTACGTGGGATACGGAGGGACTATAGGGCTGCAGCCACCCTCATCGTCACAACCATGTAGTAAGTTTGCAAATTCCTTCTTTGTAGAATTATCCATCTTATCACAATTTATATTGCTTTCGTTGTTGTTGTTTTGATTTTTGGTACGAGTTGTGGGTAAGGGTTGTTGTAGGCTGTTTATAGTCTGTTTTAGTGGCTGTGGGGTAGTGTGTGGTGGCCGTAGAACCTCCCTTTGACAGCCGTATAGAGGCGGCAGAAACATAGGCGCAGTAACAGAGGAAAAACACGGTTTGACTAGGGTTGTTTGAGGCGATTTTTGGACCTTCGAATGTGGATGGGTTGCACCTGGGTTTGTGGACGTGAAATCCTAGGATAGTGGCGGCCACCATGGTACCTTGTGGTGGTCGTGGGTGGTGGATAGTGGCAGCAATCGCGTGGGAAAAGGGGACTGTTCACGGGTACAGGAAAAACGTGAAAATAGAGTGTAATGACGAGTTGAGTGTAGGTGTTTGGGGCGGTTTTGATGGGGTTCCTGGGGGATCGAAGACTCACCTTTACCTCCTATGGGACCACCGTAGGTCAGTGATAACCACACTGGTGGCCAGTGGGGCAGTTGGGCACGGTGGAGAGAGAGAGGGGCGTGAGAAAATAGGGAGTTGAAGATGGTTGCTGAAAACAGAGTAATGGTGTTGGCTTAGGCGGGTTTTGGGCAGTGTTTAGGGGTGTTTATGGCGGTTTCAGGTGGGAGCGTGAGTGTGGTGGTGATACTTCGTGGTGCAGGCGAGAGAATGGGATGGTTAGTGGTGGCTAGGGGCGACTGGAATGGTGGTTATATGGCCGTGATATAGGGGTGCGTGGGTGAGCTAAAGGAAGAAGAGGGGAATGGTTTTAATATGTTGTTGGTTGTGGGTTTCGAACCTAGGACCTTAAGGGAGGGGCTGTTGTGTGTGTTCTTATGGTTGTTAATATTATTATTATTGTTATTATTATTATTAGTATTGGTATTGTTAGGTTGTTATTGTTATTATGTGTAGATTTGTTATTATTAATATTGTTATTATTTCATTGTTATTAGTACATATTATTATTATTTTTACTATTGTTCTTAGTTGTTATTATTGTTGGTATTAGTATTGTTAGGAAGTATTGTCTATATTGTTAAACATTAAGACGGTTAAGTGAGTTTTTATATGTGACGGTTATCAATAGTTTGATTATATGGTACATTTTCTATGTTCGTTTGTTCAATCGAAATTAGTTATAAAAGTAATAAGGATGGTTCGGTTATTTAATTAAAGTAGTCATGTTTATACGGTCTCGTTATGCGTGATATTATTTAAATAATTAATTTGAATACTATATATATATATATTAAATTAGTTGCATAATTGTGTTAGTTAGTAATTGTGTATATTATATTGCTAGGTGACGATTTTGAAGTGCCATTAATCTGTTAACTCGCTGGCTTGCTATTGGACTATATTGTTATTAGGTAGGATACACTGACACTATACTCTATGAAGTGTTATGAATGAATGTTTACTCTGTGTTGGGTTATGAATGGTTGTTGCCTTGTATATTATGGATGCAAATATGAGTATATGAGCATGGTATTTAATGGTTATTTATAATTGTTGCATTCATAAGTATAATTGCTATTACTGTTGCACTCATGAGCATGGCATATGCATTGGATACGGATTTGAGATGATGAGATATTATTGGGCCCAGGCTAGTTCTGCAGGACTAGACCTGGTGACCTCAGCTGTTATGCTGGTGTTCGGTGACGACCGATTATAGTCTGCCGGGAGGTTCGGTATGGCTGGGTGCACGGGTATGAGTTTGAGATTGAGAATTGAGATTGAGATTGAGCTCGAGCATATCATTGCATTTGCATATCATGATTGTTGCATTTTAATTATTGTGTTACCCTACTTGATGCCCGTCGTTGAGGGTACCAAAGATAAATTTATATTCCTAACTTAAACAATAGATAGTGAAAGTCAGGGTCGAACCACAAGGAGGTGGGGAATGTTTATTGTCTTAATGTTAATGTTTAAAGGTAACAAATTTGGGGGTTGATTGGTTGATTACTATATCTAAAGCAAAGATTAAAATAAAACAAGAATTAAAAGATAAGAGTAAAATATAATAAAAGAGGATGCTAGGATGTTCGGGTAATAATTAGCTAAGGTAAAATAAATCCTAAGGTCAACATGTATTGCAGTCGCGTAAGGGAGTGTAACATATCTTTTTAGGTCTATGCTACCTAATAGCTCCTTTCGGCCTATGCTATTAGTTCCTAGGTCTCACAATTATTGGGTGTCAACAATAAGGGTGATTCCTAAATCCCAGGTTACATACCTTTCAGCCTTGAGTAACCTATCCGTCTTAAGGTGTAAATCAATGCCCTTCCCGTATCTTTCAATCTTGGGTAGGTCATTACTAACATCCTACAAGTCTCCTATTGGTCTCATTGCAGGATATTATAATTTATAAGAAAAGACGAAATAAGAAAACAGACGCGAGTGGTCGACCGACCGGCTACTCCAGTCGGCCGACCACGGCCTCGGTCGACCGACCGACTATTCCAGTCGGCCGACCGGGGTCCTGCTACAGGTCGGGTTTTTCGGATTTTATTTACCTATGCATATTATTCCCTACATCCTAACATATGAAAATTAGCTACTCATAACTGTTAAGACGAATATAAAATTGGGAATAAACATGGAGAACATAGTGAATAATCTAAACATGCAAGATTCAAATAAAGCTTGGGATTCTAACTTAACAATTGTAATAAAAGCAATAAGAACAATAATGAAACTAGATCAAAGAAGAATTACCACAATTGGAATTAAGGCAGAAAGAAACTAACTTTATTGATGAATGCTTGAGAACTATTGAAGGATTATAATTGAACTAAAAACTAAATAGAATTCTCTAAAAAATACTTGATTATAATTCTATGATAGAAAACTAGATTGAGAACTTCATCATAAACCCTAGCTACAAGATTAGCTTATATAGGGTAAAAACTAAGAGTTTCCTTAAGATTCTAATTCTACTTTATTTCCGAAAACGAATCGTACGGGCCTCGTTCTGGTCGGCCGACCCGTATAACTGGTCGGTCGACCACTTCTTGCTGGGCTTTTCTTATTTTGCGGTTTTCTTGAAATCTGGGCCTCATGAAAATTGGGCCTGGTCGGCCGACCCGTTTGGGTGGTCGGTCGACCGCTTCTGCACGGAAGTCTTCGGATTTCTTCTGTTTTGACTCTTGGTACTTGATTTTGACTCCAGTTGACTTTCCATTTATTCCTTAATTAAGCAAAAGACTTGAGGATACGAATTTGGTGCTAAATCGTCTCTTTTCCGCATAAATCTGCAAAAGTGCATAAAAATACGAAAGTACACAATTTGTGGGAAATAGAGGCTAAAACATAGTAAATGAGCGACCAAATACGTGTAAAAATAGATGTAAAACATCATAAAATAGACACGTATCAAATTCCCCAAACCAAACCCTTGCTTGCCCTCAAGCAAGAAATAGACTCGATCTTAACTAATGGAACGATTTCAATCTCAGAGCGAAATTTACATGTAAGCCTGAACCAATACCAAGAACAAAATGAGATAATATTCAAATCATGCAAACGAGTTATAGGGTCGTCAAACTTGAAAACATAAAGACTATAGAGACTTATACCATGGACTCTCGCGGTACGCTCGAGACACTCATGAAGCGAAGGGTGAGTATATGTAAAAGATAGAAAGAAGTAATTTTGTAGAGACACTCACCTAACTGCGACCCATGGAAACATGCCTGCAATCTAACATGAACAAGAATTCTACAACTTTGTATAACAATCTCATTTAAGTGGTCTAGATACATGCAATTGAGGTAATGAAAGATATGTGAGGTAAAAGGTAAAAGTGGTTAAGTTGTTTTTTGGATACGTGGGGTTAGTAGCCAAGCTAGTAAAACTGATTTCCAACAACAAACTTCACACTTTTGATATTAGGAAAGTGCTCTTTTGTAGCACAACTCTCACTTTGAATATAAGAAAGGACTCCCAAATATTTTTGGATGAGGTACGGGAGTTATAACAAATAAAAGAAAGGGATTTCTTGAAACGAAATTTTTTCTGATGATGTCAGTTGGTCGACCGACTTATAGAGGTGGTCGGTCGACTGGTTCTGTAATTCCCGAATTTTTTCTTTTTTCTTTTTTTTTTTCTTTTCTTGAATTTTTCTGTTCTTTTTCTTTTCTTGCTTTCTTTCTTTCTTTTCTCTTTTTGCTCATGATAGCACACAAACCAAGATGCCTCAAAAAATGATCCAATGACTACAAATACTAGCTTGGAAGGGTAGGCTAAGTATGGGATGTAGTTTTGGGGCAATAAAAAGGCAAATTTGGCTATGTGAAGCTTATGGGTAAATATGAGAGAAGGGATCCCAAATGCACGTATCAAGACTCACAAAACGAGAAAGTAAAACAAGTATATAGCAATTCAAGTTCATGTTTATGCATATTGATGTAACATGTTCCAAGGGGAGTACTACTCACATCCTAGACAACTGGTTTAAGAATGAAACCAGGAATAAGGCTCTAAAACTTAGAATGTATAAGTAGGTCGCCAAGGTATAAGTCAAGTCTCAAGATATGCAAGTTGACAAAAACTCGTAGATATGCAAAAGACTCTCATACTAAAACAAGTTGACAAGGCAAGGTAAAGGCATAAACATGTAAGATAGCTAAATCATCCTTGAAATACTTTCGTTCCGACTCGACCTATATGCTAAAATAAACGTGCATTTTTTTTGAATTTTTGAATTTTTTAATTTTTTTGGATTTTTGTATATATAAGGAAAATAAAGAAAAGAACGATGCAAGACAGAAATGCAATAAACGTGTGACAAAATGCAATGCATGTAACACGAAACCATTCCCCAAACCAACCCGCACAATGTCCCCATTGTGCATTAGCCTAAGTAAAGGTTTCAGAAAATTAAAAGACAAATGTAAGTAAAATAAAATAAAGGAAAAACTGGAAAGAACTCACTGGGGTAAAAGATGTATGAGAAAAACCTCCCCAAACCAGCGTAAGCTGGGAGGTTTTGGTGGCCAGCAGTGCCACTCAAGTACCCAAGACGGTTGCACGATTCCCGAGGAAGAGAAACGAAAGACTGCGACGGACAGTAGGTCGACCGACCGGTGTTTCTGGTCGATCGACCTCCTGTGAACAGCGAAAAAAATCGGCGATACAGCGCGTCTGGTCGACCGACTGATGTTTCTGGTCGGTCGACCAGCTGAGTCCTGGAGGTCTTCTTTTCTTCGGAAATCCTGAAAAAGCAAGAAAATATGTGCGCCCAACAATGCGCGAGATGCCAAAACGATTCTAAAAGTCTTAACTACTAGCAAACCGAACTAAAAAGTTTCACGCAACATAAAATAAATTGTCTTAAAACTGCAATTTAAAAACAACTATCCGCTGAAGATGCGGAGGATATCCGACCACGGCTTCTGACGGCACGCCGTAGTCTCCACTGTTTTTGCTTCAGTAGCAAAACACATCTTCTTCCCTCCGTCGCAAAGCATATGCGACGGTCTTTCTTCTTGAGCCTGCCTCCTCCTCTTTTTCTCTTCTCGATCCACGACGTCTGGATCCTCATCCTCTTCATAGCTCAGGCATCCCATTCCTCCTCTCTGGATGATAACTTCCTTCTCCTTGGGTTTCCCCAAACCAATTCCTGCAATAGTCATGATAGAAGTGTCCTCCCTATTGCTCCCAATCTGGGGCGGAGGTGTAAAAACAGATACAGGAACAGGTAGTAAAGGTGGAGAAGTAGTGATGACCTCATACTTCTTTTCAGAAGTGATAGCTTTACATGTGATGGGGGTCATAGCATCCTTCTTTCTATAGGATAGGCCATAGATGATAGAGTGTTTGCCTACTTTGAAGGTTAGAGTTCCAGTGCCTACATCTATAATGGCACCTGCAGTGTGAAGAAAGGGTCTTCCTAGAATGATGGGTATGTGGGCATCCTCTGGGATGTCCAAAACAACAAAGTCTACTGGGAAGAAAAACCTGTCAATACGCACAGGGATGTTTTCTAACACCCCTACAGGTTCCATTGATGTGCGATCAGCCATCTGGACCGTCATACTGGTCACTGCAAATTCGGTCATTCCTAGTTTTAAGGCAACGCTTAGGGGCATGACACTTATACTAGCACCTAAATCGCATAAAGCCTTTTTAACTGGGAAGGTTCCTATATTACAGGGGACAGAAAAACTTCCAGGGTCTTCTAATTTATGAGGGGCAATGACATGTGTTAAAAAGCTAGATGACTCTTCAGTGAGAGCCACCGACTCAACCTTTTCCAGAGACCTCTTTCTTGACAAAAGCTGTCTCATGAATTTAAGATAAGAAGGAACTTGTTGAACTAATTCTAAAAATGGAACTTGAACATTTAATGAACGAATTACATCTTTAAATTTATCAAAAGATACCTGTTCCTTTGAAGGCACGAGTCTCTCTGGAAAAGGAGCAGCTGAGGATTCCGTATTTGCAGCCCTTTTTAAAAATCTGGGGGTCTTGTCACCCCTGAAAAGAAAATCTCGTAAGTTATTCGGCAATTCTGGACGAAAGGGAACTTCAGATTCGGCTTCGGTGGTCGGTCGACCAGTATCCTCGGTCGGTCGACCAGTCTCCTGTTCAGCTGATATTTTCGGATCCTGCTCTGTGGTCGGTCGACCAGAATTTTCGGTCGGTCGACCGACTTCGCTGCTACTCGCTGTTTTTTCTTTCTCAGCCCCCACTTTAGTACCACTCCGCAGGGTTACGACGTTTAGAGTCTCCTTCTTCTGGTCTGGCTTGGTCGGAAGTTGACCCGGAGCCCTAGTGTCATTCTTGCTCGCGATCTGAGCAATCTGGGACTCCAACATCTTCATCCCTGCCTCTCTAGCCTGTGACTCCTTCTGAACCAACCCAATAAGATTTTGGATAAGAGCATCTGTGTTGGGTGGTGGATTAGAAGGTGGTTGAGGGTTGAAAGGTGGTCTTTGGAAATTCTGTTTATGTGGGGGTACATATGTGGAATTTTGCTGAGGTTGCATATGCTGTGGGTTTTGAACATTCTGGCTTGTCCACCTTAAGTTGGGGTGGGCATTGTTATTATTTGGATCATAGAAATTGTTCCCACGATAATGCTGAAAAGCGGCACATGTTTCATTAGATGAAGTACAGAACTTTGACACATGCCCTTCTCCACCGCACCTCTCACAAGCAAAGGGTCCGTCCTGAACGGCGTTCACCTGGTAAATTCCTCCCTTGCTTCCACTCCCTAGATCGAGCTTTCCTGCAGCTTCAAATTTTTCCAACTTGGCCGTTAAGGCCTCAATTGCTGACAGGTTGTACTCAGATTTTCTCTGATTTCCTCTGGAAGTACCATGCTCAGCGCGGTGCACAGCAACATCTTCTATTAACTTGAATTATCCTGGAATCTTCCATTAGCTGCAGCATCTCCTGAATTATCCTGGAATCTTCCATTAGCTGCAGCATCTAAGTAGGCCCTGTTGTCATCATAGAGGCCATTGTAGAACTGGTTGCAAAGAAACCATTGTTCGAATCCGTGATGTGGTATGGATCGAACAAGTCTCTTGAACCTGTCCCACGCCTCGCTAAAGTCTTCATTGGGACCTTGCTTGAAATTGGTGATCTGCGCTCTTAAAGCATTTGTCTTTGATGCAGAGTAATATTTCCTGTAGAAAGCTAGGGCTAAGGTGTTCCAATCTGTAACTCCCGCAGCAATGCGGTCAAGGTCTCTGTACCATTCTCTTGCAGAGTCCCTAAGGGAGAAGATAAACATGGTCTGTTTAATCTGGTCCTGCGTCACTCCTTTTGGGGGTGCTATAGAGCATATGTAATCTGTGAAGATTTCAATGTGCTTAGCTGCATCCTCATTGGCCGAGCCTCCGAATTGGTTTCTTTCAACCATAGTAATATAGGCAGGCTTGGCCTCGAATGGCTTCCCAGTACCTGCAGGTAAAGTGAACCCTTTGTATAGGTCCTTTGCCTGAGGCATAGAGTGACTGGCAATAGTAGCTTCTTCTGCCATATTATCTTCTTCTTTAGGAAAAACTGGAAAGTGGGTAAAAGATGGTGTTTTTGGTGAAAGCGGGTTGATGGGTGAATTTGGTTGTGAAGGTGGTGTTTTTGGTGAAGATGGTGGTAACTCGAAAAGGTCTTCTTGAAATAAGGAAGATGGTGAACCTCCTCCCTGATTTGCTAGAAGTTGCTTTCTTCTTTCCCTAAGAGTCCTCTCAATTTCGAGATCAAGTGGTAGGAGTTCTCCTTGAACTGACCTGCGCATAAGAGGAAACTACAAGAAAAAGGTGAGAAGGTTTAAGGAACATAAAGTTCCTTAAACAAAGAGAAACAAAAACAAAAAACAATAAACACTGGCGTCACCTCCCCGGCAACGGCGCCAAAATTTGATGCCCGTCGTTGAGGGTACCAAAGATAAATTTATATTCCTAACTTAAACAATAGATAGTGAAAGTCAGGGTCGAACCACAAGGAGGTGGGGAATGTTTATTGTCTTAATGTTAATGTTTAAAGGTAACAAATTTGGGGGTTGATTGGTTGATTACTATATCTAAAGCAAAGATTAAAATAAAACAAGAATTAAAAGATAAGAGTAAAATATAATAAAAGAGGATGCTAGGATGTTCGGGTAATAATTAGCTAAGGTAAAATAAATCCTAAGGTCAACATGTATTGCAGTCGCGTAAGGGAGTGTAACATATCTTTTTAGGTCTATGCTACCTAATAGCTCCTTTCGGCCTATGCTATTAGTTCCTAGGTCTCACAATTATTGGGTGTCAACAATAAGGGTGATTCCTAAATCCCAGGTTACATACCTTTCAGCCTTGAGTAACCTATCCGTCTTAAGGTGAAAATCAATGCCCTTCCCGTATCTTTCAATCTTGGGTAGGTCATTACTAACATCCTACAAGTCTCCTATTGGTCTCATTGCAGGATATTATAATTTATAAGAAAAGACGAAATAAGAAAACAGACGCGAGTGGTCGACCGACCGGCTACTCCAGTCGGCCGACCACGGCCTCGGTCGACCGACCGACTATTCCAGTCGGCCGACCGGGGTCCTGCTACAGGTCGGGTTTTTCGGATTTTATTTACCTATGCATATTATTCCCTACATCCTAACATATGAAAATTAGCTACTCATAACTGTTAAGACGAATATAAAATTGGGAATAAACATGGAGAACATAGTGAATAATCTAAACATGCAAGATTCAAATAAAGCTTGGGATTCTAACTTAACAATTGTAATAAAAGCAATAAGAACAATAATGAAACTAGATCAAAGAAGAATTACCACAATTGGAATTAAGGCAGAAAGAAACTAACTTTATTGATGAATGCTTGAGAACTATTGAAGGATTATAATTGAACTAAAAACTAAATAGAATTCTCTAAAAAATACTTGATTATAATTCTATGATAGAAAACTAGATTGAGAACTTCATCATAAACCCTAGCTACAAGATTAGCTTATATAGGGTAAAAACTAAGAGTTTCCTTAAGATTCTAATTCTACTTTATTTCCGAAAACGAATCGTACGGGCCTCGTTCTGGTCGGCCGACCCGTATAACTGGTCGGTCGACCACTTCTTGCTGGGCTTTTCTTATTTTGCGGTTTTCTTGAAATCTGGGCCTCATGAAAATTGGGCCTGGTCGGCCGACCCGTTTGGGTGGTCGGTCGACCGCTTCTGCACGGAAGTCTTCGGATTTCTTCTGTTTTGACTCTTGGTACTTGATTTTGACTCCAGTTGACTTTCCATTTATTCCTTAATTAAGCAAAAGACTTGAGGATACGAATTTGGTGCTAAATCGTCTCTTTTCCGCATAAATCTGCAAAAGTGCATAAAAATACGAAAGTACACAATTTGTGGGAAATAGAGGCTAAAACATAGTAAATGAGCGACCAAATACGTGTAAAAATAGATGTAAAACATCATAAAATAGACACGTATCACTACTCAACCGCGAGGTTGACAGTGTATTCGTGTACACCTACGATGATCCGGAATTGGGGAGTAGATTCTACAGGTCAGCGACAGATGGACTAGGAGCTTGGGCAAGGAGTGAGACATGGCGTGGACCTACTTAGAATTAGATCATATCTAGAGAAGTCATCAGTTGTATTTTCTATTCCGTTATGTAGTAACTGTAATAACCAAATGTTTAAATTTAATCAGTTTTGTTTAAAGTACTTTGGTTTGTTTTACTTTGTTATTCACTACCTCGGACATTCCGAGATGGTAGCAGTTCTATTTATTTGAGAATGTCTTGCTAAAGGCTCTTAAATAAATGGGGGTGTTACAGTGGTTGTGCTTATCGTTACAGTAGGCTGTTTTAGGGTAGGCTATGGCGTAAAACAGGGGAGTGTACGTATGGGGTCTGGGTTAGTCCGCGGTTGCAGGAGGTAGAAGAGGTGGCTGCGACTGCTATCTTCACACCCGGAACCACCACGACTCAGTGGCGAGTCTGGTGGTGTCGTGGGTGAAGGTAGTGGTTGGGTTTAGTGCCGAAACTGGGTTTCGTCGCGGTGGTCAGGGGGGTTACGGTCTGTACTGCGTTTTCTTTGTTGTTTCCGTAGGTTTGCTAGGCTGCGTCTTTTGTTGGCTAATTAGTGGAATATGGTAGTAGTATGTTGTTATGTATGTTATATGCTTATTTTATTATTAATTATGACACTAAATATATGGTTTTGCTTGTATGGTATGGTAATGGGATGGGAATGATTAGTATTATGTAATGGTAAAGAAATAATTTTAGTAGTATAATTATAATTATTGTTATGAACTATTGTGGTATAAGCATTTGTTATTGTTTTTATTATCTTTCTAATGAGTATTGTGATATTTGGGTAAGTGTTCCTATGCTATATTTAGTAAGGCTAAAAATGGTAATTCTAATTATAGTAAGTTATAATTGGCTATGATAATTGTGTATTATGGGCATGCTTATATGTGGATATATTCACCATGTGTTATAAATAAATTAGTTAGGAACATGATCAAGTATGTGGTAGTGGTGATTGCTTGTACGAATAGCTTTTAATATTAAGTACGATTTATAGAAATTGATACTCAGTAATAATTATAGGAACAGAGTTCGGTTATTCGAGGTGGAATATTCCTAGCAGCTGTTCAGTTGCCATTCTGCAATTTGAGGTAGGGGAATATCTATGACTTTGATTGTGATCTTACATGAGGACACTCAGTATCTGATTGATATATTTAGTTGTGATATATTCTGATCGATTGCTTATCACTGCTTATTGTGGAGAACGGGGATGTGATATGGGTCTTGTGATATGGGTCTTGTGATATGGGACTTGTGATATGGCCATGGGAGGTGTGGTGTGATGGGAGGTGTGGTGTGATGGAGGTGTGGAGTGGTGGAGGTGTGGTGGATGATCGAATGATATGGAGATGGAGGAGGATACGGTTCTATTGTTATTTATGTTTTATCTGTTTTACCTACTCAACCTCGCGGTTGACCCTGTGTATTCGTGTGACACCTACGATGATCCGGAATGGGGAGTAGATTCTACAGGAAAGAGACAGATGAGCCAGGAGCTTGGACGGGAATGTGAGATGCGGACTTGAGACCGACTTAGATCTACATCACATATAGAGTAGTCGTCAGTTGGGCTTTTATTTCTCCTATGTAATCTCTGAAATAACAAAAGTTTAAATTATATCAATTTTTATATAAAGTACTTTGGTTAATTTACTTTGTTATTCACTACCTCGGATATTCCGAGATAGTAACAGCTCAATTTATTGAGGATGTCTTGCTAAAGGCTCCTTAATAAATCGGGGTGTTACAGATATAAATGAAAGAGAAGCTCCAGTGTCGAACAAAATAAGGCACTTAGCACCAAGTACAGAAAAGATACCAGCCACAATATCTGGATGAGCTTCAGCCTCAGCCCTAGTCATCACGAAGATCTTCCCCTTCGGCTTTCCTCCCTTAGTCGCTGCAGCAGCTGTGGCAGCCTTGCCAAGTACGGTGTTCCTCTCAGGACAATCAAAGGATCTATGCCCAAATCCATTACAAGTATAACACTTGTAGGCATACTTGAAACAGTCAAAACCCGGATGAAGCGGTTTACCACAACGGCGGCAAACAGTAGAATCAGCATCGGTGTGAAAAGTGGTCTTAGCAACCGGAGCATAGAACCTCTCAAATCGCTTCTTCTGAGAAGAAGGCGAAGAATTGGATGGAATAAACGGTCTCTTCCCCTGGTAAACTGATCTCTGGTGAGAAGTAACACTGGAAGTAGCAGCTCGGGTCTCAGCATCTATGGCACGAATGGAACTCTCGGCCCAAATAGCATCATCATAAACCTCCACAATAGAAGTCGAGTCACGGCGAACCATACCCTCGATGCGCGGCCCTAACTTCCCACGATAGAAGTAAACTCTCTTAGCCTCATCCCTGACAAACTTCGAAGCGAAATGTGCAAGCTGGTTAAATTTGTCGGTGTACTCCTGAACGGACATCTTACCCTGCTTCAAGTCCATGAACTCCTTAAGTCTCTATGATCTAAGCTCCTTAGGATAAAACCTCGTCTCGAGCTTATCCTTAAAAGCGTCCCAATCAAATAAAGGATCAAGAATGAAAGTCGGTCCGGTCAATGCCCACCATCTATCGGCCTCTAGGGTCAAAAAGTGAGTGGCTAGCCGCACTCTATCCTCTCTGCCAACCGCGTACATGGTGAAGCTCTTTTCCATCTCGCGGAACCACTCAGTAAGAGCTACCGGATCAACCTCGCCTCCGTAAGTCTTCACGTGGCTCCTGGCCATCTCGGATGCTATCCAAGAGAAGCTACCAGGACGATTGGCCTCATTGCCTGGCGGTGGAGGAGGTGGAACAGTCTGTGCCTGCTGTCTCTGGTTCTCCAGCAACTGATGAAGTGCTTGCATTATAGTGTTCTCAGCAGCCGTGGTTCTCACCATCCTTCAAAAGAGAAAACAAGTGTTAACTTAACAATTAACATTCACAAATAGACTACAATATAAATCCTTAGATCTGCCCATATCTCATTCATTATTTATTTATTTGGTCAAGTTAAGGTTGGGGGTCACATGAGTGCGTCGGGAGCAACAATGCTCTGGTACCAACTGTAAAACCCCTCGCGAAAGCGGAAATATAAAACATATAAAGTACTAAAAATGTAGCGGAATTAAAACTTTTTAAACATAAACAACATGCGAGGTGAATTAAAACAGAAACTGGAAACTGAAACTGATATAAACAACATAGATAAGTATAACAGTTCTAAGTACGGAAACAAAAATATATACAAAGCCTGGGATGGAACATCCCTACAGGCACCAAAACATGAACTGTATCAAAAACTAAGAGTCTAGCTAATCGGTGAAGTGTAAGTCATATGATGAAAGGATCATTTCTCGCTAGCTCTCAAGTGAACCCCGTCCAACCTGCATGTACCTAAATACATGAAAACATGTACGCCACAATCAGTGGGGAGTGACTAGATTTCTCCTAGCCACCTTTTGTAACGACGCATAGCAAGCAAAGCATACAGAATACTCCAACATATATAAACATGTGAAGCATATCAATATTTCAGTAACTGATCTCATACTATCATGCAATCACTAATGCACGGCTCTCAACCAACTTCGGAAACTATTTGGAAGGAGAGCCGGTTTCCCCACCGGTTGCCCGGTCGGGGGGTCTTTCAATCCAAACCATTTACGAAACTGACTTAGAGTCATCCAATGCCTTGGATGAACAATAACAAGGTCAAACATCAGACTCATCAATATCAACAAGTATATCATCAGTATAAACATCTATATCTGACACTGTACCAACTCAAGGCAAACAGATATAAAAACAGCAAGTACAAAGGTTTAGAGGCGACATCTTAACGCATAACCTATATACCAAGTTCACAATATCGATCAAGGACTCAGAGGCGAAAACTCAACGCATGGACCAGCTATCACAGAACACTAGACTCATAGGCGAAAACTCAACGCATGGACTAGCATTCAATTCACAATCACAAGTAAGGAACTCAGAGGCGAAAACTCAACGCATGTTCCCCTACTACATCACAAGATACTAGACTCAGAGGCGAAAACTCAACGCATGTTCTAGCACCAAACACCTGCACTCCGGGTAAGGTATGACAACCTGACTATCGTCAGACTCAGAGGCCAGCTTAAGGCATGTCCTGACGCGATCACTCAAACATGTCTGGACTCAGTGGCGAAAACTCAACGCATGTCCCAGACACGACAAACAAACACATGTGGAGCTCAGAGGCGATATCTTAACGCATACCTCAATACATGACAAACAATCTACGTATTAAGTTCAGAGGCGACATCTTAACGCATAACTTAATACGCATCACTATAAGCATTCAACTTTAAACTACAACTTAGTTCTTATCTCTTATATCACTAACCCAACACTTAATTGATCCCGAGAACTAAGTTGAGAGAGAACCGGTTTCCCTTTCGGTTACCCGACCGGGGGGGTCTATATCCTCTCTCCATTCCCGTACCCAATCTAGCGTTGCCCATCCTCCGGGGACCTCAAACACACATCAAAGGTACACGGAACGAGTTTCAAAACAAACCGATTAACCGTTTGAAAGTTAAAAGCAAAACCATGAGAACAGGGGCTCTGAGCCAGTCCCAGACCGTCTGCCGGTCCACCGGCTGGGAGTCCCTTCCCATGCCAAACCATCGGCTGAAAATCAAGGAGAAAGGGCTATCAGCCGGTGGACCGTCCGCCGGCCAGCCGGCTGGGAGTCCCTTCCCACAAGCCAATACTTAAATCTGAAAACACAAGGAGCGACCCTCAGCCGGTGTACCGGCTGCCGGCCTGCCGGCTGGGAGTCACTTCCCAAGCCTCTTTTGCGGATTTCAAAAACACCACAGGCACCCTGAGCCGGTCGACCGACGGCCGACCTACCGTGTAACTCCCCCATTTATTTAAGGGCCTGTACTAGGACTCCCTAGATAAATAAGGATGTTACCATCTAGGTTTCCCGAGGTAGTAGATACAAAGGAAGATAAACAGTACTTTAAATTGATAAGTTATCTCAAAGAAAAAGTTTATACAACTGAAATAAAACAAACTGTCTTGATAAAACAAAAGTACAACTCATAAGTAACCACTATGGTGATCTAGACTATAGGCAGGTCCGGATCCAAGCTTCTCTCTTCCCCTAGCTCCCATAGTCTTAACACCTGTCAATCTGCTCCCCAATAATTGGTTCATCACAGGTGATCACGAATACACAGGGTCAACCACGAGGTTGAGTAGAGAAAAACTGTAAACAAACCACATACTATAAATAGAAAGTCGACCTTCTCCACTCCGAATCACAAGACCCATAATTCTCCACACCAATCACAGACCCTTTATCTACGCACCAATCACAAGACCCTTTATCTCCGCACCAATCACAGACCCTTTATCTCCGCACCATTCACAGACCCTTTATCACCGCACCAATCACAGACCCTTTATCTCCGCACCAATCACAAAATGATATGAACAGCACAATATAACAATCACATGATATTATGTAACAAACATGCTTAATATCAAATAAGAACAGATTACACATCAATATTTATCAGTATTTCCCCTACCTCGATTTGCAGAACGATAACCGAACAGCTGCCAGAAATATTCCACTTCGGCTCAGTTCCTATAAATAGTACTTACTATCAAATTCTATTCGCACAACCAACCACTACTAATTGCTTCTTGATCATGTTCAAGACAATTTGCTTGTCACAAAATGTATGTATACATATCAATTAACGTTAACTCATTATTCATATCAATCATCATTAGCCAAGTATAAACTTACTAAAAATAGACTTACTAAAAATAGCAAGAATTCAAATAACAAAATATATTACTAATAAGCAGAGCAATAACAATATAAGTAATTAATAATAACATAATGCTCGTTGACAAAATAGTAACCATAACGATTCCAATGATATGATTAGTAATAATAATAACGTATATAACATATGACCATACAATTGTAAATTCATGATAATAGTATACAACACTACAACATTAATGTTAAACAAACCTTACTAATAATATTAATAATATCATTATCATTATCATTATTTCAATAACAATAATAATATAACATAAATAACATTATCAACCTAAAGTCATCAAATCATAATACTAATAATATTAATTATACACCTAATAAAGAATGAATAATAAACAAGTAACAACAATAACAATTTGACCCAAAACCAAATAAAAGAGAACATAACAACAACAACAGCCCCTCCCACCGAGACCACAACCCCCGACCAGCCCGTTTTGACGAACCAAACGACCACCCTATAAAGACACAACCACCACCCCTCCACGGTGGTCATGACCACCATACTGTGACGCACCCCCTGACCCCCAAACACCGCCCCTCACTTGACTCCATCAACCCACGGCACCGGCTATAAACACTACTGGTCACAACCCCAAATTCCGAATTCATGACTGACACCCTGCCAAAACACCACGACTAACACCAGTAGCAGCCCCGACCTTCTCTAGTGGCACCACCAGGCTCACCTATAAGCCTTGGTGGTTCTAGGGGAGGAAGTAGTGGTGGTCGACACCACAGCCACCACCCAAACAAACGCACCAAAACCCAGCAGCCCCTCCCGCGAACGTGCCATGTTCTACTCTGTTTTGAAACGAAAAGAAAACACGACTGACACGGCGACAAAACACCCTTCGACGGTGGTTCTAGGGAGTCAACAACGACACCACAATGGTCTAAAAACAACTACTACACATCCCTGGTTCCCAACACGCGAAATTAGAACTATGAATATGCATAACCCGTGAATACAAACCTGATAAAACAGCCTGTTACAAAGAAAAGATCGAAAAAAAACTGTGCGTGTACCTCTTTCCCGTAGCAAAACGACCGCCCTTAAACCCCTTTGACCACCGTGCCAGGCCCTCCTTTGCTATCTCAGATGTGGCGGCATGAAGTATGGTGAGTGTGTGAGTGTCGATAGGTCAGAAAATAGGGTTGGGTGTTGTCTTATGTATAACGGCAGTGAGGCTGAGGGAAGGTTTGTATAATTTGTTCTGATTTTTGATAAGTGGGTTGTTTCATGGTTGCACGCGAAACGAGGCCCAAAGCCAAGATTAAACACGGTTTTACTACTAGCTTCCATACCCGACTCCTTACTAACATCATAAAAAGTATACATACTTATTCGATAATCAATTATCGAATATGATATTACAAATGACTATTAACATAACCAAATAAATATTAACTAATAATATGAAATATAACCAAAATCCGGAGTATTACAGTCTTCCCTCCTTAAAATGAACTTCGTCCCGAAGTTCACCATCCCATAACAGTGACAAAACCCCTAACAAGCTTAAGCATGAAACCATCGTCAGTAGCACTATATAAAGTTCCAAACGCGAACTGTTACATTCTACCCTCGTTAAGAAAACTTTGTCCCCAAAGTTTAACGTATAACGAAGTTAGAGAGATACCTCACAACACACAAAATATGCATAACAGAAGTAATCAGGATTATATCCTATTCATTCAAACAATCACCCATACCAAAAGCCATGTCATAGAACATTAAGATTTTACAATCTTATCCTCCTTAAAAACATGGTTACGTCCCCGTAACCCATTATAAGAATTCCAGCCAATTACTCCGTCTTACCCGTTACTCTATCTCATAACAACTTACTCTAAGTAACCAAGTATTGTATTATCACCGTCGAACCTAAGACCAAAGACAAGGGTGAGTGCACTGACGGAATAAAACTGCGAATCAATACTTCATTTCAATATCAATTTCAAACTCATAACTCAGTACCAAAGACCAATTCTCATCTCGATTTCAATATCGATATTATCAATTATTCCACAAGAATGCGACAACTTGATAAAACACTGTACTGCAATCTCAAACTCAAAACAAAACCAACCATGGCCTTTGTTCGAAACTCGCGAGTAAATCAATCTCCTCAGTACTTACCTCCCAAGTTCGTTGACATACTTGTATATATACTTATCATTCCACTATTCATAAACCAAGACGTGTACGTCATAAAACAAGAACTTGTACACACCCAGACTAATCAATTACTAAAAGTTTTCCCATTTCACAAACAAAAGAATTATCACATCAAAAGAAAATTTTAACTATCAAAATAAAAGGACACTACTAATATTCAACTCAAATCAGTACTCAAAAGAGACTCATATCAATTATCATGTAACACATAACCTCGAACAATAATAAAGTATTAGGATCGGTAGAATCGTGTTACGCAGTAAAATAGAATCGGAATAGGTAACACTTGCATACCCTTGAAATTTTATCACAACTTAAATATATTAACAACAATGTAGACAATCAAGAAGCTCATCGTTCATACTTGACAATTTAAAAAGTTTCATGCTCTTAATCATACTATAGAAGCAAATCATATTTAGGAGAAGACATAGCGCAAAATTAATTAACATAATTAATCATGGAACATTGACATATTTCACAAGGCACACATAACTCATAGACTCACAAGGTCATTTAACATCCCCAGATATCAATTAGTTAACAAAATCACTTAGGTACATTTCCCGTCCACTCACATTACATCATTCATCATATATGACTTGCACAATAAGGATTTATACCATGCGCAGCAATTAAGCATTCAAGCAGGACTTCATCTACACTTAGCTACAGGATTGTCTTTTAGCAAACAACACCATATTTATCAAACATCAAGCTTAATCCTGAATAATCATCACTTGGAATACATTTTGAACTTTGGAAACCTTGAAGTGGTAAATTATAAGCATGAATCAAAAGAGAGAAAAAAAAAATTTACAAGTTATAGATCGAAACAAGACTATACGGAGACATTCTGACCCTCATTTACTAAAACATTGTTCTTGTATATTGTAACCCATGAATTATGAAAATTTAACGATAACGTAAACGAATTCGCAAGATTAGTACTTCCATAAATCACATGCCGACCAGTTAAAAACTTCAATATATATGGTCTGATTTTAAACATAGCAGATGCAATTCAACTTGTGACATAACAAGATACATGAAAGTGTTATAAGATTATTAGCTCAGTGAACTAGACAACGATATACCCTACATATATGAAAGAACATCAACACGATTCACATCGTTCAAAATAGTCACCGTTACTTATAAAAATTAGGTTGCTATATCATGTTAACAAGTTTACCAGTTAAATTTCATTCTGCCACTTGGCAAGACTCCTCTCAGATAAACATGCTTTTGACATCACATACGAGTAGCACATAGTTATTTTGAGGTCGTAAAATTGGACATATAATTGAAACAATTCTATATTAAACTTGACGAAATAAGCAAGGTTACGCTATCTTATAGTGAGGGTTCATACACATACCATACGCCTATTATTCATGTTACTAATGCCATATCAGGATATCACGTGGTCACATCACATAAATCACATTTGGTTAACTTTTATATGAAACTTTTATATCTCACGATTTCAACAATTACGCAGCAATTTACCAAATCATAAATAAATAACAGCTTAGCTAACGTGCGAGCGATCATAGCTTTTAGAAAATATAAAGGACTAGCTAATCATAGGAAAAGAATCGAATGCATATCTCAAGGAAATTATTTAATACTATTTCCATAACTCAATCGGTCTGGACAAGAACTTTACAGCAATTCAACAGAAAATTCGGCAACTTGCAAAAATCACAATTACATAACGACTCATTAAGATTTTACATGGCCTATCATCTTGAAAACGTAAACGCATATTCTGAACTGTAAAGGTGGAATTATTCATAAACAATAACCAAGTTTTAAACGATTTCTTTTACACAAAGATGGGTCAAAACGGAACTGTGCAGCAACAATCCAACCACGGTCAACTAGAAGATTTATTTCACTCAGAATATAACTCATATTAACATAAAACCAAAACATTGTAAAACCAACTTAGAAGGTTATCATACATAAAATTGTCATACTCATATTTGGAACACATGTAAAATGACATCCTACACAAACCAGATAACATTCTGAAAATTGATTAAAACTTTGGGTTCCTTTGCAAATAAACACTACTACATCCAAACCCAACATTTCTTATTCCAAAACACGTTGACAATCATTTGAAGCATAGACACCACTCTGTACCATATTAACATTCATTCCTCATTTCAATTGTAGTTGTCATCTAAAACAAAGTAAAGGTTTTGAAACTGGAAATAGGGTCAACTAAATAGCTTGATAGTTATACATGTGTATCAAAATAAATTAATTTCTCCCATTGCATCATCACAACTTATCCAAGTACGGAGACTTAACTAGAGACTATTATGTATCCCTTATTGATTACGAACTTCATAACAACTTTGAATGCATATAATAGGCATAAAATCTTAAGTACGGTATATGCAACACATAACTATATACGTTCATGGCTTAGGAAACACATTCCGCATATCACTAGACATGGTTTACTAATTTATATAAGTCTGATCATTTATGTTCATATACTAACAATATATTACATAGATACGATAGTCATTCGATTCCAGCTAATCATATGAACACTTCAACTATTAAAATCATATGATCACATCGCTCTAGCCATGGCTCAACAAATACAACTCCCAAACTCCGATAATTTTATTTCAATCATCCATATAAATCCACAGTTCATATTGCACATATCCTTAATCAGAACTCACATATGACTTACCTCGTCCTTCTCCTGCAAGAACGTTAGCATAATATAACCAGGTCACTATATAGTCTACCCCACTCTTCAAAATAAGGCACTCAGCACCAAGTACAGAAAAGATACCAGCCACAATATCTGGATGAGCTTCAGCCTCAGCCCTAGTCATCACGAAGATCTTCCCCTTCGGCTTTCCTCCCTTAGTCGCTGCAGCAGCTGTGGCAG
The DNA here is from genome assembly GCA_029255685.2 of Silene conica. Classification (NCBI taxonomy): domain Eukaryota; kingdom Viridiplantae; phylum Streptophyta; class Magnoliopsida; order Caryophyllales; family Caryophyllaceae; genus Silene; species Silene conica. The sequence goes on along the minus strand of CM055311.2, from coordinate 27,284,937 downwards.
CCTTGCCAAGTACGGTGTTCCTTTCAGGACAATCAAAGGATCTATGCCCAAATCCATTACAAGTATAACACTTGTAGGCATACTTGAAACAGTCAAAACCCGGATGAAGCGGTTTACCACAACGGCGGCAAACAGTAGAATCAACATTGGTGTGAAAAGTGGTCTTAGCAACCGGAGCATAGAACCTCTCAAATCGCTTCTTCTGAGAAGAAGGCGAAGAAGTGGATGGAATAAACGGTCTCTTCCCCTGGTAAACTGATATCTGGTGAGAAGTAACACTGGAAGTAGCAGCTCGGGTCTCAGCATCTATGGCACGAATGGAACTCTCGGCCCAAATAGCATCATCATAAACCTCCACAAAAGAAGTCGAGTCACGGCGAACCATACCCTCGATGCGCGGCCCTAACTTCCCACGATAGAAGTAAACTCTCTTAGCCTCATCCCTGACAAACTTCGAAGCGAAATGTGCAAGCTGGTTAAATTTGTCGGTGTACTCCTGAACGGACATCTTACCCTGCTTTAAGTCCATGAACTCCTTAAGTCTCTGTGATCTAAGCTCCTTAGGATAAAACCTCGTCTCGAGCTTATCCTTAAAAGCGTCCCAATCAAATAAAGGATCAAGAATGAAAGTCGGTCCGGTCAATGCCCACCATCTATCGGCCTCTAGGGTCAAGAAGTGAGTGGCTAGCCGCACTCTATCCTCTCTGCCAACCGCGTACATGGTGAAGCTCTTTTCCATCTCGCGGAACCACTCAGTAAAAGCTACCCGATCAACCTCACCTCCGTAAGTCTTCACGTGGCTCCTGGCCATCTCGGATGCTATCCAAGAGAAGCTACCAGGACGATTGGCCTCATTGCCTGGCGGTGGAGGAGGTGGAAAAGTCTGTGCCTGCTGTCTCTGGTTCTCCAGCAACTGATGAAGTGCTTGCATTATAGTGTTCTCAGCAGCCGTGGTTCTCACCATCCTTCAAAAGAGAAAACAAGTGTTAACTTAACAATTAACATTCACAAATAGACTACAATATAAATCCTTAGATCTACCCATATCTCATTCATTATTTGTTTATTTGGTCAAGTTAAGGTTGGGCGTCACATGAGTGCGTCGGGAGCAACAATGCTCTGGTACCAACTGTAAAACCCCTCGCGAAAGCGGAAATATAAAACATATAAAGTACTAAAAATGTAGCGGAATTAAAACTTTTTAAACATAAACAACATGCGAGGTGAATTAAAACTGAAACTGGAAACTGAAACTGATATAAACAACATAGATAAGTATAACAGTTCTAAGTACGGAAACCAAAATATATACAAAGCCTGGGATGGAACATCCCTACAGGCACCAAAACATGAACTGTATCAAAAACTAAGAGTCTAGCTAATCGGTGAAGTGTAAGTCATATGATGAAAGGATCATTTCTCGCTAGCTCTCAAGTGAACCCCGTCCAACCTGCATGTACCTAAATACATGAAAACATGTACGCCACAATCAGTGGGGAGTGACTAGATTTCTCCTAGCCACCTTTTGTAACGACGCATAGCAAGCAAAGCATACAGAATACTCCAACATATATAAACATGTGAAGCATATCAATATTTCAATAACTGATCTCATACTATCATGCAATCACTAATGCACGGCTCTCAACCAACTTCGGAAACTATTTGGAAGGAGAGCCGGTTTCCCCACCGGTTGCCCGGTCGGGGGGTCTTTCAATCCAAACCATTTACGAAACTGACTTAGAGTCATCCAATGCCTTGGATGAACAATAACAAGGTCAAACATCAGACTCATCAATATCAACAAGTATATCATCAGTATAAACATCTATATCTGACACTGTACCAACTCAAGGCAAACAGATATAAAAACAGCAAGTACAAAGGTTTAGAGGCGACATCTTAACGCATAACCTATATACCAAGTTCACAATATCGATCAAGGAATCAGAGGCGAAACCTCAACGCATGGACCAGCTATCACAGAACACTAGACTCATAGGCGAAAACTCAACGCATGGACTAGCATTAAATTCACAATCACAAGTAAGGAACTCAGAGGCGAAAACTCAACGCATGTTCCCCTACTACATCACAAGATACTAGACTCAGAGGCGAAAACTCAACGCATGTTCTAGCACCAAACACCTGCACTCCGGGTAAGGTATGACAACCTGACTATCGTCAGAGTCAGAGGCCAGCTTAAGGCATGTCCTGACGCGATCACTCAAACATGTCTGGACTCGGTGGCGAAAACTCAACGCATGTCCCAGACACGACAAACAAACACATATGGAGCTCAGAGGCGATATCTTAACGCATACCTCCATACATGACAAACAATCTACGTATTAAGTTCAGAGGCGACATCTTAACGCATAACTTAATACGCATCACTATAAGCATTCAACTTTAAACTACAACTTAGTTCTTATCTCTTATATCACTAACCCAACACTTAATTGATCTCGAGAACTAAGTTGAGAGAGAACCGGTTTCCCTTTCGGTTACCCGACCGGGGGGGTCTATATCCTCTCTCCATTCCCGAACCCAATCTAGCGTTGCCCATCCTCCGGGGACCTCAAACACACATCAAAGGTACACGGAACGAGTTTCAAAACAAACCGATTAACCGTTTGAAAGTTAAAAGCAAAACCATGAGAACAGGGGCTCTGAGCCGGTCCCAGACCGTCTGCCGGTCCACCGGCTGGGAGTCCCTTCCCATGCCAAACCATCGGCTGAAAATCAAGGAGAAAGGGCTATCAGCCGGTGGACCGTCCGCCGGCCAGCCGGCTAGGAGTCCCTTCCCATAAGCCAATACTTAAATCTGAAAACACAAGGAGCGACCCTCAGCCGGTGTACCGGCTGCCGGCCTGCCGGCTGGGAGTCACTTCCCAAGCCTCTTTTGCGGATTTCAAAAACACCACAGGCACCCTGAGCCGGTCGACCGACGGCCAACCTACCGTGTAACTCCCCCATTTATTTAAGGGCCTGTACTAGGACTCCCTAGATAAATAAGGATGTTACCATCTCGGTTTCCCGAGGCAGTAGATACAAAGGAAGATAAACAGTACTTTAAATTGATAAGTTATCTCAAAGAAAAAGTTTATACAACTGAAATAAAACAAACTGTCTTGATGAAACAAAAGTACAACTCATAAGTAACCACTATGGTGATCTAGACTATAGGCAGGTCCGGATCCAAGCTTCTCTCTTCCCCTAGCTCCCATAGTCTTAACACCTGTCAATCTGCTCCCCAATAATTGGTTCATCACAGGTGATCACGAATACACAGGGTCAACCACGAGGTTGAGTAGAGAAAAACTGTAAACAAACCACATACTATAAATAGAAAGTCGAACTTCTCCACTCCGAATCACAAGACCCATAATTCTCCACACCAATCACAGACCCTTTATCTCCGCACCAATCACAAGACCCTTTATCTCCGCACCAATCACAGACCCTTTATCTTCGCACCATTCAAAGACCCTTTATCACCGCACCAATCACAGACCCTTTATCTCCGCACCAATCACAGAATGATATGAACAGCACAATATAACAATCACATGATATTATGTAACAAACATGCTTAATATCAAATAAGAACAGATTACACATCAATATTTATCAGTATTTCCCCTACCTCGATTTGCAGAACGATAACCGAACAGCTGCCAGAAATATTCCACTTCGGCTCAGTTCCTATAAATAGTACTTACTATCAAATTCTATTCGCACAACCAACCACTACTAATTGCTTTTTGATCATGTTCAAGACAATTTGCTTGTCACAAAATGTATGTATACATATCAATTAACGTTAACTCATTATTCATATCAATCATCATTAGCCAAGTATAAACTTACTAAAAATAGACTTACTAAAAATAGCAAGAATTCAAATAACCAAATATATTACTAATAAGCAGAGCAATAACAATATAAGTAATTAATAATAACATAATGCTCGTTGACAAAATAGTAACCATAACGATTCCAATGATATGATTAGTAATAATAATAACGTATATAACATATGACCATACAATTGTAAATTGATGATAATAGTATACAACACTACAACATTAATGTTAAACAAACCTTACTAATAATATTAATAATATCATTATCATTATCATTATTTCAATAACAATAATAATATAACATAAATAACATTATCAACCTAAAGTCATCAAATCATAATACTAATAATATTAATTATACACCTAATAAAGAATGAATAATAAACAAGTAACAACAATAACAATTTGACCCAAAACCAAATAAAAGAGAACGTAACAACAACAACAGCCCCTCCCACCGAGACCACAACCCCCGACCAGCCCGTTTTGACGAACCAAACGACCACCCTATAAAGACACAACCACCACCCCTCCACGGTGGTCATGACCACCATACTGTGACGCACCCCCTGACCCCCAAACACCGCCCCTCAGTTGACTCCATCAACCCACGGCACCGGCTATAAACACGACTGGTCACAACCCCAAATTCCGAATTCATGACTGACACCCTGCCAAAACACCACGACTAACACCAGTAGCAGCCCCGACCTTCTCTAGTGGCACCACCAGGCTCACCTATAAGCCTTGGTGGTTCTAGGGGAGGAACTAGTGGTGGTCGACACCACAGCCACCACCCAAACAAACGCACCAAAACCCAGCAACCCCTCCCGCGAACGTACCCTGTTCTATTCTGTTTTGAAACGAAAAGAAAACACGACTGACACGGCGACAAAACACCCTTCGACGGTGGTTCTAGGGAGTCAACAACGACACCACAATGGTCTAAAAACAACTACTACACATCCCTGGTTCCCAACACGTGAAATTAGAACTATGAATATGCATAACCCGTGAGTACAAACATGATAAAACAGCCTGTTACAAAGAAAAGATCGAAAAAAAACTGTGCGTGTACCTCTTTCCCGTAGCAAAACGACCGCCCTTAAACCCCTTTGACCACCGTGCCAGGCCCTCCTTTGCTATCTCAGATGTGGCGGCATAAAGTATGGTGAGTGTGTGAGTGTCGATAGGTCAGAAAATAGGGTTGGGTGTTGTCTTATGTATGACGGCAGTGAGGCTGAGGGAAGGTTTGTATAATTTGTTCTGATTTTTGATAAGTGGGCTGTTTCATGTTTGCACGCGAAACGAGGCCCAAAGCCAAGATTAAACACGGTTTTACTACTAGCTTCCATACCCGACTCCTTACTAACATCATAAAAAGTATACATACTTATTCGATAATCAATTATCGAATATGATCATACAAATGACTATTAACATAACCAAATAAATATTAACTAATAAAATAAAATATAACCAAAATCCGGAGTATTACAGTCTTGCAAATTCGATGAGGATTCCGAAAATGTATTTATTACCTTGATTCGGTGAACGAATGATGAAGAAAAATGGAGAAGAAGATGAAGATTTATGGAGGTTTTTGAGAATGAAGTTTACTGTATTATTGTTTTGAGATGTGAAATGTGTCGACACACATGGGTCTTAGGAGGGTTTTAGTTGTCCTTTCCCGTTTCAAGGAAAACGGGTTTGGATGAACGGGTTTTAAGTTAAGAATTCAAGTTGCAAAGTTTGTATTCGTCTTAAGAACTTAAGGTTCTTAAGACGGATCTTACTATTTATAAAAGTACTTTACGATAAATTATTAAAATATTATTTTATTACTTAAAATAATTAACAACCCTTAAAATATATTTTATAAAAATACGGGATGTTACAAGTATCTAACACTATACCTTAACACAGGAAAGTTAGACACAACAATCAATACTACAAGGAACATGGCATACGACGACTCCATTATACAATAACAGCAAGTCTACTTAGTCTCAGCGAATACAATCCCCTTGTAGTACGACAAACCAATCCACAGTCGTAGTCTAAATTTGGCCAGACTCTCGAGGTATAATCCTTTCTCGATTCGACAAGTGTCCAAAGACACCTCCAAGACTCGAACTAGTTGGGAACGAGATACCCCCGACTCAGGGTGGACAATCTGAAACCTGACCGGACACCTATCAACGGTCATACACAGTCTAGGTGAGAACAAGACATATAACAACTCATAGTATGACCTCCACATGCATACACGACACATCAACCCCAATATGTAATACTTCTACGATTCACAATAGAACTGTGACCTAAACACAATCAACAGTTCTACTATTCCATTGTACGACTTACTCAACCCTTAACTAATATCGGAAATTAGTTGAGGTGAGAGTCGGTTTCCCTTCCGGTTGCCCGGCCGGGGGGTCTTTCTCCTCAAACAAATATCCGAACCAAGTGTAAGAGCCGTCCAATTTCTTGGACTACAAACAAACTCAAATAATAAACGATATTCTTTGATAAACATCCAATCAACACTTAGTCAACTTCAGAAACCATTTGAGGCGAGAGCCGGTTTTCCTTCCGGTTGCCCGGCCAGGGGGTCCTAACATAAGTGCCGCCCAAGCTTTTGGACAACAAACACGCATACAAACCATATGGAAGAAGAATCAATACATTCCGACATGTAAATCATAAGTTAAGAACGATTTTCTCATGAACAGGGGCTCTCACCCGGTCAGACCATAGGGCGCCGGTCGGCCGGCTGAGAGTCCTTGACTCTAGCATCCATACATTCCAAGATTACTCATGGAGGGCTCTCAGCCGGTGGACCGGCCGCCGGCCACCCGGCTGAGAGTCCTTGACTCTCAATATCAACCTTCAAAAATACCAAGAAGGAGCTCTCAGCCGGCTGACCGCCTGCCGGCCGACCGGTTGAGGGTCCTTTCTCAACTTTCTTCAAAATCAACACTCGAGACTCTCAGTCGGTTGACCGGCCGCCGGTCACCCAACCGGTTGGGAGTCCCTGTTTCCAAAATCACACATTTCGACATGTTGAAACTTATGCAAAACTCATGGGTTCAATCCTACATCATGATTTCTACTCCAAATTCACTTTACCCAGTATTATTATAACTATAGCATGCATACTCATTCATTAGTAACATCAGAAATAATCTTCTTAAGATCAATTGCCCTAATTTCATCAAAATTACAATAAAAGCATGTTTAGACATCACAACACCTTATTCATCAATTTCAACACTTATTTAGCCTGTAAAACAGTAATTAACACATTACTAAGTTCCTACCAACATCAATAACCATAATCTCATGTGAAACACACAATCAAACCACAAAAATGTGCTAATATTTGACAAAGGTCGAGTTTTTCATAATCGTGACCTTTACTTAGCATAATCTTCGAGTTCCTCTTCGACAATCACCAGGCCGTCCTCCGGCTTGACACAAGCACCACCTAAAACCACAAAAACATGAATTATGAGGGTGATTTTGAGATTAGGGCGGAACAGCCCGGAAATGGGTGTAGCGAATTGAAAAACGAAAGTGATAGAAGGAACGGGAATCACGAGATGAAAGCGTAGGCGAAAACCTTGCGTCAATCGGAGCTGTAACGAATCCACAAGGTCGAATTTTATGAAGTTGAAGATTAGAAAATGAGAAAATGAATATGTCTGATGTTTTTGGTTGTTTCACCTTGAGCACAAGGGTTTATGAGGTGTTAAGGAAATAAGGAGGAAGGTTCCCCTCACAATTTGTTTTAAGTAAGATTTGAGACGGGTTTTACTTGAGTTGTTCGGGAATAAATGTAAACGGGAAAGCCAAGGAAATATATTTCATCCCAAGATATAAATTAACCTTAAGACGGAACTTACACGCTATTTATAAAATATGAGTTTACGAATTTAAATAAAATATTATTAAATTCCGCAAAGCACTTTAATTAATTTAAAATCATGTTTATGAAAATAAGGGATGTTACACCAACATAAGCAGCTAGCAGCGGGTACCAGCATCCGTGAAAGTGCGGGACGTAAGCATCTAATAGTAGGTAGCAGCAATAATAGAAGTAACAGTTGCACCATGCCAGCCGTGTAGCAGCAGCCACACAGTAGTGAAACGCCGCGCAACAGCAACATTTAAACAACAAAAGGCCAGCATACAATTAGTAAATCATAGTAGCAGCCAGTAACATGCAGCTATAGCGACAGTGAAAATGACAAACAGTAGCAACAACAACATACTAGGAGCACCACTGTTTCAATTCGACTTTGCAACTATCAGACCATAAACATGAATTTGTGACGGATACTCATTATCGACTAACTATTAAACATAAAATTCAGATCTTTCACACAAACAACAAGAAATCACATGACCAATTAATTTAAGACAAATGTCGAGTTTTCTCATTATCGTCACCTTCCAAGCAAGTTCTTCGCTCGAATCTTTAATTAAGTAAGAGTCATCTTTCAGGTCTTCAAGATTAGCTCCCTAAAAGCAAAGAAAACAAGTTAAACTAACCCAATTTCGAAATCACTCAAGAACATCCCGAAATTCGACTTGCATCATTCTCAAAATTGAAAAGATACAAACGTCGGGAAAGATGTAATGAGCGCGATGGCGAAAGAATTACCTTGTTTGGAGTTGAAACGAAATCGGGGTGATGACTTTAGTGAATGAGATCGGTATATACAAATAGAGTTTGGTGCTTGTCTTGAGGAAGAAGAAAATGAAATGGGAGGGAAGGTTATGAGGAAGCTTCCTTTTCTCTTTTCTTTTATCACAACTAATGAGTCGGGTTTTTTAGTGGAACGAAGTTGAGTAGGGATTATTTGAGAACAATATTGTCAAACGAGTTTCCAATATCTTAAGATTATAAAATCTAAAAATGAAATTTATACGATTTACTTCAAAATTAAGTTGACGAAATTAAATAAAATATATTAAATTTCCGAAAATCACATTAAATTATTAAAAATGCGAATTTCTAAAATACGGGATGTTACAATCACCCCAGCTTTCAAAAAGTTTCGTCATCAAAACTTGAAAACGGAAGGTAAAGGATTACAAAAAGCCAGTGCTAACAATCAAAACGTTTACTGGAATTTTGTTGTTTCAAAACTTAGAGTTCTTTCAAAGATTTTGAAAACAATTTACAAGGCACAAGTCTTCGTTATGGGACGTAGGGGTTCTCGTTGCGCATTCAAGAGCCCGACATTCCAAATCAGAGACTAGTCCAAGGCCAAGCCAAATCCAAAATTCAAAACCAAACTAATTAGGCGCCGATAAGCATAGTAAAATTCATCAGACATCTCCGATAACAAGCTCTAACACCAAACCAATGCTGAAATCAGTCAAAGTCGTAAATCATTCAACTTCTTAAAACCAGACTTTCCAAAAGCAGCTTCTATCTTCCAAATTTTCAAAATGAGTATAATTGGAACAATGACAAAAGTTTACCATCAACAAAGGAGGGAGCAGTTTCAGAGAAGTTACAGGATGCGGGGCGAAAAGAAGCGGCTTAAGAAACAGATTATGATTTTGACCAACTGATTTCCCAAGGCTCGGGCTTCAAAATCCTCACAAGATTTTCATCTCTGACATCCCAATTCAAGCAAGCTAGTTTATGGTTCTGATGAAACATTTCCTCAAGCGGCCTACTAAACTATAACTCCTCAAATTTAAAGGATTACCATCATTCAAATTTCCACTATTCCATAAGGTTTAGATATATGAGCTTCACAATTCTCCAAATGATACCTATATAACACTTCCAAGTTGCAAATCTCTATTCCATGGTGAACTCCTAAACATCACTGGTCATCTGTTAACACTCTCAAATTATTACCGAGTCCCCAAACTTCCATTTTCCAACAAATTACTCAATTCTACTCTCCCAACAATGGTGTATCCTTCAAATTTCCTCAAGTACTCCAATAGGTAAACGATGAGATCCATTAAGTAAGCTAAAGTCAAATACTTAGTCAACTCTTCCAAGTTAAATCCTAAATTTCTTCAATATTCACATACTGTTACCATTGTCTCTCATTCCTCATATAACACGTTATTCCTCAAGTTAAACACATCCTCAAAGTCGAGTAAAACCAACTTATCTCACTCATCTAATCAACAACATTAGCACCCTAAGCATACTCTTTCAAATTCTTCTATATCCTCGAGTATCTCGTCTAACTCTTCAAACGGTGTTATTTTCAATCCATAAATTTTCACAATGCAAGTATGATTCTCAAGATTAAATTCCACCTAATACTAAGTATACATACAACTCAACTTTTAAGTATGTACTCTATCACCCACTCTTACTCTTCCAATTGGATAAACAACTAGACATTTGGATCACCAAAACATGTCTCATGATACTTCTTAGGTTTTCCTGAAATAGCAACATCGCTCAAAACGGTTTGGTTTATCACCAAGAACTAATCCCACAAATCCAATTAAAGGGGAGGTTTACCTACATGGTACCTCGGGAAGGCGAGTGACAAGGTCAATTTGAAAAGATAAGAAGATAGATTTCAAGTATGGCACACAAATATACAAGGAGAAAGGATGTGCATCCGGAGTTATCAAGAAGGTGATGCGCAAAGAAAGAGAAGTATCTTCAAGGTTCATAAGCATCCTCCAACGGTACCACAAATCGTCCATCTTCAATAGAAAACACCGGTCTGTTAGGTTTAACTAGTTGCTCATAAACTAATTTAGTCATACTAACAAAACCCTTTAATTAACTTTTAATTAACATATTTATAAACTCGTTTATTAGATCTTATGCATGCTCTTATATGCGGAAAGAGGAGAAAATGAACCCTTACACACGGTCCAAGAATGTGCTAGGATGATCCTCCGAGTACCCAAATTAGAATACCTCCTCCGGATGCACCAAGACAACCCCTCAATGAACCGAAACTTTGTATGCTAGACTAGGAATCGATTTCTTCCTTAAACTAATTCTAATCACTCTTATTAGAAATATATTTGAATACTACTTTTAGTATAAGTTATTATCTTATAATAAGTAATTTAGAGGTTGAATAATCTCTCCTTGCTTTTTGGGATTTTCGGCTAGGGCAAGAAGAAGAACAAGAGAATGAATATGATGTATACTTATATATATCAAGCATGCTTATTATAATTTAAGATAATCAAATTAATCTTAAGCATGGTTTATGGGGAAGGGGTTGCCGGTTTTGGGAAGCCTCAAAGGGGAACACCTTCACTTCTCAAGACACTAGGGAGGCATCTAGGTTAGTGTTCTCAAGGTGGTCTTTTAATGATTGTGTTTTATACATTAATAAACACAAAACATAACCTTAACTAACCTCACCAAAACCGGCTACCATAATCCATAAAATGGATTTCATTTTACAATTTGTCAAATGTACAATTGTATAAAGTGTGACATCTTATATGTCATTAAGATATAAAATACTTTAGTACATTTAAAACATATAAATATTTATCCCATAAATATTATACATAATTAAATAAATCATATTTATTCAATTAATAAGTAATTCGAAATTACTAATGTAAAATGATCATTTATCGTCAATACGATTTACAACCTTTGTATTAATTTCAACCCAATTCATTCTAATTACGATATCTTAAAATATCGTTTAATGTTTAACAATTGACACGTTTCAATTTTAAACATAAATCTTACAATAAGATTTTAACCTCTAATGTCTCGATACACGAGTTTAAGGAATATGATCAAATCGTATCAATATACATTTGATCACTTTATCAATTAAGGGAATTGTCCTAAAGGTGTGACCTAAAGGGATCAACTGACCATCACCGTCATACGACAGTAATGTCAAACTCTAGCTAGCCAATCATTACCGATTAATGTTGGTCAGTTGACTAATAATTCATATCATCCCTTGTGCATTCTTGTTATGAGATTTAATTACGTGATCGCCCTATTGTTGAGGACACATTTCCCAACACGGTCTTGATCGTCAAATGGATGAGCTCACGGTTCGTCGATTAAAAGATATAAAAAGTAAACTCATTGACAATCAACAAACGCGTTAGGGACTAATAAAAGCAATCACAATACAGACTACCACTTGTCCTTAAATCTACCCATCTCTCACTCATTATTTGGAGTATTGGTCAAGTTAAGTTTGGGGATCACATGAGTGCGTCGGGAGCGATAACGCTCTGATACCAACTGTAAAACCCCTCGCGGCAGCGGAGAGTAAAACATAGAAAAGCGTGCAATTTTTGCGCGGAATTAAAACTTTAAACATACTTAACTAATATACGAGGTGGATTACAATAACCAAAATGTGTAAAAAATAAAACATAGATAAGTAAAAGTATTAAATACAAAACCCAGCCCGGGATAGGATATCCCTACAGACACAAGAAGAAATGTCAAAAGAAGGTCTAGCTACACGATAAAGGTAATGTCATCGATGAAGGATCATCGCTCGCTAGCCTCAACATAACCCCCTGCAAACAGCAATCACCAACCTATATACATGAAAAGATGTACGCCACAGTCAGTGGGGAGTGACTAGCTAGAGGGTCTCCTAGCCACCTATTGTCATTAACACATACACAGGTAAACACATTAACATGCTCCAACATAAACACGGATTATAAGAAGCATTAACATATATCATCATGTGATTACCAAGAATAACCAAGTATCATACATCCATAATCACATACTAAAACTTGCTCAATAACTGATTCGTCAACACAAGAGATAGGTCACCAAGTGATTCGACTCCAACTAGATAGGTCGACAATCGACTCTACAACAAACGAGCTAGGTCAACCAAGTGACTCTACTCCAACAATATAGGTCGACAATCGACTCACAATACAGGTCGACAATCGACTCAACTAGACTTGTCGACAATCGACTCGGCTAGACAACTATGAGCATGCCGACAATCGGCTCGTCTATACAACTACAGAAGTCCACAATCTCAAACTATACAACTGTAACATTTCATGCCCATTTGTGCCTTGCCTAGATTTTATCGTGTTTCGAGTCTATATTGGGTACGTGATATATGTTTAAGTATGAGTAAGGTGCTATATGAGTGTGGTTGAACTTCGGGACGAAGTTCATTTTAAGGGGGGAAGGCTGTAATACATCTCTTTTTCGAAACTCGGGTTTTGACTCAGAGTTAACGTTATAAGTTTTATTTTATATTACGGATTTATATTAATTATTATCGTAAGTAGATATACCAATTAATAAAAATGTTACGAGTTATACGTGTATAACGAGTTGCGCCCGGTTCGAATTACGTAAAGAATCTAGTATGTATAATCATAATAAGGTGTGGCTTGTGATTGGGCCAAGAATCTCACGACCCAATCACAATGCCCTTACACGCTCAACCCCACACAAACCCTACCCTTAAGCGCACAACCCTACCACCACGCTCTTCCTTATAAACTCGTATGCCTCCCCCAATCCAAAACCCTACTTTCCTTCATCTGCCTCCACTCGAGAGAGAGAGAGAGAGAGAGAGAGAGTGAGAGAGAGAGAGAGAGAGAGAGAGAGAGAGAGACAGAGAGAGAGAGAGAGAGAGAGAGGTAGAGTGAGTGAGGCGGCGACGACGGTGGTCAAGGGCATTTTCAGGGGAGCTTTCGAGTCAGTTTCCGGCGAGGCTAAGGTGAGTATGTTGTTCCCCTCTCGTTTTTGTCTCCTTTTCGTGTCGTTCTTTGAAAGCATCGTTGGGGTCGGGTTTTGGTGGTGGTCTGAACTTAAGTGGCGGTCCTGGGCGTCAGAAATGGTGGCGGCAGTAGGGCTGATGGGTTAGAATCGTTCATATAGGGATTGGGTGGTGCCACCGTTGACTCGGGGGAGGTCGACACGGTGGTACCACGGTGTCTTTGGGTCTGTCAACGAGGGTGATGTCAGTGGTGGTTTTGGTTGGTGTCGGAATTTCTTACGGTGGCGTTAAATTGATAAGTAGCGTCGGCAACATAGTGGTCAAGGCGGGTCAGGGGTCGCCGGTAGTAGTCGAAGGGGTTGTCGACGGTGGTGGTGAGATGGTCGGTGTTGGGTGTCGGGTGGTTGCCGGCAGGGGCGGTTGTGGGGGCTGGTGTCACGCGTTTTGGGGTCGTCGTGGTTGGTAACGTAGCATGGGTTAGTTTGTATTATTATTATTATTATTATTATTATTATTATTATCATTATTATAATTGTTATTATGGTATCATTATTATTATTATTACTAGTGGGTTATGGTTATTATTAGTATTATGGTTATTATTACTATATTTGTTATTACTCAAGTTTAGTTGGATAGTTTACGTTTTGACAAAGTTTACATTTCGGGAAGTTTCTACTTCGGGAAACTTTCCGAATTTAGCAAGTCACTATAATACTTCTTTCTATCTTTACAGACACTCACCCTGTGCTTAATGTGTGATTTGAGCGACCCGCGAGAGTCCTTTATGAAAAGTCTCTATAGTCGATAGATTTGCAAGTTTGACAACTTCATAACTCGTTTGCATGATTCATTTACTATTTCCTTGTTGACATTGCATTAAATTGGTTTAGGCTTACATGTAAATTTCGCTCTGAGATTGAAATCGTTCTATTAGTTTAAGATCGAGTGTAATTCTTTCTTGAGGATAAGCAAGGTTTGGTTTGGGGAATTTGATGCGTGTCTATTTTATGATGTTTTACATCTATTTTTACACGCATTTCAGATCTCATTTACAATTTTTAGCCGCTATTTCCCTATATTTGTCTACTTTCGTATTTTTATGCTATTTTGCAGAATTATGCGGAAAAGAGGCGATTTCGAGCCAAATGCTACCCTTAGGATTTTTGCGTAGCCAGAGGAACTAAGGAATGAAGAGAGAACGAAGCCCAACACGCAAATCAAGGACCACAAGACCAACTTATTAGGATTTTACGAGCTGACACACAGGTGCCTCGGTCGACCGACCGCGCTCACTGGTCGGTCGACCAAAGCATCTGACAACTTAAGTCCAGAATTCGAATTTCAAGATCAGAAAGCAGGACAGGCCCGATAACCGGTCGACCGACCGAGGCCACTGGTCGGTCGACCACGATGGAAGACTTCACAAATTCGCAAAACCCCACAACGTGATTAGGTCAAGAGAGAAAGCTTTGAGAAACTCTTATAAAACCTAACCCCGTCATTAGCACTAATCATCCAGTTTTTCCAATCTCTTAATCCTCCAATATTTTTATTTATTTCAATTTTTGTAGAATTAGAAATCTCTTTAGGTTTACAATAGTTGTTTTAGTTTATTTCTTAAGCGACATTCTGATTCCACGCAATTCAATAAGTTTAATCTTTCTGCCCTATTTCCTTTGTACGGTAATCATCTTTTCGTTTCAGTTTATTATTATACGTTACTGTTATACCGGTTAGATAGATTCCCAAAACCTTTTGTTAATTGAATGTTTATCATGTTTATCGCTATGAGTATCGTCATTATAATCATTGTTGTTGTTTCTACTGTTTTTATGCGTAGCTAAATTCATATGTTAGGATGTAGGTAAGTTAACGGCGTAGATGGCATGAATTAGGGCGACCTGTAGCAGACCCTGGTCGACCGACCGGCTTAACTGGTTGGTCGACTGAGGTAGTTAGTCGACCGACTGGATTAGCTGGTCGGTCGACCAACCACGCGTATGTTCAGACCTTTTTTGCTTCGTTAATTATAATATCTTATGACGAGACCTAAAGGAGACTTGTAGGATGCGAGTAATGACTAACCCAAGATTAAAAGATACGGGGAGGGCATTAGTTAACGTTTTAAGACAACTAGGTTACTAAGACTGAAAGGTATGTGACCTAGACTTTAGGAATCACCTATATTGTTGGCACCGGATATTTGTGAGACCTAGGAACTAATAGCATAGGCCAAAAGGAGCTATTAGATAACATAGACCGAGAGGATTTGCTATACCCCTTACGCGACTGCAGTACAAGTTGACCTAGACTATATGCCATCGTAACATTAACGAACCGATCATCCTAACATCCTTTTACCATAGTTTTTATTCACATATTTGTTTCAGTTTTATCTTGCTTTAATTTGTTTGACTTAGTAAAGGCCAAAACACAATCAAAACCTCCAACTTGTTACCTTAAGACTTAAACCTAAAACAATAAACACTCTCATCCTCCTTGTGGTTCGACCCTTGACTTACTCTATCTATAGTTTAAGTTTAGGAATATAAATTTTATCTTTGACACCCACAACGACGGGTATCAAATTTTGGCGCCGTTGCCGGGGAGGTAGCGCTAGTATTTTTTGTTTTTTGTTTTTGTTTTATTTTTGTTTAAGGAACTTTGTTCCTTAAACTGTTCTCACTTTTTCTTATAGTTTCTCTCTTATGTGCAGGTGAGTTCAAGGAGAACTTCTTCCACTTGATCTCGAACTTGAGAGGACACTTAGGACAAAGAGAAAACTTTTTCAACAGGATAAAGAAGGAGGTTCTCCATCTTCTTTATTCCAAGAAGACATCTTTCCCCAACCACCATCACAAAATCACATCCTTACACCAAATCAACTACATAACCCACCCACACCCACCTCACTCACAAATACCGAAATTCCTAAAACCGACGGAGAAAAAGAGATGGCAGAGGAAGCTAGCATCACAAGTCATTCCATGCCGCAGGTAAAGGACCTTTACAAGGGACGGGTAAACCTTTCGAAGCCAAACCCTCCTACATCTCCATGGTGGAGAAAAACCAGTTTGGGGGAGCGGCAAACGAAGACGCGGCAAAGCACATAGAGATATTCACTAATTATATATGTTCTATCGCGCCTCCCGATGGGGTTACCCAAGACCAAATCAAGCAAAGAATGTTCATTTTCTCTCTTCGAGACTCAACAAGGGAATGGTATAGAGATCTAGACCGCACTGCTGCGGGTGTTACTGACTGGAACACGTTAGCATTAGCTTTCTACCGGAAGTATTACTCCGCGTCGAAAACTAATGCTTTGAGGGCCCAAATAACAAGCTTTAAACAAGGGTCGGCTGAAGACTTCAGTGAGGCGTGGACACGTTTTAAGAGACTTGTTCGATCCATCCCTCATCATGGATTTGAACAATGGTTTCTTTGTAATCAGTTCTACAATGGCTTGTACGACGACAACCGTGCTTATCTTGATGTCGCGGCCAATGGGTGTTTTAAGCAAAATTATGGGGAGACCAAAGGTCTCAAGATAGTTGAAGATGTTGCTGTGCATAGAGCCGAACACGGGACTTCCTGTGGTAACCAAAGGAAAGCTGAGTCCTCAGTGGCTGCGATTGAGGCTCTTGTAGCTCGGTTCGATAAATACGAGCTAGGTGGAGGAAGTAAGGGTGGAATGTACCAAGTGAATGCGGTATCGGATGGACCATTCACTTGTGAGAGATGCGGTGGAGAGGGACATATTTCCAAATTTTGCACAACTCCGATGAAACATGTGCGGCTTTCCAACATTATCGTGGGAATAATTTTTATGTTCCAAATAATGTCCACCCCAACATGAGGTGGACTGGCCAAAATGTCCAAAATCCACAACCCCCACCGCAACAAAGCTACATCCCACCCCATAAGCAAAATTTCCAAAAACAACCTTTTGTCCCACAACAACCCTCAAACCCACCTCAAAGTACCGAGACCATGATCCAAAATCTCATGGGAATGGTACAAAAGGAGTCCCAAGCAAGGGAAGCCGGGATGAAAATACTAGAGGCTCAGATTGCTCAAATTTCGAGCAAAAATAGTACGAGAGCTCTAGGTCAACTTCCAACCCAAACCGACCAGAAGAAGGAGATTCTAAATATCATCTCCTTGAGGAGTGGAGCGAAGGTGGGAGATTCTATGGATGTAGAGAAAAAGAACCAGAAAAATCAGGGTACGAGTAGTAGTGGAGGTGGTCGACCGACCATTGCTGTCAGTCGGTCGACCACTGACGGGAACTCAGAAGCTGATCCAGTAGCTACTGGAAGGAGTAATAGAGGCCGGTCGACCGACCGAGGAGAGTGGTCGACCGACCACAACAACTAAAGAAGCAGAACCGTTCAGGCCTGAAATGCCTGAGAACTTAAAGCAATTCATGTTTCGAGGCGACAACGCCCCGAATTTTTTGAAGAGAGCTGTGAATGTTGAAAGCTCTACTCCTCCATATCCGGAAAGGCTAATCCCGACGAAGGAACAGGTATCCTTCGAAAAATTGAAAGATGTAATCCGTAACCTTAATGTGCAAGTCCCCTTCCTTGAGTTAGTCCAACAAGTCCCTTCTTATTTAAAATTCATGCGTCAACTCTTAACTAGGAAGCGGTCTTTAGGACAGGTAGAGTCAGTTGCACTAACTGAAGAGTCTTCTATTTTTTTATCTCATGTCATAGCACCCCAAAAACTAGAAGACCCAGGTAGCTTTTCGGTCCCATGTAACATAGGCACCTTACCGGTCATGAAGGCGCTTTGTGACCTAGGGGCTAGCATTAGTGTGATGCCTTTAAGTGTAGCTAAAAAACTAGGAATGACTACCTTTGCTATGACCAGCATGACGGTTTAGATGGTGAACCGTACCTCGGTAGAACCAATAGGGGTGTTAGAAAACATCCTCGCCCGCATTGACAGGTTCTTTTTCCCCGTTGACTTTGTGGTATTGGACATCCCCGAGGATGCCCATATACCTATTATTCTAGGGAGACCCTTCTTGCACACCACCGGTGCAATTATTGATGTGGGAACTGGGACCTTGACCTTCAAAGTGGGGAAGCATTCTATAATTTTTGGGTTATCCTATAAGAAAAAGGACGTCATGACCCCCATTACTTGCAATGCATTGGCTTCCGAAAGGAAGTATGAGGTCGTTACCGAGTCTCCTACTTTGGAACCTATATCAATTCTTGCTATTACACCTCCGCCCGAGGTTGGGAGCAATATGGAGGACATTCTTGTTACACCTTTTGCAGGAATCAAAGTGGGGAAGCAAAAAGAGCAAGGAGGGGAGCCTACAGTCAAAGAGCCTATCGTGCAAAGGGGAGGACTTGGAATTTTGAGCTACGGATCGGATGATGAGCCCGACGAGGTGGATAAGGAGGACAAAAAGAAAAGAGAGGAGGCTAGAGAAGATGAACCGTCACATATGCTTTGTGACGGGTTGGAGACATGCTTCGCAATCAAGACGAACACGGTGGAGGCCACCGTCATGTAGCCAAAAGCCGTGGTCCGAGATATTCCTCATCTTTCGCGGATACGTTTTTTAGCATTTATGGTTTTTAAGACTTTTTTATTTTCTGTTTTAAGACTTTTTAAGTTTTCGTTAGACTTAGAACTTTTGCTTTCGTTGTTTTGTTTGAGATAATTAGACTTGGTACTTTGGATTTTTGCTCATGTTTTGGGCGCGTATATACTGTTTACAGGTTTGAGAAAAGATTAAGTCAGTCCAAACGAGTTAGTTCCGAGAAGAAAAAGAACACTGCACAGGAAGAGTGGTCGACCGACCAGAAGCATCAGTCGGTCGACCAAGTCCCTGCAGCCCAGATCGTCACTGTTACCCGTCACTTGGTCGGTCGACCAAGTGGTGTGGTCGGTCGACCACTATAGCTGCTACAGCCTGTCCGTACTTACCTCGGGAAGCGTGAAACACGATTAGGGAGGTTTTTTTCCTTACTCTTTCTTCTATGCTTTCAATTTCCTTCTCATTTTTTACACCTTTAAACTATTATTTAACACCCAAAAGACGGTTAATCCCCGAAAAGGGTTATCTTCTTGACCCTTTTTCAAGTCTTTGGAGTTGCACTGCTGGCCACCGAAACCTCCTAAGCTCCCGCTGGTTTGGGGAGGTTCCCATTTGCGCTAAATCCGTTGAGATCCTTCTATGTTTTTCCTTTGTTTTCCTTTTACGCCTTTCCCTTCTTTTTCATAACTTTTGCTCATGCTATTGCACAATGGGGACATTGTGCGGTTTGTTTTGGGGAATGGTTTTGTGACACACTCATTTGTTTTACTGCATTTTGTCACACGTTTATTGTATTTATGTTTTGCATCGTTTATTTTTATTTTCCTTGCATATACAAGAAATCCAAAAAAATTAGAAAAATTCAAAAATTTCAAAAAAATGCATGTTTAGTTTAGCATATAGGTCAAGTCGGAACGAGAGTATTTCAATAATGACTTTGCACTTTGACATGTTTATGTCTATGCCTTGCTTTTCAACATGTTTAGTAGTAGAATCGTATGCATTTCCACGAGTTTTTGCCAAACTAATTGCTTTTCTTGAGACTTGACTTAACCCTTGGCAAACTACTTCATTTTCTGAGTTCTGGAGCTTATTTCTGGTTTCATACATAACCAGTTGCTTAGGATTGTGAGTAGTACTCCCCTTGAAACATGTCACATCAATATGCATAAGCATGAACATGAACTGCTATACACATGTATGCTATCTTATTTTGTGAGTCTTGACACGTGCACTTGAGGCCTTTTCTCTTGTTTTACCCATAAGCCTTACATAACCATTTTTGCCTTTTTGTCCCTAAAACTACATCCCATACTTAGCCTACCTTATCAAGCTAGTATTTGTGGTCGCGGGAACTTTTTGAGTCATCTTTTGGTTATTGTATGTCTACATGAGAAAAGAAAGAAGGAAATAAAGAAAAAGAAGGAAAAGGAAAAAGAAAAAGAAAAACAGAAAAAAAGAAAGAAAAAGAAAGAAGAAATCGAAAAAACACTACAAGTCAGTCGACCGACCGCATCACCTAGTCGGTCGACCAACTGACAGAAACCGGAACATGAAACTGTTCATAAAATACCTTTCTTTTATTTTTATTTCTCCCGTACTTCATTCGAATTAATTAGGAGTCTTTTCCTCTAAAAAATTGTGAGATTTGTGCTACAAAATAGCACCGTGTTTAAAGTCCCTTGGGTTTGAAAGTTGTGAAATCTTTCATAGTTTGGATTCCGTTGTTTGCTAGCTTAGCTATCTAAATCCACATATCCAATACCATCTTAGCCTTTCTTACCCATTACCTCACTCATCTTTCTTTACCTCAGCTTGTGTCAAAGTCACTAGATTGGTATGTATATGCACGGTTGTAGAGATTTTTTTCATGTTAGATTGCAAGCATGTTTTCATGGGTCGAAGTTAGGTGAGTGTCTTTACAAAATACTTCTTTCTATCTTTTACATACACTCACCCTGTGCTTAATGTGTGATTTGAGCGACCCGCGAGAGTCCATTGTGAAAAGTCTCTATAGTCGATAGATTTGCAAGCTTGACAACTTCATAACTCGTTTGCATGATTCATTTACTATTTCCTTGTTGACATTGCATTAAATTGGTTTAGGCTTACATTTAAATATCGCTCTGAGATTGAAATCGTTCCATTAGTTTAAGATCGAGTCTAATTCTTGCTCGAGGACAAGCAATGTTTGGTTTGGGGAATTTTATGCGTGTCTATTTTATGATGATTTACATCTATTTTTACACGCATTTCAGAGATCAGTTATGAGTTTTAGCCGCTATTTCACTATATTTGTCTACTTTCGTATTTTTATGCTATTTTGCAGAATTATGCGGAAAAGAGGCGATTTCGAGCCAAATGCTACCCTCGGGCTTTTTGTGTAGCCAGAGGAACTAAGGAATGAAGAGAGAACGAAGCCCAACGCGCAAATCAAGGACCACAAGACCAACTTATGAGGATTTTACGAGCTGACACACAGGTGCATCGGTCAACCGACCGCGCTCACTGGTCGGTTGACCAAATCATCTGACAACTTAAGTCCAAAATTCAAATTTCAAGATCAGAAAGCTGGACAGGCCCGATAACCGGTCGACCGACACCGACCGAAGCCAGTGGTCGGTCGACCACGACACAGACTTCACAAATTCGCAAAAGCCCACGACGTGATTAGGTCAAGAGAGAAAGCTTTGAGAAACTCTTATAAAACCTAACCCCATCATTAGCACTAATCATCCAGTTTTTCCAATCTCTTAATCCTCCAATATTTTTATTTATTTCAGTTTTTGTAGAATTAGAAATCTCTTTATGTTTACAATAGTTGTTCTTAGTTTATTTCTCAAGCGACATTCTAATTCCATGCAATTCAATAAGTTTAATCTTTCTGCCCTATTTCCTTTGTACGGTAATCATCTTTTCGTTTCAGTTTATTATTATCCGTTATTGTTATACCGGCTAGATAGATTCCCAAAATCTTGTTGTTAATTGAATGTTTATCATGTTGATCGCTATGAGTATCGTCATTATAATCATTGTTGTTGTTTCTACTGTTGTTATGCGTAGCTAAATTCATATGTTAGGATGTAGGAAAGTTAACGGCGTAGATGGCATGAATTAGGGCGACCTGTAGCAGACCCTGGTCGACCGACCGGCTTAACTGGTCGGTTGACTGAGGTAGTTAGTCGACCGACTGGATTAGCTGGTCGGTTGACCAACCACGCGTATGTTCAGACCTGTTTTTCTTCGTTAATTATAATATCTTATGACGAGACCGAAAGGAGACTTGTAGGATGCTAGTAATGACTAACCCAAGATTGAAAGATACGGGGAGGGCATTAGTTAACGTTTTAAGACAACTAGGTTACTAAGACTGAAAGGTATGTGACCTAGACTTTAGGAATCACCTATATTGTTGGCACCCAATATTTATGAGACCTAGGAACTAATAGTGTTGGGGCTGGTGTCCTTGACAATTAAGTACAATGACTTATTAAATCTCTTTAAGGATCACAAGGGCATACTTCAGTATTATTACCAGTTGATCCACGTTTATCAATAACGGTTGGCTTGCTAGATAAGTTTGACGTTATTGTCATACGGATGGCGGTGGTCAACTGGTCCCTATACGTCACACCTATAGGACACGTTTGAGAGATGTGAAGGTATGAAAATACAGTCACATTTTGCCGGATATGACTAAACAGTTAGTCAGAGGTATTGACTACTAAAATAGTCAATAAGATGTTGAGATTATTATTTAATACGGATTAAATAATTTTAGCTAATACGGATTAGATGATTAAATTCGTAAATTAAATATAAACAGTTATATTTAATTAAATATTGTATTCGCGAATTAATATAAACAGTTATATTAATTTAGGTAATTATACAATATCGTATTTTATCAGACCATTATTAATATATCGACTGTATTAATAACTGGTAACATGTTACGATTTATAAATAAAACCCGCGGACAACTTATAGCTAATTGGGTCGAATCACGCATTGGGATAAGGTAAGAGTGGAAAGCCCACTCCTACCCAAACCCTATTTCGGCCGGCTAGTATTACAAAAGGAGGAGACTTCTCCTTTTGTCAGACTACTCTTGTTGCACTGTTTAACAAATCTCAAAAGAAAATTAGGGTTTGAGAGCATTCTTCTCCCATAACCCAGATCTCACATCTAAAACTCAAAAGGCTCTCCCAATATTGCAAGGCAGTTGGAGAGGATTTCTAGCACTCGCGGCCTCGTCTCATTCTAAGTCTTGGGTGCAAGTTATAGGAGGGAATTTGTGTTAATTCCTGTTCTTAGGCCTTTTGCGCGAGGACTAAAGGTTGTACTTCTTTTCTTATGCTTTTTAATCTTATGACGATATTCACGACTGTAATTTTCATTATAATCCTGCAATTAAAGGGTGAATACACGTTTTATTCCCCACAAGTGGTATCAGAGACTTAGGCCATGAAATTTTACAATTGTGTTTTTCATAAGATTTAAAATTTTGGAAAAACCGTGCATTCTGCCTAGGCACTCGATCGAGTCTCTGTTGCACTCGATCGAGTGCCCTTGTACCAGGCCTCGCGCGTGTGATTTTAGGGTTGCAATCGATCTTGTTTTCGATTCTTATTTGCATATTGTTAATTAATCGATATTTTTAGCAATATGTGGATCTTTTGTTGTTTTTATTTTTGATTTACACGTTTTATATCAAGATAAAAACTCGGTTTGATTTAAAAGTGCAGCGATTTGCAGTTTTTACGAGCCACTCGATCGAGCCCTGCTGCACTCGATCGAGTGACACTGACACTCGATCGAGTGCCCCTGTTGCTCGATCGAGTGCTCTCGTTTCGGGCAGTTTGTTTTCGAAAATAACTTGTTTCTTATTTTCACATGGCTTAAAATAATATACTATATACGGAAATAGTATATTATTTACTGAAACGGTTCACCCTCGTTTGATACATATTGTTTTAAAACAGTTTAAAATAATGGATTATATGTTTATTAAAATTGGTGATTAAAGCGGTATAGTCACATAATTTTAATCTTAAAAGGTGGTTTGGTATAAATTTATTAATCATAATAACAGTATTATGTCATGTATAATTTTTATTTAGTTCATGCATTTTATTTATCGTCTTGTGAATGCTTAGTGAATGCTTTCAATAACGTATTTATTTTTGCAAACTGTTGTAACTTAGTGTGGCCTTAGAAGATTGTGTTACCGTAATGATGGGACACAGTCTTGCTTGTAATTTTGAGATCTAGAATCTCCGGTTTTGGGTTTTTGCCATGTAATTACTTTTGTATTTAAATTAGAATGTATCTAGGACTACTTTTGTAATTTAAATTAGTAATTTTGTGAAGACCAAAGACGGAGACCGGATGCTCACTCCCGCTGCAAGGACCAAGATGGAACATCAAGACAAGCTTCTAGGGTCCAACGGTGGATTCCAAGTTGTTTTATGTTTATTTTGGTAGGATAGGCCACACTAGGACTTTTATTTACGTTTATTGCATTTATCTTTATGCTTTCATCGATAATAGCTTGCATCATATTCCGCCTAAAAACCAAACCACCTATATCATGCCTGAAAACTGACTCATGTAGAGGTCACGCGTTAGTTTTCTGTGACAATACAAATGTCACATGTCAATTGTTAAGCCATCACTTTATTTAATTCATTCACGCAAATGCTAGTTTTTAGTTCACTTAAATATGGTTAAATAAAAGTTGATGGGGTCTTCCTCGTATAACCAAAAATTGAGATTAGTCTTTATAAATCAGCCTCCCATGAATCCCTTCTTCGTCGGTAGGCATAATATGACCCCTTCTACGTCGGGTAAGTGGGAACAGATGATTTATTTTATCTCAACATCATGGTCACTCGATAATATCTAGTGACTGAGATGAACTAATAGATAGGATATACGGAAATCTATCGACCAAGAGTTCTAACGATTGGAATTAGCCAAACTGTGGGCTTATCAATATACGGAAATTGAGTCTTGGGATCGTTTATATAATTCTTGAGGGAGATCAATTATATAAATGCGTGAGTCTACGAGTTTAAATTCAATTTAATATAGACTTAGATCACAACAATAAGTTGCTTATATGGTTTTGTTTTATCTTCTTTTCAGTGTAGAACACGTTTATTAAAACTGTTGTATAACTAAAATGGCTGGTGAAGACCCAATGCCAAGTGCCAAGCTAGCACGTGAATCCTGGCTAAAGGCCTTCATGGACTCCATGAATCAGTCAACCAGACTGAGGAATGATGGGTCAAACTTCTCTGACTGGGAGGCAGCACTACGGAATGTTGCCATTGCTGACGGAAAGCTTAAGTATTTAACTGACCCCATTCCGGCACACCCAGGAACTGGAGCTAGAGCCAACGAAATTCGCGCCCATAGCGATTTCGTCATGGAAGCGGGTGCGATAAAGAACGTACTCATCTATGCAATGGAATCCAATTTGCAAAGACGCTTCATAACCCATGGTGCAAACAAGATTTTCACCACGCTCTCTAACGAATTCTCCAAGGCTCCGAGAATCGTTTCTTATGAGCATACCTGTCGCTTCTTTGAGGCGAAACTCCAGAAGGGCCAAGCTGTTAGCCCACATATTCTCAACATGATTGAGAATATCGAGAAACTGGAGACCCTAAACTGCAAGATCAGTGAGAACATAATCGTTGATCGTATGCTTCATTCGCTTCATGATGGGTTCGCCCTCTTTAGGGCCAACTACTACATGAACGACATGAAGAAGACTCCTCATGAGCTCCAATCCCTTCTCGTACAGACTGAGAAGGATCTAAAGTTAAGTGGGAGCATGAAGCAGGATGTTCTCATGATCGCCAGTAAGGGAAAGGGTAAAGGGAAGGCTAAAGCTCAGGGCGACCTAGCAGTAGGTAAGCCCAGGTTCAAGAAACCAGGATTTGCTAAGAGTGGGCCAGGTGAGTCGAGCAACTCACAGGGCAAGATAAAGAGCAAGGATACAAGCATGGAATGTCACCATTGCCACAAGACTGGGCATTGGAGGCGCTCATGCCCCGTGTATCGCGAGGACATTAAGGCAGGCCGTGTTACTCCTGTTGGTATGTCTTCTTCTTCTTTTATTCACATGATTGAGATTAACCATGCAAGTTGCGGAACTTGGGTACTTGATACTGGTTGTGGTTCCCATCTATGTAATCATGTGCAGGGCCTCCCAAACCAAGAACCCCTAATCAAGGGTGAGGTGGACCTGCGAGTCGGGAATGGAGCACGTGTTGCTGCAGTCTCGAAGGGAACATACGTGATCCAGCTTCCAAGTGGATTCGAGTTATTTTTATATAACTGTTATTATGTTCCTAGTTTATCCAAAAACATTGTTTCAGTTTCTGCACTTGACAAACTCGGCTTTTCATTTGTAATAGAGAATAATAGCTGTATTTTCTCCTTACACAATATGATATATGGCAAGGCAGTTTCCATGAATGGAATTTATGTTTTAGATCAAACTACCGAGATATTACATGTGAATAACAAGAGATTAAAGGTAGGTGACAAAGATCAAACTTACCTATGGCATTGTCGTATGGGACACATAAATGAGAAACGCGTAAAACAGCTCATACAGAATGGAGCTATATCGCCCTTTGATTTCGAATCATATGGCACGTGTGAATCATGTCTCATCGGCAAAATGACTCGTATTTCCTTCAAAGGTGTTGGAATGCGCGCTGCCGACCTATTAGGACTCATACATACAGACGTATGTGGCCCTATGTCGATCGACGCACGAGAAGGCTATAGGTATTTCATCACTTTCACGGATGATTTGAGTAGATATGGCTATGTCTACTTGATGAAACATAAAAGTGAATCATTTGACAAGTTCAAAGAATACCAGAATCGGGTACAGAACCAGCTGGGTAGAAAGATTAAAGCACTACGTTCGGATCGTGGTGGTGAGTATCTTTCACACGAATTTGATCAACACCTTAAAGACTGTGGGATCGTGCTACAGTTGACTCCACCTGGAACACCACAATTAAATGGTGTGTCCGAACGGAGAAATCGAACTCTAATCGATATGGTTCGATCCATGATGAGTCACACCGTCGTGCCTGATTCATTGTGGGGCTATGCTCTTTTGTCGGCCGCTCTAATACTTAACCGAAGTCCGTCTAAAGCTGTTGACAAGACTCCATACGAATTATGGAAGGGAACGGTCCCTAACTTGTCCTTTATTCGGGTTTGGGGCTGCGAGGCTTATGTCAAGTGGAGACACGAGGATAAGCTCGGCCCGCGATCGGTCAAAACATACTTTATAGGCTATCCAAAGGGAACTTTTGGTCATTACTTCTACTCGCCAACCGAACAACGTGTTTTTGTTGCGGCCAGTGCGACGTTCTTAGAGAAAGAATTTCTCGAGAACAAGTCGAGTAATAGAACCTTCGATTTATCGGAGGTTCAAGAACCAACTACCGAGCAACCATTGGAGGAAACAGTTCCTTCAACCGAGGCTGCGGTAGATATTCCTGAGGAACCTAGGAGGTCGGGAAGAGTCTCTATTCCACCGGACAGATACATTGGTATGGTCGAGGAACACGATACAGATGACGTCTTACTCCTAGAGGGTAATGAACCCACAACCTATAAAGGTGCCATGACCAGTTCTGACTCAAAGCTATGGCTAGAAGCCATGCAATCCGAGATGGACTCCATGTATGAGAACAACGTGTGGGATCTTGTGGACCTACCTGCAAAGGTACGTCCCCTTCAATGCAAATGGCTTTACAAGATAAAGCATGTCGTGGAAGGACAACAAGATATCCACAAGGCTAGACTAGTTGCTAAAGGTTTCACCCAAGTGCCAGGCTTGCACTACGATGAGATCTTTGCACCCGTAGTCATGCTACGTTCCATTCGGATTATCTTAGCGATCGCTGCATTTCATGACTATGAAATATGGCAAATGGACGTTAAAACCGCCTTCTTAAACGGTTATTTGGAGGAAGAGTTGTACATGGTACAACCCGAGGGTTTTATCGATCCAGCACATCCTAAGAAAGTTTGCATGCTTAAGCGTTCCATCTATGGACTTAAGCAAGCATCGCGGAGTTGGAATCATCGCTTCGACCAAGTGATAAAAGAGAATGGGTTCATTCGATCAGTCGAGGAACCATGTCTCTATATCAAGTCGAGTGGGAGCAAGATTGTATGCCTAGTACTGTATGTCGATGACATACTCTTGATTGGGAATGACATACCTCTCTTATCTTCGGTTAAAGCATGGTTGAAAAACTATTTCCAGATGAAAGATCTGGGAGAGGCACAAAGAATTTTGGGCATCCGTATCTACAGGGATAGATCACGACGGATGTTGTCTCTCAATCAGGAGTCTTATATAGAGAAGATTCTGGAGAGATTCAGCATGACGAACTCCAAGAAGGGGTTCCTTCCTATGACTCCTGGGCTTCACTTGAGCAAGACTCAAGAAGCTAAGTCATTGGAAGAGAAAGAGCGCATGAGTCGGATTCCTTATGCTTCGGCAATAGGATCGATCATGTATGCCATGATATGCACACGTCCAGACGTTGCATATGCATTGAGTATGAATAGTCGATTCCAAGCTCATCCAGGTGAACCACACTGGATGGCCGTGAAAAACATTCTTAAGTACCTACGGAGGACTAAAGATTGGGGATTGACTTACGGAGGCGACTCGACGCTCTGCGCCACGGGTTACGCAGATGCTAGCTTCCAAACGGATCGAGATGACTCGAAATCTCAGTCTGGATTCGTTTTTACTCTTAATGGCGCTGCCGTCAGCTGGAAAAGTTCTAAACAGAGTGTTACAGCAGATTCTACGACTGAGTCCGAGTACTATGCCGCCTCGGAAGCAACTAAGGAAGCAATATGGATGCGTCAATTCTTACAAGGACTCTCGGTAGTGCCTAGTTCGAATGACCCAATCACCGTTTATTGTGACAATAGCGGTGCCATCTTCCAAGCTAAGGAGCATAAGTCTAGCAGCAAGGCTAGACATGTACAACGGAAAGCTCATCTAATCAGAGATTACGTGGAGCAAAAGGAGATTTTCATTGATAAGATCGCTACGGATGACAACATAGCTGATCCTCTCACAAAAGCATTACCACGTGATAAGCATGAAGGGCACATTCATTCCATGGGAATTGGATGTGTTCCTAAGTTGTAGTACTCTTTTATGAATTCATGTAATAATTCATTTTCTCGTGTACTCTATTCAACCTTATTGTTATGATATAAAATGTTTTGTTTCTCATGTGGAATTGTACGCCAATTTTGAACACCACAAAGTGAACTGATTAACATTACATTGTTTTAGTCCTTGATTACCCACTTGAGCTGATAACTCAGGTAATCATTTTGTGACGTTGGTTGATGGTGGGTTCAACGAGCCATAAGTCACGCGGCTGACTGACCAATCACAAAGGCGAGTTATACGGATATCTCGTAGGACACCCCGTGACAGCGTTATGGAGTCCTAAATGTTTTATAACATTGGGTGCCAGGTCGTGGATAGGACCTCCATAGTGTTCCTTAGAGTCGAGTCTTTAGACTTTCAACTGTTTCTTGAGATTAAGGCAGATTTTGGGTAACTTTGGTTTATTTCCCACGGTCACCGTAACAGGGGCCAAGAGGATTTTTTCTGGGTTATTTCATGCTGGGCGATATCGGCAGGATTCGAGTTGAGGGAAATATCCAAACCCTTATCAGGATTTTATCATTTCTCAGGGCCACTCGAGGAGTAGTAACTGAAATGCATGGCCATGCTCGAATACAGATTCGTTTTATCAGTTAAGTTACTCTCTAGTCGGGGAAACCACTCTTGATACAGATCGCTTGTGAGATACGACCTTTGCGAATGCAGATTTGCAAATAATCTTACATTGAGTGGGAGAAATTTTAAAAGGATTTGAGAATCGGTTATCGCACCTACACTTGTACGGACAAGTGGGAGTTTGTTGGAGCTTGTGTCCTCCACATGTAGTGTGATAACGTCATTGAACATACCCTTGTACGGACAAGTGGGAGATTGTTGGGGCTGGTGTCCTTGACAATTAAGTACAATGACTTATTAAATCTCTTTAAGGATCACAAGGGCATACTTCAGTATTATTACCAGTTGATCCACGTTTATCAATAACAGTTGGCTTGCTAGATAAGTTTGACGTTATTGTCATACAGATGGCGGTGGTCAACTGGTCCCTATACGTCACACCTATAGGACACGTTTGAGAGATGTGAAGGTATGAAAATACAGTCACATTTTGCCGGATATGACTAAACAGTTAGTCAGAGGTATTGACTACTAAAATAGTCAATAAGATGTTGAGATTATTATTTAATACGGATTAAATAATTTTAGCTAATAGGGATTACATGATTAAATTCGTAAATTAAATATAAACAGTTATATTTAATTAAATATTGTATTCGCGAATTAATATAAACAGTTATATTAATTTAGGTAATTATACAATATCGTATTTTATCAGACCATTATTAATATATCGACTGTATTAATAACTGATAACATGTTACGATTTATAAATAAAACCCGCGGACAACTTATAGCTAATTGGGTCGAATCACGCATTGGGATAAGGTAAGAGTGGAAAGCCCACTCCTACCCAAACCCTATTTCGGCCGGCTAGTATTACAAAAGGAGGAGACTTCTCCTTTTGTCAGACTACTCTTGTTGCACTGTTTAACAAATCTCAAAAGAAAATTAGGGTTTGAGAGCATTCTTCTCCCATAACCCAGATCTCACATCTAAAACTCAAAAGGCTCTCCCAATATTGCAAGGCAGTTGGAGAGGATTTCTAGCACTCGCGGCCTCGTCTCATTCTAAGTCTTGGGTGCAAGTTATAGGAGGGAATTTGTGTTAATTCCTGTTCTTAGGCCTTTTGCGCGAGGACTAAAGGTTGTACTTCTTTTCTTATGCTTTTTAATCTTATGACGATATTCACGACTGTAATTTTCATTATAATCCTGCAATTAAAGGGCGAATACACGTTTTATTCCCCACAAATAGCATAGGCCGAAAGGAGCTATTAGATAACATAGACCGAGAGGATTTGTTATACCCCTTACGCGACTGCAATACGTGTTGACCTAGACTATATGCCATCGTAAGTTTAACGAACCGATCATCCTAACATCCTTTTACCATAGTTTCTATTCACATCTTTGTTTCATTTTTATCTTGCTTTAATTTGTCAAACTTAGTAAAGACCAAAACACAATCAAAATCTCCAACTTGTTACCTTAAGACTTAGACCTAAAACAACAAACAATCCCATCCTCCTTGTGGTTCGACCCTCGACTTACTCTATCTATAGTTTAAGTTTAGGAATATAAATTTTATCTTTGACACCCACAACGACGGGTATCAATGGGCCTTGTGATATGGAGCGGAGATAATGGGTCTTGTGATATGGTGTGGACATAATGGGTCTTATGATATGGTGTGGTGTGATATTGGGTCTTGTCATATGATGTGGGGTGATTTTGGGTCTTGTGATATGGAGGCGGAGTGGTGTTCTTATCTTTTATAATTTTTGTCTTATTAATGTTTTCCTACTCAACCTCGTGGTTGACCCTGTGTATTCATGATCACCTATGATAAACCAAATTATTGGGGAGCAGATTGACAAGTACTTGAGACTATGGGATCTGAAAGGGAAGGGAGAGCTTGGATCCGGACCAGACTACAGTCTAGATCACCATAGTAGTTGTTTACGAGTTGTCCGAACTCTTTTACTGTTTTGGGACAGTTGTTTTATCATTTGTTGACTTTATAAACTTTTAATAAAGTACTGTGTTTCCTTCCTTTGTTATCTACTACCTCGGTATTCCGAGATGGTAACAACCCTTTTTATTTGAGAATGTCTTGCTAAAGGCTCTTAAATAAATGGGGGTGTTACAAAGTGGTATCAGAGCGAACGATCCTCAGTCCTAAACCGAATGGATTATAATGAACATATGAAGAGTCTAATAAAATGAAATCCAGGCTAGTAACTGTTAGGAGCCCTAGGATTGGGATGAGTTAGGGGCCCCCTCAAACCAAGTCACTGGCCCTATCAGTCTAACCTGGAAATCCTCGAGTGATGCAGAGAGTGGGTTGTAATAAAATAAAGGAACGTACCTAATTATATTGTACTAACACCTTGCAGGAGAAGAATGAGGTAAGTCATAATGTGAGTTATGGTTAATGGTGTGTATTGGAAGAATGTGATTGATACTGAAATCCCGATTGATCTGAATGTCTGAATGAAGAATTTTCAGAGAATGAATGTATATTTATTAGACAATAATTTGGGTGATAAGATCCTATGATTTTGGTGTGTCGAATTGTCCATATAATTATCTGGTTATTAAATGACCCTCGTGACTATGTAATATATTGGTTGGTATTTGGATATGAATGATCAGATTTATATGTTATAGTAATCCATGTCTAGTGATATGCGGAATGTGTTACCCCAAGTCATAAATGTCATACAGTTACGTGTTGCATAGGTCGTACTTAAAGCTTACATGACAATTTCTATTTACACACAATTCGTTTAGTTATATAGTCTGTATTCAATAAGTGGCGCCTTGGTGATTTCTGGGATATATAATTACGTACCTTTAAGTTGTGACTGTTACAATGGTAGAAACTAATGCATTGTTTATACATATAAAATTATTTAATTATTTCGTTGACTTCATTTTTCAGTTTCGCAATCCTTACCGTTTTCTAGATGGTAAGTTCAGTTTGAAATAATGAATGCATGGTAATATGGTACAATGTGATTTCAATGCATCAAATGATATGTCAACATGTTTTGGAAGAAGAATGGTTGTATTTAAATGTGATAATGTGAAATAATTTTTTCCTTTTTTTTTTTTTTAGAAACAAAAATTTTGATAAATTTTCAGAATGTTACCTTGTTTGTACGGGCTGCCATTTAAAATCTGTTCCATATATGAATCTGAAAAATTTATGTATGATAACCTTATGACTTAGCTTCTCAATGTTTTAGGTTTCATGTTGATACGAGTTATATTTTGAGAGAAATAAATATTTTAGTCGACAATGGTTAGATTGTTAATGCGCAGCTCTGTTTTGACCAATGTTTTTTCAAAAGAAACCATTTAAAACGTATTTATTGTATATGCATAATTTCAACTCCATTGTTCAGAAGATTCATTCACGTTTCCGAAATGATAAGCCACGTAAAATCTTAACGAGTACTAATAGTGATGTGCATCCAGGGGGTCGTATACGGATTATGTGGAGAAGGAGTATTGTTGAGGTGGAAGTGTTGGAAATAGACTCACAGTTTATCCACTGTAGAGTTAAACTGTTAAATATGGATCAGCAATTCTTTGCTACCATAGTTTATGGGTTTAACAAATTGAGGAGAGAGTGCCTTTGTGGGAAGCCATGGATAGGTTTACTGTTACTCTGCCATGGATAGTGATGGGTGACTTTAATAATGTCATGTATGCTAATGAGAGGTTGGGTAAACTTGTTAAGGATGAGGAAATGTATCCTTTCCAGGAAGTAGTAAATGGATGTGATTTGGTTGATATGAAGTGGAGTGGCTCGTTTTTACTTGGAATAATAAGCAGCCAAGTGAGACAAGGGTCTTTAGCAGAATTGACAGAGTATTGGTGAATGGTGCTTTGATTCAGAAATGGCCTGACTGGAATGCTCACTATCATCCTGAAGGTTATTTCGACCATTGTCCTTGTGTCATTTCAATGGGGGCAGGCAGTTGTCAAAAGAAAAGACCATTTAAGTTTTTCGATATGTGGACTAAGGCCCCTGAATTCAATGATGTGGTGAAGGAGTGTTGGGGGAGGAATATATTGGGTAGTAAAATGTTTCAGGTGGTTAGGAAACTCAAATTGCTGAAGAGTGGGTTGAAGGTTTTGAATAAGGATTTGTTTGCTGATATTGAAAGGAATAGGAATGTAGCTTTTACACTCCTAATTGAGTGTCAGAAGCAGCTTCAAAATGATAAGTATAACAAGGTGTTGATGGACCAGGAGAAACAACTTCATGAGTCTTATCTTCTGCTCTCGAATTCTAGGAATGACTTCCTTGCTCAGAAAGCCAAGACTGATTGGGTCAAATATGGAGATGCCAACACTACTATGTTCCACCAAGCAATTAGGCAGAGGCAAATTTTTAACAAAATAATTCAGATTGAGGATGATGGAGGCAATATGGTGAGAGATCCAGGGGAGATAGCTACTGCCTTTGTTGATTATTATGTTAATCTCTTGGGCAATAGTACTAGAACTGAATCCTTTTCCCAGAGAATTGTTATGAAAGGGAAATTGGTTGAGCAGACAGAATGGGACCAGCTATGTAGCATTCCAACAATAGAGGAGATCAAACAAGCAGTCTATTCAATTCCTAATGATAAGAGTCCGGGTCCTGATGGATATAGCAGCTGCTTCTTTAAAGCTAGCTGGCCTGTGATACAAGATGATGTGATAAATGCCATTAAAGATTTTTTTGTGAATGGGAAGCTGCTGAAACAACTTAACTGCACAAATATTGTGTTGGTGCCCAAATTGGAGAACCCCAAAAGTGTGAAAGACTTCAGGCCCATCGCTTGTTGTAATACGCTTTACAAGATTATCTCAAAGTTACCGTGCAACAGGTTGGGAAAGTGTCTTCCTTGCATTATTAATCCATCCCAATGTGCTTTCATTAAGGGGAGAAACATCTTGGGGAATGTGTTGATCAGCCAGGACCTCTTGAGACTTTATAAGAGGGGTAATGCATCCCCTCGGTGTATGATGAAGGTTGATTTGAGGAAAACATATGATTCAATAGAATGGAAATTTGTGGAACAGATGTTGGTAGCTCTTAATTTCCCTAGTCATTTTACTAGGCTTGTCATAGAATGTGTAAATACAACCTCATTCTCAATTGTGCTCAATGGTCAGAGTCATGGTTTCTTTAAGGGATGCAAAGGTCTAAGACAGGGTGACCCTATCTCACCCCTCTTATTTACTCTTTGTATGGAGTACTTAAGTAGAATGCTGAATATGGCAGGAGAACTTAGAGGATATCATTATCATCCCTTGTGCAAGATGATGAAGCTTAATCATCTAATGTTTGCGGATGATTTGCTTCTGTTTTGTAAAGGGGATATCAGATCCATAAGTATTATGATAGAATGCTTTAATCAGTTCTCAAGGGTTTCTAGGTTACACATAAACAAATATAAATCTGATGTGTATGTTGCTGGGATGAAGGAGAATGTATTGGTGAGGGTGTTACGTGGCACTGGTTTTAAAAAAAGAGAGTTACCGTTCAAGTATCTTGGTGTTACTATTTCAAATAAGAGGCTTACAAAGGTTGATTGTAATGTGTATGTGGAGAGGATGATAAGCAGAATTAGGGGATGCAATAGCAGGAAAATTTCTTACTCTGGGAGGTTGATCCTAGTGAAGTCTGTTCTTTCTTCGATTCACACATACTGGGCTCAATTGTTTGTTCTTCCCACTGGTGTTATGGACAGAATCAAGGCACTATGCAGGAATTTTTTATGGGAGGGGACTGACAAATACTCGAAAGCCCCCTTAGTTGAATGGAGTGTGCTATGTAGGGGAAAGAACAGGGTGGTCTGGGTCTAATTGACTGTAAGGTATGGAATATAGAAGCCATTGGTAAGCTTGTTTGGTGGATTGCAACGAAGCAGGACCATTTATCGATTAAGTGGGTGAATTGTATTTATATAAAGGAAGGAAACTGGTTTTCTCATGTTCCTTCTGTACATAGCTCTTGGGCTTGGAGGAAAGTTTGTGAGGTCAGGGATGTAATGAGGCCAGGTTATAGTAATGGTAGATGGCAGAGGAATAATGGTTGTTACATAATTGCAGATGGTTATCACTGGTTGCAACAGGAGGACATGGGGAGTGTGCAGTGGCATAACTGGTTTGGAATACGTATAATGTTCCTCGTTGGGAGTTCATCATGTGGCTTGCTCAAAAACAGAGGCTGTTAACTCTTGATAGACTTAACAGAATGGGCATCCAGGCCCCTTTGGTTTGTTTTGTCTGTGGACTAGAATCAGAGAGTCACAAGCATCTTTTTGTGGACTGTCAGTATACTCGAAGATGTGTGAGCGAACTTAGTGCTTGGTTGGGCTATGCTGGTATGGATCTTGGCAAAGGGAGTGATATTTTTAAGTGCAGAAACATGTCAATCTTGAGAAGGCAACTAACTGCTGCTGCTATAGTAGGATTATGCTATGGGATTTGGGGTAACAGGAATGTGTGCAGAGTAGATGATTATGTAATACATCCAAGCCAATTGGTAAAGCAAGTTAAAGGTGAATGTGTGAGCAGATTTCGTGGCATGTTTGTAGGCAATATTAGCACAAAGGATAAGGAATGGTGTAGGATGCATCAATTTTTTTAAAAATTGTCTAGGCATAGTGATAGCTTAGAGTATTGGAAAGTCCATTTGAATTGGTTGTAATTGATGGGCATTTTAGGCCTCTGATTAATACTACTTACATTTTTACCAAAAAAAAAAAAAAAATCTTAACGAGTCGTTATTTAATAGTGATTTTGTAAATTGTCCAATTTTCTGTCGAATTGTTGTAAAGTTTTTGTTCGGACCAACTAAGTTATAAAAATTGTTATAAATAATTCTCTTGGGATATGCATTTGATTCTTTTTCCTATGGTTAGCTAATTCATTATATTTTCTAAAACTATAATAACTTGCAAGATATCTAATCGGTTATTTAATTATGATTTTTGTAAGTTGATGCATAATGTTTAATTGGTGAAATTGTAAGTTATGTAAGGCATATACAAGTTTAATCAAATGTGAATTATGTGATGTGACCACGTGATATCCTGATATGGCACTAGTAACATGAATAGTAGGCATATTCTATGAATATGAACCTCACTATATAATAGCATAACCGTGTTTATTTCGTCAAGTTTAATATAGAACCGTTTCAATTATACCGACGCTCTTACTGTCCAGTATTACGACCTCAAAATAATTATGTGTTGTTCGTATGTGATGTCAAAATCATGTTTATCAGAGAAGAGTCTTGCCAAGTGGTAGAATAAAATTTAAGTGGTAAGCTTATTAGCATGATATAGCTATCTAATTGTTATACGTAATTGTGATTATTAGAACAATGTGAATCTTGTTGATGTTCTTTCGTATATTATTGGTTTATCTCTGTCTAGTTCCCTGTGATTATAATCTTTATAACTTTTTTCAAGTATATTGGTATACCATACAGTGAATTGCATATTGCTATATTTAGAATCTGATCACGATGTGTAGAATTATTAATTGTTTGACATGTGATTTATGGAAATACTATTCTGGTGAATTCGTTTACTTTTATCGTTAAAATTTTCATAATTCATGAACTACACGAACAATGGTAGAAAAGAAGAATCAGAATGCCTCCGTGTAGTCGTAATTCTGAGTTGTAGCTGGTAAAATAGTCCTTGATTGAGTTAGAATTGTCACAAACTACCTTTCCAATGTTTCAAACATTTCAAAATATTTTCAAAGTGATAAACCAAGATAAAGCTTGATCTTTGATAATTATGGTGATTGTTTGCTATATGTCAATTCTGTAACTACGTGTCGATGAAATCCTGTTCGAATGTTTAATTGTTGTGCATTCTATAAAACCCTTATATTGCAAGTCATATATATTAATAGTTTCATGATAAATGATGTAAGGTAAGTGGACAGGAAATGTACCTAAGTGATTTTGTAACTTATTGATATCTAGAAATGTTAACCGGTCTTGTGAGTCTATGATTTGTGTATTTCTTATGAAATATGTCAATGCTCCATGTTTAATTACGTTAATTAATTTTGCTATATGTCTTTTCCTAAAATAAAATTTTGCTTCTATAATATGATTATAAGCATGAAATGTTTTAATTTGTCAATTATGAACTATGAGCTTCTTGATTGTTTACATTGTTGTAAATATATTAACTTTGTACGTGTTAAAATTTCAAGGGTATGTAAGTGTTAGCCACTTTGATTCTGTTTTATTGCGTAACACGATTCTACCGACCCTAATAATCTTATTATTGTTTGGGGTTGTTTGTTTATATGTTAATTGTTATCGTTGTAAAAATATGTGATGAAAGTTATGAACTTTGATATACTATTATATAGGACTAGTAATTATTATTACCATTGTTATGCAATTTATTTTGTGAGATGGGTTGGTTAAGTTTGTGTTTTTGGGTGCCCGATTGAATGTATTTGCTACTGTTGGTGAATTAGTTTATTGTCTGAGGGGTGCACATGTAATTGTAGAATAGATGTTGGATTTGAGGTCTGCCATCAATTAGATAGAAGGTGCATCATCGCTATATGGATATATTATAATCGCGTTATTTGGATGGATATCGAGGAATGTTTTGGTGGTTGTGATGACAAAATTATGCACTTTGAGAATAGTTTGCGTGTAATGTGTTTTATGTCGTTATTTTCTTTGACCGAGACCCTTGGGTGAGTATCTTGGAGTCTTGTACTCTAAGTGTTGAGCACGGTCCTTTGAACCTATGACAATATCGATATTGAAAGTGAGATGGAAACTGGTTACTGGTATTGAGCTATGAGTAGTTACTGAGTTATTTGAGTTTGAAATCGATATTGAGTTGGAAGTATTGTTTTGCGGTTTTATCCTGCCAGTTCACTCACCCCTTGTCTCTGTTCTTAGTCTTCGACGATGAGGATACGATACTTGGTTACTTGGAGTAAGATTTTTTGAGATAGAGTAATGAGTAAGACGGAGTAAGGAGCTGGAAATTTTATAATGAGGTTACGAGGACGTAACCATGCTTTAAGGAGGATAGGATTGTAAAATCTTAATGATTTTATGGTATGGCTAGTTGTTATTACATGGCTATTTGGTGTATGGTGATTTTTTATACTTGATAATCCTGATTATTTCGGTTGTATGGTGATTGTTTATACTTGATAATCCAGATTACTTCGGTTGTGCATTTTATTGTGTTTCGTGAAGTATCCTTTAAATTATTTATACGTTAAACTTTGGGGACAAAGTTTTCTTAACTGGGGTAGAATGTAACATTTCATGCCTATGTGTGCCTTCCCTTGATGTTATCGTGTTTCGAGTCTATATTGGGTACGTGATATATGTTTAAGTATGAGTAAGGCGCTATATGTGTGTGGTTGAACTTCGGGACGAAGTTCATTTTAAGGGGGGAAGATTGTAATACCTCTCTTTTTTGAAACTCGGGTTTTGACTCGGAGTTAACGTTATAAGTTTTATTTTATATTACGGATTTATATTAATTATTATCGTAAGTAGATATATCAATTAATAATAATGTTACGAGTTATACGTGTATAACGAGTTCGGCCCGGTTCGAATTACGTAAGTAATGTATTATGTATAATCATAATAAGGTGTGGCTTGTGATTGGGCAAAAAATCTCACAACCCAATCACAATGTCCTTACACGCTCAACCCCATACAAACCCTACCCTTAAGCGCACAACCCTACCACCACGCTCTTCCTTATAAACTCGTATGTTGCCTCCCCCAATCCAAAACCCTACTTTCCTTCATCTGCCTCCTCTCTAGAGAGAGAGAGAGAGAAAGAGAGAGAGAGAGAGGGCGTTTTCAGGGGAGCTTTCGAGTCGGTTTCCGGCGAGCCTAAGGTGAGTATGTCGTTCCCCTTTCGTTTTTGTCTCCTTTTCGTGTCTGTCTTGGTAAGCATTGTTGGGGTCGGGTTTTGGTGGTGGTATGAACTTAAGCGGCGGTCCTGGGTGTCAGAAATGGTGGCGGCAGTATGGCTGATGGGTTAGAATCGTTCATATAGGGATGGGGTGGTGCCACCGTTGACTCGGGGG
This sequence comes from Silene conica, assembly GCA_029255685.2. Classification (NCBI taxonomy): domain Eukaryota; kingdom Viridiplantae; phylum Streptophyta; class Magnoliopsida; order Caryophyllales; family Caryophyllaceae; genus Silene; species Silene conica. Next base: position 27,244,852 of record CM055311.2, on the reverse strand, counting down.
AGGTCGACACGGTGGTACCACGGTGTTTGTGGGTCTGTCAACGAGGGTGATGTCAGTGGTGGTTTTGGGTGGTGTCGGGATTTCGCACGGTGGCGTTAAAGTGATAAGTAGCGTCGGCACCATAGTGGTGTAGGCGGGTCAGCGGTCGCCGGCAGTAGTCGAAGGGGTTGTCGGCGGTGGTGGTGAGATGGTCGGTGTTGGGTCTGACGTGGTTGCCGGCAGGGGCGGTTGTGGGGGCTGGTGTCATGCGTTTTGGATCGTCGTGGTTGGTAACGTAGTATGGGTTAGTTTGTATTATTATTATTATCATTATTATAATTGTTATTATGGTATCATTATTATTATTATTACTAGTGGGTTATGGTTATTATTATTATATTTGTTATTACTCAAGTTTAGTTGGATAGTTTACGTTTTGAGAAAGTTTACATTTCGGGAAGTGTCTACTTCGGGAAACTTTTCGAATTTAGCAAGTCACTATAATTAGCAATCTGTACTATTCTATATATATCGGTTAAGTGAAGCGTTGTAATCGTTAAATATTACCTGTTTAGGTGACGGTTTTCGCGTGAAATTTTTCTAGCAGCTGTCGCTTGTCGTCCTACAAATTGAGGTAGGGGAATATTTGTGAAGTTAGTTATGACATGAGATGTGTAGTATTTATTGTGAGTTTTGTTCAGATGCTATGTTCAGATGCTAATGTCCTGATGTTATTAATTGTCTTGTCGTCCTACAAATTGAGGTAGGGGAATATTTGTGAAGTTAGTTATGACATGAGATGTGTAGTATTTATTGTGAGTTTTGTTCAGATGCTAATGTCCTGATGTTATTAATTGTATATATATATATATATATATATATATATATATATATATATATATATATATATATATATATATATATATATATATATATATATATATATATATAGGGTCGGGATCCGGTGAGAACCACCCTTATAATGAGAACCATGAGAACCCTCACTAAATCTCCACCATATCTCGCTTCGAAAGTTTCGATGGATCATTTAGCATTAGTTTAACTTATTCAAATACACATTTTAGTATCATTAAACAAAAAAAATTGATTTTATTAACAAAATATATACTTATTGTACCAAAATACAATTAGGCATTCTAAAACGGCTATAAATGCACGAAAACAACCACTACGTGCATGAAATTTTTTACATCCATGAAAATGATTACTAGGTGCATGAAATAATATGCTCTACATGTATTAAAACGAGTTCTAGGTGCATGAAAAATGATAGATACGTAAAAATCGGTAGTAGGTGCATGAAAATTGATAAAACATATCTCACCTTGATTTCCGTCACTAGTATATATTTTCTAGACCAAGAAATATGTTCCCTAGCCATAAAATTCCATGCCGAATCCAAATATGTCATTAATTTTTATTAAAAAAATCCGTAAGGTAGAGTTCTCATGGTTCTCATTATATTGGTGGTTCTCATAGGATCTCAATTCTATATATATATATATATATATATATATATATATATATATATATATATATATGTATATATATGTATGTATATATATACATATATATATATACATACATATATATACATATATGTATAGGGTCGGGATCCGGTGAGAACCACACTTATAATGAGAACCATGAGAACCCTCACTAAATCTCCACCATATCTCGCTTCGAAAGTTTAGATGGATCATTTACCATTGTTTTAACTTATTCAAATACACACTTTAGTATCATTAAACAAAAAATTTTGATTTTATTAATAAAATATATAGTTAGTGTACCATAATACAATTAGGCATACCAAAACGGCTATAAATGCACGAAAACAACCACTACGTGCATGAAATTTTTTACATGCATGAAAATGATAACTAGGTGCATGAAATAAAAGGCTCTATGTGCATTAAAACGAGTTCTAGGTGCATGAAAAATGATAGATACGTAAAAATCGGTAGTAGGTGCATGAAAATTAATAAAACGTATATCCCCTTGATTTCCGTCACTAGTATATATTTTCTAGACCAAGAAATATATTCTCTAGCCATAAAATTCCATGCCGAATCCAAATATGTCATTATTTTTTAAAAAAAAAGTTCATAAGGTAGAGTTCTCATGGTTCTCATTATATTGGTGGTTCTCATAGGATCCCAATTCTATATGTATATATATGTATGTACATATATATATATATATACATATATATACATATATATACATATATATACATATATATACGTATATATATATACATATATATGTATAGAGGCGAGTTCCGGTGAGTTTGCCATATTCCGTGAGTTACCCCCCCATATATATATATATACATTTGACCTAAAAACACAAATCATTCACGCGCTAACAATTTTAGAATTCCAGCTAAAAAATGCATCTCTCTCTCTCCCCAACAAATTCCCCCAAAATCATCAAAACACAATCACACAAAATTCATCAAAACTATCACACAAAAATCATCAATTCTTCAATTTTTGTTTTCAGAATCGACAATTATTACCTAAATTCATTCATTATCTTAATTAATTCAACTAAAAACTATCAATTCAGGAAATCAGACGAAAAATATTCCAGGAACCCTAATTGTTCGAAGGTATCAATATTTCTTACGATTTCTTATTTTAATACTCGAATAACTGAATTATTTGATTCAAATAACAAATTGTACGACAATTTATATATTGTTTATCATACCGTTGACATTTGACTGATAATTTATTACCATAATCCTAAAAAATTATTGATAATCTAGATTAGCACACCAACTGTTTGTTAAAATGTCTAGTTGAATGTAGAAACTTAGTTGTAATATTAATGTTAAAACTCAGTTATTGTATCTAGTAGTTATTTCGTTTTGTTAACTTATATTCTATTTTTTGGTGATTTGCAGGTTGAATCAAGATGGACGTGAATAATTGACGTTCAATGAAAAAAATGATGCATATACCTGGTCTTAGTTATTGTAATGTAGAAACTCAGTTATTGTAATGTAGAAATTCAGGTGTAATCTAGAAACTCAAGAATTTGTAGTTATACCAATGTAGAAACTTAGTTATTGTAATGTAGAAACTCAGTTATTGTAATGTAAAACTTTGGTATTTGTAGTTATTCTAATATAGAAACTCAGTTATTGTAATGAGTAAATCGTGTTATTGTATTGACATCAAAACTCAAATGTATTCAAATTTCTATGTATTGTTTGTTTTCAGCTTGTTTAATTGACTAACTCAATTATTTTAATGTAGAAACCCGGTTATTGTAATGTAGAAACTCAAAACTTAATTATTGTAATGTAGAAACTCAATTATTGTAATGTAAAACTCCAATATTGTAATGTAAAAGTTTGGTATTTGTAGTTATTCTAATATAGAAACTCAGTTATTGTAATGAGTTAATCGTGTTATTATAATGACATCAAAACTCAAATGTATTCAAGTTTCTATGTTTTGTTTGTTTTCAGCTTGTTTAATTGACTAACTCAGTTATTTTAATGTAGAAACCCGGTTATTGTAATGTAGAAACTCAAAACTTAATTATTGTAATGTAGAAACTCAATTATTGTAATGTAAAACTCTGATATTTGTAGTTATTGTAATGTAGTCATTTAGTTATTGTAATGAGTAAATCGTGTTATTGTATTGAAACGAAACTCAAATATATTCAAATTTCTACCTTTTGCTTGATTTCATCTTATTTAACTGAATAACTAGTCATTTTCATTGAATCAATAAATGAGTTTGGTTAATGTAGAAGAAAAATATGAAAAAATGGAATAATAATATATAACAAGGTTAACAAAACGACCTACTTTCATTATATAACTATTTTGGCTTTCATCATATTGATACACTTAAGAATTTCCAACAATCTATGCATTTTTATCATTACATCTAAGCATTTTAAACAATGCATCTAACAACAGTAGCAATCTGTAACGTTACATATATTTATATCTCCAATGCTACGTCTAAAAATATTTCTTCCCGACGAGAACCATGTTGATACGTGTCTATTTTTTGATGTTTTACATCTATTTTTACACGTATTTGGTCGCTCATTTACTATGTTTTAGCCTTTATTTCCCACAAATTGTGTACTTTCGTATTTTTATGCACTTTTGCAGATTTATGCGGAAAAGGGGCGATTTAGCACCAAATCCATATCCTCGAGTCTATTGCTTAATTAAGGAACAAATAGAAAGTCAACTGGAGTCAAAGTCAAGAGCCCGAAGTCAAAACAAGAAGAAATCTGAAGATTTCCATACAGAGGCGGTCGACCGACCAGCTAAACGGGTCGGCCGACCAGGCCTGAACTTTAATAAAGCCCAAATCTCAAGGAAGGCCGGAAATAAAAGAAGCCCGGAAAGAAGCGGTCGACCGACCCACATAAGTGGTCGACCGACCTCAGCGAAGCCCAGAACGACTCTTTTCGGAAATAAATTAGAATTAGAGTCTTTAGGAAACTCTAATCTCTTACCCTATATAAGCTAATCTTGTAGTTAGGGTTTGGTATCAATCAATTATCATCAAGTTTTATCAAGGAGTATCGATTAGTATCTATCTTTTACCATCTTTTAGTTTTGTAATCTTTCAATAGTTCCCAAGCATTCAATAAAGTTTGTTCCTTTCTGCCCTAATTCCAATTGTGGTAATTACTCTTTTAATCCAGCTTTTTATTATAGTTCTTATCTTTATTACAATTGTTAAGTTAGAATCCCAAGCTTTATTGAATCTTGCATGCTTAGATTATTTACTATGTTCACCATGTTTAATCCCGTTTTCATAATCATCTTAACAACCATGAGTAGCTAATTTTCATATGTTAGGATGTAGGGGATGAATATGCGTAGGTAAATAAAATTCGAAAAACCGACTTGTAGCAGGACCACGGTCGGCCGACTGGAATAGCTGGTCGGTCGACCGAGGCCGTGGTCGGCCGACTGGAGTAGCCGGTCGGTCGACCACTCGCGTATGTATTCTTATTTCGTTTTTTCTTGTCAATTATAATATCCTGCAATGAGACCATAAGGAGACTTGTAGGATGTTAGTAATGACCTACCCAAGATTGAAAGATACGGGAAGGGCATTGGTTTACACCTTAAGACGGATAGGTTACTCAAGGCTGAAAGGTATGTGACCTGGGATTTAGGAATCACCTTTATTGTTGACACCCAATAATTGTGAGACCTAGGAACTAATAGCATAGGCCGAAAGGAGCTATTAGGTAGCATAGACCTAAAAAGATATGTTACACCCCCTTACGCGACTGCAATACATGTTGACCTTAGGATTTATATTACCTTAGCTATTTGTTACCCAAACATCCTAGCATCCCTTTTTATATATTTTAATCTCATCTTTATTTTCTTATTTTATTTTTGTCTTTGCTTTAGACTTAGAAATCAACAATCAAACCCCCAATTTGTTACCTTAAAACATTGACACCAAACAATAAACATTCCCCACCTCCTTGTGGGTCGACCCTGACTTTCACTATCTATTGTTAAAGTTAGGAATTATAAATTTTATCTTTGGTACCCTCAACGACGGGCATCAAATTTTGGCGCCGTTGCCGGGGAGGTGACGCCAGTGTTTATTGTTTTTTGTTTTTGTTTCTCTCTGTTTAAGGAACTTTTTGTTCCTTAAACCTTCTCGCTTTTTTCTTGTAGTTTCCATCTTATGCGCAGGTCAGTTCAAGGAGAACTCCTACCACTTGACCTCGAAATGGAGAGGACTCTTAGAGAAAGAAGAAAGCAACTTCTAGCAAATCAGGAAGGAGGCTCACCATCTTCCTTATTTCAAGAAGACTTATTCGAACTACCATCATCTTCACCAAAAACACCACCTTCACAACCAAATTCACCCATCAATCCACTTTCACCAAAAACACCACCTTTTACCTACTTTCCAGTTTTCCCAAAAGAGGAAGAAAACATGACAGAAGAAGCTACTATTGCCAGTCACTCCATGCCTCAGGCAAAGGACCTATACAAAGGGTTCACTTTACCTGCAGGTACTGGGAAGCCATTCGAGGCCAAGCCTGCCTATATAACTATGGTTGAAAGAAACCAATTTGGAGGCTCGGCCAATGAGGATGCTGCTAAGCATATTGAAATCTTCACAGATTACATATGCTTTATAGCACCCCTAGAAGGAGTGACGCAGGACCAGATTAAACAAACCATGTTTATCTTCTCCCTTAGGGACTCTGCGAGAGAGTGGTACAGAGATCTTGACCGCACTGCTGCGGGAGTCACAGATTGGAACACCTTAGCCTTAGCATTCTACAGGAAATATCATTCCGCGTCAAAGACTAATGCTTTAAGAGCGCAGATTACCAATTTCAAGCAAGGTCCCAATGAAGATTTTAGCGAGGCGTGGGACAGGTTCAAGAGACTTGTTCGATCCATACCACATCACGGATTCGAACAATGGTTTCTTTGCAACCAGTTCTACAATGGCCTCTACGATGACAACAGGGCCTATCTAGATGCTGCAGCTAATGGGAGATTCCAAGACAATTCGGGAGAGACTAAGGGTCTCAAGTTAATAGAAGATGTTGCTGTGCACCGTGCTGAGCATGGTACTTCCAGAGGAAATCAGAGGAAAAATGAGTACAACCTGTCAGCAATTGAGGCCTTGACAGCTAAGTTAGAAAAATTTGAGGCTGCAGGAAAGCTCGATCTAGGGAGTGGAAGCAAGGGAGGAATTTACCAAGTAAACGCCGTTCAGGACGGACCCTTCGCTTGTGAAAGGTGTGGTGGAGAAGGGCATGTGTCAAAATTCTGTACTTCATCTAATGAAACATGTGCCGCTTTTCAGCATTACCGTGGGAACAATATCTATGACCCAAATAATAATAATGTCCATCCCAACTTAAGGTGGACAAGCCAGAATGTTCAAAACCCACAGCACATGCAACCTCAGCAAAATTCCACCTATGTACCCCCACATAAACAAAATTTCCAAAGACCACCTTTCAACCCTCAACCACCTTCTAATCCACCACCCAACACAGATGCTCTTATCGAAAATCTTATTGGGTTGGTACAGAAGGAGTCACAGGCTAGAGAGGCAGGAATGAAGATGTTAGAGTCCCAGATTGCTCAAATTGCGAGCAAGAATGATACTAGGGCTCCGGGTCAACTTCCGACCAAGCCGGACCAGAAAAAGGAGACTCTAAACGTCGTAACCTTAAGAAGTGGAGCCAAGGTGGGGGCTGAGAAAGAAAAAAAGGCGAGTAGCAGCGAAGGCGGTCGACCGACCGAAGTTTCTGGTCGACCGACTACGGATCAGGACCCGAAAATTTTGCCTGAGCAGGAGACTGGTCGACCGACCGAAGATTCTGGTCGACCGACCACTGAAGCAAAACCCGAAGTTCCCTTTCGTCCAGATTTGCCAAATAACTTGCGGGATTTTCTCTTCCGGGGTGACAAGACCCCCAGGTTTCTAAAAAGGGCTGCAAATACTGAGTCCTCAGCTGCACCTTTTCCAGAAAGACTCGTGCCTTCAAAGGATCAGGTATCTTTTGACAAATTTAAGGATGTGATTCGTTCATTAAATGTTCAAGTCCCATTTTTAGAATTAGTTCAACAAGTTCCTTCCTATCTTAAATTTATGAGACAGCTTTTATCCAGGAAGAGGTCTTTAGAAAAGGTTGAGTCGGTGGCCCTCACTGAAGAGTCATCCATTTTCTTAACTCATGTCATTGCCCCTCATAAACTAGAGGACCCGGGTAGTTTTTCTGTCCCCTGTAATATAGGAACCTTCCCAGTTAAGAAGGCCTTGTGCGACTTAGGTGCTAGTATAAGTGTCATGCCCCTAAGCGTTGCCTTAAAACTAGGAATGACCGAATTTGCAGTGACCAGTATGACAGTCCAGATGGCGGATCGCACATCTATGGAACCTATAGGGGTGTTGGAAAACATCCCTGTCCGTATTGACAGGTTTTTCTTCCCAGTTGACTTTGTAGTTTTGGACATCCCGGAGGATGCCCATATACCTATAATTCTAGGAAGACCTTTCCTTCACACCGCAGGTGCCATTATAGATGTAGGCACTGGGACTCTAACCTTCAAAGTAGGCAAACATTCTATTATCTATGGCCTATCTTATAGGAAGAAGGATGCTATGACCCCCATCACATGTAATGTTATCACTTCTGAGAAGAAGTATGAGGTCATCACTACTTCTCCCACTTTATTACCTGTTCCTGTATCTGTTTTTACACCTCCGCCCCAGATTGGGAGCAATAGGGAGGGCACTTCTATTATGACTATTGCAGGAACTGGTTTGGGAAAACCCAAAGTGAAGGAAGTCATCATCCAGAGAGGAGGAATGTGATGCCTAAGCTATGAAGAGGATGAGGATCCAGACGTCGTGGATAGGGAGGAGAAGAAGAAGAGGAGGCAAGCTCAAGAGGAGAGACCGTCGCATATGCTTTACGACGGCGGAAAGAAGATGTGTTTTGCTACTAAAGCAAAAACCGTGGAGACTACGGCATGTCGTCAGAAGCCGTGGTCGGATATTTTCCGCATTTTTAGCGGATAGTTGTTTTAGTTGCAGTTTTTAAGACAATTTATTTTTTGTTGTGTGAGACTTTTTAATTTTGGTTTGCTCGTAGTTTAGATCCTTTCCTTTATGTTTGAGTAGTTAAGACTTTAAGAATCGTTCCGGGCATCTCGCGCATTGTTGGGCGCGCGTACTTTCTTGCTTTTTCAGGATTTACGAAGAAACGAAGACCTCCAGGACACAGAGGGTCGACCGACCAGAAACATCAGTCGGTCGACCAGAGTTGCTGTATCGCAAGATTTTCCGTAATTCACAGGAGGTCGGTCGACCAGAAATATCAGTCGGTCGACCTGCTCTCTGCTGCGGTCTTTCGTTTCTCTTCCTTGGAAATCATGAAATTGACTTGGTTACTTGAGTGGCACTGCTGGCCACCAAAACCTCCCAGCTTACGCTGGTTTGGGGAGGTTTTTCTCATGCACTTCATAACCCAGTGAGTTCTTTCCAGTTTTTCCTTAGTTTTATTTTTGCATCTTTTCTTTAATTTTCTGAAACCTTTACTTAGGCTAATGCACAATGGGGACATTGTGCGGGTTGGTTTGGGGAATGGTTTCGTGTTACATGCATTGCATTCTGTCACACGTTTATTGCATTTCTGTCTTGCATCGTTCTTTTCTTTATTTTCCTTATATATACAAAAATCCAAAAAAATTAAAAAATCCAAAAAAATTCCAAAAAAAATGCACGTTTATTGTAGCATATAGGTCGAGTCGGAATGAAAGTATTTCAAGGATGATTTAGCTATCTTATATGTCTATGCCTTTACATTGCCTTGTCAACTTGTTTTAGTATAAGAGTCTTTTTGCATATCTACGAGTTTTTGTTAACTTGCATATCTTGAGACTTGACTTATACCTTGGCAACCTACTATGCATTCTGAGTTTTAGAGCCTTATTCCTGGTTTCATTTTTAAACCAGTTGTCTAGGATGTGAGTAGTACTCCCCTTGAAACATGTTACATCAATATGCATAAACATGAACTTGAATTGCTATATACTTGTTTTACTTTCTCGTTTTATGAGTCTTGATACGTGCATTTGGGACCCCTTTTTTCATATTTACCCATAAGCTTCACATAGCCAAAATTGCCTTTTATCCCCCAAAACTACATCCCATACTTAGCCTACCTTTCCAAGCTAGTATTTGTGGTCTTTGGGGCATCTTGGTTTGTATGCTATCATGAGCAAAAAGAGAAAAGAAAGAAAGAAAGAAAGAAAAGAAAAGAAAAAGAACAAGAAAGATTCAGAAAAAGAAAAAAAGAAAAACGAAAAAAAATCCGGAAAATACAGTGGAGTCAGTCGACCGACCAGCTTATTAGGTCGGCCGACCACCTGACATCATCAAGTTCAAAATTTCGTTCCAAAAATCCCTTTCTTTTATATGTTATCACTCCCATGCTTCATTCAAAAATATTTGGGAGTCCTTTCTTATATTCAATGTGAGAGTTGTGCCACAAAAAGAGCACCTTCTTAATATCAAAAAGTTGTGAAATATGTTGTTGGGAATCGGTTTTACTAAGCTTGGCTACTAACCCCACAAATCCAAAAACATCTTAACCACTTTTTACCTTTTACCTCACATATCTTTCATTACCTCAATTGCATGTATCTAGGCCACTTAAATGAGATTGTTGTACAAAGTTGTAGAATTCATGTTCATGTTAGATTGCAGGCATGTTTTCATGGGTCGCAGTTAGGTGAGCGTCATTACAAATTTACTTCTTTCTATCTTTTACATATACTCACCCTTTGCTTCATGAGTGTCTCGAGCGTACCGCGAGAGTCCATGGTATAAGTCTCTATAGTTTCTATTTTTGCAAGTTTGACAACACCATAACTCGTTTGCATGATTTAAATACTTTCTCATTTTGTACTTGGTATTGGTCTAGGCTAACATGTAAATTTCGCTCTGAGATTGAAATCATTCCATTAGTTAAGATCGAGTCTATTTCTTGCATGAGGGCAAGCAAGGGTTTGGTTTGGGGAATTTGATACGTGTCTATTTTATGATGTTTTACATCTATTTTTACACGTATTTGGTCGCTCATTTACTATGTTTTAGCCTTTATTTCCCACAAATTGTGTACTTTCGTATTTTTATGCACTTTTGCAGATTTATGCGGAAAAGGGGCGATTTAGCACCAAATCCATATCCTCGAGTCTATTGCTTAATTAAGGAACAAATAGAAAGTCAACTGGAGTCAAAGTCAAGAGCCCGAAGTCAAAACAAGAAGAAATCTGAAGATTTCCATACAGAGGCGGTCGACCGACCAGCTAAACGGGTCGGCCGACCAGGCCTGAACTTTAATAAAGCCCAAATCTCAAGGAAGGCCGGAAATAAAAGAAGCCCGGAAAGAAGCGGTCGACCGACCCACATAAGTGGTCGACCGACCTCAGCGAAGCCCAGAACGACTCTTTTCGGAAATAAATTAGAATTAGAGTCTTTAGGAAACTCTAATCTCTTACCCTATATAAGCTAATCTTGTAGTTAGGGTTTGGTATCAATCAATTATCATCAAGTTTTATCAAGGAGTATCGATTAGTATCTATCTTTTACCATCTTTTAGTTTTGTAATCTTTCAATAGTTCCCAAGCATTCAATAAAGTTTGTTCCTTTCTGCCCTAATTCCAATTGTGGTAATTACTCTTTTAATCCAGCTTTTTATTATAGTTCTTATCTTTATTACAATTGTTAAGTTAGAATCCCAAGCTTTATTGAATCTTGCATGCTTAGATTATTTACTATGTTCACCATGTTTAATCCCGTTTTCATAATCATCTTAACAACCATGAGTAGCTAATTTTCATATGTTAGGATGTAGGGAATGAATATGCGTAGGTAAATAAAATTCGAAAAACCGACTTGTAGCAGGACCACGGTCGGCCGACTGGAATAGCTGGTCGGTCGACCGAGGCCGTGGTCGGCCGACTGGAGTAGCCGGTCGGTCGACCACTCGCGTATGTATTCTTATTTCGTTTTTTCTTGTCAATTATAATATCCTGCAATGAGACCATAAGGAGACTTGTAGGATGTTAGTAATGACCTACCCAAGATTGAAAGATACGGGAAGGGCATTGGTTTACACCTTAAGACGGATAGGTTACTCAAGGCTGAAAGGTATGTGACCTGGGATTTAGGAATCACCTTTATTGTTGACACCCAATAATTGTGAGACCTAGGAACTAATAGCATAGGCCGAAAGGAGCTATTAGGTAGCATAGACCTAAAAAGATATGTTACACCCCCTTACGCGACTGCAATACATGTTGACCTTAGGATTTATATTACCTTAGCTATTTGTTACCCAAACATCCTAGCATCCCTTTTTATATATTTTAATCTCATCTTTATTTTCTTATTTTATTTTTGTCTTTGCTCTAGACTTAGAAATCAACAATCAAACCCCCAATTTGTTACCTTAAAACATTGACACCAAACAATAAACATTCCCCACCTCCTTGTGGTTCGACCCTGACTTTCACTATCTATTGTTAAAGTTAGGAATTATAAATTTTATCTTTGGTACCCTCAACGACGGGCATCACATGTGTTGTCGGTGTTTTCACCATTCTTCCGCCAATATTTGTTCCCAGCGAAAACCATGACTTCCTTGGCTATTGGTGAGGGCTATACCAGTAGAAAGCGAACGCTCACTAAATGAAATCAAAACAAAAAAGAGCGTAAGTTTAAAATAACTATGGAACCGAAATACAATAATCCCATATAAGTATTGAAATAACAATAATAACGTTACTAATGATTAGATAATCTAGAGAAATAAACACTACAGAAACTATGACTCTAGGAGTAAACAATACAATAACTGAGATTATACAATAAAATAACAAAGTTTTTACAATACAAGAACAAGATATAAATAATACAATAACTGGGGTTATACAATAAATTAATGGGTTTATACAATAGAATAACTGGGTATAAAAAATACAATAACTAATTTACACAATACCCATGAAAATATTGTGCTCCTTCTTTGGGAAAACTACTTTTGAAAGAGGTGATACACATGAAGTCACTACTAGATACAATAACTGAACTTCATAATACAATAACTATGTAAAAGGTGATACAATAATCAACATGTAATGTTACAATAACTACATTGTACACATGAAGTCACTACTGGATACAATAACTGAACTTTCATAATACAATAACTGTGTAAAAGGTAATACAATAATCAAGAAGTAATGTTACAATAACTAATACATTGTACACATGAAGTCACTACTAGATACAATAACTGAAATTTCATAATACAATAACTGTGTAAAACGTGATACAATAATCAACATGTAATGTTACAATAACTACATTGTCCACATGAAGTCACTACTGGATACAATAACACAATCATATAGAATAACTACATCAATAAATAACAATAACTGTACAACGATAATTCATAATCGACATGTGTAATACAATAACTGCATCAATATATTACAATAACACGCGCAGATTATCAGAGAATACACACAACCATATAGAATAACCACATCAATATATTACAATAACACTGTAACATCCCGCATTTCCGTCAATTATATTCTAAAAGGTTTTAATTATTTTACGGGATAAAATAATATTTTAATATTTAATGATAAGATAATTTAAAATAATTCATAGGATCCGTCTTAAGAACCTTAAGTCCTTAAGACGAATACAAACTTGGTAAAGTTAAGTTCACAACTTAAAAAGCCGTTCAAGTATCCTAACCCGTTTCATTTTAAACGGAAAGGACAATTCCTTAAACCCTTTAAGACCATTGTGTCGACACCTTCATCCTCAAAACAAAACAATACACTGTAAACATTTCTCACCAAAAACCTCCATTAATATTCACCTTCTTTTGCTTATTTCTTCATCATCCGTTCATCAAATCGAGGTAATAATAACATTTTCGGAATCGTCATCGAATTTGCAAGCCATCTATCACTTTCGTATTTAATTTCCTCTATTTCGAAATTTGGGCTGTTTCGCCTAAATTCCGTTTTTCAGTCCATAATCTCGTTTTTCTTGCTTGTAGGCGTGAGCTTGGGTGACCCGGAAGTGGATAGCTTCATCCTAGAGGAAGATCTTTGAGCCGGATTGCTTTTGAGGTGACGATAATGAGAAACTCGGCCTTATTGTGAATATTAGCAAGTTTTGATGTGTTCATGTTAATGTTTCTGACTTTTGTTTAAGAATGATGTTTAATGGACTTAGTATCATGTTTAGGATTGTTCATACTTGTTGAATTCATGCCTTGTTGTTGTTTCACATGTTCTTAAGCTATTTTTCAGAAATTACATGTTTTGCGACGGATACTTGTTATAATCATTTCGAGGATTGTTATGGGTTGAATTGCTGTTAGATAATGTTACATAGTGATTTGTGATGTGAGTAAACTTTACTTGTAGCGATTTTTCAAGATTTGGTATCGATTTTATGAAGTTTTGAAGTAGCTGGAAAACGCGAATTTGAGAACAGGCTCTCTAAGCTGGTCGACCGACCGGCCGCCGGTCGGCCGGCTGGGAGTGTCTTTTGTGGTTTTTGGCGAGACCTGACTTTAGTAGTAATTGCGTGCCCAGCCGGCAGACCGGCCGCCTGCCAGCCGGCTGGGAGTACATTTTAGTGTAATGCGAAATTTTGAAGGCTAGGGAATTTGGGTTCCCAGCCGGCCGACCGGCTGCCTGCCGACCGGCTGGGAGTCCTTTGTGTTGTTTGGTTTTTAAAAAGGAAGGAAGGCTGAGAGGATCACCAGCCGGCCGACCGGCTGCCTGCCGACCGGCTGGGGATCCCTGTAGCTTGTTTTGAATTTGTAAATCGTTCATAACTTTTAAACGGTTGATCGGTTTTGATTGAAACTCGTTCCTTGTGTCTTTGATATGTATTTGAGGTCCCCGGAGGATGGGCGACACTATATTGGGTTCGGGAATGGAGTGAGGATAGAGACACCCCGGTCGGGTAACCGAAAGGGAAACCGGCTCTCCCTCGTCTTAGTTCCCGGGATCAATTAAGTGTTGTTTAGTGGTTAATAAGTTAGGACTATAGGTTAGTTTCTATCTTTGGATGTTAATGATGTCAATTATGTGTTAAGCTCACCTCTGGACCCATTACGTGTTTTGTATGTCGCGTGACGAGATATGTGTTAAGCTCACCTTTGGACCCGTTACGTGTTTTGCTTGTGGCGTGTCAGGATATGTGTTAAGCTCACCTCTGGACCCAGTGTGCGATAGCTGTGTATTGGGATATGTGTTAAGCTTACCTCTGGACCCAATACTTATTTGTAGCAATACTTGTTTGTAGCATTGGGATATGTGTTGAGCTCACCTCTGGACCCTTTGCTTATGGATGTATGTTGGGATATGTGTTAAGCTCACCTCTGGACCCGACATTTGTTTGTAGTGGGATATGTGTTAAGCTCACCTCTGGACCCATTACTGAATTGTGATTAGGGATATGTGTTAAGCTCACCTCTGGACCCTTCTCTTGAATTGTATGTATAGGGATATGTGTTAAGTTCAGCTCTGGACCCTTTACTTGAAATTGCATGTTGGGATATGTGTTAAGTTCACCTCTGGACCCGACATTGTTTGGTAGTGGGATATGTGTTAAGTTCACCTCGGAACCCATTACTAGTGATTGTGTTATATCCGCTTGCCTAGAGTTTGGTACAGTGTCAGATATGCATGATGAAGTTGATGTTTACATTGTTGGGTTATAGTTTGTTCAGCCAAGGCATTGGATGACTCTATGATCGGTTTCATAAATAGTTGGATTGAAAGACCCCCCGACTGGGTAACCAGTAGGGAAACCGGCTCTCCTTCCTAACGGTTTATGAAGTTGGTTGAGAGTCGTGCATTAGTATTGCATGATAGTATGAGAACAGTTGATGAGATGTTTATGCTTCACATGTTTATATATGTTGGAGTATTCTGTATTGCTTTACTTGTTACGTGTCGTTACAAAAGGTGGCTAGGAGAACTCTAGTCACTCCCCACTGATTGTGGCGTACATGTTTTCATGTATGTAGGTACATGCAGGTTGGATCGGGGTTCACTTGAGAGCTAGCGAGTGATGATTCTTTCATCATATGACTTACACGTTTATCGATTAGCTAGACTCTTAGTTTTTGATACAGTTATCTTTCGGTGCCTGTAGGGATGTTCCATCCCAGGCTTTGTATTTATTTTGATTTCCGTACTTAGAACTGTTATACTTATCTATTTTGTTTATATCAGTTTTCAGTTCCGTTTTCAGTTTAATTCTTCTCGCATGTTGTTTATGTTTAAAAAGTTTTAATTCCGCTGCATTTTTAGTACTTTGTATGTTTTTATTTTCCGCTTTCGCGAGGGGTTTTACAGTTGGTGTCATAGCATTATTGCTCCCGACGCACTCATGTGACCCCCAACCTTAACTTGACCAAATAAACAAATAATGAATGAGGGATGGGGTAGATCTAAGGAATTATATTGTAGTCTGTTTGTGGCTGTTAGGAATACGTCTAATGGTTTATTCTCTTATGATTGAGGAATGACGGAGCCAACCAATGATGAGAATGCTGAGACTCAAGCCCTCATTCAAACTCTTCAGGATTGCATAGCTAGGTCGTCTATGCCTTCTTCTTCATTTCAAACCTCGGGAAGTAACCAACCTGGAGGATCGGCTTGGATTATCACCCAGATGTGGAGGAATGCAGCTAAGACATTCGACGGAGAAACTAGTGCTGCGACCCTCACCGCTTGGTTCTTCGACATGGAAAGAAACTTCATGATTTATGGTGTTCGACCTGAGGATCAGACCCGAGTGGCATCTCAGTTCTTAGTTCGTGAGGCTAGGAGTTGGTGGTTGATGATCAGTGCTCCTGCTACTCGTGACCCTACTTTCACTTGGAGTCGTTTCAAGACTCTTCTTGGCATGAGGTTTTACCACAGGGACATACGTCAAGATAAGATGACCGAGTGCATGAACCTTCGCCAAGGAACCCTTTCGGTTCAAGCCTTCACCAATCGATTTGAGGAGCTAATCCACTTTGTCTCACAGCTAGTTGAGAGAGAAGAAGACAAAGCTTACCTGTTTCGAAGCAAGCTTAATGCTGAGACTAGGAGTATAGCCAGTGGTGACCCGACTTCTTACTTCCAGAGTTACTACAGTGTCTTGCGAGCGGAGGACCCTTATGAGATCTATTGTGAGAGAGCTAGAGCTTTCTCTCCTCCTAGACCCCCTTTACATAGCTGTCGAAGCAAGAAACCTCTTAGTCCCCCTTCCTCCTCCTCTCCTCCTGGAAGAGGAAAGCGCCCACGGTTCCCGGTGCAACCTACTACTGTTAGGTCAGGCAATAACCGCCGTGGTAGACCACGCATTTGCTACCGTTGCAGAGAGCGAGGACACCTCTCTAATCAGTGCCCCCAATGAAAGGGAGAACCCAACGGAGCTGAGGCTTCTCAGGATCGAGACATGGAACCCTCGACAGAAGCACCCTTAAAGTGTTTCAAGTGCCACAAGGATCTTCACCTTGGACTTGACTGCCATGGCAACCTTCACCAATGCTTCACCTGCGAGATGTTCGGACATCGCTCTTTCGAGTGTCCCGTGGGGATTGGCGCCGTTGACATAGCTGTTACTACTGACCCAGAGGCTGAGACCAGTGGAGCCAGAACTGTTCAGGATCAAGCTGAGACTGGAGTTCACCCTGACCCACCTACTGGTATGTTCATACCTACCATCTTATTTATGGTTGATGTACTCGTAGCCGTTAAGATCTTAATCTCTCCCCTTAGATTCCTGTTAATCTTCTTTGGAATCTATCTTCATTTCCCTTATACTCAATCTGATAATTTACTCCCTGAAACACCTTGTGCGGTAACCTACCATTGATGAACTTGGAAACTTCTTGGAATTAGTTGTATACCGTGATTTGGAGAGTGTTGTTACTTGAGGAAAACCAGGAAGCTTTATGGGATATAGTTTGGTGACCCTAGAGTTGTTATGTTACTAATTTGAAGAGTAAGTGAATGATGAGATAATTGAACTAGGTAGAGTGTTATACACGGCCTTTAAAGGAACTTAGATTCGAGAATCTAGCTGAGTCATGGATAATTGTGAGTCTGGAATATCCATTTGAGGATCTCGAGGAACTTAGAGTAAAGATTGATTTCGAGGAATATGATGAAGGTACTGACGTTGCCTGATAATTGAATGAGACAAGATAATGCTATTTGAACTCGAGGAACGAGAGTTGTTAGTAACGGTGTGAGAATATTGGAACATTTACAAGAACTTGTGGAATTGACTGAGTGGTTGATCTTAAGTTACTTAATGGATCTTAGCATTTATCTAATGAAGGACTTAAAAGGAAAATTTAGGATACTTCATCAGTTGAGAATGAATGATTCGTTGAGAGATGTAAGTCCAGAAACGTGTTGATTTGAGTATGGTTATTGTGGACTGTGATACAAGTCTACTAGATATATCACCTGAGTTGAGTAGTCTGAGAGTTTGGTTGAATCGTCAGTTGTGAACTATCTGAGATGGGTTATCTCAACTTTTGAGGAATAAATCATTGAAAGGATAAAGTTGCTTTAGACTTCGAGGAACTTTGGGACCGGAATCGTTTGAGGAACTAGTCATGAGGGCCAGTCATAGATTTGCTTGACTTGGGAGTTGTTACCTTAGTGAGACCCTAACTTGGAGTGTTCGTTTTATGGTAATAGACGACTTTGAAGAACTTAGAAATTTGAAATACCCCCTTGAATGAATTTGATGGAATTGAACTACGTAGGACTAAAGGATATAGGTAATTTTGGTTATGACCTGTCTGATGGAGAAAGGCCATAGTGTGGAAAGTTTGGTATTCTAACTTCAGAATTCGACGTTTTGGATGATAGAATTCAGATTTAGACTTAGAAAGTGCGTAAACCTTGGTCCGAGGTATGTTTGTTAGACTTCCACCTTGAGTGAAGGATCCTTAACCCTTTTAGAACGGATTTTTGGGTAACTGAGTGAGAGGTTGCAAACCTTCTGGTTGAGGAACACCTTGTTTTGTGGATGAGATAGGGGTAATAGGAACCTTGAACCCATTGTGAGCATCGAGGTTACTGAAATCGCCTTTTTGGGATATACTAGGGATCGTTGAAAGGATGTCTTGATTATGAATTGAGCGGTTAGTGCACCCATGCTTGGCAAAGGTTACCGTCTTCTTTAACCTTCGACTTGATTGTTCCGTCCCTTCAACCCTCCTTTTTGTGTTCTTACAGCCGCGAGGTTTGAAACCCCTAATCCTTCGTATCGAAGATAAGCTCTGCGACTGTATCCGCGCTCTCAAACGCCTGTTTTGGAACTCGTTCCCCAATTGTTGACTCTAAACTCACTGTTTTGGAAAAAGCTTAGTTGTTTTGAGAATTTGAAACTGCTTTCTCTTCCGTTAGAAGCAACTTTTAGTCATTGTTACAATTTTACTTTTTCCAAGAATTTGGGAGTATTGGTCGATTTGAAGAAAATTTGGTTTTAAAGAGCGTAACGTTTTACGATTTTGTCAGATTTCAGCGTTGACTGCCACTAGTACTGGTTATTGGAGACGTCTGATAACCTGTTATGTGCTTGTCAACACCGAATCAATCTAATTTTGAACTTTATTTGAACAAAATTTTGGGACTTGTCTCAGATTTGGAATGTCGGACTCTTGAATACATAACGAGAATCCCAATATCCATTGACAAGACTTGTGCCTTTAAACCTTTTGTTTCTTGAAACCTTTTTGAAAGATAAAGTTTGGGTTATCTTAACCCGCTTGATATATTTTGAAAGTTAGAGTTATTTTCATACTTACTTCTACCTTCGAGTTTCGAGGACGAAACTTTTTGAAGATTGGGTGATTGTAACATCCCGCATTTCCGTCAATTATATTTTCAAAGGTTTTAATTATTTTACGGGATAAAATAATATTTTAATATTTAATGATAAGATAATTTAAAATAATTCTTAGGATCCGTCTTAAGAACCTTAAGTCCTTAAGACGAATACAAACTTGGTAAAGTTAAGTTCACAACTTAAAAACCCGTTCAAGTATCCTAACCCGTTTCATTTTAAACGGAAAGGACAAGTCCTTAAACCCTTTAAGACCATTGTGTCGACACCTTCATCCTCAAAACAAAACAATACACAGTAAACATTTCTCACCAAAAACCTCCACTAATATTCACCTTCTTTTGCTTATTTCTTCATCATCCGTTCATCAAATCGAGGTAATAATAACATTTTCGGAATCGTCATCGAATTTGCAAGCCATCTGTCACTTTCGTATTTAATTTCCTCTATTTCGAAATTTGGGCTGTTTCGCCTAAATTCCGTTTTTCAGTCCATAATCTCGTTTTTCTTGCTTGTAGGCGTGAGCTTGGGTGACCCGGAAGTGGATAGCTTCATCCTAGAGATCTTTGAGCCGGATTGCTTTTGAGGTGACGATAATGAGAAACTCGGCCTTATTGTGAATATTAGCAAGTTTTGATGTGTTCATCTTAATGTTTCTGACTTTTGTTTAAGAATGATGTTTAATGGACTTAGTATCATGTTTAGGATTGTTCATACTTGTTGAATTCATGCCTTGTTGTTGTTTCACATGTTCTTAAGCTATTTTTCAGAAATTACATGTTTTGCGACGGATACTTGTTATAATCATTTCGAGGATTGTTATGGGTTGAATTGCTGTTAGATAATGTTACATAGTGATTTGTGATGTGAGTAAACTTTACTTGTAGCGATTTTTCAAGATTTGGTATCGATTTTATGAAGTTTAGAAGTAGCTGGAAAACGCGAATTTGAGAACAGGCTCTCTGAGCCGGTTGGCCGGCTGGGAGTGTCTTTTCTGGTTTTTGGCGAGACCTGACTTTAGTAGTAATTGCGTGCCCATCCGGCAGATCGGCCACCTGCCAGCCGGCTGGGAGTACATTTTAGTGTAATGCGAAATTTAGAAGGCTAGGGAATTTGGGTTCCCAGCCGGCCGACCGGCTGCCTGCCGACCGGCTGGGAGTCCTTTGTGTTGTTTGGTTTTTAAAAAGGAAGGAAGGCTGAGAGGATCACCAGCCGGCCGACCGGCTGCCTGCCGACCGGCTGGGGATCCCTGTAGCTTGTTTTGGATTTGTAAATCGTTCATAACTTTTAAACGGTTGATCGGTTTTGATTGAAACTCGTTCCTTGTGTCTTTGATATGTATTTGAGGTCCCCGGAGGATGGGCGACACTATATTGGGTTCGGGAATGGAGTGAGGATAGAGACCCCCCGGTCGGGTAACCGAAAGGGAAACCGGCTCTCCCTCGTCTTAGTTCCCGGGATCAATTAAGTGTTGTTTAGTGGTTTAATAAGTTAGGACTATAGGTTAGCTTCTATCTTTGGATGTTAATGGTTAAGTTGGATGTCGCGTGATGGGATATGTGTTAAGCTCACCTCTGGACCCATTACGTGTTTTGTATGTCGCGTGACGGGATATGTGTTAAGCTCACCTCTGGACCCGTTACGTGTTTTGCTTGTAGCGTGTCAGGATATGTGTTAAGCTCACCTCTGGACCTGACGCGTGATCGGTTATTGTATACTGGGATATGTGTTAAGCTCACCTCTTGACCCAGTATGCGATAGCTGTGTATTGGGATATGTGTTAACTCACCTCTGGACCCAATACTTGTTTGTAGCAGTACTTGTTTGTAGCATTGGGATATGTGTTAAGCTCACCTCTGGACCCTTTGCTTATGGATGTATGTTGGGATATGTGTTAAGCTCACCTCTAGAACCGACATTTGTTTGTAGTGGGATATGTGTTAAGCTCACCTCTAGACCCATTACTGAATTGTGATTAGGGATTTGTGATAAGCTCACCTCTGGACCCTTCTCTTGAATTGTATGTATAGGGATATGTGTTAAGTTCACCTCTGGACCCTTTACTTGATATTGCATGTTGGGATATGTGGTAAGTTCACCTCTGGACCCGACGTTGTTTGGTAGTGGGATATGTGTTAAGTTCACCTCCGGACCCATTACTAGTGTTTGTGTTATATCTGCTTGCCTAGAGTTTGGTACAGTGTCAGATATGCACGATGAAGTTGATGTTTACATTTGAAGAGTCTATTGACCTAGATATACTCAAGAAGGGGGGGGTCTCATTGAGTATGCCAACTTTTTCGATTCTTCTTCGATGATGGTTGTTGTGACGAAGTAATAGCAAGTAACGAGTAAGAACAATAAAGCAAAGGAGACACGATCTTTTGAAGTGGTTCAGTTTCACACTTTGAAACCTACGTCCACTATTCTCGATTAATTAAATTAGTACCTTCTCCGGATTACAATTTTATCAACCCACTCATACAACTTTGATGTTAGTTGTAACTCAATCTAGATACCGTAAAATATCTAGCTACAACAAGTACCGTTAAATACTTGCTTTCACTACTACAAATCTAGGATAAGAGGACGCCTTTTAGAGGACGGTTGGGGAGGAGACCGTCCTCTATCAAGCAAATAAAATTGGCGCCATTAGTGGTATTATAAATAGGACGGTTAACCAAAAAAGCGTCATCTTTATAAACGTAATGAGGACGGTTGGTCAATTAAACCGTCCTCTTATTTAAAAAGAAGACGGTTGTATAGGTGAACCGTCCTCTTATAAATACAATGAAGACGGTTGGGATTATAACCATCCTCTTATAGTCATAAAGAAGACGGTTGGCATTATAACCGTCCTCTTAGGTTCTTATTAAAAATTCTATACGGTTTATTTCCTAAATTACAAACATCACTCCTTCTTCTTCAACACCGCGCCTATACTTCTTCTGTTTCGTTCCAAATTACGCAACCCACGCACTGTCCATCAACCCTATTTCACCACCGCGCGCCTCCAGTTCACTGCTGCCCACGTTCTCCTTCATCATTATTAATCTAGGTATGTTCAGTAATCTTATTGCTATTATATATTAGTTCCGAAAATTCATATTTTGAACTCGATTAATTTTGGTAATTGGCGAATGAAATCAGTATAATTGATCGAAGAATAGTTAGTATTTTTTGTAATTCAATTACGAGTTAATCCCTTCTTTTGAATTCAATTGCAGTATAAAACTTTCTCTAGTCGAAGTCTGCTATAAACCCGTCTTTAAGGAATCCATCATTCCGGTATGTTACCTTGTTATGCTTGTGATTTATTTCTGAATTACATTTATTTAACCTCTTTATGCCATGGTTGTGATTTATTTCTGTATGTTACCCGTCTTTAACCTCTTTATGCCGTGGTTGTGATAATGCCTTATTAAGAATTTTAGTCTCAGTAGGTACACGGTTTTTTTGTCTCAGTAGGTACACGGTTTTTTAGTCTCAGTAGGTACACGGTTTAGAAAGCACAAACAAAGGATTGATTCTATGCCTTATTAAGAATTTCACCTCAAGGGGACAGAGGGGGGCCTGGGGGTGGGGCTGGGAAGTCGAAGGAGACCAGGGGGTCTGGGATTGCAGGTAGCAGAGGAGGGGTGGGGAGTTTGCAGGGGCAGAGTGATGGTCCAGCAGAGGGGAGAGGAGGGGCTGTAGGCGAGCAGGGAGTGCGTGTATGGACTCTGCCTGGCAGAGGAGATGTTAAGGTGAACGTGGATGCGGGTTTGGTTGAGGGTGTGGGAGCTAGTGCAGGTGTGGTATGTAGAGATGAGTATGGTAGAGTGCTTTGGGCTCTGTCGCAGCAAAGAAGGGGAGAGGAACATGTGAAATTAGCGGAGGCGGAAGCGGTTCTTATTGGGATTCGTGAGGCAGCGACACAAGGGCGGTTACATCGTCTTTTCTGTTTGTTGGAAGGCAGGGCGGCTACATCGTCTTCCATTTTTGGAAAATACCAGGCTTTCCCATCTATATTATTTGACTTTGTTCTTGTAGAGCCCATTACTTAATTAGATACGTCAAGTTTACCCAAACACTTTGATAATTACAAATATTATTCACATAAATTAAATGTTATTTTTTGATAATTACAAATATTATTCACATATATTAAATGTTATTTTTTGATAATTACAAATATTATTCACATATATTAAATGTTGAAAGTGTTAACCTATAAAGATATGAGCATTATCATTAACCTTTAGTATACTGAAATTACATTGTTTGATATGTTTATATAGATAAAGATGGATCGTACTTGGATGAGTTCTGGGAAAAGAGGTGACCCAGAATATGATGTCGGGTTAGCTGAATTTTATGCCTTTGTTAGAGAGAATGTGGCAAACACGTCTAGCATAGCGTGCCCTTGTGATATGTGTCTTAATATGAGTTATATGAGTTTGTCAGATGTACAAATTCATTTACAAAAGAGAAATTTTAATCCAAAGTATAGACGCTGGACTTTTCACGGAGAATCTAGAGTCATAAAAGGAGGAACGGGAGGTATTAATTTCCAATTTAGTGAAAAAGATCCTGTTTTAGTAGAAAATTCAGACCTGGGTATGAATTCGGAGTCGATTGATGAGGCTGATGATAACTCTGAAAATATATGGGGAGATTTTTGTGGAGACAATGAGGAAGAAGAGAACTCGTCTATAAATGTCGATGAAGACATTACAGATGATGATGAAGAACTTAATGAAAATAATTTCGACGACATAAATGTTCTATTAGAGAAGTTAAAAGATTCAGAGATGCCGTTGTATAAGAGTTGCAAGAAATACACAAAATTGTCGTCAACGGTTAAGTTGTATAATTTGAAAGCGAAATATGGGTGGAGCGACAAGAGTTTTAATGACCTCCTAGAATTGTTGAAAGACATGCTTCCCGAAGATAATGTTCTTCCGGATCGCACCTATGAAGCAAAGAAGATACTTCGCGGAATTGGTATGCAATATGTAAAAATTCATGCATGTCCCAATGATTGTATACTATATCGCAAAGAATATGAGGCATGCACACACTGTCCAGTTTGCAAAGAGTGGCGGTATAAAAAGAAGGAGGGGATTCCGGCAAAAGTTTTGTGGTATTTTCCAATAATTCCGAGGTTGATACGCCTTTTTGCGAATAAGGAAGATGCGAAGCTAATGTCATGGCATAAAAATGCCAAAGCTAATGATGGGAAGTTGAGACACCCGGCCGATGGGTTAGAGTGGAAGTACATTGATTCTAAGTACCCGGAGTTTGGTAAAGAATCCAGAAATATTCGTCTTGCATTATCAACCGACGGGATGAATCCGTATGGAAATTTGAGTAGCCAGCATAGTACTTGGCCGGTGCTTTTAGCTATTTACAACTTACCGCCATATTTGTGCATGAAACGCAAATATTTGATGTTGTCCTTGTTGATTTCTGGGCCTAAAGAACCTGGTAACGATATAGATGTATATTTGGCTCCTCTTCTTGATGATTTGAAATTATTATGGGATAAGGGGATACAAGTTTTTGACGCCTATCAGAATAACGTATTTAATTTAAAAGCAATGTTATTGTGCACTATATCTGACTTTCCTGCATATGGCAATCTTTGCGGGCATAGTGTACATGGGAAAGAGGCGTGCCCTCTTTGTTGTGAAGATGTAGATTCTTGCTATTTGACATTTTCTCGAAAGCAGGCCTACTTAGGATATCGTAGGTTTTTAGATAAGGATCATTCTTATCGAAGGCAACAAAAAGCGTTCAATGGGAAGCCCGAACATCGTCCACCTCCTAAGATATTAACGGGGAATGAAGTATATGAAAAGGTAAAAGATATTCAGATTACATATGGGAAGAAAGGTTCAAAATTGGCGTCTCGTGGTTATAAGAAGATGAGTTCTCTTTTTCAGCAACTTCCTTATTGGCGTGACCTCTCTATAAGACACTGTTTAGATGTTATGCATATTGAGAAGAATGTATGTGATAATATCATCAATACTCTTCTCAATGTCCCAAATAAGTCCAAGGACAACAAGGCGGCTAGGAAGGATATGATGGATATGAACATTAGGCCTGAGTTAGCACCGCAGGAGAAGGGAACACGTTCGTATTTGCCTCCGGCTGCTCATACGCTTTCAAAAAAGGAGAAAATGGAGTTTTGTCAGTGCTTGCATGGTGTTAAAGTTCCTGAGGGATATTCTTCAAATATAAGCAATCTCGTATCAATGCGAGATCTCAAGCTTACTGGTTTAAAGTCTCATGACTCGCATGCATTGATGCAACAATTACTACCTGTAGCTATTCGTTCCATTTTACCTAAAAAGGTTCGATTTGCTATAAGTAGGTTCTGTTTTTTTTTCAATGCCATATGCAACAAAGTTATTGATCCCGCAGAGTTGGACTCCTTGCAAAAACTGATTGTTTCATCTCTTTGCCAATTTGAAATGTATTTTCCCCCTTCTTTTTTCACGATCATGGTTCATCTAACTGTACACTTGGTTAGAGAGATTAGATACCTTGGGCCAGTTTATTTGAGGTATCAATATCCGTTTGAAAGATTGATGAAAGTGTATAAGTCGTATACTTCTAATAGATATCGGCCCGAAGGGTGTATTGCTGAGCGTGCAATTATTGATGAAGCGCTTTCTTTTTGTTATACTCACTTATCCAATGCAGAATTACTTGGGGTTCCTAAGAGCCGACATAGTGAGTGGATGATGGGCAAAGGGCTTAGAGGTCATGTTTGTCAAGATATGGCAACAGAGAAGTGGCATACTACACATACATATGTCCTTCACAATGATGATGAGGTACAACCATACATCGAAGAACACATGGTGTTCTTAAGAGATAAGCATCGAAATAAAAGCGAGAAGTGGATTGCAAGTGAGCATAATAAGACTTTTAGAGTTTGGTTTAAGGGTCTAATCATTGAATACTTGCAAGAATTTCCAGAAGCTGTCTCTTCCAGATTAAAAAGACTTTGTTATGGGCCTGATATTTCCGCCTCTTCTTATACTGGTTATGCCGTAAATGGTTGTACGTTTTATACTCTTAAGCAAGATGAAATGAGTACAGTGCAAAACAGTGGGGTTTGTGTGGAAGTAGAAGCAATGCACTTTGCTAGTTCGAAAGATAAATATCCAATTTTGGGTAAAATGCATTACTATGGAGTTATTGAGGAGATTTGGGAGTTGAATTACAGGGAATTCCAAATTCCTATATTTGGTTGCAAGTGGATTGATAGTAACAATGGCATTCGCAAGGATGAATTAGGATTCACGTTGGTCAATCTTAATAAAGTCGGTCATAAGGAAGACCCTTTCATATTAGCCACTCAAGCAAAGCAAGTGTTCTATGTAACGGATCCAGTGGATAACAATTGGTCGGTTGTTTTAGCAGTACGGGGTAGGCGTGCACTAGATACTTGTGATGAAGATGTTGTATTTGAGGGCTTTGATCATCAACTATCGCGGTTCGACGACATTGATGTTGTTAATCCCTCAAGCTTATATGCACGTGATGATCACACTGAGGGGATTTGGATTAACAGTGACTCTAATTCAAAAAAACGTCCTCGTGATGTTGATATAGATTAGTAGACATAGTCAAATTTATATGTACTGTTTATTTCATTTTGTTTTATATTTTGCAGCTGGCTTTAGCTAACATTTGGATTTATGAAGTAGTAGATTTCTTAATTTTTCAGTGTTTTTTTAATTAAAATATCGCTCCTCCTGATGCTTCTCTTAACTGTTTTTGTTTTGATAAAATGTGAATGTATATATATCAAAAAAGGAGGATAAGAATTACAAAGCTACTATAATCTGATTAGTACAAATTCTGTTCTGGTTTTCAGTTCCGTGAGGTCTGGTAATGAGGTAGTTGGTCATCTGCACTCGATACCAGCTCTGCACATAGTCCAACACTCGCTTACTGTTTGCGTTTCCTGACAGCCTCCAAAACTATAACTGATTTGGAGAAGGTATGTCCTATTGTCTTCCATTTTTATAGTTGTATATAGTTGTGATATTCTGCCATTTTGTGCTCTGATATTCCGTGTTCAGGGAACGGAGGTTTACTGCCAAGTTCTGTGTTCCATTACCTTTGTGATATTTTGTGTTACTATATTCCTCCTATATAAGATCATGATCTGCTGGTTGTCGCACGAACTGCTGCTGGTTGTTACGTGTTGAGCTGCTATTCACTGCTCTGCTGCGTACTGATGGCTACTGCCTTTTCTCGCTGTCTTCTATTGCTATTATTGATGCTGCGTTTTCCCTTTGTTTCTCGTTCATCACTGCTAAACTGATGCTGAATAGTTTCTGCCGTGTGCTGGCTGTGGCTGCCGCTGGCCGTGTAAATAAGTGTTGATTTCAAATGATATTGCAGCAAAATAAATTCCATATATGCTACATTGTGGTACGACTAGGATATTTATCTAAGAAGAGCAGCAACCACTCTTCTGCGTAATAGGCTTTGTTTCACTCTCACCCATATATGCTGTCGTGCTTAGTTAGCTTCAACGAATGCTAAAGTATATTTTCGCTACATAGTTTCTTATACTACACTATGTCTGTGAATTGGTTGCCCTCTTGTGCTTAGATATCTTAAATGTAAACTTTGATGCGTTGCAGGGAGGTACATTATGGTTTCAAAACTTGTCTGAGTCACCCAGTGGTGTTTTAGGCTCCATTTTTCCTTTCCTTGTTGCTGGTTTGCATTTTTGTAACATCCAGGTACCCAGTAAATCTCCCTTTTTAAGCTTTGGTGCTCAACAGTTAAGACATCTTGCTCGAACTTAAAAGATCTTAATTGATCATTCTTTTCGGTTCAGATGGTCTGGGGACTATGTAGAAGTATCTCCAGAATATAGGATAGTGTTTTTTAAATATTTTTGTGAATCATCATAGACAAATCTATTGGCTTCTTTTGTTTTGTTTTCCTACTTTTTCATTTGCTTAGCTGCAGTAGATTGCCCATATGGTCGTGAAAACAACAGAGAAGAATTGTGTTTTGATTGATCTATGTCCATCTCCAAGGTGTAATATGGTGTTAGGATATATTGATTTGTGTTAAGTCATTGATTGTGTATATAAAGGAAGAAAGCACATAGCCATGTTGTCAGTGGGCTCTTGTGCAATTTAGGGCTTGTTTAGAGGGAGGTATTTGAAAGGGAGGGAGAGATACACTTTTGTTTTGCTAGCAAAGAGCCTTGAAATTTTCCCTGCTCCAAAGTCAAATTAAATCCCCCAATGAATGTAAGATTCAAAGAGCAACTCTCTCACTCCCTTCATGGCTGAGTGGGCGAGAGTGAAACAAAGCAAAACTCGGGGCACTAAAGTTGACATAGGGAAACCTAGGACACCAAAGTGAAATTAGTGAAACCTAGTACCTAAATTAAGGGGACCAAAGTGAAAATCTCCCAAAATTATAGAAAAGTTCTTCAGTTGACATTCTAATTTTTGTGAGAGTTAAGACTTCATCAAAATTTCTGAAAGTTTGACATTCTAATTTATGTGACAGAAATTTTGCCTCTGATTGAACTACCTAAGCTTAACCTACCTCATCAAAATTTCTGCCTCTGATTGAACTACCTAAGTGATCAGTGCGGCGATAAAGCAGCCATGATTACTGTCACTTAACTGTTACAGTTACACGTTGCTGAAAGTTTACTACTAATAATAAACAAAATAGATACTGAAGACTTTATTTCCTCGAATCATTAGACATTTCTACAGTCCATTGTGGTTCACCTGGCCTATTAACTATTCCTGTCGAGGCCCTCAAGGTTACTAATAAACACAAGGTAAAACAGCAGACCAGACAATAGAGTAAGTCAACTTTTATATGCTTTTGACACGTAACCAAGTCACTTAAAAAGTCTTTCGGAGAATGACCAAATATTTTGAAAGGAATGATGATCCGGTACCTGTTTTTTATAGAACCGGTCATGGCCATAAAAGCCTGTTCTACATTAGTGGCATCCTTAGCACTGGTTTCCATAAAAGGTATGCCTATCTCATCAGCAAATGCCTGAATAAAACACGTAGTTTAGAACAATCAGTTTTCATACCTATACGTACTATAAAAATTGAGTGTGCAACAGTTCCGTCAAGTACCTTAGCAGTTTCAAATGGCACAGCTCTATTGGCAGCAAGTAATTCACAGTCCAAGTTCGACTCAATAGCCCTTAACTCCATGTTATCCGGTTTTTCGCCTAGTTGTTCCTGAACCGTAAAAAGTTGACCTTCTTTAACCATAGCAGCCGTTTCGATGTTGCTAAAACGATGCTTGTTGAGCTCCTTCAGGACTGGTATTATACGTTGCTGCTAGACTGCTGCTACGCGGCTGCTGGCTGCTTCTGGGCTACTGTCTGGCTGCTGTTGAATTGGTTTTCTTTCTACTCCCCAGCCATCCAAAACCAGCCTGGTCTGGACTTCGTGAATTTGGAATTGTTTTTGGTTACAGCAGGCTGCTTTGGTACTACTGAAATTGCTGAACACAACCATCCATATATTTGTAATTTAAGAATACTAATTCTAAAAACTTATTTATATGCAGGTTGATCAATGACAACGCAAAAGAGAAAGAGTAGTAACAGAGGAAACAACTCAGGGCAATCTGATGATGGTACAACAAATAGAGAGAAGCGTTCTAAGAGGGGTCGATCAGTCCTAATGTTAGCATCAAAAGCTCTCAGAGATGAGAAGCCAATTAACTTAGAATGGGATAATGAGCTAAACTTGCCGACTGGAGATTGGGCTGCCAAGTTTAGTAGTTGGATTGGAATTACTGTTCGGGGACATGTTAGCTGCACGGTTGAAAAATGGGACGATGTAGATGAGCCGACAAGACAAGATATGCTAGATAATATCACAGTATGAGTAAAATTACTTTATTTTTAAGTATGAATTATGTTTTTTTTACAAAAAGGTTTGTTTCTTACAATATCTGCTTGGACCATGTAGGGGGCATTCACGGTTAGGAAGGAACGTGAAGATTGGTGTCGTGGTAAAGCAGGGGAGTTATGGAGAAAGTGGAAGAGTAAGTTAGTCTGTGACTGGTTATACGACAAGGAGACGGGAGCTATACGGTCGACACCACCAACCTTGTGGAAGCAGATAACACCGGAGGAATGGAATTCATTTGTGGTCTCCCATACTACTAATGCATTTAAGGTAATTTCTTTCTTGTAGTATAGAAACTATGATAGCTTGACTAGGTATCACGGTGTTATTAATCCCATTTTTGAGATGAAAAACAGGCTATTAGTGAGAAAAATAAGCAGAATGCGGCTCAAAGGAAAGCACAATACCATGGTTCTCGAGCAGGATATCGGGGCATTGAGAAGAAAGTGGTAAGTTAACTTTTAATTTTTTTTTGCATTCACACTTGATATTTTAGCCAACTTAAGTTAAATGTTTTTTTAGAAAGAAGATTTCGCCGCAAAGGGATGCCCATTGGAGAAAGTTGATCGATATTTAATTTGGCTAAGGGCTCACCAGTCCGAGAATGGAGATATGACTGATTATGTTAAGGAAGTGGAAAATAAAATTGTAAGTATATCTATATTCGACTCTTATTTGCACTGCTCAAAGCATAGCCCACTGCTTATTGTAGCACTTCGTACTCGTATTACTGTATTGTTAATTTCTGCTCCAGTAGTGAACTGATATATTGTAGCACTTCGTACTCTTATTTCCGAATATCAAATAGTGCAGTACACATAAAAATCTATGTAATTTTGACACTTCAATTTGGCAGCATGTAGTGTGGACATTTTAACATGACACACGACACTTCAAAACTCACAAAAAACATGGAACTTTTTCACAAAGTCGTGCCTGGTCCAACAATTGCAGCCAAGTTAAAGTAACATACATATAAAAATGTCTGAAATATTACTCGTTAGGATTCAAGTTATCAGCGGAAGAAGTTGAAAAAAGAATTCCCCGAAAAGGCTTCCCATCAATTACAGTTTCAATGGTTAGCCCGTTTGCAAAGTCTTTGGTTATTTTAGCTTGAAATGTTCTTTTCCCAACTGGAGGCCGGTACATGTTGAGATGAAAAGACTGCCGACCTGAAAATGAAACATGATCTTAAATAATAGGTTACTATAACTCATCGATAATAGAAGAATATTAATAAACTATGAAACATAGAAAAATTCAAAAATGAAGAATGTGATAATATAAATGAAACCATGATAAGTTTCCAGGGTAACGGTCCATCTAGGTTTGAGACTCGTGACATGAAAATAAGTTATGGCGTACTGGAGTAGTCCGACTAGTATTTTGATATAGACCACCCAGCTTATGATAATTACTCAAGAGAGATATCATACTACAGTTGCTACCCAGTAGAATGTCATATGAACAATTCTAATAAATGCCAGGCAGAAAAAATTGACAATACAGCAAGTCAGGTCTGATGGCCGAGCTGTAATTCGTGGATAGGGCAGAGCAGTAGAGGCTGGAACGGGGCTGGTTTATGCACAAGTGTTGCATTATTTGTGCAGGATATGGAATTGTTTACAAGGAGACTACAAGGAGCTAGCATAAGGCTTATATTTATGAATACCTTGTATTAGATGTAGTCTCAGATGTACTTTTGTTCTTGATATATTTTATATACTTACCTTTTACCAAAAAGAAATGTTTAACAACTATTTTCTTTTATATGAATCGTAGGAAGCACTAAAGAAAGACGTAGAGGCAGGTGTATTTGTTCCCGATGGACGAGAAGATATACTCTTTAAGGCGATTGGCAAGGCCGAACATCATGGTCGTGTCCGAGGAGTTCCCAGTGGCATAGGCATAAAAGAATATTTTGGGAAACCTTCCAAAAACCCGACTCCAACACAGTTAAAGGAAGAGGTAATTTATTTATTTGATATTTCATCAGCCATCAGCCTATAATTTTGTCAATATACCAATCTTTACCAGCCTTACTCATTCAAATTTGAGTCAGAACTATAATTTGATCAAGTCTTGTTCAATTATTTTCTTGTGTAGATAAGGACTTTGGAAGAGCAATTAAAGGAAACTCAAATGGTGATGTTGAAGTTCTGGCAAACAGGTGAGCGGCCAAGTGAAGAGGTATTAGCTCGTTTTATAGACGCGACAACTAAAAGTACACATGGAAGCCGTGAACCTTTGGAGGGGACTCGGTCACCAGCCCGAGAGGAGTCACCTAACGATGAGTCATCCCATAATAAGGACAAACTAAGTGAGCCATCTTGTAGTGAGGAGCCACTATCTGAGCCACTATCTGCCGAGGTTTTCCGTACTCCAGTGACCACCATTCCAAATGTTTCTATCTCAACACCAGCAGAGGTAGTTCGTACTCCAGTCACCACTATTCAGAAGTTTTCTATCTCAACACCAGAGGTACTGTTTTATATCTTAACATGTAGATCATACACTTGTCAATTTAGCATGTTCCTGAGTTAATTATACCCTAATGCAATATATAATGTGTAGGCTTGGCAGAAATGTTTATTATCATTGCCAGGAAAACCGATAAAGATGATTGCTTTCGGGTTGGTGTACACGTCACATGATGGGGAGTTTGTTTCCATTCACGGCACCACCCTACGTGATGGTTTTAAAAAAGTCACAATC
Organism: Silene conica; assembly: GCA_029255685.2. Classification (NCBI taxonomy): domain Eukaryota; kingdom Viridiplantae; phylum Streptophyta; class Magnoliopsida; order Caryophyllales; family Caryophyllaceae; genus Silene; species Silene conica. Next base: position 27,211,746 of record CM055311.2, on the reverse strand, counting down.
AAGAGAATCTACAAGGGGTCCGAAAAAGCTTTGTTGCCTGTTCCCGTTGGTGACTTGGAGATATTAAATGATGCTAAGGACTCATTTGTTCAATGGCCACAAAAGCATATTCATACTCCTAATGAGGTAATTTCAATTGTTGGCATAAAGAGGCATGTATAGTTCAAATTCATTTTGAATTGCTGGGAAATATTTCTATTTTTTGCATCTTTCTTGCAGAAAAATATGGGAGAAGAACAGACACCGGAACGAACCAATTCTACAAAACCAAAGTGTATGTCTTTAGACCCAACAACATCAACCAGTTTTCTTGGTGTGAAAGTTAGTCTCGAGTTCAGGCAAAAGTGGAGAACCTTGTCATTGAAAAAGTTGGCAAATGAGGCTCGCGTGTTAAAGACAAGTGCAACGATGATTAATGTGGATATAGATGAGCATGTACTACACCATAAACAGAAATGCATGCTTAACTATGAAGATCTTATTCATTGGTGTGATGAAGAAAAGATAAGTGCCTCCCACATTGTTTTGTTCATGAGGTTTGGTTACTCTTCAAATACTTTTTCTACCAATTAAACCCCATTGATTTTATAGTGATGGTGCCTTCAGCAATTATCTTTTTTCTTTGTGGTAGGTATTTGACTGAACTAGTAGCGAGTAATCAATGTACAAGTTCATATGGATTCTTGTGCCCCACATCATTGTCCAAGTTTGCTAGTTTTGAAAATGAAGATAACCGGCCAGACTATATTGCTAAAGCTATGACATGTACGGGTTGTGAAAGAGGTCGAAAGCTTATTTTTGCTCCATATTTTGAAGGGTATGTACCTTTTTTTTTCAAACTAGCTATACTAACTATATTATTTAATGCTACTTATTGATATTGATACATTGTTAACTTTATAAATGGTAGTGATCATTGGATGTTGGCTGCTATCAATCCAAAGGATAATGTAGTATATTGGTGTGATCCACTTGGAATTCGAGAGCCTCGTAAATTTTTGAAGGATACAATTAATATGTAAGTTTAGCATGTATATGATTTAAGAAATTTCAATTATCAAGTATATTTACATTTACTTTATTTCGTAAAATAACTATAATTAGGAGTTTTATAACATATATTTAACACAGGGCAATTACGAAGATAAGTTCTATGGATCCTGAGAAATGTCAACAAAAAGAGTTTGAATGGAAAATAATAAAGGTATCTCTCGCTCTAACTAATAATCTTGTTATCTCCTAAATAATTATATATAGTAGTTTATGTTTTATTGTTATGACTTTCTTGTTTATAAGTTGTAGTCAAATTCACATGATTTCGATTTTAGTGTCCTACGCAGCCCGTTGGAAGCGTCTTATGTGGATATTACGTCTGCCGATATATGTTGGAGATCATTAGAGGACGATATATTAATATTATGCCAAGTGTACGTGCTTTATTGTTTTTTGGCCGCAATATTTACTTATTTTGATATAACTTACACGCCTTGTGTAAATGATTGTAATTGTGTCTTTTATTTCTATGTATAGTTCATGTTTAAGGCACCAAAGACATACTCAGTTGATCAAATTGACGAGGTGCGGGACATTTGGGCAACATATGTATTGCAGTTTCAGGCGCAAGGATTTGAAGGAAGCGTTTAAAGTATACCAACAGATTCTATCTAGATAGCTTCAAATTTTGTAAGTTTTGTTGAACTTATATTATAGTTCGTATTTTATAGAAACAAACTTATTGTTTTTTTCTGAAATGTAGGAGATGATATATTTAAGTTAATGAAATAACATTGTTGTCAAAAATTCGTTCTTTTGTTCTTTTGTTCGTTATATGAAATTAACATTGTTGAGTTAATTGGTAGTACGTGCTTGTGGTTTGTATAGTCGTTTGGTACTGTGTTGTTGTTGTCTCATTGCTGCCATGTGGGGGTATGTGACTACTGCTGCGTTTATTGGCTATACAGGACGGTGTTAAATGGCTTGCGGTAATTGTGCGAGCATTTAAAATGGCTTGCGATAATTGTTTTAAATTGGCGCCCAAAAAATTGGCTATAGAGGACGGTTTTGTTCATAAGCGTCCTAAAATTCACCTTTTAAAATTATGTCAGCATGTTAAAAACAAGACGGTTCAAAACTCCAACCGTCCTCCTTAAAAATATCAAAGAAGACGGTTCTATATGCAACCGTCCTCTTTCATATATATACAAAGAAGACGGGTCAAATTACAACCGTCCTCTTTGGTATATACAAAGAAGACGGTTCAAATTACAACCGTCCTCTTTTGTATATACAAAGAAGACGGTTCAAATTACAACCGTCCTCTTTGATGTATACAAAGAGGACGGTTTGACTTTTTTTCAACCGTCCTCTTAGGCAACGAGGACGGGGGAATTTAGGACGGTTCCTTTCATGTTTTAGGACGGTTTTCAACCGTCCTCGTTTCCCCTTTTTGTAGTAGTGTTTACAATGAGTACCGCTAAATACTCTGATCTATCTTAAGTAAGTAAGATAAACTTTTCAACAACTTCTTGTAACTTATGATCTTGGATGCACGAAAATATTCTTCAAAGCTTGTAGTCTTGATTACGAAATATGATGATGATAGGCACGAATATCGAGACGCGTGAGAGACTACGTCCGTTTGATTCTTGAATTGCATGAGGCTCGTATCTGTGTTCTTTTTAAGCGTGTGATATTGTAGGTGTATATATACTAATTTAGATCTAGGTTAAATCCTAGATAGTTTAGAAATATTACTTTATCTAGAATACTAATTCTAGGTAATATTTAAAACTTTAATCTTATATGAATTAGGAAAGGACTCTAATAGAATAATATTAAATTAAGACATAAGATAATATTTCCATAATCTTATTTGATTTAGGAAACATCCTTATATCATAAAATATAGAATCCTACTTTGAATCAAATCCTTAATTCTTGTCAATAATATAATAAATTATATTTTTATTCAAATCGTAGTTAATATTTTAAGTAGATTAAATAAATATCTTAATTTATTTAATTAACCATAAAGATAATATGAAACGTATTAAAATTCGTATAGAGAAACGTGAGGCACATCTCTCCACGCACGACTCCCAACACACGTCTCATAGGACACGTTCTTCGAGACATATTTCTCGAAGCACGTTTCCCTAGGAACTTGAATTTTGACAATAACGGTTAAAATAAAATCCTTAGTCTTTTAGAATTAATATTTACCTCATAAGATAAATATTTTAATTCTTATTAACGAAAGAATATTTCTATTTTAAAACCGTCTATAAGATTACTCAATTAATATATAATAATATATTAATAGCACGCATAAAACTTCACGCCTTGATTTATTCTACGCAAATCTCATTTCTTCAATAGTTATAGGAATGATCTATAACTTACGAACTCTTGATATTGTAATGGAGCTTTTGTCTTGTAAATCTTCAAAAGGACTTGACACTTGACATAAGATTGATCGTTCTTGCCATCTTCGATTGATTTATACTTTACTATACTTTGACCTTCGTTCTATAATTAACTGTACACTTAAACGCACGATTACACGCATATGCATATAAAACATAACTATTTAGACTTGTCATTATTAAAACATAAAACAATATATAGAATATATTACTCAACAAATTCTCCCGTTTTAATGATAGCAAGTCTTACCTAAAATCGTGTTTACTACGTGTAACATAGTAATGTTCCCCCTCAACATAATATTGGTCTTTTATAATATAGATCAACTAGGGTTTCTATTTTTAAACTAAACCAATTACTAAAAAAGAACTTTGAGAGACAATACGTTACGACAAGGAGAAATCTTAGGCAAATTCGTAATCTAGGTCGCATTCCTTTCCCCCTCTTGACATCATTGAAAAGACGGAAACAAGGACATAAAACGACTAGAATGATATAATACGAAACAAACCTAAGCATGCAATTCGAAATCAAATACACAAACATAATTAAAATCATGCAAACACGAAATACGAACGGAAATACGACACACAACTATATACTATATTGCCATATGGGCCGAATGTTTAAGAGCGTATGCCACTTGGGCCAAAAGTAGAAATAGGGTAAGAGTTAGTTACACAAGCCTGCTGGGCCGAATAGGGAATAAGGGAAAATGGGCCAAAAGTAAAGAAAGCATAGGAAAAGAAAGTAGTCTTAATACAAAGCCTTAGTGGGCCGAATTAGGGTAGAGGAAGATTGGGCCAGAAACAAAAAAAAACAAAGGCGTGATGGTTGTTAAGGGAAGGCAATTGGGCTAAGAACTCCAACGACCACCAACAGAGCCCAAAACCAACTTCCCTAACCTGCAAAACGAAACAAAACGAAGCACCAAAACGACTAATTCTTAACGAGGGTGATGAACGATGTTAGGATTAACATATCCAGGACGAGTTCGAAACTCCAATGTGTCCAACCGATCAAGGCAGCTAGCAACATTACGTCCTTGACCGTCTATTGCACGCTCGAAGTTTAAGACTTTGAGGGACAAGGCTTTCACTGCAGATAGACATTGAGTACCATCCTCTCGAAGCATCATCGTATCACGAACAAGAGCCCCTCCCTGAGTTGTGAGGAACTGATGACGATCACTAACCATGACAATTTCTTCCTTAATTGTTTTAATCTCACGACACATATGAATAAGATGCCCTTCCATCCTTTGCATCCACTCCTTCAACTCTGCACTACCAGGCTCCTTGTTCCCAGATTCATTCTTAGAACCTTTGAACTCCGACATCAAAGAAAAGATCTTGTCCACCTTACTCTCCAAATCCACCAAATTTTCATTCCCCTTAATCTCCTCATTCTCACGTCCAAAGAGAAGCTCACCATCCTTGCCAAAGATCCCCATTAACTTCATGACTTTGTTGCTCATTCGGTCACGAGGAATTACACCATAGCTACTAATGTCAACAACTCCAGCCTGAAACAACAACTCTAATACCCACATTCCATATGGAATATCCAGAGTTGTACAGAAACGAGATTATTAAATGGCTGTTAAGACGAGGTAGGGACGTAGGGTGTATAGCATATGTATTAGGGTTTAGAAAATAAGAAATAAGGCAATTAAGTTTTTACCTTATTTAAATTATGTAATTTAGTAATATAAATATAGCATGTATTTAGGTCCACATAATATAAATTATAGAATATTAAGATATTAGAGGTACATAAGAATATATATAAAAAAAAAAATAGAATTTAAATACAATTACGACTTAATTAAAATATAACTTGAATATGGATGAGAAATAAATATAAAATAGAAAATATATTTAATTAAAAAAAATATATTATTAAAATTAAAGAAATACAAATGAAATGCTAATTTATGAAATAATCATGAAATACAAATGGTGATTATGAAATACGAAATAATCGTATAAATACGATTTATAAAACAATAACAGTTTACGTAAAATACTTTATAAACATTCCGTTTGAAATACGCGTATAAAACATGGTTTGACTGTCTAACATACGGGTATTACAATCACTATGAAGATAGTTGGAGTTATTAAACTATAAGATAGATGGTGATTCTGTAAAGGTTAAAGAATATGAGGTTTTCAATTCTAGATGAATGTATGTTAAGAACATAAATCATAAGTGATTTTATTATATGATAGAACGTCACCGATCAGGTAACAAGGTTTGGATTTGAATCCAAGATATGAAAATGTTAATTCATATAACCTTGATTAAAATGCCAAAGGTTGAAACAAAACCTTATTTCGATATAAGTTTCTCGAGGAGAACTAATGGATCGAATCTAGGTTAACTACAATATGAATTCTAGTACAATATATATGACTGTGTTCATACGGATGACATATCATGAGTTTTAAGAAAACAGTGGGAGCTCCCTTAAAGTAAGGAGACTCGATTTGAGTATAAAGACTTGAAATGTACTTGAATAAGATCATATTATGCGAGATAATATGAGCCATAAGGAAATCGGAATTTGTAGGTTTAAGGATGTGAAGATATGGTATATTCACATACTAAAACCATTAATACAAATTGATGTATAAGCATCAAAGATTGTCTATGTGGAGCAGCAATATTGTATTGATTGTTCGCACTTAACAATCACTCTTATCGTTTGAGTTATTATTAACTCACAATTTTGTATACTTTGTGAAATCCAAATGGGTTGTAAGAGACAATTTTGAACCCCATAAGTGAACTGGATTAACTTAGTATAGCCCATAGTCGCTTGTATGAGGTGACGTCTCGAAGCGATTAGAGTGTGAGGCGATTGATGGCAAGTTCAAATGTCATAGAGTCATATGGGATGACTAGTCGATCACATAGGCAGACTGCAAGAGGCACTTTGTCGGGCATTAAGTGACCGCTTATAGAGTTCTGGAAATTTTATAATTAGCCTGGTCGTGGCGAGAGCTACTATATTATTCACATAAGTCGATTCTTTGACTTGAGACTGTTCGCCCAAGGTGACACAGCCTCAGATTGGCTTTGATTTTGGCTTTGAACCGTGTAAATGGTGCATGTGGAAGGGATTTTAATTCCTTTCCATGCAGTCAAACACAAGTTAAGGTCATATCATAATATGACATAATCATTACAATTATAAGATAAAATATCATATATAATTTTATCATATATTGTCAACTTACACGGCACACTAAGACGTAATATGGACCTTCATATTACGATTTATAATTCGTACGATTTAACTAATTACGTAACATCTTATGTGACATAATAATTGCATTAATTTAAAATATAAATTTATCATATAAATAATATTTATAAATTAATTAAATCGTATTTAACAAATTATTCAGTAATTCGAAATTACTGTCCCAACATATGGTTATCGTAATAATCGTCGATACGATATATTAACAACGTTTGTTATAACCATGAACCATTCATTATACTAATTTTGATATTTCTAAAATATCGTTTAATATTTGATAATTGACACATTTCAATTTCAAATATAAATCTTACTTTAAGATTCAACCTCTGAATTCTTAATATACGGTTTTAAGAATATCGATCAATATGTATCCTATACAATTAATCAATATACGTTTAAGGGGTTAGTCCTAAAGGTGTGACCTAAAGGGATCAACTGATTAATGTTGGTCAGTTGACTATATCAGATATCAGATCGTCCCTTGCATATTCTTTTCATAAGATTTATGACAATGATTTTTATCAGTGTCGTGATCGCACTATTGTTGAGGACACGTTTCCCAACAAAACCATCACTTAATTTCATTCATTCACGATAATGCTAGATTTTAATTCACTTAAAATGAATAAATACAAGTTGGTGGGGTCTTCCTCGTATAACAAAAAATTGAGACTAGTCTTTATAAATCAGACTCCCATGAATCCCTTCTTCGTCGGTAGGCATACTATGACCCCTTCTACGTCGGGTAAGTGGGAACAGATTGTAACACCCCCATTTATTTAAGGGCATGTACTAGGACTCCCTGGATAAATAAGGATGTTACCATCTCGGTTTCCCGAGGCAGTAGATACAAAGGAAAGATAAACAGTACTTTAAATTGATAAAGTTAACTCAAAGAACGAGTTTATACAACTGAATTAAAACAAACTGTCTTGAGGAAACAAAAGTACAACTCATAAGTAACTACTATGGTGATCTAGACTCTAGGCAGGTCCGGATCGAAGCTTCTCTCTTCCCCTAGCTCCCATAGTCTCAACACCTGTCAATCTGCTCCCCAATAATTGGTTCATCACAGGTGATCACGAATACACAGGGTCAATCACGAGGTTGAGTAGAGAAAAACTGTAAACAAACCACATTACTATAAATAGAAAGTCGATCATCTCCACTCCGAATCACAAGACCCATTATTCTCCACAACAATCACAAGACCCATTATCTCCGCACCAATCACAAGACCCATTATCTCCGCATCAATCACAAGACCCATTATCTCCGCACCAATCACAAGACCCATTATCTCCGCCTCGTAGTTTATCACAGAATGATATAAACAGCACAATATAACGATCACATGATATTATATAACAAACATGCTTAATATCAAATAAGAACAGATTACACATCATTATATACCAGTATTTCCCCTACCTGAAATAGCAGGAAATGTAGATACGTCCAAGCTCGCTAGAAGTGTTCCACACGAAACTCGCTACCTGAACACTACTAAAACATTAATAATACTAAAACACTACTACCTGAACACTACTAAAACATTAATAATAAAATTAGAAACCTTCCATAAATGGAAAGTTCCAAAAATAGAAACCCCTTTATAAAAAGGAAAGTTTCCATAAATAGCAACTCCCCAACTTATAGATTTCCCGTCTCAAAACTTCAACTATGCGATAAGGACTTAATAAAAGAACGAAAGACGGTTTTTAAAACTTAGTAGCAATAACACTACTAAAACATTAATAATAAAATGATTTACTCATAAAACCATAATACTAATTATTAATAATAATAATAATAACAATAATAATAATAATAATAATAATAATAATAATAACAACATTGTAAGATCCCAAAACCCACGACCCAAAAACAAACCTACCCGACACACCTCCACCACGAACAGCCCTCCAACCACCGTGAACAGGCCCTTCGGCCATCGACACACACACCCCCCCTAACACCCCTAACCACCTTCTACCACCGCGACACAGCCACCCTACTACTGACCGCCGGCGAGTGACCAGAACCCCTGACAAACATCGACCCTTCACCCCCTGCTATAAACACCTGCATCCAGCCCTTCCAACCCAACCAAAACAGACCCATATCGATACCACCACCAGTGCCGACAACCCCTGGAACCACCAACCAGACTCACCCTGACACGTGCCCTAGACACCACGGTGGTACCACTGTGTCGACCTCCCCCGAGTCACCGGTGGCACCACCCTCTTACACCTCCTGTGGCAACCCAAAACAGACCCGTGAATAAAACCGAACCATCAGTACAAACAAACCCTCCTTTTTACACCATACGTGACACACAACACCCACCGCGACTAACCCCTGACCACCCATTAACCACCAGTAGAACAATAACACAAAAACTATAACAACCACGACACCCAAACCCCTCTCGAAAGAGCAACGAACATAAGCAGTTAAATAAAATTATAAACGAAATGGCACAGGCTACGGCATACCTGTTTTCTGACTCAAATCGAGGGGGCTTGACCGGGTAAAACAACCGTGAGAGTCTCCTCCTTCTGGGGTGTGGTGGCGGCTGAGAACTAGGGTAGGGGTGGTGTTTGTAGATAGGTCAGAAAAGTGTGTCGGAGCACTACTTATAAGGCGGCAGGGAGACTATGGGCGTGAGGGTTTTCTTGTGTTCATAAAACAACCGTGGGCTGTTTGCACGGATTTTGAGGCCCATGGTTCACTAGCAATCAATCCCTAGATTGATCCTCACCATAGCCCTCTTCTAACATCAAAAGGTGGTATACTTATCGATACAAACATTGAACTACGACACATCGTTTATAAAAGTAAAACTTGCTTAAACAAAATAAAACTCGAAACTAAAAGACATCTTAAGAAAAAAAAACGAGGTATTACAGTCTTCCCTCCTTAAATTGAACTTCGTCCCGAAGTTCATCCCCACTTAGGTGACAAAACAAACCAACTCAACGAACTTGGAAACAAAGCATCACAAAAAGTTTACTTAAATCACAGAATGTTACATTCCACCCCCCCTTAAAGAAAAGTTACGTCCGCGTAACTTACCTCAATCAAACAAATGTGGGTAACGTTCCCTCATAGATGCCTCAGGATCCCACGTAGCCTCTTCCTGATTATGATTTGTCCACAAGACTTTCACCAAGGACGTCTCCCCATTGCGAGTCTTTCGTACCTTCCTGTCCAGAATCTCTTTCGGAGTCTCAATGTATGCCAACTGCTCATCTACCTCAATCACCTCGTGCTGAAGCACATGTGATGCATCACTCACATATTTCCTCAACAGGGACACATGGAACACATTATGGACCTTGGATAGAGCTGGAGGTAAAGCTAATCGGTATACCACCTCCCCAACTCTGTCCAAAATCTCAAACGGTCCAATAAACTTCTGACTCAATTTGCCACGCTTCCCAAACCTCATCACACCCTTCATTGGAGATACCTTCAGCAGTACCTTCTCTCCTGCCTCGAATGAAATCTCACTCCTCTTCAGATCCGCATAGCTCTTCTGTCTATCCTGAGCGGCCCTCATCCGCTGTCGAATAATCTGAACCTGCTCCACCATGTCCTGGATCATATCGGGCCCTAATGTCACAACATCAGCTCGATCATCCCAACACACAGGGCTTCGACACTTCCTTCCGTATAGAGCCTCGAAAGGGGCCATCCCTATGCTGGCATGGTAGCTGTTATTATAAGAAAACTCGATCAACCCCAGTCGATCCTCCCAAGATCCTCCGAACTCAAGAACGCATGCTCTCAACATATCCTCAAGGGTCTGAATCGTTCTCTCAGTCTGACCATCAGTAGCTGGATGGAAAGCAGTACTCATCTTCAATTGGGTACCCAAAGCTGCCTGTAACTCCTGCCAAAATCTAGAGATGAACCTCGAGTCTCGATCGGAAACAATGTCCTTGGGTACACCATGCAATTTGACCACATTCTGCACATATGACTTAGCCAACTCAGCTTTACTCCAGGTAACTTTCATCGGAATAAAGTGAGCAGACTTAGTCAAACGATCCACAATCACCCAAATCATGTTGTTGCCCCTCTGAGTCCGAGGCAACCCCACGATAAAATCCATTGAAATGTTCTCCCACTTCCACTCTGGCACATCCAAAGGTTGAACTTTCCCTTGAGGTCTTTTATGCTCCCCTTTCACTCTCTGACATGTCAAGCACCTGGAAACAAACTCAGCGACTTCCTTCTTCATGTTAGGCCAGCAGAATGTCTTCCTTAAGGTCTTTATACAGCTTATCACCCCCTGGGTGAACGGAATATGGAGTAGCATGAGCTTCAGTCAGGATCTTCTTCTTTAGCCCCTCTACATCCGGAACACACCATCGCCCACTGAACCTCAAACTACCGTCGGTATGAATACTGAACTTGGATGCAGTCTCTCCACCCTCACTCTCCACCATCCTACGCCACTTCTGGATTCTCGCATCAGTACTTTGCAACTCCCGAATCTCACCATACAACTCATGCTCCACTGTCAAGTCACTAAGAGCATCCCCTTTCCGGATCATGAAGATTCCCATCTCCCTTAGTTCACCATGCAACCTCACTCTCGACCTGGCACAACTCAAGGCATGAACAAATTTCCTACTTAGGGCGTCGGCTACCACATTCGCCTTGCCTTCATGGTAGACAATCTGCATATCATAGTCTCCCATCAACTTTATCCACCTCCTCTGTCGCATGTTCAACTCTCTCTGGGTGTAGATATACTTCAGGCTCTTATGATCAGAAAACACCTTAAAAGTGGCTCCGTAAAGGTAATGGCGCCACAATTTAAGTGCAAAGACCACAGCTCCCAATTCCAAATCATGAGTCGGATAATTTTCTTCGTAGGTCTTCAACTGGCGAGAAGCATACGTTATCACCCTCCCATTCTGCATTAGCTCACAACCCAACCCATGCTTCGAAGCGTCAGTATAAACTTCGAAGTTATCACTCCCAACTGGCAAAGCAAGGATAGGAGCTGTTGTCAGGCGTTCTTTAAGGGTTAGGAATGCCTTCTCACAAATCTCGTCCCAGACGAAACGGTTCTCTTTCCTCATTAACGACGTCAACGGCTTCGCTATCTTTGAAAAATCTTTGACAAATCTCCGATAATATCCAGCCAATCCCAGGAAGCTTCGAATCTCACTCACATTCTTCGGACTCTGCCACCTAGTCACAGCCTCGATTTTACTAGGATCAACAGACACCCCCTCCTTTGAAATTACATGCCCCAGAAATGTCACTCTCTTCAACCAGAACTCACACTTACTCAACTTAGCATTGAGTTTATGTTCTTCCAGGGTCTGAAGTACTTTCCCCAAATGGTCCTCGTGCTCTTCTGCATTCTTGGAGTATACCAGGATATCATCTATGAATACCACCACAAACTTGTCCAGATATGGGCTGAAGACTCGATTCATCAAGTCCATGAACACAGCTGGAGCATTAGTCAATCCAAATGGCATAACCACAAATTCATCGTGGCCATACCTCGTTCGGAAAGCGGTCTTTGGAAAATCTTCATCCTTTATTCTCAACTGATGATACCCGGATCTCAAATCAATCTTGGAGAAAACCCCAGCTCCACTTAACTGATCGAACAAGTCGTCAATTCTCGGCAAAGGATAACGGTTCTTGATGGTCACATTGTTCAGCTCTCGGTAGTCAACACAAAGTCTCAAACTCCCATCCTTCTTCTTCACAAATAAAACAGGTGCTCCCCAGGGCGACACACTGGGTCGAATGAACCCCTTCTCAGCTAGTTCATCCAATTGCTTTTTCAACTCCTCCATTTCCTTCGGTCCCATTCGGTACGGTGATTTAGATATCGGTCCCGCTCCTCGCTTTAGGTCAATGGAAAATTCCACTTCCCTCCTTGGCGGTAACCCTGGAACTTCGTCTCGAAAAACTCCCTCAAACTCCCGTACCACAGGTATCTCACTACTCTTGGGGGTCTCAGCCTCACAATCCCACATTTGGCACAAGATTAGGCTCTCTCCTTTTCGCAAGCTAGACTTAAGGGTATTGACGGATATGAATTTGATTTTTGGCTTAACTCGGTATCCCTTGTAAGACACCCTCACTCCTTTAGGTCCCCTCAAAGAAATCTTCTTTTGATGACAGTCGATAAAAGCCCTATACTTCCCCAACCAGTCCATCCCTAGGATCACCTCAAAACCCCCTAGCGGAAATTCTATGAGGTCACAATAGAAAATTGCTTCCCTGATTTTGATGGGTACACTTCGATAAACTCTACTACAGGTGATCGACTCCCCTAAGGGTATGGTCACTGAGTCTGCGACTAAGTCGAACCTCTCAAGTCCCAAAACTCTAACATGCTCTCTAGACACAAAATAATGGGTCGCACCGGAATCGAAAAGTACGAAGGTAGGTCTAGAGTTTACAAGAAAAGTACCGGTTACCACATGAGCATCCTCCTGAGTTGTCTGCTTTCCCATGGCAAAGAGCTTGCCACTGGATTTGACCCCACTCTGACTGGCACTAGATGTCCCAGCCTGCTGGTTCCCCTCTGCTCCTGTCTTCTGATTGCCTCCATTCCCATAGCTTTGGTTCTGGTGCGAGCGGTTCTGATAGTTGTTGAAGGTCCTCTGAAAATTGATGCTCCCTCCAGACTTCGCACCCCCACCATAGTTTGTCGTGGGTGTGCGATAGCAACTGCTACTATAGGACTGAGTGCGGGATCCCTGATATCCGGATGTAGGCGTGCGATAACCCCCGGACTGATTCCCTCCAGAAGAGCGACATACTGCCTGCTTGTGCCCCGTCTTTCCACAGCCGAAACAGACTATTCCCACTGAACCATTGCCAGAACCCCCATTCCTGAAGTTGCCCCCACTTTGGTTCCTCACACCTCCTGAAGCACTGTTACTGAAATATCCACTGAACTTGTTAGTGCTTTGCTTTTTCGACCCTGAACTCTCAGTTACCGCTTCAGCCTTCCTCTTTTCAGTCTTGGACTTCTTGTCCTCTTTGATCATCTCTGAAAGCCTCTCCGCCGCCCCAGCCCTTAAGTAGATGTCACGGACGGTGGTGGGCGGAGCTGCAATCAGTCTCCTTTTGATGGCGATTGATAACCCCCTCTCAAATTTCATTGCCAGCATGGCATCGTCAAACCCCACGTCTCCCACATAGCTCACCAACTGGATAAATTTTCTGTAGTAAGCCTCTACTGTCATGTCCTCCGACATCCTGAATGTATCAAACTCCTCCCTTAGCTTGCTTTTCTGGAATTCTGGTAGAAACACCTCATACAAGATCTTTTTTAATGCGATCCAAGCAACAAACTCGATCTCATCCTCTCGAGCTGCCTCTCGGATCTCTCCCTTGTTCCCGGTCCACCAGTCTCCAGCCATACCCCTCAGATAGTGGGCTGCTTGGTCAACCCTCAATTCTTCAGGGCAATCCACCAACTCGAATAGGTTACTTAATTCCCGGCACCAAGCTCCCAGCAGATGAGGTTCCCCCTCCCCAGTGAATTGGGTAGGGTGATGCCTCGCGATGATTGTGCTCATTTTCGCGGAGTCCATACGTTTGGCCTTTAGGGCCTCATTTTCAGCTATCAAGCGGTCCAATTCTTCTTGCATGATGTTAACGGCATTGTCTCTTCGCGGAGACATACTATAACACAAGAAAAGAAATGAGTCCCGACGCATGTGGGCACCCATTTGGGTTAGGGCTAAAACCCCTAAACAATAAAGTCTATGATTAACTATCAGATTGAATAACATATAACTGTAACATGGCTCGGGATCACATAACCGCATATCACTAGACATGATGGGAGAAGAATTACTGACATGCTTCAAATCACTTCACATATTCATATTAATATACACCTCCTTATTCAAACAATTAAAATTCTTTCATGCACATGCCCCTCCCGGCTTATTTTTAAACAGTCACATATACTAAGAGTTCTCATAACATACTTATCACAGTATGCTATCACTTCCACCACCTCCTAATCTACCCTTTTCTCTCGTATATACACTCTGGGTTCCCGGGTAAAACTGAGAGGGCCAATGGTTCGGTGTGAGGGGACCTCAGACTCATGCATACTTTTCCTTTAGTGTGCTCCTAACAGTCCTATCCCGGGGTTCATTTAATTTAGACTCTCCTACATTCATTGGGTTCATTAAGTTAGGCCTGAGGATCGTTCTCTCTGATACCACTTTGTAACACCCCCATTTATTTAAGGGCCTGTACTAGGACTCCCTAGATAAATAAGGATGTTACCATCTCGGTTTCCCGAGGCAGTAGATACAAAGGAAAGATAAACAGTAGTTTAAATTGATAAAGTTAACTCAAAGAACGAGTTTATACAACTGAATTAAAACAAACTATCTTGATGAAACAAAAGTACAACTCATAAGTAACTACTATGGTGATCTAGACTCTAGGCAGGTCCGGATCCAAGCTTCTCTCTTCCCCTAGCTCCCATAGTCTCAACACCTGTCAATCTGCTCCCCAATAATTGGTTCATCACAGGTGATCACGAATACACAGGGTCAATCACGAGGTTGAGTAGAGAAAAACTGTAAACAAACCACATTACTATAAATAGAAAGTCAATCATCTCCACTCCGAATCACAAGACCCATTATTCTCCACACCAATCACAAGACCCATTATCTCCGCACCAATCACAAGACCCATTATCTCCGCACCAATCACAAGACCCATTATCTCCGCACCAATCACAAGACCAATTATCTCCGCCTCGTAGTTTATCACTGAATGATATAAACAGCACAATATAACGATCACATGATATTATATAACAAACATGCTTAATATCAAATAAGAACAGATTACACATCATTATATAACAGTATTTCCCCTACCTGAAATAGCAGGAAATGTAGATACGTCCAAGCTCGCTAGAAGTGTTCAACACGAAACTCGCTACCTAAACACGTATATGTAACAAATTAATGTACTTCCCGAACCCCATAACAACCTATAATTACCATAATTAGAAACCTTCCATAAATGGAAAGTTTCCAAAAATAGAAACCCCTTTATTAAAAGGAAAGTTTCCATAAATAGCAACTCCCCAACTTATAGATTTCCCGACTCAAAACTTCAACTATGCGATAAGGACTTAATAAAAGAACGAAAGACGGTTTTTAAAACTTAGTAGCAATAACACTACTAAAACATTAATAATAAAATGATTTACTCATAAAACCATAATACTAATTAATAATAATAATAATAATAATAATAATAATAAAAATAATAATAATAATAATAACATTGTAAGATCCCAAAACCCACGACCCAAAAACAAACCTACCCGACACACCTCCACCACGAACAGTCCTCCAACCACCGTGAACAGGCCCTTCGGCCATCGACACACACACCCCCCCTAACACCCCTAACCACCTTCTACCACCGCGACACAGCCACCCTACTACTGACCGCCGGCGAGTGACCAGAACCCCTGACAAACATCGACCCTTCACCCCCTGCTATAAACACCTGCATCCAGCCTTTCCAACCCAACCAAAACAGACCCATATCGATACCACCACCAGTGCCGACAACCCCTGGAACCACCAACCAGACTCACCCTGACACGTGCCATAGACACCACGGTGGTACCACTGTGTCGACCTCCCTCGAGTCACCAGTGGCACCACCCCCTTACACCTCCTGTGACAACCCAAAACTGACCCGTGAATAAAACCGAACCAGCAGTACAAACAAACCCTCCTTTTTACACCATACGTGACACACAACACCCACCGCGACTAACCCCTGACCACCCATTAACCACCAGTAGAACAATAACACAAAAACTATAAAAACCACGACACCCAAACCCCTCTCGAAAGAGCAACGAACATAAGCAGTTAAATAAAATTATAAACGAAATGGCACAGGCTACGGCATACCTGTTTTCTGACTCAAATCGAGGGGGCTAGACCGGGTCAAACAACCGTGAGAGTCTCCTCCTTCTGGGGTGTGGTGGCGGCTGAGCAACTAGGGTAGGGGTGGTGTTTGTAGATAGGTCAGAAAAGTGTGTCGAAGCACTACTTATAAGGCGGCAGGGAGACTATGGGCGTGAGGGTTTGCTTGTGTTCATAAAACAACCGTGGGCTGTTTGCACGGATTTCGAGGCCCATGGTTCACTAGCAATCGTGCCTCACCATAGCCCTCTTCTAACATCAAAATGTGGTATACTTATCGATACAAACATTTAACTACGACACATCGTTTATAAAAGTAAAACTTGCTTAAACAAAATAAAACTCGAAACTAAAAGACATCTTAAGAAAAAAAACGAGGTATTACACAGATGATTTACTTTATCTCAACATCGTGGTCACTAGATACTATCTAGCGACTATGATGGACTAAAAGATGAGATTTACGGAAATCTATCGACCAAGAGTTCTAACGGTAGAACTAGCCAAGCGGTTGGCTTCTCAATTTACGAAAATTGAGTCTTGGGATGGTTTATATAATTCTTGAAGGAGATCAATTATATGATCAATTATATGAATGCTTGAGTCTACGAGTTTAAATACAATTTAATATAGACTTAAATCACAATGACGAGTTGCTTATATCGTTTTGTTTTTATCTTCTTATCAGTGTAGAACACGTACAACTTAAACTGCTAATAACAAATGGCTGGTAACGACCCAATGCCAAGTGCCACGCTAGCACGAGAATCCTGGCTTAAAGCCTTCATGGACTCCATGAATCAGTCTACTAGACTGAAGAATGATGGGTCAAACTTCTCCGACTGGGAGGCAGCATTACGGAATGCTGCTATTGCTGACCGAAAGCTCAAGTACTTGACTGAGCCTATTCCGGCACACCCAAGAACTGGGGCTAGAGCTACCGAAGTTCGCGTTCATAGCGACTTCGTCATGGACACGGGTGCGATAAAGAACGTACTCATCTATGCAATGGAATCCAATTTGCAAAGAGCTTCATTTCCCATGGTGCAAACAAGATCTTCACCACGCTTACAAACGAATTCTCGAAAGCTCCGAGAATCGTTACATATGAGCATACCCGTCGCTTCTTTGAAGCGAAACTCCAGAAGGGCCAAGTTGTTAGCCCACATATTCTCAACATGATTGAGAATATCGAGAAACTGGAGGCTTTAAACTTCAAGATCAGTGAGAACATAATCGTTGATCGAATGCTTCATTAGCTTCATGATGGGTTCGCCCTCTTTAGGGCCAACTATTACATGAACGACATGAAGAAGACTCCTCATGAGCTCCACTCACTTCTCGTACAGACCAAGTGACACCCGTCGTTGAGGGCGTCAAACATAAAATTTATATTCCTAAACTTTAACTAGATAGTGAAACTCAAGGGTCGAACAACAAGGAGGTGGGGAGTGTTTATTGTTCTAAGTCAATGTTTTAGGGAAACAAATTGGGGGTTGTTTGTTTGTTTGTTTGTTTGTTTGTCACTAGGTATAAAGAAAATAAAGACAGGAATAAACCAAAAATAAGATAAAGATAAAATTTATGATAAAACGAATGCTAGGATGTTCGGGTAGTAAAAGCTATGATGGTATAAATTATAAGTCAACATGTATTGTAGTCGCGTTAGGGGTGTAACATATCCTCTCGGTCTATGATACCTAATAGCTCCTTTCGGCCTATGCTATTAGTTCCTAGGTCTCACAAATATTGGGTGTCAACAATATAGGTGATTTCTAAATTCTAGGTCACATACCTTTCGGTCTTAAGTAACCTATCCGTCTTAAAGCGTTAACCAATGCCCTTCCCGTATCTTTCAACCTTGGGTAAATCATTACTAACATCCTATAAGTCTCCTTTCAGTCTCATTATAGGGTATTATAATTAGCGAAACAAAACGGTCTGAAAACATGCGCGAGGTCAGTCGACCGACCAGCTAACCCAGTCGGCCGACCAACTACCTCAGTCGACCGACCAGTTAGGCCGGTCGGTCGACCAAAGTCTGCTACAGGTCGAATCAGATTTTATACCATCTTCGCAAACTAATCCCTACATCCTAACATATGAAATTAGCTACTCATAACTACAGCAATAACAACAATAATGATTAAGAAATTAGGATTCATAACTAATGATAACATAAACATGCGATAATCAAACAAGGTTTCGGGATTTTACACTAAACCGGATGCTAGCATTATCACGATATCACAAGGTCACACCTTTAGGACTCGGCGATTGATGGCAAGTTCAAATGTCATAGAGTCATATGGGATGACTAGTCGATCACATAGGCAGACTACAAGAGGCACTTTGTCGGGCATTAAGTGACCGCTTATAGAGTTCTGGAAATTTTATAATTAGCCTGGTCGTGGCGAGAGCTACTATATTATTCACATAAGTCGATTCTTTGACTTTAGACTGTTTGCCCAAGGTGACATAGCCTCAGATTGGCTTTGATTTTAGCTCTACGATCAACCGTTAAAGGGTCAAATGGGCTTCTTTTGGGTCATGATGGACTGTGTTAGTCGAAGGGAACAGTAGGAAAGGAATTGTCCAGTCCCTCGTCGGGGTTGTCTTAAAATCTCAGGGCCACTCGACGAGAAGTTTAGCTGAAAATGCGTGGCCACGCTCGGAAGGTATCTATGGTAGATAATTCCGGTCAAAACAGTTAAATCTCCAGATCGAGAAAACCGCTCAAGATATGATCAAATGCAAGTACGACCTGGAAGACACCTTGCGTTGAGTGGGAGATGACGTAATAGGACAAGAGAATTGGTGACGCACACTTGTCGAGGCCAAGTGGGAGATTGTTGGGAAATGTGTCCTCAACAATAGTGCGATCACGACAGTGATAAAAATCATTGTCATAAATCTTATGAAAAGAATATGCAAGGGACGATCCGATATTTGATATACTCAACTGACCAACATTAATCGGTAATGATTGGTTGAGTAGAGTTTGACATTACTGTCGTATTACGGTGGTGGTCAGTCTCCGTATTTGGTCTTCACAAAATTACTAATTTAAATTACAAACTTAAACCTATTTACATTCTAATTTAAATACAAAAGTAATTACAAGGGAAAAACAAAACGGAGATGCGAGATCTCAAAAATACAACCAAGGCTATATTCCATCATTTCGGAAACACAATCTACTAAGGCCACACTAAGTTACAACCGTTTGCAAAAATAAATCCGTTATAAAAGCATTTAAAAGCATTCAACAAACGATAAATAAAATGCATCAACTAAAACAAATTCATTCGTGACATAATTCTGTAATTATGTTTAATAAATTTTACCAAACTGTTGTTTTCAACTGTAATTATGTGATTAAACCATTTTATCCACATTAATCTTAATAAATTTATAATCCATTGTTTTAAACTGCTTTAAAACAATATGAATCTATCGAGTGTGAACTGTTTCACAAATGTTAATGCACTATTTCCGTATATATTATATTACCATGGGCCAAAAGAAAACAAAAAAAAATTATTTTCGAAGTTCTGCCAAAACAGGGTTGCTCGATCGAGTCACTAGAGTACTCGATCGAGTAACCTTGACAGACGAGTTTGCTCGATCGAGTAACATCGGTACTCGATCGAGCCAAAACAATTTCCAGAAAACCAAAATTTTCAGCAAATGAAAAATTCCCAGAAAACTGCTCGATCGAGTTAAAACGTATTCGATCGAGGAACAGTGTAACTCGATCGAGTACAGCAAGTCTCGATCGAGTGACGGGTTATCGAGGCAGACTACGAACTAATAGTAATTCGCTCGTTCGTAGAATCCAAAATGTTCGATCGAGCCAAAAGTACTCGATCGAGTAACGGAGTTACTCGATCGAGCAAGGCTGGATCGAACGACGTGTTGCTGTTAAAAAAAACTTGTATATATGCTTGATATAAAACGTGTAAATCAACAAAAACAATAACAAATGATTCACATATTGCTAAAAATATCGATTACTCAACAATATGCAAATCAAAATCGACAAACATGATCGATTTCTCACAAAACCGGGCACACGGCCGAGAAAAACAAACGGATTAAAATTTCCGAATTTAAAACATCTTATGAAAATCACAATTGTAAAATTTTCGTGGCCTTGGCTCTGCTACCAATTGTGGGGAATAAGCGTGTATTCACCCTTAGAATTACAGGATTATAACGAAAAGTTTACATGTGAATATTGTCATAAGATGAAAAACATAAAACGAAAGGTAAAGATGCACAACCTTAGGTCCTTGCGCGAATGGCCTAAGAACAGGAATCAAGAGAGATTCCCTCCTATAACTTGCACAGTTGCACCCAAGACCCGTCTGAGATGATGTCGCGTGTGCTAGAAATACTCTCCAATTGCCTTGAAATATGGGGAAAGCTTTTGTGAGTTTCTGATGTGAGATCTAGGTTTTTTGGGAGAAAGCTCCTCTCAAAACCCTAAGTTTTAGAATAATGAAATACCAGTAGTTGACAAAAGGAGAATTCTTCTCCTTTTGTAACCTACTCGGTCGAACATAGTGTAGGGTGAGAGTGGATTTTCCATTCTCACCTTATTCTAGTGCGTGATTCGACCCTAATGCTAAAATATAATCCGCGGGTTTTAATTATAAATCGTATACATGTTATCAGATACTAATGCAGTCGATACATTAATAATGGTCTGATAAAAGTTACGATATTGTATAATTAGCTCAATTAATATAACTGCTTATATTAATACACGAATTCAATATTTAATTAAATATAACCGTTTATATTTAATTTACGAATTAATCATGTAATTCGTATTAGCTAAAATTATTTAATCCGTATTAAATAATAATCTCAACATCTTATTGACTAATATTATAGTCAACACATCTGACTAACTGTTTAGTCGTATTCGGCATAAATGTGACTGTATTTTCATACCTTCACATCTCTCAAATGTGTCCTATAGGTGTGACGTATAGGGATCAGTTGATCACCGCCATCCGTATGACAATAACGTCAAACTTATCTAGCAAGACAACCGTTATTGATAAACGTGGATCAACTGATAATGATACTGAAGTATACCCTTATGATCCTTTAGGAGATTTAATAAGTCATTATACTAATTGTCAAGGACACCAGCCCCAACAATCTCCCACTTGTCCGTACAAGTGTATGTGCAATGACGTTATCACACTACATGTGGAGGACATCAGCTCCAACAGTATTCTACCATTCCTTCTGGCGGTCTATGCTTGTTCAGGCATATGGCTTTAGGGTGAGTATCTGTAAGATCGTTTAATAATAATGAGATAGTAAAAACGGGTACAATTATTAATAATTTGTTGTTTTTTTAAAAAAAATAATGTGTATCGAATAATTAAAGCGAAATGTTTTTTTATCGGTTGTTAAAATATTAATTCGTATATAGCTTTTTGAATTGAGTTTATATGAGCTGAACTGAACTGAACTGAACTGAACTGAACTTATAGGAACTGGACTTATAGGAACTGAACTGAACTTATAGAAACTGAACTTAACTGAACTGATTTTATAGGAACTGAACTGAACTTATAGGAACTGAACTGAACTTATATAGGAACTGAACTGAACGTATAAGATTTGAATTAAACTGAACTGAACTTATAGGAACTAAACTGAACTGAACTTATAGGATCTGAAGTGAACTTAAATTAAGTAACTTGAAGTCTAAAAGAACAGGGCCTAAGTGGGTAATAATGGTTGTGCTATTGGTTTGGTGCTGCAATGGCTATTGGCAAGGGAGGAAATGATGTACATATTTTGGTTAAACTAAGTTATTTTACGTGAATAATTTAATGGTTTGGTTATTAGTTTAGACTTTTTCTTACCCAATTATAAAGTTATACGATGTGGCGGATCGGGGGAGGGAAAGGGTGGATAAGGGTTCTCACACGATCCAAATTTTTCAGTTATATGTGAGGACCCTTGTCACTAGCCATTGCGACATCGTTAGAGATTCATTCATGTAGAAAAAAAGATATATTTGTTATAAATAGATGAGTTGCCTTTTTTATGCAATGGTGTGAAAAAACCCGATAATTTCATATGTGAGGATTGTCCCACATTGATAGAAGAGAAGAAGAATTATCACTATATAAGGCAAGGGGTTACTCCCTCTATTGTCAATTGGTTTTAGAGTGGAACCCTCTTAGGTTTATATTGTGGACTCTTTCTGCTCCGTTCGGGTGTGGCACAGACCCGTTGTTGAATTTAACAATTACTATGTCTTTAACATCATTCTTTTATCGATTTTTTTAACGTGCGCCTTTAGGGCACACGTTAAAAATCTAAATGCGGAAAGGTTTACAACATATTCACATTTGATTTTTAGGTATAAACTTATTTTTACCATAATTAATAAAAATATGATCTGAATCATTCCGCATTTAAATTATTAATGTATGCCCTAAGGGCACACGTTAAAAAGCCCATTCATCTATTACTACTTTATAAAACTTTGAGATTGTGTCCTAAGAGCACACATTAGAAAAATCATTCATTTATTACTACTTTAGAAATTGTCTCGCGTAATAATGAATTATAGTTGAACTTAACGTCTTTAATGGAGTACTATGATAGACATTTGCGGCATTAATTTCATTAATATTGTCAAATGAAACACAACGACATAGATATGTTGACAAGTTTGGTTTCCTAAAATAAAGTTGCAATCTATTTAATATTTCTGACTAAATAAGTACCTTGAGGTAACTATTTCAACTATATAAGTGTTCGCCGATGATTGAAAGCTACCAGTACTTTGTATACTACATTTGTTAACGAAAATAGGAAGAAAATGTTAGTGCATCTAATCTTAATTAATCAATAAAAAGTTAATATTTATCAAATTTAAAAGTAATAAGCCCTAGATTTTTAAATCAACCTTATCAATTAACATATTTAGGGTGTGTTTGAATTGAGAGAATTGGAGAGAAATAAAAGAAAGGGATGAGAAATACATTGTTTGATTAACAAAATGGAGGTAAAAGCATTTAGAGGGAAGGAAAAATGAATCCTCCCATTGCCCTTCTCCAAGCCAATTTTTTCTTTTCAATAAAGGCAAGATTTGGAAGGAAATCATCTTCTCCATTCTCCCTCCCCTCCCGGCCTCTTCTTTCCCTTTCTTTTCCCTCCCCTCCTTTTCCCTCCATTTTTTGTTATCCAAAGCATCCTTAGAGTTTAAATAATTACTACCTCCGATTTTCTATGATGTTCCCCTTTCCGTTTTGGTCTAATAACAATGTTGTTCCCTCTTTCTTCTTTTGGACAACTTTGTGTGGTCCAAAATTAATTTCATGTGGGGTCATGTGTATTGTGTGGTCCAAATTAATTTTCTTATTTCTTGTGTTAAAATCAAAAGGGAACAACATAAGAAATCGGAAAGAGTATTATTTATTTATATGCCAATTTTCTTTCGATATAAGGTAGTATATTGGAAAATTTTCAATTAGGATGCACGAGGTTTAAATAAATATTCAGGTTAATTAGTTATATTTAGGGTGCCTAAGGTTTGTACATAGTAACATTTTAGGAGTACGTGCCTATGGTTTTTGTTAAGGAGTGTTAATTTAATATTATAGCATGATTTCAAGTTTATTAAGATATGATTTTTATAAGTTACTCAAAACGAAAAAAAAATTGCTTAATTATATATAAATATATTATTTTTTATGTATAATACTATAAAAATAGTAAAGTTACCTAAAATGATATTATGTATAAGCCTTTGTTTGGTAAACAGCGGATTAATTTCAGCATAAGCAGAAGTAACTACACTACTAATGACAGGATTAAACAGAAGATTTGACTAGCATATTATAATAAGCAGAATTAATTTGAGTCTTTGGTAACTAGCAGATTACGATTAGTATATTGTTAGTTTTCTTTGTAAAATGTAGTAAAATTTCCTAGTTTAGAATATGTTAATCAATACACTGGGGGTAATCAGCGTAAAACAACATATTGACCCAAAATATGTTGTTTCAATATGTTCTTTACCAAACACTCAAATTAGCATATTGACTACTCAAACATACTAAAGCCCTTGAATATGTTAAAAATTGATCAATATATCGTTTGTCAAACAAGGTCTAAAACTTAGATCCCCTGAATAAAACTACTAAAACCTTCGACACCCAAATTAAAAATATACTTAAACTTGGGATATCCAAACTGAAAGTACTCAAACCTCAAATATCCAAATTAACGTCAAGTCAAACCTCAAACTCCCTAATTTAATTATCGTAGTATATTCGTTGTACCATGTCAATTTCAGTATTAGATATAAAAATCTTGTAAATAATTATTAGTTTGTATTCATTTTTCCTATGGAATAATTTTAATCTTTGTTTTAAATTAATTAAGAAACGAAACTTAATTTGAAAATCATGTTTAAACTCTCTTTAATGATTTTTAGTGATTGAAATTAGGATATAACTTGAAAATAAAACAAATTAATACGGGTAAAAAAATAATACTTCCTTCGAGTTTTTATGATGTTCCCTTTTTTTCATAAAAAAAAAAAAAAATTAGAGAATGAATTTGGACCACACATTATACATAAGCCCACCCCATATTGATTTTAGACCACACAAAGCTGTCCAAAAAAAGAAAAGAGGGAACAACAATGTTATCGATCAGAAAGGAAAAGGGGAATAACATAGAAACTCGGAGGTAGTAGTATTTTTTTCGAGTTGACGAGAAGCATCTTCTATCAACACTTGGAGCAATTTCCTTCGAGATATTAAAAATAATTTAATGGGTTTTATTTGTAGTTTTTTTTATTTCCGGCCAAAAGATAAAAATTGAATATCTAATCCGTACAAATTCTCATTTGTGACGGCGGTATCCGTCACAAGACCGTTTCCTCTCACAAAATACTCATGAGAGGCAAGTGGAAAGTACATGAAAGGTTTCCCACCTTGTCCCCTCTCCCTTTTTGTGAGAGATTACAACCTTGTAACGCGATTAGCCCGTCATAAATAAGACCGGCAGGAAAAAACGAGAGTGATACACTGATACCACGAGGCAACTTTAATTGAATAAGTCAATATTGTAATGGGACTCCAATGGTCCATTAGTCTAATCTCAACCCCGTACTATTAAATGGCGTCCTTCCGTGTTATGCAGAGATAGGGATTGATGGTGTGTTTAGCGTAATTAAATACAATAGGACTCGCAATGGTGGAGTCTAGAGTTTAGTGGTTAAAACTTGGGTGAAATTCCCAGGAGACTCGGGTTCAAGCCTCTCCAAGAGCAAAATCTTGTGGAGCATTCTTGGTCCGTATAAGAGAAAATAAATTGTTACACAAATGAGAATTTGTGTTTATTCTTTAGCTAACTTAGCACAAATAAAACTTTGTTTTTGGAGATATTTTTTTTAAATTTCTTTTGACGTCTTATTAATGCACATTATACACTGTTATAATAATATTATACCTGGTAAATTGCTAATAATTGAATTGATTTATCGAGTATAATTATTTCGGGCCGGGGTTCGAATTTTGACTCTCTGAATTACTAATTTTGACATTTCCACTTGGTAATACATAAATAAAATGCATATTTATTAGTCTCTTACATTATGCGTGCCTTGTACGAAGTAGTTGTGAAGTACAACGTATATCCATTGGTTCAATATATACGAATATTGATTTGAAGCATTTGGTTGGCCTTAAACTCGAAACATATTGCATATTTAAATCTAATATTACTAGTTTTTAACTTGCGTAAAATTACATAGATATAATTTTAATAACATCGATATAATAATTAATATTTAAAAATGTTAAACCAAAATAAATGTATCGTTTATACTCTATTTCTTTTTATAATGATAATAATTTAAAATACATACAAAAATTGCAAGGTTTTGAACTTTACATATGTTTTAAATCCGTGAAAAAAATGCACGAATTCAGTGTGAAAACATGATAATAAAATTGTTAGATCTACTTATTCTAGTGGATAAGCTCAATATCTACAACGAATTAGTTTAGAGTATTATTTTAACGGAATGCTCTAACATCTACTAAACAGAGTTTTATAGTTCATTTATTTTGTTAACTGTTTGTAAATCTCATTTTTAAAATTAAAAATTAAAACAGTAATATTTATTAACATTTTTTTGTTGAAAACTAAACTATTTCTTATACAAAAAAATTACTGAAATTTAGTAATATATACTTAGGGTACCAAAATACAATTAGGCATGCGAAAATATCATACAGTTTATACTCAAATATACACTTTAGTATCATTAAACAAAATTGAATATAAAGTGTGTATTTGAGTAGATACTAAAATGTTTAATGATACTAAAGTGTGTATTTGAATATAGCCTACCATTCCTAGCCATCCGATTATCTTAATCCTATGGCTGAGATTTAATCTCATATATTATTTTTTATTTTACTACTATATAAACATCATTGTATGTGTAACTTTTCTCATAATTCATAAAAACTCTCTCTCTTCTTTCTCTATCCTCAAAATTCTCCCTCGACATTCACCAAAAAAAAAAATTCTCCCTCGACATTCCGCTTGCTTTTAATCATCACACTGATCTTCAATTTCTGGTAAACTCATCCTAATCATCTTCAATTTTTTTGTTCTCTTTCTTCGATCTCTTCTATTTTTTTATCCCAACACAATTTCCATATTTATTTTTTAAAAGGTGTTTACGCTGATTTTCATCGTCATTTGCGATTGCTTCTGCGATTTCTTTTAATTTAGGGATTTTCTACACTTTTTCGTTCTACCGTCGTTATCCATGTTCACTTTCGTTTCCTCTCTTAAATCTTAAATCGATGTCATAGAGTATTATTGATATTAATTGTTCTTATCAAGTCGTCAAGTAATTAGGAAATCTATTGCTATTCTTTTGAATTTTATCTTATAATTTAGTGAGTTGATATAATTTACGTTGATTCACGGTTTGTGAGACTATGCAGATGTCGTTGATTCGTGATAAAAAAAAATATGTCCATTAATTCCACCCCTACAATAAGTATAAGCTGTTACAATAGCGATTTAAGCTTGTTACGATAACAGTTTAAGTTATGACTTGTGACTCTGTTACTGTGATGTTCAAAGCGTGTTATTGTAACAGTGTTAGTGTATTATAATGGACAACAGAGTAACTTGCGACGACAATACCGGTTTAATTATGTTATGACAATGGTTAAACTTTGTTACAATATTGATTTGCTCGTGTTACAGTGACGATTTAACTATGTTACACTAATGATAAAGTTTTGTTACAAAGTTGCAGCTTGATTATGGGTGAGTGTTGAACATTTTGTCGGATATCACATAGACATTGTGTGTATGACCTTTAGATAAAGGTAATAGCCAATGTTGCCAAAGTTGACAAGCTATAAGATTACACAAAACCAGGCAATTCGTGAAAGAATTGTGAATTAATAATGTTATTTATAACGGGAAGGCGAATAGCTTCAAAACTCATTATATTTTGTCCAGCTTTTGGCATATCTTATGTATTCCAATTTCTTTATATACACTATGACGTCTATTAGCTCAAAAATGGTAGAGTATTGTGCTACGGCATAAGGTGTGGGTTCGAATCCCACATAGACGAAGAAATAAAGATTCTAGAAAAAGAAACAGTTTATTTCATCATTCAAAATCAGTTACTTTAAGTTAGAGTACTTATCTAAATTGAATCAGACACTTATTTTCTATAAAAAGAGTAAAAAACTCACTCGTTTGTTTATAAAACAAAGAGATAGGTAACTCAAGTTAGAATAACATGTCTTTAATATTAGAATAACATGCTTATAGAATTATAATAACACTCCTAGTATTAATTTTTATAGCCAACATGGGAGTTGAACCCACATCTTTGTGCATCGCACAATGCTCTGCCATTTGAGCTAATCGGCTTTCGACGAGAGTAAGGCACAAGAGAAAACTGGAATGTTCAAGTAGAAAAAAACAAGAACTCAATATTCACCTCGTAAACCTACAACAAATGATATTAAGTCAACAATGTAACATTTGCAAGATCTTATTATAACACAACTCAGTGAACATTGTAACACTAATTAGTCACTAGAGTAACACAGATTATTCATTAGAGTAACACTGATTATTATAACACAACTCAGTCAACATTGTAACACTGATTAGTCATTAGAGTAACACTGATTATTCATTAGAGTAATTGGAAAAACGGTAACATTAGAGTAACACTGATTAGTCACAACTCAGTCAACGTTGTAACACTGATTAGTCATTAGAGTAACACTGATTACTTATTAGAGTAATACCGATTAGTCCTTAAAAGTAACACTAGCAAAATCTTATTATAACACAACCATTATACAATAAATAACCCCTCCTCTTCCTACTCCTTATTCCACACTTCCACCCCTACACTTCCCATTTTCACCAAAACGACGTCGCTAGGATGACGGACGATCACAACCCAAGCCCGAACCACACACCCACCGGATTCCGGATCGGATACGCAATATCCGCCAAAAAACAAAAAACCTTCATCCGCGAAACCCTAATTTACGCCGGTCGCCGGCATTCAATCGAGTTCATCAAAATCGACGCCGATAAACCGTTAATTGAACAAGGACCGTTCGATTGCATCCTCCACAAGCTCTACGACGACAATTGGAAGCGTCAATTAGAATATTACAAATCTCAAAACCCTAATTTTATCATCATCGACGTTTTCGACTCCGTCGAACGATTACACAATCGTATTTCAATGCTCCAGATCGTATCAGAGATCAATTCTCCGACGATCGGAATTCCGGAACAAATCGTAGTTTACGACGTTGACACGTTGTCGAAACTGGAATTGGATCTATTGTTTTAATTATATGAGTGACGTGGCGCAATCAGGCGCGTTTGATGCCATTAGATCCTATGGTCTATAATTGTAGGACGAACTCGTTTAAAACCCTGGACTCACCGGATCTCCGATGTATATATATATATGTGTGTGTGTGTGTGTGTGTGTATGTGTGTGTGTGTGGCTGACTCAACTTGCCAAATATGATATGCACATCTAATGTTGGATTTATGTATTAGATGTAATCTATCATTAGATCTTCAGTCTGTTCATTGTCAATTGTTATAGTCAATGGACAAATTCTCATTTGTAACGAGTATATCCGTCGCAAGTTTGCTACGGGTCAAATACTACACATGTAGGGTAGATAAGACAAAAAGAGAGTGCCTAGGGAATATAAATCTATTTTGTCTTATCTATTCAAATGGTAATATTTGACTTATCGCAGGGTTGTGACGGATATACCCGTCACAAGAGAGGCCCAATTATTATTTTTTGTGCTTGAGCGTTTCTAGGTTTTCACACTCTATTCAAATGGTAAATATGTCTGAGCCACTCTCTCCATTTTTATCCAAATAACAACTACGAAGTATTTTATTTCTAACCATTTGAATCCACTTAATATCTTTTTATATTTGTACAATAAAATGACCATAATATCCTAATAACAATCCCATATTTACAAAATATGTCATTGTGTCCCCACTTTAATCCCACATCAAAAACTACCCTAACCCACATTAAAACTTAAACCTCACTAATAATCCAACCCAATAGTCTTATAGTAGTACTTTTACCGAAAGCACTTTTTAATTAAGCAAGTTCTAGTCTCTTAATAAAGCATATTTTTTCACAAATTGTAGTACTTTTATTACTTTTTTAATCATTTATTAATAATTTTGCATAAAGCATAAGTATTATTTATTTGGATAAAAATGGAGGGGTACTATTTTTCTAATTAGATCTATCTTATCAGTTCTCATTTTTTGTGTTTGAGCATTTTTAGGTTGTCACACTCTATCACTCACATTTCACATCTCATATCTCATATCTCATACTCCCTCCATTCATATCCACATTGCACTTATACTTTATGCACAGGTTTTAACGCAGCCTTAAATAATTATTAAAAGTACTTCAAGTTGTTGGAAAGTCTGCTTTAAGGGGAAAGTTCAAGGTGTTTAAGTTTGGTTAATTAGGTTTATGAAAAAGCAGATTTACTTTAGGTGGTAAAAATTCCCACCAAAAGTTCAACTATTTGAATACACTCATCAAACACTAGGGAGGCTGTGATTTTTTCCACCAAAAAGCATCCAATCAACCAGTGGGCAAACTGTATTCCACTACAAAAACCCATATAAATACCTCAATGTAGACTGAAAACAACATCTACTTTGTTTTACCTTTACAAAACCAGCAAACTTCTACCGAAACCTCAACATTTTAAACAAAAAATTAACAGAATCCCTTCAAAAATACATGACATATCTTAAAATAAATCTTCAATCGTTAGGAAATGTCTTTCAGAAGACGGCAGGCAGGAAATTGCGATCTATCTGCTGAGTAAGTCGCATGATGGGAAGGTGTCTCGGGGGTTGCTGAAAGAAACCGCTGCACTGTACGGAATCAAAGAACGGGCAGTTTCCACTATTTGGAAAATGGCTAATACATCAACGATTCCAGGTGAAATGCTAGATGTAAAAAGCGGCAGAGTAGGAAACACAAACAAAAAAGGGTACTACCTGATCTGGACTTTATAAAGTCACTTGATTGGGGAAAACGTGATGCCATGAAAAGAGTGTCAGAAAACACGGGAGTTTCAGTTGGCACATTTCTTAAATGGATGTGTGAAGGCTTGCTTAAACCCCATTCAAGCCCATTACATCCTCATGTAACATCCCGTATTTTCATAAACCGTATTTTAATAAAATTAAAGTAATTTCGGAACTTAATATATTTTATTTAATTCGTAAATTATATTTTTAAGAAAATATCCCATATTTCCGACTTAAGATTTAAATAAGCTTAAGTTGTAAAATGTTCACTTGGCAACTCGTTTCATTAAATCCCGAGTCATTTACTTAGATCCCGACTCAACAATTAGAATAAAATCTAAGTGAAGGAAACTTCCTAGTCATTTCCTCACAAACACCTCATATACTTGTTCATCAAGTTCTTAAAATCAAAAGAATCAGAAATTCATCTTCTTCATTTCCACTTTCACAAATTCACTAAATGGTTCATCCCGACTCCATTTCTTCTCCGTTGGAGGTAAGATTTCTTCCATCGCGTTCCTGATCTCAAGCCAGTTCTTTCTATCTCTTTCGATTTCATTTCGTTCCGATTAATTTTTGGGCTGTTTTGTGGGTAATTCGAAAACAGTCTATAATTTCTTATTTTTATGTTGTTTTGAAGTGAAAACTTGGAGGATTAAGAGAAGGGTTCATATATTATTGAGGAAGCTTTGGAAGAAGACGCTTGTTAAGGTGACAATGATGAGAAAGACTCGACTTGTTGTTATTTTAATGTAATGTGTGTTTATGTGTGTGATTTTGGGTACATTGAAGTTTAAGGATACATTGATAAATGTTATTAGAGTGATTTCAGAATGTTATATGGTGTTATTATGGTGATTACAATGGTTTTTGGACGAGTTTTGTATATCCGTCGCAATTTGGGTTTTTGAGCAATTGATGAATCGTGTGCTTGATTTTTTGTTAGATTATGTTTAAGGTGGAATAAGAATACCACTTGGGATTGCTATGGGTTATTATAAGCTGATAGTATAGGATTTATGCTAGAAATCATGGTTTAGAAGTTCTTGTCGAAGAATAGAGTGAATTGACGAATTGCAGGAAACACGCGAGAACAGACCTTGCCCGTGCTTGGGCGCAGGCTGCGCCTCCCCATGCGCAGGCTGCGTAAAAACTGCTGTAGTTTTCTGCTCGTTTAATTGTTTTACGAGCTGTTTTGGGTGTTTGTTTCCCAATTGTTTTAGGATGTTTTAAGTGATGTTTGGTGATATATATACTTGGTTTTAAATCTATATTAGAGCTAGGTAAGTCATCATAAGAAGCGTGGTTATCCATAGGGATGTCAATGGGGCGGGGCGGGTGCGGAGGGGGGTCAACCCGCGCCAGCCCCGCGAACTTTTAATGCCCACCCGCGCCTGCCCCGCGACCGCGGCGGGTTGAACTATTCAAAACCATCCCCTCCCCGTGGGGACCCGTTCACCTGCCTATCTCCTTAAGAAATGTATCGTAAATCTAAAATATACTTGTCGTGCTACTTATACAAATAAGTTTTCGTAAAATGTCTTAACATTTAATTAACTAGAGTCCGTGGAACCATAAAACGGTTTACATTCAAATATACCACCAAAAACATGCACAAAGAGCAGCCCAAAGCCCAAATTATGACAAGTAATAGAAGAGTAAATAAAACTACACAACAAATACTCTTCAATTCTTCATCTTCAGTTCTTCAGCTCCGTTTATTTTAGGAGTTTGAGAAAATGGGGATTTGGGGGAATTTGGGTAGTTAGTGAATGACCTGAATGTAGTGATAATGACTTACTAATAATTATTGTTTATTGCCTTATTGGACTGGGACATGTGTAGTCTGGGTTAGTGGGTTATTTTACTTATTTACTTGTTTGGGCCTGAAGAAGTGGGTAGCTGGGTAGGAATTAGGATAGATTTAATTTATTAAAGGTTTTTTTTATTATTTTAAGTTGTATTTATTTCATCTTATTATTCTTATATATTACTATTAGATATTATTATTTATTAAGTGGGTATAAGCGGGACTGGGACATGTGGGGCGGGGCGAGCGGGGTGGGTGTGAGGCGGGGTGGGTATGGGGCAGGTCTCATGTGAAACCCGCACCCGCCCCGCGAACCGCGGCGAATGATGCTTTTGAAACTCATCCCCACCCCACAACCCGCCAAATGATTACCCACACCCGCCCCACGTGGGGCGGGTGCGGGGCGGGGTGGGTATGGGGCAGGTCTCATGTGAAACCCGTACCCGCCCCGCGACCTGCGACCCGCCAAGACCCGCCCCATTGACATCCCTAGTTATCCGTCTCGAGTCGATTAACTCATAAGAAATTGATTACGGAAATTGTTGTATAAAGATAGTTAACCTTTGGGGGTTTGTTTGTTGAGAGTCTTAGCATGTTTTAATTATGTTTTAAGGCTCATATACATAGTTGAGATGTCTAATTAAATTAGATGAAGTCTAGTTAAAATGTTAGTACTTATTTTAAGTAATCTATCCTTAAGCAATTAATTAGTATCACTTGTATAATCGAGTAATTAGTTATGATAAGTCATGAACATGTTAATAAGGAGTCATAGTAGTTTAATATGTTGATAATACTTATCTTAAATCATTTAACCAAATTAGAATGTATCTACTTATACTAATTGAACTTAGCTAATTAATCTATGATAATGACTAGACTAGTTAAGTATGAGTCTTATGACTTTAATGGGTTTAATTAAGTAATGACTTCTAATATGGTAATTATATAAAGTATAGGTAACTTGTGTATGTTATGTCTATTGGATGTAAGTTTGTAATGATGCGTATTAAGGTATGCCTTAAGTTGGTCTCTGAGCTTAATACGTGAACTATATGTCATATATGGGGATATGCCTTAAGCTGGCCTCTAAGCCCTATATGTGTTTTCCTGTCGTGTCTGAGATATGCCTTAAGTTGGCCTCTGAG
Source organism: Silene conica (assembly GCA_029255685.2). NCBI lineage: Eukaryota > Viridiplantae > Streptophyta > Magnoliopsida > Caryophyllales > Caryophyllaceae > Silene > Silene conica. The sequence continues at coordinate 27,177,435 of CM055311.2, read as the reverse complement.
CTCAGATATGTTCTTATGTGATCGCGTCAGTCTATGCCTTAAGTTGGCCTCTAAGTGTGACGAGTAGAGCAGTTGTACAACGGGGTAGATAGGGTGTTGATGCCTCGCCTGGAGTACAGTTTTTGAAGCTAGAGTATGCCTTAAGCTGGTCTCTGAGTCTAGTGTCATGTGATGTAGTAAGGGAGTATGCCTTAAGCTGACCTGTGAGTCCTTTACTTATGATTGTGAATTTGGATGCTAGTCTATGCCTTAAGTTGGCCTCTGAGTCTAGTGTCTTGTTGATTAGCAAGGCCTATGCCTTAAGTTGGCCGCTGAGTCCTTGTTTGTGAAATTGAATTCGTATCTAGGTTATGTCTTAAGTTGACCGCTGAACCTTTATACTTGTTGATTGCTATGTTTGGTTATGTCTTAAGTTGATCGTTGAACCTTCATAGTTAGTGGTTATATCTTAATTTGACCGCTGAACCTTCATGGCTGATTAAGTGATAGTGAAAGTATGTGTAAGCTTGTATGGGTGATATATATGAGTGAGGCATGTTATATTTGAGGATAGTGAATGTGATATGATGATTATTGATTATTGTACTTCATATCTTGTGGTTATGATTGGAGTATGCAGTTTTGAGGATTTACTCATATTCATATGTTATGTGTTTTTGGTACCAAGTGGCTAGGAGCATTTGTAGTCACTCCCCACTGACTGTGGCGCACATGTTGTATGTGTGTAGGTTTGTACAGGTGTTGCAGGGGTTCACACTGGGGGCTAGCGAGTGATGCGCGAGATTTAGTCGTCGGTTCTCACGATCAAACACATTTATAAAACCCAAATTAGTAGTATAATAGGGTTGTCGAACACGAAGATGGTGGGGAAGTTATATAGCTACGTTCTAATTTAAGCAAGAGTCGGGGTAATAGGTTTGTGATTGATTAACAACTAAAGAACAACTAAAGCAAATAAATTGAGATGAAATTTGATGATTAGAGCAACTAGGGTGTCGGGGGTTACTAGGGTAGTCGATGTCAAACATGCCAAGGGTAGGTGGTCTCATCTATGTTAGGTCTAGGTCCGTCTCGTCTTTCGATTTGACTAACCTAAGGTCGAGTCCAATTCTAGATTTCGCTACAAACAAGGTCAACCTAAAACATACACATGCCTATGAAAGTCCTAGACTATCGTCTAAGGCAAACAACAATAAGAATCAAGCCCAACCGTCGTTGAGGCATTTCATCAAACATCTAGCATGCATACAATGTAAACCTAACAAAGATGAAAACAAAACCCTAACCCTAAACAACAAACATCAACACCAACTACCCAAGTGCACCCCTAACCATAGCAAAAGGACTACTCACTCATGGCTAGGATAAACATGTGAATAAGAGATAAACAAATGCTAAACATCATGAACAAATAAAGGTAACCAATTGATTCAAAAGAAACTTAAATAAATGCAATAACTAAGTGGAGATTAGAGAGATTATACCAATAGCAAAGGAAAAGGAAGTAACTTGGATAACAAGTTGAAGAGTTCTTTCAAATCCTTCAAAATACAACCCAATAAAACCTCTTACAATTGCCAAAGAAGATTACTAAAGAGATTACTAAAGAAAGATTAACAAGAATTCAAAGATTAAACTAAGATCTAAGGAGGATTAAATATTTAAGAGAGTTTTTGTAGGCTAAGTGTATGCTAATGAAACATTAAAACCCTAGAAAATTGCTTAGAAATGCGTGATAACAAAATGATACAAGTGCGGGTTTATATAGTGCTCGAAATTCTGAAAAGCGACTCCCAGCCGGTCGACCGGCTGCCGGTCTGGGACCGGCTGAGAGTCCAAATACGAACTTCTGCAAACTTTCTCCAATTTCTTCAATGCCCAGGTCCCCTCAGCCGGTGGACCGGCTGCCGGTTGGCCACCGGCTGGGGATGCGTTCTTAAAGGCCTGTGATGAAAAAAGCAAAGGCAAGGGAGAGGGGGTCCCAGCCGGTCAGCCGGCTGTCGGCTGGCCACCAGCTGGGGACCCAAAATCCAAGGTCTGCCCAATATGTCTTCAAAAATTCCAAATGCAAGGCTTAGGGGCTCCCAGCCGGCGGACCGGCTGCCGGCCGACCGGCTGAGGACCCCATTTTGCCACTTCAGCTCCTTTTTCACTCTTTATGCTTTGATTTCACCTCATTTTGCTCCCGTTTCTTCATTCCCGCGTCAAGTCCTACAACATGGCACCCAAACATGTAGAAGAGAGATATCGGGTACAAAATGGGGCGAAATCGTGTCAAACGGGGGTGAAACGGGATCGAAATAAAAGGAAAACAAGAGAAAATAATGACCGAATTTGGGCTCATCAGAATTCCCCACACTTAAACCTTACTCGTCCTCGAGTAAGAGATCAAGTAACTACATAACCCTTATTAGAAAACAAAGAAACAACTAACTAAGCTAACTATAAGCCGAATCGGGTTTAGCTACACCCGTAGCCCTTTCAACTCACAATTTGACATTCATGAGGGAGAATGCCCTATTGCAAGGCAAGTAAGGTCTTGCTACAAAACTTATGATGCCAACAAGCAAAAACATAACACGTATAGACAAACAACATGCATCGGAAAAAGGAAAAGAAAACCGCTTGCCTCATTCAAGCGGGGTTTTGAAAAACAAAACAAATGAGGTCTATAGCGGAGGATGCCGACTCAAAGTCTAACCAAGGTGTCAAACCCCTAAATCAAGCTCAAGCAACCAAGAATGACATTACCAAAGACCAAGAAACTAATTCAAGGCGGGCAAACGGAAGTACTAAGCTATACTTCCAAGAATGACACGACACACACATGATTCGACTCCATGCAAGACCCATAACCGATAAAAGAACCCTAAGTACCGACTCTCACGGGTGACACTCAACACACAAGGAAAGAAAGGGGGGCGATTTTTGTGACAAAAAGTAACCAAAATCACTCACCTACCTCAACTTGCAAAGCATGCCAGCAATCTAGAATGGTACTCCATCCAAAAATCAATGAAAAATGCAAATGCACATGATGAGAACAACCAAAAGGATGTAACGGGGCTTGGGTTGGGTGAAAATGGTTTGGTGCAAGCACCGTTCTAGGATTTGAGGCTCAAAAACAAGAATGATCGCCATAATCAACACAACACCTTATTACAACAACTAAGCAACGTCTATGCCCTAACTTTGGCTTTTACAAAACCAAGCAAAAATTGCATAAACCCCACTTACTTTGGAAAAATCGGACCCATCACAAACTTAGACAAAGCGGTCATTATTAGAAACACCGAACAACGTCTACACCCTACCTAACATACGACTTGAAAATCAAATCAAATGCAAAAAATGTGTAAACCCGGCACGCGTGCAAAAACATCAAAAGACCGCATTATTGTAGCAACGGCTTTTTCTATGTCCCCTTGATGGAAGAGACTTGTTGCTAGCCTTTTTCTCTTTCAAAAACACATATGTACATTTTTCTTTTTGGATTTTTCAAAACTTTTTCAACTTTTTTCTTTGATTTTCTATTTTCTTTCTTTTTTCATTTTTTTTTCTTTTCTTTTTCAAACTCCCAAACACCAAACAAAAACAAAGTAACGACCAAAACGGAAGAAGCCACCAACCGGCATCTAAATTCCCGACTCTACCACTAACAAATCACCATAAAAGCAACCATTCTTGATCAAGGAAGGATGTTTTTGGGATGTAGTTCATTTAGTAGTTGAGGCCAAATGAAAAGGTTAAGGCTCAGAGTGGTTAAACAAAAGGGAAATAAGATACAAGGGTCAAAACAAGGCTAATTTGGCAAATGTGAAGTTGATTTATTTGGAACAAAAGTTGTCTCACATGCACATGAACATTAATCACGGAAATAAGGAATGAGCGCCATACTTATGCGTATAGACATAACACACCACGTAAGGAGGACTACTCACAATCCTAAACTGAGTCGGTTTGATGGACCGGCTAAAAAGGAGGCTCTATCCTCACATTTGAGTAGCTAATGTCGGTCTTAGGTCGAGTCAAGGTCTAATACGGTCTCACAAGGTGGTCGAAACTTGGTCATAAAGCCTAGACTTCCGGGTCCTCGCAAGCAAGAACCCTAACAAGGTGGCATCAACGGCGCAAGCTATTAGGAGGGGAAAGACACAAGCAAGACAAAAATCATCATTGACGGCATATATCCTCCACTATTCAACCTCCTATGCATACTTACAAACAAAAGCAAAACGGAAAAACCGACTAACACATATTCACAAAACTATGAAAATGAAAAGGCATGTGAAACAAAAGCACCCTAAAACTAAACACAACAAACAAGCAACAAAATGAAGGCTAAACTAACAGCACATCAACCACAACAACCACAAGTTCCCCGAAGGAACATCCAAGGCACAAAAATCCCGTTCTCCTTCATGATATCAACATAAAAAGAAATCGGGAGGGGGAGAAAGAAGTAGGAAAGAGTATACCAAGCATCTTCATTCTCCTAATACCTCGGGTTGTCGTCATATCTGCAACTTGTTAGTCCAACAAACATATATATACAAAACAAACAAAGAACTAAAACAAAGGAAATGAAGAACATATTTTTTGAAATTTTTGAAATTTTTCGATTTTTTTGGTATTTTTGAAGTTTTTTCATATTTACAAAAGCAAACAAATATTCACAAAGTGGATATTTTCCCTCCCCACACTTAAGATTTACATTGTCCTCAATGGAACAAAGTGCAAGGGGGAAATGAAGAAAAAGAACGAAAACAACATGTTTTTGGCTTTTTTGAATGTTTTGATAAAATAAAAACTTGTTTTTGTATTTTTTTGAAATAAACGGTTCTTCCTCCCCACAATTATTTATATGCATAATGTGAGGAGGAAAACCGGAAAATAAAGAACATGTTTTTGAAAGTTTTTGGTTTTTCAATTTTTTTTTTGGATTTTTGTTTTTTATGAAAGCAATAAAAACAAAGGTAAACAAAAGAAATGAAAAACTAAAAACTAAACTAGATGCAAACTAAATGCTCTAAACTACATGTATGCAAGCTATATGTGACAATATGATACAAAATGGAAATCTAATGCATCTAAATGAATGCAACTATATGCAACTAAACTAATGATATGAGATGATGAATAAAAAACTAAAACAAACAAACTAAACTAATACTCTAAATGCATGCTAGAAAGGAAAATGCAAACTAAAGTGAAATTTGGATTAAGGGAGTTACTTGCTTTGGATTTTTTCAATGGGGAGCATAGGCATCAAACAACCTCTCACTAGTTACCACCACCGTCGTCTTCGGTCTCTCCATGACCATCTCCATGCAAAAAGTCATCCGGGTTCACGTAGTACTCGTTGGAGAACCCAGAAGTGGAAGCAGCTGCAAAGGACCGACGAGGCGCATCAAATCTCTCTCGCTCACTCACCGGGGGAATAATCGGCCTAGAGTAGTAGTCCGCAGCAACATGTACCTCTCCGGCGAAATGAGGCTCGGAGGAGGGCACATACTCAGCCTCGGGAGGAGTGTAGTAAGAAGGATGGTGCCCAGAACTGTGACGGTACCCCTGCTGAATGCCACGATCATAAGTGGAGAAGTTCCCCCAAGCCTGATCGTGGTACAAATAGTCTATCCTGGCATTGGTATCAGAGTGCCGAATGTCCTCTAGTGCACGCCTCCGAACGGTCTCCTCATGCCTCAGATCCATGCGAGCCATGAAATCCACTATAGTCTGAGGAACATGGCTAGGAGGAGGAGCCGAACTAGAAGAGGCCCCCTGGAAAAAACTAGAGCCGTCGAACGGTGGTATAGGAAGAGAAGGCTGCTGGAATGCAAGGTCACTGGCGGTGGGCCTGCGCTGGTCTCGGGTGTAGACTCGGGTCGCAGGAGGGCCGGAAGAAGTACCCTCAGAAGGAGCCTCAATAGGGAGTAGGCAGGAGGGTAGATCAGGCATCACCCTCATTCTCTCAGAGTTCGGTAAAGGGATGGAGTTTTTATCGACTCCATCCACTCGAATTTGCCAATATGACCTGTTGTCGCTGGGGTTCCACTTAATCCACCCCAATCCCTCCATAAGGTAGCGGCAGGAGAGTACATTCTCCCCTCCAATATAGTCGACCCTAAAGCTCCTCCGGCAAACAGCTGAAGCAATCAAAGTAATCATACCCCATACGCAAATGGGTGTGGACAAACGGGGCTGATGGCTAAGTCGGGCTAGGTGAAGCACCATGTGGTGAGCTATGTTGATCTCAAATTTGGTAGGTTTGGTGATCAAAGCAGAAGCTAGAATCTCAAGCTCGACAGTGGTGAAATTGTGTGGCTCGTCTCGGGAAAAGACGGTCCACCCCAAAAATCTCTGTAGAATCCTAATTGGAGCAAGATGCACCCTATTTGCCGGCTTTTTCTCCCGCCTTGAACTCACCAATCCAATAATAGAAGTCCAAACCGACTCCAATACAACACTATCAGGGGCATGCAATGGGGCCGCACTATTCAGCCCGAAAATTCCAGCAAAATCAGCAAGGGTCAAATGGTACCCCTTATTCATGAGTCGAAATTGCAAAAAAGTGACTAACCCCGAATCTCTATTTTTGGCTATCCTAAGAGAGCTCAAAAATTCCCATGTCAATCTTGGGGATGTCAATACCGCTTTGGTCTCATACAACTGACTCAAACCCACATCCCTGAACAAATCACCGGTGACACCATCCAAACCCAAGTCTCTCATAGAATTCCTATCAATAAACCGAGTTGGGTTGAGGGGACGTTGAGCAAAAGATAGGAAATTACCTTTTTGGGTATCGAAATCGAAAACAACCCCGGGAAAATCGGGGTCACCCGAAACAAATGGAGCATCGGGGTTATCAACTCTTTCGCGCCCGGCCATGGGATCATTCCTAGATTTCGTTCGCCTTTCGGTTCTTCCCGACATGGTAAAGTTGAAGGATTTTGATGGAGGGTTGAAATGGGTTTGTGTTTGGGAGTGTTTTGGGAGAGTTTTTGTAGTGAGGGAAGGTAGAGAGGGAAGGGAAATCTGAAAAATGAGGGGAAATAAGTAGAAAAATGAAGGTTTTGAATATATATAGAATCGTCACAGCCAAGTCCTCAGCCGGTCAGGCCCCGTCCGCCGGTACACCGGCTCACAGCCCCTTACGCTGTTCTTCGATTTCTCCGCAAAATACCCAAAATAGGGTTCCCAGCCGGCGGACCGGCTGCCGGCCGACCGGCTGGTACCCTCTTCTTCGTACTTTTTCTCTCTTCTTTCTTTCTTCCTTTTCTTTTCTTCTCTTCTCTCTTTCTTTAGATACGGGCTCCCAGCCGGCGGACCGGCTGCCGGCCTACCGGCTGGTAGCCTCTCATTCGTACTCTACTTTTTCCTTCCTCTTTTCTTTTCCTCTTTCTTTGTTTGCTAGATCCGGGTTCCCAGCCGGCGGACCGGCTGGTAGCCTTTTTCCTTTCTCTTCTTTTCTTCCTTGTCAAACACATATGGGACTCTCAGCCGGCCTACCGGCTGCCGGTCACAAACCGGCTGAGAGTATTTTTCTCGCGAAATTCCTGAAACTGGAAAGTAAGTTGTAAAAAAACAGAATGCGCATTAAGGGTTCCGAGCCGGTGGTCGACAGGCAGCCGGCCTACAGGCTCAGGACCCCTATGCACTATTCGTAAAACAACTCAACTAACACAATGAAAACTCAATTGCCGAGAGAAACTTCATCGAATACGCCTAACCAAGCCTACTCACCACAAGATGACCTCTTTCATATGACCAAATTAAATAACAATCTCGCCTTCAAATCTCACATGCAAGCTATAAATCAAACTAAAAACCGAACTAAAAATTAAACTAACATGCAAACTACAAGAAGGAAAAGAAACTAATACTTACAAACGGTGGTTGTTAAGTGACTCCACCAAACCTTTCATGATCAATTTTCAATCTTTGTAGGTGGAAACCTCGTCCATGCTAGCTAATGACCTTAAGAAAAGGTCAAAAGCCTCGGCCGTAGCTTCTACCTTGCTTTCATGAGCGAGACCCGCTCCACACATCTTCAACTTTTGACCCTTGACATCTTTTCCGGCAATGAGCTCCTCTAGGTCCCCTTTTTCAACCAAAGGGTCCTTGAAAGAACTAGAACAACTTGGTTTTTGTTGTTCTTCATCACGGCCTCTCTTTTGCGGAACAAATAACCTTCCGCTAGCAAAACTAGCTTCCTCATTCTTCAAAGTCGCACTTTTCATGATTCCCTTTTCATCAAATATCTTAGGGACATCATTCAACATCAAACTTGCAACCTTGCCAACATTCTTCCCCTTGTAACTTGTACCGGCAGCTTCCGGAAGTTCGAACTCCGCCACTTCCTTTCCCACTTCGAATGATAGTTTTCCTCTCTTGACATCAATAGTAGCTCCTCCGGTGGCCAAGAATGGCCTACCAAGTATCACAAAAGAGTTGCTACCGACGGGGACATCCAATATCAAGAAATCGGTGGGGATGGATAGATTTCCCACCTTGACAATAGCATCTTCAAGTACCCCTAGAGGAAGTTTTTCGGTACCATCCGCAAGAGTGATAGAAGTTGTAGCGGGAGACAAATTTTTGATGTCCAATTTCTTGGCCATAGCTAGAGGCATGACACTCACGCTTGCTCCCAAGTCACATAAGGCATTCTCAATTTTCTTCCCTCCAACATAGCAATTTATCGAAAAGCTACCCGGATCTCCGAGTTTGATGGGGAGGGTGCTTGGGACTTTCTTGGCGGACATGATTGCATTCACTTCTCTTTTCTTTTCTCGAGAGGGGATTGTTGCTTCCACCTCCTCTACAAGTTTCATCAATTCCTCACAACGAGGATCTCCTTTTGTAATTTTTCGGAAGAACTCACAAACTCTCCTCTCAATGAGCCCTTCTTCATGTTCGGACTCTTCTTCAACCACACTTGTTCCTTTCTCAACATTTACTTTCCCTTCAACTCTCTTCATCTTTGGAAATTCTTTGACTTGTTCCATCACAAATAAATCTTCATTCATCCCATCTTGATCACTAGTCTCCGGAGAAACAACGGGCACCATCACCATTGCTTCCTCCTTAATATCCCCTCCAAAAACCGTCATGAGTTGCTCAAGTGAAGGTTTTTCTCCGCTACTAGTGGTTTCAAGCATTGGTTGCTCATCGGCATTTGTCATGATTGCATTAACCCCATGATGTTTTGAAGCATCTCTCGAGCTTTGACCTTGAGCTAGAAAACCGCCCGGAGGCCTTTGAGGATTGGCTAAGGCTTGGGAAGCGACTCTAGCCTCCATCTCTCTTATCTCCTTTTGGTTGGCATTCCGCAAGTTCATCATCTCTTGATTGTGGGTAGTTTGCATATTCTTCACAAGCTTGAGTAATTCACCCACTTGAGTCTCACTCGATGGTTCTTGATGAGGGGTGTTGGTAAGAGGCAAAGCAAACCCATAGTCATTTCTAGGGACTCCAACTTGAGAGTTCCCCTTTGGCATTTGGCTATTGAGGTTGGGATTTTGTAGAACGAAATTCGGGTCATTGAAACCTTGGTTGTGAAAGTTTTGGTTTTGATTTTGGTTGTTGTGGAAGTTGTTTTGAAATGGGGGTGGATTGAAGTTTTGGTTTTGGTGTTGGTTGTGGTTTTGGTTGTTGTTTTGGTTGTTGTTGTTGAAATTCGGGTTGTTGTTGAAATTCGGGTTATTGTAACCTTGGTCATTGAAGTTTGGTGCAAAGCCTTGATTGGCTTGGTTTGATTGATTTCCTTGATAGAAATTGTTGTTGTTGTAATGGTTTCTCGGGTTAAAGTTTCCACCCTTTGGTTGAAAACCGGGGGGGTTTTGCACTTGAGGTTGTTGGATTTGATGAGGATTCAACACATTGGTGCTTTTGTAACTCATGTAAGGACTCCCTCTAATCCCTTGATGATAGTAGTTTGAATTGGGGTTGAAAGTATTTTGCCCTCTAGGATTATTGAATGCTTGGAAAGCATACAATTCTTCCTCACTTCCACTTCCCTCAATTGAGTTGTTTGCACATACTTCGAATGTGTGCCCATTTCCTCCGCACAAATCACATGAGGCTACACTATTCACTTGGTACATCCCCGGGACATTGCTCTTGGTTTCTTTGCTAGTGGAGCCCTTAGTCAATTCTTCCAATTTCTTGGTTAACATGTCCAACTTGGCATTGGTTTCCTCGTTCACCTTTGAGTTGGAAAGGTGGTCACTAGGGTACTTGTTACTCTTTCTCAAGACATTCCCCCGAGTACCATAATTTTCCTCCGAATCAACGATCTTTTTGATAAGCTCCGTTCCCTCCTCATGCGGCAAGTGGTCAAAGCTACCCCCCGCCGATGCATTAACCATTTCTTTCGTCCGTGGGAGAAGAGTCTGAAAAAAGGTTTGGGTCGTGTACCAAGTGGGTATCCCGTGGTGGGGACACTTAGCAAGCAAATCTTGGTATCTATCCCAAGCTTCTCCCAAAGATTCTCCCTCGTCTTGCTGAAATTGAGTTATTTCATTCCGTAGCATGGCGGGTTTAGAGGACGGGTAGTACTTGGCAAGGAAGGCCGTTGCCAAGTCGTCCCAAGTGGTGAATGTGTTTGGAGCATGCACATTTAACCGCCTATCCGCCTTGTCGGTTAAGGAATAGGGGAAGAGCATAAGCCTTAAGGTCTCCTCGGGCACTCCCGTTTTCTTTATCATTGCGACCTTACCCTTGAACTTTCTCAAGTGCCCATGAGCATCTTCGTGAGAAGCCCCACTAAGGGCGTTCTTCTCGATAGAACTCATTTGCGAAGGGTGTATTTCAAAATTTTGAGGAACAAGAGTACCAAAGTTGATTGGATTTGTGGTGTCATTGTGATTGGGACGGTTATGATCACGAAGGGCGGCCATTATATGAATTTGATGGTGATTTGGAATGTGTGGTGATGGTGGTGGTGATTGATAAAAACGGGTTATCGAAACTTTCGGATGTTGGGCTAGGATTGCTTTGATTGGGGCTTGGTGGTTCGGGTGAAAAGGGGTTGTTATGGCTAGTAGATGATTGGGAGGCAATCCTTACTCTTGCAATGGTCTTCCTCCTTAAGGCCCGAAAAAGCCTCTCCGGTTCGGAAGTTGACAAGAAGGAATTTGAGTCGCCCCCAGGCATAAAACTTAGCACACAAATTAGTCGTCCTAGTGTTTGTTAGACACTAGGGTGAGCAATATAGCAACCATTCTACAATTAACTACCAAATCTTTGATCAAAACAAAACAAGCTCAACTAACTCAAGACTAAAACTAAAACTAAACTACACAACTTCTAGCACCATCCCCGGCAACGGCGCCATTTTGATGCGCGAGATTTAGTCGTCGGTTCTCACGATCAAACACATTTATAAAACCCAAATTAGTTGTATAATAGGGTTGTCGAACACGAAGATGGTGGGGAAGTTATATAGCTACGTTCTAATGTAATCAAGAGTCGGGGTAATAGGTTTGTGATTGATTAACGACTAAAGAACAACTAAAGCAAATAAATTGAGATGAAATTTGATGATTAAAGCAACTAGGGTGTCGGGGGTTACTAGGGTAGTCGATGTCAAACATGCCAAGGGTAGGTGGTCTCATCTATGTTAGGTCTAGGTCCGTCTCGTCTTTCGATTTGACTAACCTAAGGTCGAGTCCAATTCTAGCTTTCGCTACAAACAAGGTCAACCTAACACATACACATGCCTATGAAAGTCCTAGACTATCGTCTAAGGCAAACAACAATAAGAATCAAGCCCAACCATCGTTGAGGCATTTCATCAAACATCTAGCATGCATACAATGTAAACCTAACAAAGATGAAAACAAAACCCTAACCCTAAACAACAAACGTCAACACCAACTACCCAAGTGCACCCCTAACCCTAGCAAAAGGACTACTCACTCATGGCTAGGAAAAACATGCGAATAAGAGATAAACAAATGATAAACATCATGAACAAGTAAAGGTAAACAATTGATTCAAAAGAAACTTAAATAAATGCAATAACTAAGTGGAGATTAGAGAGATTATACCAATAGCAAAGGAAAAGGAAGTAACTTGGATAACAAGTTGAAAAGTTCTTTCAAATCCTTCAAAATACAACCCAATAAAACCTCTTACAATTGCCCAAGAAGATTACTAAAGACATTACTAAAGAAAGATTAACAAGAATTCAAAGATTAAACTAAGATCTAAGGAGGATTAAATATTTAAGAGAGTTTTTGTAGGCAAAGTGTATGCTAATGAAACAGTAAAAACCCTAGAAAATTGCTTAGAAATGCGTGGTAACAAAATGATACAAGTGCGGGTTTATATAGTGCTCGAAATTCTGAAAAGCGACTCCCAGCCGGTCGACCGACTGCCGGTCTGGGACCAGCTGAGAGTCCAAATACGAACTTCTGCAAACTTTCTTCAATTTCTTCAATGCCCAGGTCCCCTCAGCCGGTGGACCGGCTGCCGGTTGGCCACCGGCTGGGGATGCGTTCTTAAAGGCCTGTGATGAAAAAAGCAAAGGCAAGGGAGAGGGGGTCCCAGCCGGTCAGCCGGCTGCCGGCTGGCCACCGGCTGGGGACCCAAAATCCAAGGTCTGCCCAATATGTCTTCAAAAATTCCAAATCCAAGGCTTAGGGGCTCCCAGCCGGCGGACCGGCTGCCGGCCGACCGGCTGAGGATCCCATTTTGCCACTTCAGCTCCTTTTTCACTCTTTATGCTTTGATTTCACCTCATTTTACTCCCGTTTCTTCATTCCCGCGTCAAGTCCTACAACATGGCAACCAAACATGTAGAAGAGAGATATCGGGTACAAAAAGGGGCGAAATCGTGTCAAACGGGGGTGAAACGGGATCGAAATAAAAGGAAAACAAGAGAAAATAATGACCGAATTTGGGCTCATCAGCGAGCGATGATCCTTCATCGAGAGTTTTCTACCTTATCGTTTAGCTAGACCATTTTTGATATACAGTTTTGGTGCCTGTAGGGATATGTTATCCTGGGCTTGCTTTTGTAATTATCACTTAATACTTATTTATGTTTTTGTTTATTCCGCATTTCAGATTTTGGTATTTCGCCTCGCATGTTTAGTTATGCTAAAAAGTTTTAAATTCCGCGTATTTTTGGCATGTTTGCTTGTTTATTATTTCCGCTTCGCGATGGGTTTTACAGTGGGTATCAGTGCGTTATCGCTCCCGAAGCACTCATGTGACCCCCAGCTTTACTTGACCAATAAATATATAATGAATGAGAGATAAGGTAGATTTAAGGACAAGTGGTAGTCTGTTTTATGATTGCTTTTATTAGGCTCTAACGTGTTTGCTGATTGTCATTGATTTTACTTTTATGTCTTTCAATCGACGAACCGTGAGCTTATCTATTTGGCGATCAAGACCGAAGTTTCTACCGAAGATACAAGATTCGTGCTATAGTTGGAGAGTGCTTCTGAGCCTTGAAGATACTTCTCTTTCTTTGTGCACCACCTTCCTTGATAACTCCGGATGCACATCCTTTCTTCTTAAATATTTGTCTATCCTTCTTGAAATCTATCTTCATACCTTTTCAACTCAAACTTGTTGCTTGCTTTCTCGAGGTGCCCTGTAGGTAAGCTTCCCTTTAATTGGATTTTGGAGAAACTAGTTTTGGGATAACCATAAACCGTGTTTTGGGAAATGTTGTTATTTGAGGAAAACATTGGTGGTATCGTGAGACACGTTTTGGGATCTAAGTGTCTAGTGGTTTATTCAATGGGAAGAGTGCAAGTGAGTGATATAATGCTTATTTGGAGGCTGAGCGGTGTACCTAGTATTCGGTGGGACTTAATCTCGAGAATCATACTTAATTTATAAATATTGGTAGATTTAAAAGTGTCGCTAAGGAGTCAGATGAGATACTCGAGGTCATGGATAAATTTCGAGGAATAGGCTTAAGATGCCAATGATGATGAATGGATGAGTGAAGTGAGTTAGTATCACTTAACTTAGAAGATGCGATAGATTCGAAGGAAGACTCATTGTTGAGGGATAAGAACCATTTGTAATAATAGTTGTTTTTCGAAGAAACTTACGAGTTAGACTTGGAAGAAAATCATTGTTTAGGTATTTGACCTTGGTTATGTAATGATCATACGACATATCTATTAGAGTACCTGAGGAATGTGGAAGGGTACCCTTAAGGTGCTAGCGTGGTTGAACAGATGGGTGAGATAAGTTAGTGGCTACTCGACCTTGAGGATGTGATTCGTTTGAGGGATAACTTATTGTATGAGGAATGAGAGTCATTGATAACAATAGTTGAGTATTGAAGGAATTTATGATTTAAACTTGGAAGAGCCGGTTAAATGTTAACCTTAGGTTACTTGATGGATCTAAGCGTTTAACTATTGTTGTACTTAAAGGAATTTTAGGATGTACCACTAGTGTAAGGATTGGATATACTAATTCGTTGGAAAGTGAGAGTTGGAGACTTGATGATTTAAGAGTTTGTATCTGATGGGCAGTGATTTATGTGAAGTGGATATAGCATATGAGTTTGGTAACCTGAGAGTGTTAGTGAAGCGTCATTTGAGGAACTGACAGATGTGAGATATTTAAAACTTTTGGAATAGGTAATTGGAATGATGATATTGTTTTAAATTTTGAAGAATTATGGTATATAAATCGTTTCGAGGAAATGTTTTGTGGGAACCGATAAACAACTCGCTTAATTGGGAAAGTAAGGAGTGAGAACCTTGTGAGCATAGTGAGAGACTCGAACCTTGGGAGATAATCATTCCTTTATATCGTTTCTCTCCTCCCTTCTTCTTTGCTTCTCCTTCTGCTCTTGGCTTCACTAGTATTGGAGTCCGTAACCTAAAATTCCTTACCTTGTCATCTCGATCATTACTCGAGTCGTATACCGTGTGTCTCTCTCGAGATCCGTAACGCATTTATTCCTGAGGTTCGTATCTTATCCCCTCTCATGTGATCCTTGTTCCCTTTCCTTGGATTAGTGGTGAGATTGGCTTGTTCTTGGAGTAGTAATACATGTATTGAGGAATCCTGTTGCGCGTTATCGGAATTTAGTTGAGAGAGTTCGTATTGTGATATTGGAGTAATACTAGATAATGTGTCGTGTAACACCCCAAGAGTATGAGAGAAAAGTTGTCCCACATCGGTAGAATGTGAGGCTTGTGATATGTTTAAAATAACTTCCACCCACTACTTAATAACAAGGCCTTGTGCTTTTGGGCTTAAGTGAGGACAAATAATGGGCCCAAAAGTGTGCACCCATCTTATTGGGTTTGTGTTATGACAGTGGTGGGTCGGGCCCAAAAGTGTGCACCCATCTTATTGGGTTTGTGTTACGACGGTGGTGGGTCGGGTTGTTACAAATGGTATCAGAGCGACCCTGAGACCGTGTGGTGAGCCTGTGGTTGGGAGTACCCGGGTCACCCACCTAGCGGGGAAGATTCTGGGCTTGGCTGCGGTCAAGTTTGAGGCACAACGAGGACGTTGTGTTCTTTAAGTGGGGGAGTTTGTAACACCCCAAGAGAGGAAAGTTGTCCCACCTCGGTAGAATGTGAGGCTTGTGATATGTTTATAATAGCTTCCACCCACCACATATAACAAGGCCTTGTGCTTTTGGGCTTAAGAGAGGACAAATAATGGGCCCAAAAGTGTGCACCCATCTTATTGGGGTTGTGTTACGACCGTGGTGGGTCGGGTTGTTACAAGACACCCCAAGAGTGTGAGAGGAAAGTTGTCCCACATTGGTAGAATGTGAGGCTTGTGATATATTTATAATAACTTACACCCACCACTTAGTAACAAGGCCTTGTGCTTTTGGGCTTAAGTGTGGACAGATAACGAGCCCAAAAGTGCACACCCATCTTATTGGGTTTGTAACACCCCAAGAGTATGAAAGGAAAGTTGTCCCACATCGGTAGAATGTGAGGCTTGTGATATGTTTATAATAGCTCTCACCCACCATTTAGTAACTAGGCCTTGTGCTTTTGGGTTTAAGTGAGGACAAATAATGGGCCCAAAGGCTTACCTCTCATCTTATTGGGGGTGTGTTACGACCGTGGTGGGTCGAGTTGTTACAAATGGTATCAGAGCGACCCTGCGACCGTTTGGTGAGCCTGTGGTCGGGAGTACCCGGGTCACCAACCTAGCGGGGGAGGATTCTGGGCTTGGTTACGGTCAAGTTTGAGGCACAACGAGGACGTTGTGTTCTTTAAGTGGGGGAGTTTGTAACACCCCAAGAGTATGAAAGGAAAGTTGTCCCACATCGGTAGAATGTGAGGCTTGTGATATGTTTATAATAGCTCTCACCCACCATTTAGTAACTAGGCCTTGTGCTTTTGGGTTTAACTGAGGATAAATAATGGGCCTAAAGGCTTACCTCTCATCTTATTGGGGGTGTGTTACGACCGTGGTGGGTCGAGTTGTTACAGGGTTTGTGTTACGACGGTGGCGGGTCGGGTTGTTACAAATGGTATCAGAGCGACCCTGCGACCGTGTGGTGAGCTTGTGGTCGAGAGTACCCGGGTCACACACCTAGCGGGGAGGATTCTGGCCCTGGTTGTGGTCAAGTTTGAGGCACAACGAGGACGTTGTGTTCTTTAAGTGGGGGGGGGGGGGGGGGGGGGGGTTGTAACACCCCAAGAGTGTGAGAGGAAAGTTGTCCCATATCGGTAGAATGTGAGGCTTGTGATATATTTATAATAACTTCCACCCACCACTTAGTAACAAGGCCTTGTGCTTTTGGGCTTAAGTGAGGACAGATAACGAGCCCAAAAGTGCACACCCATCTTATTAGGTTTGTGTTACGATGGTGGCGGGTCGGGTTGTTACATGCCGTCTGGAGAGTTTCATGTTAAAGGATTTGATATACGTGAGTAACTTATGGATTTAGTGTCGGCCGTAAGGTTAATGTCGACTGTACCTTCCGGTGGGAGGGTTAATAGTCTTATGGAAACTGGCTGAGTGAAAGTTTTTGCTTCTTTAGAACCTTCCTTTTTGGATGTCCGCTTTTATTAGGAGGTTAGAAATTTAGGAACTTGAAAGCTGTTACTTTGTAGGACCTTAATTTTGAATGTTCACTTTATGGTAATAAGATTTGGGAATAGAGAATTGCGAAGTGCTTCTTTTGATTGGGTTTATTGGAATCGAGCTGGTTAGAACTAAAGCTTATGGATGATTTTGTTATGGCCCATTCGATTGGGAAGAGTTACGGTGTAGAGAGGATTGTATCCTAGATTTTGGGATTTGATGTAATGTCAGAATTTTGGTTTAGAGTTTTGGAAGTGCGTGAATCTTGGTCTAGGATTTGTGCTTAGGCTTCTACCTTGAGTGTAATCCTTAACCATTGGTGAATGGATTCTAGTGTGATCTAATCTATGTGGCTGACCTCATTTTCGTGGGAATTTCAGGTTAGTGTGAGTCGAATAAGAGTTTGGAGTTCCTTCTTAGTGAGAACTATCCGGTTCTGTGGAAAGGTTAGTGATAAGTGAGGTCGTGGAATCCTTTGTGAATCTTGAGGTTACTTAAATCACTCTCTAAAAGAGGTATATGTAATCGTTGTAACGATGTTTCGATCATGGATTGAGTGGTTAGTACTCCCGTATTCCGCAGAATTACCGTCCTCCTTGACCTTGATCCTGATTGTTTTCATCCCTTTGACCCTCCCTTGTATGTTTCTGTTAGTTGTGAAACTGACAGCTTGCGATTCTTGGTGCTAAAAGTAATCCGTATGGTTATTTCTGTGCTATTTGTGACCATTCTGGAATGGTTTCCCCTTTCGGTTATTTATAGTTTTTGATATTTTTGCAAATCTTAATTGTTTGAGGATTTGGCTATTCGTGCAAATGCGTAGCTGGTGATGTGAGATGCTAACTGTAAACAATGTTATCGTATGTATGCTTCCTGTAACCTTTCTGAAGTGTTTTCCTTCTGTAAATAGTAAACTTTTGCTATCATCGCAAACTTTACTCGTTTTTATGGCTTGGAAATAAAGGTTGTTTTTGGAAAGTTTGGTTTTAAAAGAGTGGAATGTCCTTCGATTTGACTGATTTCAGCGTTGGTTTGACGTTAGATATTGTTATCGGAGACGTCTGATAACTTGTACTATGCTTATCGGCACCAGATCGGTCTAATTTTGAATTTTAATTTGTTTGATTTTGGACTTGTATCTAATTTGGAATGTCGGGCTCTTGAATGCGCAACGAGAACCTCAACATCCCATAACGAAGACTTGTACCTTGGAAGTTATTTCGAAATCTTTGTAAGAGTCTAATTTTTTAAACATCTGGATTTCAATAAACGTTTTGCATTGTTAGCATTGCCTTTGTAAGTCTTTACCTTCCGTTTTCAAGTTACGAGGACGAAACTCTTTGAAAGATATGGTGATTATAACATCCCGTATTTTCATAAACCGCATTTTAATAAAATTAAAGTAATTTCGGAATTTAATATATTTTATTTAATTCGTAAATTATATTTTTAAGAAAAAATCTCATAGTTCCGACTTAAGATTTAAATAAGCTTAAGTTGTAAAATGTGCACTTGGCAACTCGTTTCATTAAATCCCGAGTTATTTACTTAGATCCCGACTCAACAAATAGAATAAAACCTAAGTGAGAGAAACTTCCTAGTCATTTCCTCACAAACACCTCATATACTTGTTCATCAAGTTCTTAAAATCAAAAGAATCAGAAATTCATTTTCTTCATTTCCACTTTCACAAATTCACTAAATGGTTCATCCCGACTTCATTTCTTCTCCGTTGGAGGTAAAATTTCTTCCATCGCGTTCCTCATCTCAAGCCCGTTCTTTACATCTCTTTCGATTTTCATTTCGTTCCGATCAATTTTTGGGCTGTTTTGTGGGTAATTCGAAAACAGTCCCTAATTTCTTATTTTATGTTTATTTTGAAGTGAAAACTTGGAGGACTAAGAGAAGGGTTCATATATTATTGAGGAAGCTTTGGAAGAAGACGCTTGTTAAGGTGACAATGATGAGAAAGACTCGACTTGTTGTTATTTTCATGTAATGTGTGTTTATGTGTGTGATTTTGGGTACATTGAAGTTTAAGGATACATTGATAATGTTATTAGAGTGATTTCAGAATGTTATATGGTTTTATTATGGTGATTACAATGGTTCTTGGACGAGTTTTGTATATCCGTCGCAATTTGGGGTTTTGAGCAATTGATGAATCTTGTGCTTGATTTATTTTTAGATTATGTTTAAGATGGAATAAGAATACCACTTGGGATTGCTATGGGTTATTATGTGCTGATAGTATAGAATTTATTCTAGAAATCATGGATTATAAGTGCTTGTCGAAGAATAGAGTGAATTGGCGAATTGCAGGAAACACGCGAGAACAGACATGTCCTGTGCTTGGACGTAGGCTGCTCCTCCCCATGCGCAGGCTGCGCAAAAACCGCTGTAGTTTTCTGCTCGTTCAATTGTTTTACGGGCTGTTTTGGGTGTTTGTTTCCCAATTGTTTTAGGATGTTTTAAGTGATGTTTGGTGGTATATAGACTTGGTTTTAAATGTATATTGGAGTTAGGTAAGTCATCATAAGAAGGGTGGTTATCCGTCTCGAGTCGATTAGCTCATAAGGAATTGATTACGGAAATTGTTGTATGAAGATAGTTAACCTTTGGGGGTTTGTTTGTTGAGAGTCTTAGCATGTTTTAATTATGTTTTAAGGATCATATACATAGTTGAGATGTCTAATTTAATTAGATGAAGTCTAGTTAAAATGTTAGTACTTATCTTAAGTAATCTATCCTTAAGCAATTAATTAGTATCACTTGTGTAATCGAGTAATTAGTTATGATAAGTCATGAACATGTTAATAAGGAGTCATAGTAGTTTAATATGTTGATAATACTTATCTTAAATCATTTAACCAAATTAGAATGTATCTACTTATAGTAATTGAACTTAGCTAATTAATCTATGATAATGGCTAGACTAGTTAAGTATGAGTCTTATGACTCTACTGAGTTTAATTAAGTAATGACTTCTAATATGGTAATTATATTAAGTATAGGTAACTTGTGTATGTAATGTCTATAGGATGTAAATTTATAATGATGCGTATTAAGGTATGCCTTAAGTTGGCCTCTAAGCTTAATACGTGAACTATCTGTCATATATGGGGATATGCCTTAAGCTGGCCTCTGAGCCATATATGTGTTTTCATGTCGTGTCTGAGATATGCCTTAAGTTGGCCTCTGAGCTCAGACATGTTCTTATGTGATCACGTCAGTCTATGCCTTAAGTTGGCCTCCGAGTGTGACGAGTAGAGCAGTTGTACAACGGGGTAGCTAGGGTGTTGATGCCTTGCCTGGAGTACAGTTATTGATGCTAGAGTATGCCTTAAGCTGGCCTCTAAGTCTAGTGTCATGTGATATAGTAAGAGAGTATGCCTTAAGTTTGCCTCTGAGTCCTTTACTTACGATTGTGAAATTAGATGCTAGTCTATGCCTTAAGTTGGCCTCTGAGTCTAGTGTCTTGTTGAATAGCAAGGCCTATGCCTTAAGTTGGCTGCTGAGTCCTTGTTTGTGAAAGTGAATTGGTATCTAGGTTATGTCTTTAGTTGACCGCTGAACCTTTATACTTATTGATTGCTATGTTTGGTTATGTCTTAAGTTGACCGTTGAACCTTCATAGTTAGTGAAAGTGAATATGATTGCTATGTTTGGTTATGTCTTAAGTTGACCGCTGAACCTTCATGGATGATTAAGTGATAGTGAAAGTATTTGTAAGCTTGTATGGGTGATATATATGAGTGAGGCATGTTATATTTGAGGATAGTGAATGTGATATGATGATTATTGATTATTGTACTTCATATCTTGTGGTTATGATTGGAGTATGCAGTTTTGAGGATTTACTCATATTCATATGTTATGTGTTTGTGGTAACAAGTGGCTAGGAGCATCTCTAGTGACTCCCCTCTGAATGTGGCGCACATGTTGTATGTGTGTAGGTGTAACACCCCCATTTATTTAAGGGCCTGAACTAGGACTCCTCAGATAAATAAAGGTGTTACCATCTCGGTTTCCCGAGGCAGTAGATACAAAGGAAGATAAACATTACTTTAAATTAACTTTAAACTCAAAACATGTTCTTACATATCCAAAGGTCTTAACAACATAAATAAAGTACAACTCGTATAAAACTGACTAAGGTGATCTAGACATCTAATCAGGTCCGGATCCAAGCTCTTTCTCCCATAGCTCCCCCTTAGTCTCAGCCACCTGTCAATCTGCTCCCCAATAATTGGTTCATCACAGGTGATCACGAATACACAGGGTCAACCACGAGGTTGAGTAGAGAAAACTGTAAATAAACCACATTACTATAAATAGAAGGTTGAACTTCTCCACTCCGAATCACAGACCCTTTTCTCCGCACCACACAGACCCTTTATCTCCGCACCAAACACAGACCCTTTATCTCCGCACCAAACACAGACCCTTTATCTCCGCACCAAACACAGACCCTTTATCTCCGCACCATATCGTATCACAGAATTATATATCACAATATATCAATCATATAACATTATAGGTGAACATGATTAACATCAACCATTAAACAGATTACACATCTCATATACGTAGTATTTCCCTACCTGAAATAGCAAATAATGTAGATGCGTCCGGGCTCGTTAGAAGTGTTCCACACGAAACTTGCTACCTAAACATGTATATGTAACGGATTAAAACCTTCCCGAACCCCTTAATGGTCATCACTACTATAAATAGTAACTTTCCTAAAATGGAAAGTTTCCGTAAATAGAAATGTTCTAAAAAAAATAACTTTAGTTTGAATTTCAAATTGCTCTAAGTATACATTAAACACCCATTTAAAAGCTTCCCAAAATAAATCCCACAACATATAAATAACACCTTTACTCTTATTAAAACCTTAATATCATAAAGACAATATATTAAAACAATAAAAATAATATTTAGTAGTAACAAACCATAATAATAATAATAGTAATAATAATAATAATATAAATAATAAAAATATTAATAATAAAAACCATAAAAAAACAAAACACGAAACACCCAACAGCCCCGACCCCTCACGGCCAGACCCGTGACTTTCAACCCTTCGTACCACCATCCCCAGCCACTTCGAACACCAACCACCACCACAACCCGACACCACTGGTTGCACTCCAACCCCACGACACCAGAAACACCACCGCCGACCGCCGGTGAGTCAGACCTGACCCCTAACTTTGGCCTGACCTGCAACTACCGTTCCCAAACCCCCTTGAAACAGACCCCACTCGACAGCCCTGTACACTACTAGCACCACCGTGACTGCCACCCAGAAACCCTCCTGACACCCGACTCCTTAACCGTGGTGGTACCACCGCATCGACCTCCCCCGAGTCAGCGGTGGTGCCACCCCCAACAACCAGACCCATAAACACAACAAACACCACGACAGAGACACCAACTAACCACCTTATTCGACACTGACTACACCACCCATACCTGCCGTGACAACCACCCAACTACCAACCTGACTACCACCATTAAGACTGCAACAACCAGACACGAAGGTACTGACGAGCAACCCAACGAAAACCACATAGAATCTGCAGAGAACAACGCAACCCAGAACACATATTAAAACGTGACATACGACTTCCCTGACCCCAGTTTAACCACCCTCGAAACGGACCCTAAACCACCAACGACACAACAACAACGACCAACATACACCCATCATATGTCCTAATATGTAACTAAACAATAACGACACAGATTAACTCGTTTTATACGTTCCATTTAGGTGACAGAATATAAACAGAACAGCCAAAACAAACACGGTTAAGGTGAGCATACCGGAGTTAGGGTCAATTCGAACCACCTAGATCAGCCTTACCACCACCGAGCACTGCTTCCTTCTCTTCTCTATTATGACGGCTAGGGTTTTGTGTAGGTATGAGTGTGTTTTCTTTTAAAAATTTAGGGTGAAAAGGCTCATATAAGTGACGGCTGAAGAGAGGTGAGCAAATAATCAGCCGTGGGCTATTGTTTGACACGGAATTCGAGGCCCACTATGAGGTGCTGCTGATCCCGTGTTCGAACCCCCTCATAGCCTCATATACCCTCACTCTATTTTTGATGACTCAAGTCCCCAGTTCGAACCCCACCGTGATCCAAACGCTTATAAACATACTAGCCACACAAGCTTACTAACGAGATCAAATAATATAACACGTAAATTATTATATAAGGTTCAACGTTACTACGGGTTATTACAGTCTTCCCCCCTTAAAACGAACTTCGTCCCGAAGTTCTTCCTCACATAGGTGACACACAAATAAATCAACGAACTTGAAACACAAGCATCATGACTTGGAACACAACATTACGAAAACAATCTTCATAAAGCTTACTTCACCACAGAATGTTACATTCCACCCCCCTTAAAGAAAAGTTACGTCCGCGTAACTTACCTCAATCGAATAAATGCGGGTAGCGCTCTCGCATAGATGCTTCAGGCTCCTACGTAGCCTCTTCCTGATTATGATTTGTCCATAAGATCTTCACCAAGGATGTCTCCCCATTGCGAGTCTTCCGTACTTTCCTGTCCAAAATCTCCTTCGGAGTCTCAATGTATGCTAACTGCTCATCTACCTCAATCACCTCATGCTGGAGCACATGTGAGGGATCACTCACGTATTTCCTCAGGTGGGACACATGGAACACATTATGGACCTTGGATAGGGTGGGAGGCAAAGCTAAGCGATATGCCACCTCTCCAACTCTGTCCAAGATCTCAAATGGCCCAATAAACTTCTGACTCAGTTTGCCACGCTTGCCGAATCTTATCACACCCTTCATCGGAGAGACTTTCAGTAGAACCTTCTCTCCGGCCTCGAATGAAATATCGCTCCTCTTCAGATCTGCATAACTCTTCTGTCTATCCTGAGCGACCCTCATCCTCTGTCGAATAACCTGAACCTGCTCCACCATCTCCTGGATCATATCTGGCCCTAAAGTCACAACATCAGCTCGATCATCCCAACACACAGGGCTCCGCACTTCCTCCCGTATAGTGCCTCGAAAGGGGCCATGCCTATGCTTGCATGATAGCTGTTGTTATAAGAAAACTCGATCAACCCCAGTCGATCCTCCCAAGATCCCCCGAACTCAAGTACACAAGCTCTCAACATATCCTCAAGAGTCTGAATCGTCCGCTCAGTCTGACCATCTGTAGCCGGATGAAAAGCTGTACTCATCTTCAATTGGGTACCCAAAGCAGCCTGCAACTCCTGCCAAAATCTGGATATAAACCTCGAGTCTCGATCTGAAACAATGTCCTTGGGTACACCATGTAGTTTGACTACATTCTGAACATATGACTTAGCCAACTCGGCTTTACTCCAGGTATCTTTCATTGGAATAAAGTGAGCCGACTTAGTCAAACGATCCACAATCACCCAAATCATGTTGTTGCCCCTCTGAGTCCGAGGCAACCCCACGATAAAGTCCATCGAAATATTTTCCCACTTCCACTCTGGCACATCTAGTGGTTGAACCTTCCCTTGAGGTCTCTTATGCTCCCCTTTCACTCGTTGACATGTCAAACACCTCGAGACAAACTCTGCGACCTCCTTCTTCATATTTGGCCACCAAAACGTCTTCTTAAGGTCTTTATACAGCTTATCACCCCCTGGGTGAACGGAGTAAGGAGTAGCATGAGGTTCAGTCAGGATTTTCTTCTTTAGCTCCTCTACATCCGGAACACACCATCGCCCACTGAACCTCAAACTACCGTCGGCATGAATACTAAACTTGGTCGACGACTCCCCACCCTCACTCTCCACCATCTTGCGCCATTTCTGGAGTCTCGCATCGTTCTTCTGTAACTCCCGAATCTCCCCATACAATTCAGGCTCCACTGTCAAGTCACCAAGAGCATCCCCTTTCCGGATCATGAATATTCCCATCTCCCTTAGTTCACCATACAACCTCCCTCTCGATCTGGCACAATCCGAAGCATGTATTGACTTCCTACTTAGAGCGTCAGCTACCACATTTGCCTTGCCTTCGTGGTAGACAATCTGCATATCATAATCTCCGATCAACTCTATCCACCTTCGCTGCCTCATGTTCAACTCTTTCTGGGTGTAGATATATTTCAGGCTCTTATGATCCGAAAACACCTTAAAAGTGGCTCCATAAAGGTAATGACGCCACAATTTCAGTGCAAAGACCACAGCGCCCAATTCCAAATCATGAGTCGGATAATTCTCTTCGTAGGTCTTCAACTGGCGAGAAGCATACGCGATTACTCTCCCATTCTGCATTAGCACACAACCCAACCCATGTTTTGAAGCGTCGGTGTATACTTCAAAATTATCACTTCCAACTGGCAAGGCCAGGATAGGAGCTGTTGTCAGGCGTACCTTAAGGGTTAGGAATGCCTTCTCACAACTCTCATCCCAGATATAACGGTTCTCCTTCCTCATCAACGACGTCAACGACTTCGCTATTTTTGAAAAATCCTTGACAAATCTCCGATAATAACCAGCTAAACCCAGAAAGCTTCGAATCTCACTCACATTCTTCGGACTTTGCCACTTAGTCACTGCCTCGATCTTACTAGGGTCAACAGCCACTCCCTCTTTTGAAATTACATGCCCCAGAAATGCCACTTTCTCCAACCAGAACTCACACTTGCTCAACTTAGCATTGAGCTTATGCTCCTCCAAGGTCTGAAGTACTTTCCTCAAATGGTCTTCGTGCTCTTCTGCATTCTTGGAATATACCAGGATATCATCGATAAATACCACCACAAACTTGTCGAGATACGGGCTGAAGACTCGATTCATCAAATCCATGAACACAGCTGGAGCATTAGTCAATCCAAAGGGCATAACCACAAATTCATAGTGGCCATACCTCGTTCGGAAAGCGGTCTTCGGAATATCTTCATCCTTTATCCTCAATTGATGATACCCGGATCTCAAATCAATCTTGGAGAAAACCCCGGCTCCACTCAACTGATCGAACAAGTCGTCAATTCTCGGCAATGGATAACGGTTCTTGATGGTTACATTGTTCAGCTCTCGGTAGTCAACACACAACCTCAAGCTCCCATCCTTCTTCTTCACAAACAGAACAGGTGCACCCCAGGGCGACACACTGGGTCGAATGAACCCTTTTTCAGCTAGTTCATCCAACTGCTTCTTCAATTCCTCCATCTCTTTAGGTCCCATACGGTATGGTGATTTAGATATCGGTCCCGCTCCTGGTTTGAGGTCAATGGAAAATTCCACTTCCCTCCTCGGCGGTAACCCTGGAACGTCGTCTCTAAAAACTCCTTCAAACTCCCGAACCACAGGTATCTCACTAGTCTTGGGGGTCTCAGCCTCACAATCCCACATTTGGCACAAAATTAGGCTTTCTCCTTTCCGCAAACTAGACTTCAGGGTATTGACAGATATAAATTTGATCTTTGGTTTGACTCTATACCCCTTGTAGGATACCCTCACTCCCTTGGGTCCCTTCAAGGAAATTTTCTTTTGATGACAGTCGATAAAAGCCCTATACTTCCCCAGCCAATCCATCCCTAGGATCACCTCAAAACCTCCTTGCGGAAATTCTATGAGATCACAATAGAAAATTGTTTCCCCGATTTTGATGG
The DNA here is from genome assembly GCA_029255685.2 of Silene conica. Classification (NCBI taxonomy): domain Eukaryota; kingdom Viridiplantae; phylum Streptophyta; class Magnoliopsida; order Caryophyllales; family Caryophyllaceae; genus Silene; species Silene conica. Next base: position 27,150,734 of record CM055311.2, on the reverse strand, counting down.
GTACACTTCCATAGACTCTATTACAAGCTATTGACTCTCCTGAAGGTATGGTCACTGAGTCTGCGACCCAGTCGAACCTCTCAAGCCCCAAAACTCTAACATGGTCTCTAGACACAAAAGAATGGGTGGCACCGGAATCGAAAAGTACGAAAGTAGGTTTAGAGTTCACAAGAAAAGTACCGGTTACCACATGCGCATCCTCCTGAGCGGCCTGCTTTCCCATGGCAAAGAGCTTGCCACTGGACTTGGCCCCACTTTGACTGGCACTAGATGTCCCAGCCTGCTGGCTTCCCTCTGCTCCTGTCTTCTGGTTACCTCCATTCCCATAGCTTTGGTTCTGGTGCGAGCGGTTCTGATAACTGTTGAAGTTCCTCTGGAAATTGCTGCTCCCTCCAGACTTCGCACCCCCACCGTAGTTTGATGTGGGTGTGCGATAGCCGCTGCTACCATAGGACTGAGTGCGGGATCCCTGATATCCGGAGGTAGGCGTGCGATAACCCCCGGACTGATTCACTCCAGACGAGCGACATACTGCCTGCTTGTGCCCAATTTTCCCGCAGCCGAAACAGACCACTCCCACTGAACCACTACCAGAACCTCCACTCCTGAAGTTGCCCCCACTCTGGTTCCTCCCACCACCAGAGGCACTACTCCCGAAATACCCACTGTACTTGTTATTGCTTGGCTTTTTCGATCCTGAACCCTCAGCTACTGGTTCAGCCTTCCTCTTTTCTGACTTGGACTTCTTGTCTGCCTTAATCATATCCGAAAGCCTCTCCGCCGCCCCAGCCCTTAGATAGATGTCACGGACTGTGGTGGGCGGAGCTGCAATCAGTCTTTTCTTGACGGCGATTGATAACCCCCTCTCAAATTTCATGGCTAGCATAGCATCGTCAAATCCCATATCTCGCACATAGTGTACCAGCTGGATGAATTTCCTGTAGTAAACCTCTACAGTCATGTCCTCCGTCATCTGGAATGAGTCGAACTCCTCCCTCAGCTTGCTCTTTTGGAATTCTGGTAGAAACGCCTCGTTCAGAACCCCCTTGAATGCGTCCCACGAAACAAACGCGGATCCACCCTCTATAGCTGCTTCCCGGAGCTCTCCCTTATTCGCGGTCCACCAGTCTCCAGCAATACCCCTCAGATAGTGGGCAGCCTGGTCTACCCTCAATTCTTCAGGGCAGTCCACCAACTCGAACAGGTTACCGAATTCCCGGCACCAAGCTCCTAACATATGAGGTTCCCCCTCCCCAGTGAATTGGGTAGGGTGGTGTCTTGCGATGATTGTGCTCATTTTCGCGGAGTCCATTCGTTTGGCCTTTAGGGCCTCATTTTCAGCTATCAAACGGTCCACCTCCTCTTGGGTGATGTTAACGACATTATCTCTTCGCGGAGGCATACTATAAAACAAGAAAGAAATGAGTCCCGACGTACATGGGTACCCATTTGGTTTAGGGCTATGTTCCCTAGGCATCAAAATCTATAACACTTATCATATAAAGTAGTTTTCTTCTATAACATGGCTCAGGGATCATATAACCGCATATCACTAGACATGATGAAAGAAGAATTACTAGCATGTTTCAAATCACTTAACATACCACCACAATATACACCTTTTATTCAAACAAATAAAGATTCATCATGCTCATGCCCCGGCTTTCCAAAAGTCACTTATACTCATAATTCTCATAACATACTTATCACAGTACGCTATCACTTCCACCACCTCCTATTCTACCCTTTTCTCTCATATATGCACTCTGGGTTCCCGGGTAAAACTGATAGGGCCTATGGTTCGGTGTGAGGGGGCCCCAGACTCATACTTCCCCTTTAGTGTGCTCCTAACAGTCCTATCCCGGGGGTTCATTTTATTTAGACTCTCCTACATTCTTTGGGTTCATTAGGTTAGGCCTGAGGATCGTTCGCTCTGATACCACTTTGTAACACCCCCATTTATTTAAGGGCCTGAACTAGGACTCCTCAGATAAATAAAGGTGTTACCATCTCGGTTTCCCGAGGCAGTAGATACAAAGGAAGATAAACATTACTTTAAATTAACTTTAAACTCAAAACATGTTCTTACATATCCAAAGGTCTTAACAACATAAATAAAGTACAACTCGTATAAAACTGACTAAGGTGATCTAGACATCTAATCAGGTCCGGATCCAAGCTCTTTCTCCCATAGCTCCCCCTTAGTCTCAGCCACCTGTCAATCTGCTCCCCAATAATTGGTTCATCACAGGTGATCACGAATACACAGGGTCAACCACGAGGTTGAGTAGAGAAAACTGTAAATAAACCACATTACTATAAATAGAAGGTTGAACTTCTCCACTCCGAATCACAGACCCTTTTCTCCGCACCACACAGACCCTTTATCTCCGCACCAAACACAGACCCTTTATCTCCGCACCAAACACAGACCCTTTATCTCCGCACCAAACACAGACCCTTTATCTCCGCACCATATCGTATCACAGAATTATATATCACAATATATCAATCATATAACATTATAGGTGAACATGATTAACATCAACCATTAAACAGATTACACATCTCATATACGTAGTATTTCCCTACCTGAAATAGCAAATAATGTAGATGCGTCCGGGCTCGTTAGAAGTGTTCCACACGAAACTTGCTACCTAAACATGTATATGTAACGGATTAAAACCTTCCCGAACCCCTTAATGGTCATCACTACTATAAATAGTAACTTTCCTAAAATGGAAAGTTTCCGTAAATAGAAATGTTCTAAAAAAAATAACTTTAGTTTGAATTTCAAATTGCTCTAAGTATACATTAAACACCCATTTAAAAGCTTCCCAAAATAAATCCCACAACATATAAATAACACCTTTACTCTTATTAAAACCTTAATATCATAAAGACAATATATTAAAACAATAAAAATAATATTTAGTAGTAACAAACCATAATAATAATAATAGTAATAATAATAATAATATAAATAATAAAAATATTAATAATAAAAACCATAAAAAAACAAAACACGAAACACCCAACAGCCCCGACCCCTCACGGCCAGACCCGTGACTTTCAACCCTTCGTACCACCATCCCCAGCCACTTCGAACACCAACCACCACCACAACCCGACACCACTGGTTGCACTCCAACCCCACGACACCAGAAACACCACCGCCGACCGCCGGTGAGTCAGACCTGACCCCTAACTTTGGCCTGACCTGCAACTACCGTTCCCAAACCCCCTTGAAACAGACCCCACTCGACAGCCCTGTACACTACTAGCACCACCGTGACTGCCACCCAGAAACCCTCCTGACACCCGACTCCTTAACCGTGGTGGTACCACCGCATCGACCTCCCCCGAGTCAGCGGTGGTGCCACCCCCAACAACCAGACCCATAAACACAACAAACACCACGACAGAGACACCAACTAACCACCTTATTCGACACTGACTACACCACCCATACCTGCCGTGACAACCACCCAACTACCAACCTGACTACCACCATTAAGACTGCAACAACCAGACACGAAGGTACTGACGAGCAACCCAACGAAAACCACATAGAATCTGCAGAGAACAACGCAACCCAGAACACATATTAAAACGTGACATACGACTTCCCTGACCCCAGTTTAACCACCCTCGAAACGGACCCTAAACCACCAACGACACAACAACAACGACCAACATACACCTATCATATGTCCTAATATGTAACTAAACAATAACGACACAGATTAACTCGTTTTATACGTTCCATTTAGGTGACAGAATATAAACAGAACAGCCAAAACAAACACGGTTAAGGTGAGCATACCGGAGTTAGGGTCAATTCGAACCACCTAGATCAGCCTTACCACCACCGAGCACTGCTTCCTTCTCTTCTCTATTATGACGGCTAGGGTTTTGTGTAGGTATGAGTGTGTTTTCTTTTAAAAATTTAGGGTGAAAAGGCTCATATAAGTGACGGCTGAAGAGAGGTGAGCAAATAATCAGCCGTGGGCTATTGTTTGACACGGAATTCGAGGCCCACTATGAGGTGCTGCTGATCCCGTGTTCGAACCCCCTCATAGCCTCATATACCCTCACTCTATTTTTGATGACTCAAGTCCCCAGTTCGAACCCCACCGTGATCCAAACGCTTATAAACATACTAGCCACACAAGCTTACTAACGAGATCAAATAATATAACACGTAAATTATTATATAAGGTTCAACGTTACTACGGGTTATTACAGTAGGTTTGTACATGTGTTGCAGGGGTTCACACTGGGGGCTAGCGAGCGATGATCCTTCATCGAGAGTTTACTACCTTATCGTTTAGCTAGACTATTTTTGATATACAGTTTTGGTGCCTGTAGGGATATGCTATTTCAGGCTTGTTTCTGTAATTATCACTTAGTACTTATTAATGTTTTTGTTTATTCCGCAATTCAGATTTTGGTATTTCGTCTCGCATGTTTAGTTACGCTAAAAAATTTAAATTCCGCGTATTTTTGACATTTTTGTTTGTATATTATTTCCGCTTCGCGAGTGGTTTTACACCTCAACTCACAGACGAAAACAAAGTAACCATATTAAAGCATGCGTTAAAGTGTCTAATCGTCGAACAACTTGTTCAGGATTTCATAGATTTAAATACCATCCCAACAAACAAAATAAAATTTGCATTAATGAGTAATGTTATCCACATGGATGAAAAGTGGTTTTACATTACGTACGACGGTCACAAAATTTATATTGTCGATGGTGAGGAGCTGTCATATAGGAGCTGCCACTCTAAGAGGTACATTACGAAGCTAATGTTCATGTGTGCAGTGAGCAGATCAGTATATTCAGAGGATAGGGAGTTATTGTTCGACTAGGAAAATAGGGATGTTCTCGTGTACAAGGCAAGTACCATCAGCCAGGTCAAGCAGAAATAGGCCAAGGGTACTTTAGAAACAAAGGCATCCGATTCAATTAAAAAGCAAGTTACCAAATAATGCATTATTGAATAAGTTATTCCAGCAATCAAGGCCAAATGGCCGGAAGGTGTGAGGAAGCATCTATACATTCAACAAGATAACGCTAGACCTCATATAAAAAACAACGACCCAGATTTCATGGCTTTCGCAAACACGGATGGGTTCAACATTTAGTTAGTATTTCAACCACCAAAATCACCAGATTTGAACTGTAATGACCTCGGTTATTTTAGAGCGTTACAGTCCAAGGAGGCAGCCAAATTAGTAGAGGAGTTAGTTAACTCAGTAATGCAAGCTTTATTGAATACAGTCCAACAAAACTGAACAATATTTTTCTGACACTACAGTCTGTTATGGTCGAGATTGTGAAGGCTAAGGGACACAACAATTTCGCAATCCCCTACATGAAGAAGGGTGATCTTGCTTATTTAGGAATACTACCAAGAAACTTGGATGTCGGCGAAGGCTTTGTGAGACAAAGCATTGAGTACTTAATAGGTTTAGGAGGCACACAAGGAATAGAATAGTTAATGGGTGAACTAGATTATGGTGGTCAAGTGTATTCAAAGTATGTCATGTTTAAGTTTTTGGGCAATTTGTTTAGGGTTCAAACATTTTAACAAACAAAATGTTTGGCTTGTAATAAAATTATGACATGAATGCAAATGATTAAGTTTAGTTCATGTTTTATTTCAATTACAGTTTACAAAAGGCAACAGAGACTGACATAATCTCTCAGGCCTAATTGGGCCTCATCATCGAGTTATGTAAAATAGTTATGCCTCCTACACACACACAACGAAACTGGTAGACCATACTATGTTCAAAGAGTCAATGTACATAGTTGTTGGAGCTAGTGTCCTCAACAGTTAGTGCGACAACACGGATAAATCTCTTAACGGAACACAAGGTATACTTTGTATTTTAGCCAGTTGATTCACGTTTATCAATAACGGTTGGCTTGCTAGAAAGTTTGACGTTATTGTCATACAGATGGCGGTAATCAACTGGTCCCTAAGAGTCACACCTAAAGGATGGAATATGAGAGATATGATTAGATGAAAATGTAATCATATTGATACCCTATACGACTAAACGGTTAGTCAAAGTAATGATGATATAATTATTTAATACTAATTAAATAATTTTAGCTAAGACGAATTAAAATGTTAATTCGTGATTAAATGTAAAATGTTATATTTAATTTGTGTGTAATGAAATCATTTAATAAGGATTAAATGATTCAGTTAAATATAAAAGGTTATATTTAATTGTTTTAATTATAAATATACGATATTTATAAGATAAAACATTAAGCAAAAGAGAGCTTAATAACCGAATTTAAGTATATATAAAAACGGTTACTAAGGCCGAAACTGATAACATTTCGGCCAGATGGTGGATTTTCGGTCAGTAGTTGGAGATGCCATAAGATAGAGTTTGTTATTTGTTTAAGCAGTAGTTTAGGTAGAATCAAATACGGATTTGATTATCCTATATAAACTAGGTAAGGTGGTTAAGAGATATACGAACTATCAAACACCACCCCTATAAATAGCATATGGCACGCCTCCCTATACCACACGAGTTCCCACGCAAAAATCCCTCATCTCTGTCTAGCTTTTCATCTTACACAAAATTAAAGGTAATTTTGTAGTTTCTAGCTCAGGAAAGGTATTTCTCAGGACATCTTGGGTTTAACGATTAGGAGGATATCTGTTTTGATATCTGATCTTAGGCCTTTGCAAAGACAGAAGGTTAATTCATGATCCCTATCTTTGTATCTTGTTCTTCGTTTATGACTATAAATCATACATTATAAATTTTTTATAATCCTGCATATAAAGTATTGGGAATATATACGGATATTTTCCCACAATAGTAGCTCTCAAACTAATACATGTGGTTTTCACTGAGCACAAAAACAGAATGTTTTATTTTATGAATTTAACTCATTTGAACAAGCACAACACCCAGACATTGGTAGACCACGTGGTGGCAATACTATTTTAATGAAACGGCCAGACACTTAAGCATACTACTAGACGTTGCTCCTAAACCGTTAAGGTTTTTCATCATCGAGCAAACTCTATGTCATAAAACAACATTAAGCATGTGAAAACAACTAAACAATAACATTAGATGTTCAGAAGCAGTGGTATAACAACATCAATGATGTGAATACAGCAGATAAACAAGCATGCATGATGTGAAAACCTGTAGCTAACAACAACATTAGATGGCAGTAGTAGATAAACAACATTAAGCATGTGACAACAACAGCTAAATAACAACATTAGATGTTCAAAAGCAGTAGTATAACAACATTAATCATGTGAATACAGCAGATAAACAAGCATCTAAACAAGAATAAGCACGTGAAAACAGCAGACAACCAAGAAGCATTTGAAAGCAGTAGAGAAACAACAAGCATTTGAAAACAGTAGAGAAACAACAACAAGCATTTGAAAACAGTATAGAAACAACATAAGCATGTGTAGAGAACAACATCTAAACAACAATAAGCATGTGAAAACAGTAGAAAAACAACATAAGGATGTGAAAACAGCAGATAAACAACAAACATGTGAAAACAGGTGATAACAACATAAGCATGTGCAGAAAACCACATCTAAACAAGAATAAGCATGTGAAAACAGTAGAGTAACAACATTAAGCATGTGAAAACAGCAGATAAACAACAACAGGCATTTGAAAACAGCTACTAAACAACATAAGCATGTGCAGAAAACAACATGTAAACAACAATAAGCATGTGCGAGAATAGTAGAGAAACAACATTAAGCATGTGAAAACAGCCGGCAAACAACAACAGGCATGTGAAAACAACGGATAAATATGATGTAAAAAAAGCAACATGAATGATGTGAAAAAAGCAGTAGCTAAACAACATAAGATGTGAAGAAAAAAACATCTAAACAACAATAAGCATGTGAAAACAATAGAGAAACAACAACAAACATTAGAAAATAGTAGAGAAACAACACAAGCATGTGCAGAGAACAACATCTAAACAACAATAAACATGTGAAAACAGTAGAGAAACAACATAAGCATGTGAAAACAGCAGATAAAAAACAAACATGTGAAAACGAGTGATAAACAACATAAGCATGTGCAGAAAACATCTAAACAACAATAAGCATGTGAAAACAGTAGAGAAACAAAATTAAGCATGTGAAACAGTAGAGAAACAACATAAGCATGTGAAAATAGCAGATAAACAACAACAAACATGTGAAAACGAGTGATAAACAACATAAGCATGTGCAGAAAATAACATCTAAACAACAATAAGCATGTGAAAACAGTAGGGTAACAACATAAGCATGTGAAAACAGCAGATAAACAACAAAAAACATGTGAAAACAGGTGATAAACAACATTAGCATTTGCAGAAAACTACATCTAAACAACAATAAGCATGTGAAAAAAGTAGAGAAACAACATTAAGCATGTGAAAACAGCAGAAACAACAACAAGCATTTGAAAACAGCTGATAAACAACATAAGCATGTGCATAAAACATGTAAACAACAATAACCATGTGTGAGAACAGTAGAGAAACAACATTAAGCTTGTGAAGACAGCCGGCAAACAACAACAATCATGTGAAAACAGCAGATAAATATGATGTGAAAAAAAGCAACATGAATGATGTGAAAAAGCAGTAGCTAAATAACAAAAGATGTGAAAACAGTAGATGTGAAAAGGAGAAGACGGAACATTAAGAACAACAACAAAGAGAAAAAGCCATGCGCAACATGAGTGAATAAAGCATCTGAAATGTGAAAAAACCTGCAACAACATAATTAAACAGAGAAATACATCATTATTTCTTACAAAAAGACCAACAACATCTCAGATCTGAGAAACCTGCAACAACAACAACATAAAAATCAAACATCAAAATATATTCAATGAAAAAAACCAAATAAATTGAATGAGAACATAATTAAAGAGAGAAATACCTGACGATTTCTCACAAAAACCCCAACAACATCTCAGATCTGACTACAATAACAACAACATAAAAAACGGGTCGATCTAACTATATTCAACGAAATCTACATCAATAACCAAATAAATTAAATGACAACATAATTAAAAAGAGAAATACCTCACTATTTCTCACAAAAAGACCAACAACATCCGAGATATGAGAAACCTACAACAACAACATAAAAATCAAATATATACAAATATTCGGCTCCAATTTACAAAATAAATAACAAAAATTAAATTAAACAACAAAAAAATACCTCATTACTCGTATTTCTCATTCGCTTTTTTACACTTTGCGAGAAATCTCTCCTCGTATTTTTTCATGTTTATATAACTTTGGCTCCTAGGTTCTGGACCAACTCTCTTACCAGTGGCTAAGAGTGACTCCTCATTAACCTTAGATTTCTTCGCCTCCCTCTTTAAAAATCTTTACATATAAGCTTGGAACTTCAAAAAACTTGGTGATTCTAGTCCATCATTATCTTAGTCAACCGGAATAACACTAGATCCGGCCTTTCCGTCATCCTTAACAACAGATTTACCAACATCATTAACCCTAGCCTCATCAGAATCACCAACATCGTCATCATCACATCATGCATCACCTTTGACAACATAACCGTCACCATCAAACTGCGTTTCGGGAACCTCTGACCCAAAATCATTCAGGTCAAGAGAGTCTGGTACAATAGTATTCAGATAAAAGAATCCAAAGGTAACATCATCTTTATCAGAAATATCGGGTTGATGAAGATGAAAAGATGAAGCGTTACTCATAACAACAATACTGAAGATGTGAACCCCCGCGATTTAGCGGAAAAATAAACACAAATAAAGCGGAAATAAGAGGTTTTTAAAACTTTTCTTTAAAGAGTTAACTAACTTAGCATGCGAAGATCCAACCAAAAGGAAGTGCGGAAAGGAAAAATAGTAAGGTCAATCCTACAACAAAATGCGAAGTGTATGGGGAAAAGATATCCCACGAATGTAGACATAGCGTTAGGTAGTCTAGCGATACAAAAACAAAGGTTAAGGTCCAAGGGTAAGTTCTCGTTGTTAGGTTTAGTTATCTCATAAACTAATACTTTTAGTCATACTAACATAATCTTATAATTAACATTTTAATTATCTCATTATATAGATCTTATGCATCCTAAAATTATGCGGAAATAGGAGAGATTTCGAACCCTTACACACGGTCCGAAATGTAACGCTAGGATGATCCTCCAAGTATTCAACAAGAACACCTCCTTTGGATGCACCAAGACAACCCCTTAACAAACCGAGACTTTGAACAAGCTAGTATAAGAATCGGATTATCCTTAAACAAATTCTAATTACTTATTAGAATATATTATCTCAATACTACAATAAGTATGTATTATTATCTTATAATACTTAGAGGTTTTTGGTATTGTTTTCTCACACTAGAAAAACTTAACTTAGGACTAGAATGAATTAAGATGTAAACATTTCACATAAGTATGGTGGTGGGTGTAAGGGGGCACGGCTATGGGAAGCACAAAAGAGAGCTTTTTGCCTTACCCATGCTCATAGGGTGGCTCTAGCTTATATTCTCCATGTTGCATATTTAAGGCATGTTTAGTGATTGTCTCCCATGCAAAAACATAACACAATCCCTTAAACACCCACCCATAAAACCGGTGCACTTATCTCATAAGATAAAATGGACTTCCATTTTATCAATTGTTATTTTGTACAATTGTATAATCATGTGTGACATACATTATGTCACATTTATAAAACAATTGTATTTAATTTAAAATGCATATTTATCAAATAAACATCATTAGTAAATTAAATATATAAAGTTTAACAATTAGTAATTCGTAGTTACTTATAACATGGTCGTTACAATAATCGTCAATACGATGTACGACACTTGTAATAATTATCAACCCGATTCATTCCAAGTTCGATATTTTAAAATATCGTTTATTGTTTAATAATTGACACGTTTCAATTTTAAACATAAATCTTACAATAAGATTTAACCTCTGATTTCTCGGTATACGAGTTTAAGGAATATGAAAAAATCGTATCAATATAAATTTGATCACTTTATCAATCAAGGGAATTGTCCTAAAGGTGTGACCTAAAGGGATCAACTGACCACCACCCTCATACGACAGTAATGTCGAACTCTAGCTAGCCAATCATTACCGATTAATGTTGTCAGTTGACTAATATAATTCGTATCATCCCTTGCGCATTCTCGTCATGAGATTTAATTACGTGATCGCACTATTGTTGCGGACACATTTCCCAACAATCTCCCACTTGTCCTCGACAAGTGTGCGCCACCAATTCTCTTGTAACACCCCCATTTATTCAAGAGCCTTTAACAAGACATTCTCGAGTAAATAGAGCCGTTACCATCTCGGAAAAACCCGAGGTAGTGAATAACAAAGTAAAACAATACAAAGTACTTTATATAAAACCGATAGAATTTAAACTTTTGTTATTACAGAAATTACATAGAAAATAAAAGCACAACTGACGACTATTCTATATGTGATGTAGATCTAAGTCGGTCTCAAGTCCGCATCTCACATTCCCGTCCCAGCTCCTGGTTCATCTGTCTCTTTCCTGTAGAATCTACTCCCCATTCCGGATCATCGTAGGTGTCACACGAATACACAGGGTCAACCGCGAGGTTGAGTAGGTAAAACAGCTAAAACATAAATAACAATAGAACTGTATCCTCCTCCATCTCCATATCATTCGATCATCCACCACACCTCCACCACTTCACACCTCCATCACACCACACCTCCCATCACATCACACCTCCCATGGCCATATCACAAGTCCCATATCACAAGACCCATATCATAAGACCCATTTCACATCTCCGTTCTCCACAATAAGCAGTAATAAGCAATCAATCACAATATATCACAATAAAATATATCAATCAGATACTGAGTGTCCTCATGTCAAATCACAATCACAGTCATAGATATTCCCCTACCTCAATTGCGGAATGACCACCGAACAGCTGCTAGCAATGTTTCAAGCGAAACCCGTCACCTAAACATATATTACATAACAATTAATAAATCTTCCCAAACCCCCATATCACAATGTACACCTACTATAAATAACAACCTTCTACACGTGGAAAGTTCCCTAAAATGGAAACTATCCCAAAATAGTAACCTTTCTTAAAAAGGAAACTTCCCGACTCGTAACGTCCGTTAAACAGACAACATTAGAAATTACAAACCTTACTAATTATAGACTTACTAAATATGGCAAGAAATCAAACTACCAAATATTACTAAATTAACAATCATAATCATATGAGTAATTAATGATAAAAACAATGTTCATTTACAGGTATATTAACCATAATAATAGCTAGTAGTATGACTACTATTACTAACAATAATACCAAACACCATGACACTAAATCATAGCAACACTACTAATAATAATTTCAATCATGATATCAACATTATCCCCAATAACCACAATTAGTTCCAATGTAACACCAATTACGATACTAAAAATGATAATTAATAAGGCTAATAACAATATCAACACGCGAAGATATCGTAAGATTAATAACAATACCACATATACTTGTAATAATAATATTGATAATCATAATAATAATAATAATAATAATAATAATAATAATAATAATAATAATAATAATAATAAATCATGATCCAAACAACGTGATGTAAGGCCCAAACAGCCCCCGAGTCCAGCAGCACGCGAAAACGAAACCTAAAATCGAACAATAACCTTACGCCTAACAGTGACCGACCACCCTATCAAACACCGCCGCTACCGCCAACTGCAACCACCACCTTCGCCAGTGGCACCACCAGGCTCGCCTCTGAGCCGTGGTGGTTCCTGGGGAGTCAGTGGCTGCCCGCGACACCACGACAACAACCCACAACCATCGACACAAAACCCCTCTACCCCCTGCTCCACTGTTTTACGCGACACACACCCCCAAACGAACCCTTCTTTAAAACTGCCACGATACCTCTCCAACCACCGTGACCACCGCCACTCAAACATCCCGACAACCACCAACCTAATAACCCTAACACCCAGAACCGACGCTAAGTGAAACTGCATCGAATACACATCCTAAAACCACGCGTTCAGTACTCTGTTCTGAAACTAAGGAACCGACTGACACAGGTTACACGAAAACCACCGTGACTGGTGAGTCTTGGTGGTCGGTGGCGACTCCACTAGGGTCAAAACTTACCCACTACCGTCATAGACCTATGATACGTGAGGATCAGAGCTACATACATATACATGATGGTTCATAAACTTGCGAAAAGGAGAAGGGACAGCCACAGAAAAACGAACAATAAAGATGAACATACTTACTTCGCCACGGAAACGAACGAACCTGGGCCCCTTAAACCACCGTGTAAAACTCCTCACTGGTGCTCTGCAGTGGCGGCTGCAAGGTGGGGGTTTTCTCTAGGTTTCGAATTCCACCAGGGTAGGGTTTTTAGGGTTGCTAAATGACGGCATACAGTAGGGTCTGATAAGTATTTGTGTGTTTTGCATAAAGACGAGATGTGGGCTGCCCATATTGTTTTTACACATTTCGAGGCCCAAACTGGTGTGTACTGTGCCAATGGTCCCTAGTTCGAATCCCACAGACCACAATACTTATTCGATAAATACCTTATTCGATTAATAATCCGCATACTCGGTCCTCTATTAACGCCGTATAAAAAAAAAATTAAATATTTATGTAAAATATAACATATCACTTATTCAATAATTAAAATATCGAATATAACCGTCCCAACACGCAAATATGATGATTAAATATTAAAATAACATACAACGAAATACAGAGTATTACATCTCTTGTTCTATTACAATCTCCCACTAAATGCAAGATGTCTCTCTGAGGTCGTACTTGCATTCGATCATATCATGAGTGGTTTCCTCGATCTGGAGAATAACTGTTTGACCCAAATTATCTACCATAGATACCTTCCGAGCGTGGCCATGCATTTCCAGTTAACTTCTCCTCGATGGCCTTGAGATTTGAACAACCCTGACAAGGGGTGGACAATTTCTATCGCACTACTTCCTTCAACCAGTCACAATCAGTCACAACCCAAAACAATCCCATTTGACTCCAGTTACGAAAAGTCGTAGAGAATGGATCAAGGTTATGCCTAACATGTACCATCTTGGGAGAGTAGTCTTTAGTCTAAGAATTGACTCATAAGAATACTATAGCAGCTCTCGCCACGACCCGGCTATTATAAAATTTCCAGAACTCTATAAGCGGTCACATTTCCTGACAGAGTGTCTCTTGCAGTCTGTCTATGTGATCGACTAGTCATCACATATGACTCTATGGCACTTGAACTTGCCATCAGTCGCCTCACATTCTAGTCGCTTTGAGACGTCACCTCATGTAAGCGGCTAGGGGCTATACCAAGTCAATCCAGGTCACTTACGCGGTTCAATATTGTCTCTCACAACCCATTTGGATTTTGACAAAGTATCTTTCATCTTGAGTTAATTTTAACTCAAATGACATTGTGGTGCAAAAACAGTCAATACTATTGCATTTGATCCACGATCATCTATTTGTATTAGTGTTTTGCGAATAAACCTTTTATTCATGATTGCAAAACTTACAAATTTTGTTCTCCTTCCATCTCATATTATCTCACATAATATGAACTTATTTGAGCACGTATCTAGAACTCATTTTAGATCTTCAGTTTCCTTTCTTGAGGGAAGCTCCCACTGTTATCCTGTAACTCGTGACGTATTGATATACTAGAGGGATTAAAGAATCACTCAAAATTATCTAGTCACTTATGTGCTGAAATCTATATTGGAGTTATTAGTGATTTCATCATTCTTATTATTTTCAAACATCTTGGCTATTTCATCAATGTTATTCATATCTAACCATTTTGATTTCTAATGGGCGACCTTTTATTATCAATATAATAAACCTTCCCGTAAAGCTCCATCATCGTATGATATAAAGTATTTTTTTCATCTAGAATTGAAAACCTCTTATTCTTTACACCTTAAAGAATCACTCATTCTCTCTAAATGGTAGGCTTAAATCTTTTAATGAACATCGCTCCCACTAAAAACAATATCACTCGATTTCATAAATGAACCTTTCATTTCTTGCATGGTAATCTTTATTTATTACTTGAATCATTATCACTATCACTATCCCTATAGTGATCTATTTTTATTCAATCAATCATCACTTCTTTCATGTCTTCGTTTCCTCGAGACGAATATGACATGATAATTCCCTTATAACTACATTGAGAGAATTGAGATGATTTCTTCTCTTTTATCTTATAAATTTAGAAAAATCATTTATTAAGGAACCGTTTTCCTTCCGATTTCATACGGGGTTTCATGTCTCCTCTCTTTGAAACAATGAACATAAGGAACTTTTCCTCTTGTGTCCTCCCGTAGTTTCTTCAGTGTCCTCTCGTAGTTTCTTCAATTAATTCATTTAGGGCTCTTCTTAAGACTCCCATGTATGAATCTTCTCTAAGATCCTACATGTATATCATTGGTTTGTGAGCGAAATATTTTCTCCCACTCTATGTAATAACCCGTACTATTATTGTTAAATATAATGATTTTATGGGTAGGCGATATAGTTATATTTATATTCTTCGTTTTATCTCGTATAATTAAAATTCTTTTGGACCTCGGTGGGTTTCGAAGAGGGAACCTAGTCGTCAAAAATGATAATAGAAGTTGAGGGTGTTGGTGAGGCTCGAACCATGGACCTCTCATTTTGTGTGCCACACGACAGCCATATCAAGTAAAAACAATAATACCTAATACCTCAAGCAGCCTGACGTCATATTTAAGCTGCTACTCTGACCTAATCTACCCTATCAATCATACAAACACCACACATACTGGTAGCCGTCATAGCATACTTTAAGAGGGTGGTGGTCACGGTGGTCATAAGACGGTCAGGGTGCGTCGATCTGAGTCAGAAGGAGGTATGCTCAACACGTTTTTTTCTCTTTTCCTTGTGTCTGTCGTGTTTTGTGGTATAATTCAGCCTTGTGTTTGTTATTGTCGGGGTCTGTTTTTCATATATAGATGATCTATGATGTTGAGGGTCGTGTCTGGGCTATAGTCGCGTCTTTGTCAACCACCTAGATTCACTGGGCGCGGAGTCTTATACCGATTGTCACGACAGTGTCGTTGTAATCGTTACCAGGTCAGATTATTCACGATTGTTTATTCGTTATTTGGTGGATTTATTTTGTGTCGTGAGTCTTGGTACTGGTGGTGGGGTATAAGTAGGGTGGTCCGGTGGTGCAGGTTTGGTGTATGGTGGTCGAAGGAGAATAAAAATCAGTCGCATAAGAAATGTCGTAGAAGAGCGGAATCAGAGGTTTATGTGCTTAGAGGATTTGGGGCGATTGTTTCAGCGACAATGGTGGTGTCGACGCGTGGTGCCTAACACCAGGGAGTAGTGGGTGACGCGAGGTGTCGGGTTTAATGGTTGGTTGAGGTGTTGGTGGTCTTAGCAGGTGGCTATAGGCGGGTTTACATGGTAGGGAAACCAGCGGTACAGTGGGTTTACAGTTGCGGTTGTGTAAGTGTGTTTTTGTGCTAGTTTCGGGGGTGGCTGGGGCTGATTCAGGTGTCGTGGTGGTGTCGGGGGTTTGCGTCTCGGTGCAGGGAGTGTCAACCACCGTGGTTGGTGGTGGTGCTGGCATGGTGGGAGTGTCGAAAAGGGGGTGTCTTAGGGGCTGTCAGAATCGTGAATTTTGATGGTGAGCCAAAGGGTTATACGTATTGACGAGGGTATGTGTGGGGTTGTAGGGTTTGTTAGTGGCTGTATTGTTATTATTATTATTATTATTATTATTATTATTATGGAATATTGGTATTTATTATAGGAAGGTGTTAATGAAGTTATCAATGGATATTTTGAATAGTTGTATTTCAAAATAAAGTTGCTATATTTGGAAAGTTACCTATTTTGGAAGTTACTATTTTGGGAGATGTCTATTTTAGGAAAGTTGCTATATTTAGTAATCGTACTTGTATCACGTGTTTTAGGGAGTCTTATTAATCATACGCACTACACGTTTAGGTAGCGACTTCCGAGTGGAACATTTTTAGTAGCTGTGCAACTGACGACTTCATCCGACTATCGAGGTAGGGGAATACCTATGTTTGTGATGGTGATCTGACATGAGGATACTCATTATCTGATTGATATATTCTTTTGTGATATATATATATTGTGATTGAATGATTATTATTGAATATTGTGGAGAATGGAGTTGTGAAACGGGTCTTGTGATATGGGTCTTGTGATATGGCCATGGAAGGTGTGGTGTGATGGAAGGGGTGGTGTGATGGAAGGTGTGGTGTGATGGAAGGTGTGGTGTGATGGAGGTGAGGTGGTGAATTGAATGATATGGAGATGGAGGAATGTGCAGCTCTGTTGTGTTTAAGTTTTATCTATTTTACCTACTCAACCTCGTGGTTGACCCTGTGTATTCGTGTGACACCTACGATGATCCGTAATGGGGAGTAGATTTTTACAGGTCAGAGACAGTTGGATTAGGAGCACGGGCATGGAGTGAGACATGGCTTGGACCTACTTATAATTAGATCACATACATAGGTTTAATCAGTTGTACCTTTTTCTATGCGCAGAGTTGTAACATCAAAGTTTAAATTCTATCGGTTTATTAAAGTACCTTGTATTGTTTCACTTTGTTAATCAGTACCTCGGGCTTTCCGAGATGGTAACAGCTCAATTTACTGAGGATGTCTTGCTAAAGGCTCCTTAATAAATCGGGGTGTTACAAAGTGGTATCAGAGTGAACGATCCTCAGGCTTAAATCAAATTAATAATAATGAACGTAGGAAGAGTCTAATAAAATGAACCCCGAGCGAGATGAAACTGATAGGAGCCCCAAAAAGGGACGGGATGAGTTAGGGGCCCCCTCACACCAAACCTGGGCCCTTTTAGTTCTGTCTCGGAAACCCAATGAGAGTAATTGAAGAGTGGGGTAGATTATATCCTGACCTAGTTATATTGTACTAACAATCTTGCAGGAGAAGATTGAGGTAAGTAATATGTGAGTTATGATTGATGATGTACGTTGGAAGGATATGTGTGATATGAAATGTGGATCGATATGGATGATTGAATTGAAATTTTCAGAGTTAGAAATGAATTTGTTGGGCAATAGTTAAGGGTGATGTGCTCATATGATTTTTGTATTTTGAAATGTTCACATGATTATCTGGTATTTAAATGACTATCGTTATTATATACGATATTAATGTTGACTCCTTGTAAGGATGGGTAATTCTGTTAATCTTATCATATGTTATAATAACCTATGTCTAGTGATATGCGGAATGTGTTGCCCTAAGCCATGAATGTTTATAGTTATGTGTTGCATATATCGTATTTAAAATTTTATGCCTATTATACGCATTTATATTCTTTATGAAGTTAGTAATCAATAAAGGACCTCATAGTAGTTCCTAGTTATATTTCCGTACTTGGATAAGTTCTGACTGTGCGATAGTAGAAACTAATTTATTCGATACACATGTATAACAATCAAGTTATTTAGTTGATCATACTTTCAGTTTCGAAATTTTTACCGTGTTCCAGATACCAAGTATTGTGGTAATGAGAAATGAATGGTAACATTGTACAAAGTGATGTCTATGCTCCAAATTATATGTCAACGTGTTTCAGAAGAAGAATGGTTGAGTTTCGAGGTAGCAATGTGAAGTTGTAAAAGAACCAAATTGTTTTAGTAAGTTTCCTGGATGTTACCTTGTTTGTACAGGATGCCATCTTAAATGTGTTCCATAGTTGAGTGCGAAAATTTTATGTATGACAACCTCCTGAGTAGGTTTTACAATGCCGTTGGTTTCATGTTAATAGGAGTTGTATTTTGAGTGAAATAGATTTTTTTAGTTGACCATGGTTAGATTGTACTGCACAGTTCCGTTTTGACCCATCTTTTTGTAAAAGAAATCATTTAAGACTTGGTTATTGTTTATGCATAATTCCACCTCTACTGTTCAGAATATGCGTTTACGTTTTCAAGATGATAGGCCATGTAAAATCTTAATGAGTCGTTATTTAGTTGTGATTCTTGCAAGTTGCCTAATTTTCTGTTGAATTGCTGTAAAGTTTTTGTTCAGACCGATCGAGTTATGGAAATGGTATTAAATAATTTCCTTGAGATTTGCATTCGATTCTTTTCCTATGTTTAGCTAAAAAGTTTCATATAAAAGTTTAATCAAATGTGATTTATGTGATGTGACCACGTGATATCCTAATATGGCATTAGTAACACGAATAATAGGCGTATGGTATGAGTATGAACCCTCACTATATGATAGCGTAACCTTGTTTATTTCGTCAAGTTTAATATAGAATTGTTTCAATTATATGTCAAATTTTACGACATCAAAATAATTATGTGCTACTCGTATGTGATGTCAAAAGCATGTTTATCTGAAAAGAGTCTTGCCAAAGGGCATAATGAAATTTAACTGGTCAGGTTATCAGCATGATATAGTAATCTAATAATTATACGTAATTGTGATTATTTGAATAATGTGAATTTTGTTGATGTTCTTTCGGATGTTGATGGTTTATCACTGTCTAGATTCCTGTGATTGTAATCCTTATAACTTTTCCAAGTATATTGTTATACCATACAGTGAATTGCATATTGTTATATTTAGAATCTGATCACGATATGTAAGTTATTAATTATTGACATACGATTTATGGAAGTATTAGCCTTGTGATTGTTTACTTATATCGTTAAAATTTTCATAATTCATGAGTGAGAAGAACAATGACTTAATAAAGAAGAGTCATAATACCTCCGTGTAGCCTTGTTTCAAGCTGTAACTTGTGAAATTGTCTTTGACACGTATTTATATTGTCACAAACAACCCTTTTAATGTTGCAAACATTTCAAAATATTTTCAAAATGATAAACCAGGTTTAAGCTTGATGTTTGATAATTATGGTGGTTGGTTACAAAATGACAATCCTGTAGCTATGTGTAGGTGAAATCCTGCTTGAATGTTTAATAGCTGCGCCATTGCATAAAACCCTTATTGTGCAAGTCATATATAAAAATAGCTTCATGATGAATGATGTAATATGAGTGGGAGGGAAATGTACCTACGTGATTTTGCTAACTAATTGATATCTGGGAATGTTAAACGGTCTTGTGAGTCTATGGGTTATGTATGTCTTGGGAAATATGTCAATGTTCCATGTTTAATTACGTTAATTAATTTTGCGCTATGTCATTTCCTAAATATGATTTGCTTCTATAACATGATTATGAGCATGTAACATTTAATTTGTCAAGTATGAACTATAAGCTTCTTGATTGTTTACATTGTTGTTAATATATTAAAATTGTGATCAATTTCAAGGTTATATAAGTGTTATCTATCCCGAACCTGTTTTACTGCATAACATGATTCTACAGACTCTAATACTTTAATATTGTTCGAGGTTATATGTTATATGATAATTGATATAAGTCACTTTTGAGTACTGATTTGAGTTGAATATTAGTAGTTGTCCTTTTATTTTGATAGTTAAAATTTTCTATTGATGAGATAATTCTTTTGTTTGTGAGATGGGAAAGCTTGTGGTAATTGATTAGTTTGCGTTATGTACGATGATTAGGTATTAGATTGGTTGGTATAGCATATAAGTTCTGGTTTTATGAACTGTAGACTCATAAGTATACATACAAGCATGTTAATGAATTTGGTTAAGATATGTACGTTGTCATGTTAATCAAACTGTTGGGATAGAGTTTGAGGAGACTGAGTTGCTCTTGAGGCTAGGACAAAGACAATAAATGATGTTGTGTTGAGATTGAGATTGCAGTTCAGTGTTTTATCGAGTTGTCGTATTCTTTGACCTTGACTCGTGGGTGAGTAGCTTAGAGTTTTATTTTCTAGGTGTTGAGCAGTTTCTTTCATGGAACATTTGACAAATATGGAAATTGAAATCAAGATGAGAATTGATTACTGGTTTTGAGATATGAGTAATTAGGCCGTTGTGCCACATTGTGTTTACGGTCCGGTGTGACATTGGTTATTGAGTTATATCCAGGGTTTGAAATCGGTTTTGAAATGGAAGTATTGATTTGCGGTTTTATTCCGCCTGTTCACTCACCCCTTGTCTTTGGCCTTAGGGTCGACGATGAGAATGCGATACTTGGTTATTTGAAGTAAGTTTTTTTTTAGGAGTTAGAGTAATGCACTAGAATTTTATAATGGGGTTACGGGGACGTAACCATGTTTCTAAGGAGGATAGGATTGTAAAATCTTAGTGTTTTACGTTATGGCTAGTTGTTATGACATGGCTAAATAATATGTCGTGATTGTTTGCATATACTCGATAATCTTGACTGCTTATGTTGTGCATTTTATTGTGTTCGTGAATTACCATTTTACCTAGTTATACGTAAACTTTGGGGACAAAGTTTTCTTAACGAGGGTAGAATGTAACATTTCATGTTTTAAAGTACCTCTATTAGTTTTGGTTTTATGTGGTGACAAAGTTTTCTTAACGAGTTTGTTGACGTGGGGTAAAATGTAACGTTTTCATGTTTCCATGTTTCTAACGTGATTAAGTGATGGTTGTGGGTATGCTTGTTTCGATATGAGGGAGTGAAATTCGGGACGAAGTTCATCTTAAGGGGGGAAGACTGTAATAACCCGTACTATTATTGTTAAATATAATGATTTTATGGGTAGGCGACATAGTTATATATATATTCTTCGTTTTATCTCGTATAATTAAAATTCTTTTGGACCTCGGTGGGTTTCGAAGAGGGAACCTAGTCGTCAAAAATGATAATAGAAGTTGAGGGTGTTGGTGAGGCTCGAACCATGGACCTCTCGTTTTGTGTGCCACACGACAGCCATATCAAGTAAAAACAATAATACCTAATACCTCAAGCAGCCTGCCGTCATATTTAAGCCGCTACTCTGACCTAATCTACCCTATCAATCATACAAACACCACACATACTGGTAGCCGTCATAGCATACTTTAAGAGGGTGGTGGTCACGGTGGTCATAAGACGGTCAGGGTGCGTTGATCTGAGTCAGAAGGAGGTATGCTCAACACGTTTTTTTTCTCTTTTCCTTGTGTCTGTCGTGTTTTGTGGTATAATTCAGCCTTGTGTTTGTTATTGTCGGGGTCTGTTTTTCATATATAGATGATCTATGATGTTGAGGGTCGTGTCTGGGCTATTGTCGCGTCTTTGTCAACCACCTAGAGTCACTGGGCGCGGAGTCTTATACCGATTGTCACGACAGTGTCGTTATAATCGTTACGAGGTCAGATTATTCACGATTGTTTATTCGTTATTTGGTGGATTTATTTTGTGTCGTGAGTCTTGGTACTGGTGGTGGGGTATAAGTAGGGTGGTCCGGTGCTGCAGGTTTGGTGTATGGTGGTCGAAGGAGAATAAAAATCAGTCGCATAAGAAATGTCGTAGAAGAGCGGAATCAGAGGTTTTGTGCTCAGAGGATTTGGGGCGATTGTTTCAGCGGCACTGGTGGTGTCGACGCGTGGTGCCTGACACCAGGGAGTAGTGGGTGACGCGAGGTGTCGGGTTTGGTGGTTGATTGGGGTGTTGGTGGTCTTAGTAGGTGGCTATAGGCGGGTTTACATGGTAGGGAAACCAGCGGTACAGTGGGTTTACAGTTGCGGTTGTGTAAGTGTGTTTTTGTGCTAGTTTCGGGGGCGGCTGGGGCTGATTCAGGTGTCGTGGTGGTGTCGTGGGTTTGCGTCTCGGTGCAGGGAGTGTCAACCACCGTGGTTGGTGGTGGTGCTGGCGTGGTGGGAGTGTCGAAAATGGGGTGTCTTAGGGGCTGTCAGAATTGTGAATTTTGATGGTGAGCCAAAGGGTTATACGTATTGACGAGGGTATGTGTGGGGTTGTAGGGTTTGTTAGTGGCTGTATTGTTATTATTATTATTATTATTATTATTATTATTATTATGGAATATTGGTATTTATTATAGGAAGGTGTTAATGAAGTTATTAATGGATATTTTGAATAGTTGTATTTCAAAATAAAGTTGCTATATTTGGAAAGTTACCTATTTTGGAAGTTACTATTTTGGGAGATGTCTATTTTAGGAAAGTTGCTATATTTAGTAATCGTACTTGTATCACGTGTTTTAGGGAGTCTTATTAATCATACGCACTACACGTTTAGGTAGCGACTTCCCAGTGGAACATTTTTAGCAGCTGTGCAACTGATGACTTCATCCGAACTATCGAGGTAAGGGAATACCTATGTTTGTGATGGTGATCTGACATGAGGATACTCATTATCTGATTCATATATTCTATTGTGATATATATGTTACACCCCCATTTATTTAGAGGCCTGAACTAGGACTCTCCAAATAACCAAGGGTGTTACCATCTCGGTTACCCGAGGTAGTAGATAACAAAGGAAGAAAACAGTACTTTATTAAATGATTTAACGTTAAACAAAAGTCTCAAACCAATACAACTGAAGTAACCACAACTAAAGTTTAACTGCGATGAAACTAATTAACTGTATCACTAGACAGGTCTGATCCAAGGCCTCTCCACCCTTCCAGCATCCATAAGTCTAAACCTGTCATTCTGCTCCCCAATAAATTGGATCAACGCAGGCACAACAACAACAAAAACAGGGTCAACACGAGGTTGAGTAGGTAATATGATTAAAACATGAAATATCACAATATACAATTTCTCCATCTCCTCCGAATCAATTCCTCCACATCACCCCCGCACATCACACCTCCCATGGCCATATCACAAGTCCCTTATCACAAGACCCTTATCACAAGACCCAAATCACAACCTCCGTCCTCCACAACAATCAGTAATATCAATCAATTATAACATATTCACAGCTTATAATATCATTCATACGATAGATATTCTCATGTCAAACACAACCATCAATATAAATATTCCCCTACCTCAATTTGCGGAAGACAATAGCAAGTGTGCAACAGCCACTAAAAATGTTCCACGCGAAAACCTCCACCTAGACATATATCATATAATTAATAAAACTCCCTAACTTTGTAATATAAGCACCCATTCTATTTATAGAAACCTCCTATATTTAGAAAGTTCCCAAACAAACACGGTTACCCAAAATAGTAACTTTCCAAATATAGTATCTTCTAAATATAGTAGCTTCCAAAACCGTCATGTTCATACTAGAAATATTAAACACTACCCATAAACATAAATAACACCAACTTACTATAATAATATCCATAATAATAATAATAATAATAATAATAATAATAATAATAATAATAATAATAATAATAATAATAATAATACATTGAAATAGACTTGGTAACATCCTAGAAAACCCGTGACAACCAACCCGTACAAACAGCCCCCTAGCCACCGTGTCACACCTCACCTGCCGCTAACAGCCACCACTACCTGAACCCAGAACCACCCTCCACCAACTCGACCACTAGCAGCACCCTCGACAGCCGCCGGTGACCTTAACCAACCACCCAAACAGACCTGACTCCTCGCCCTACCTTCTGACCACACGCCCTTTGACAGCTCCTCGACCCCAGACCAGCCACTGCCAACCACCGACTCAACCACCAATATCACCCCTGACACCCGACACTCAAACCACGGTGGTACCATCGTACTGACCTCCCCCGAGTCACCGATGATACCACCCCAAAACACCCCCCCTGGACTCGCTAAAACCACGACCTTGACCAACAGGAGAACGAATGCCTCCATAAAGTCTGACACCGACACTGATAACCACCACAACGACCACCACCCTACTCCTTAGACAACCCCCAGTATCACTACTCCCCTATTCCTTACACACACGACTCAAACATACGACAGCAGAGGTGTTTGTAAACTGTGTACGCGTAGTCTGATTATAAACACAGTGTCACCGTGGTGACAGACGATGTACAACCCTGCCCCACCGTGACTCTAGGGGTTGACGAGAACGTGACTAAGGCCAAGACACGACTCTCAAGATCATAGATCATATACAAAAGAAGAACAGACTCCAACGATAACAACTTTAAGATTAAATTAGTACATAAACACAGAAGGAGAAATCAAGAAGGAGAAACGTATACTAGCATACCTACTTCAGACTCAATTCGACCACCCTAAACCTGCCCTGAGTCCACCGTGGTTACCTCCTTTGCAAGCCTTGGTATGTCGGCTGAGAGTGTATGTGATGTTTGTATGAAAATTAGGGTAGGTAAGTTCAGCATAGGCATTTAAATATGACGGCTTGAGATGAGTGTTATTAGGTTTAGCAAAATATAACGTTAGGTTAGTAAATTATAACGTGTGGGCTGGCTCTTAGTTGAGTTGCACGCATCACGAGGCCCGAATTAGGGTGTTGAAGGTCTCAAGTTCGAACCCCCTTGGCAACACAACCCTTAACTTGTGATCAAATTAGCAACAACTTGATTTAACCCAAGATAGATGATGTGATAAAATGTTCGATAAACTTAAATTAGTCGAAAGCCCACGAACTTATTAAGCGAAACTCCGACCCAAAACTATTAAAGATACGGGTTATTACAGTCTTCCCCCGTTAAAATGAACTTCGTCCCGAAGTTCACCCACGCTAACTCGATAAACGACTAGTAAAACATAGAGTGTCACATTCCACCCTACTAAAGAAAAAGTTACGTCCGCGTAACTTACCTCAAACAAACAGATGCGGATAACGTTCCTTCATGGTTGCCTCGGACTCCCAAGTAGCTTCCTCTACGTTGTGGTTGGTCCATAAGACCTTCACTAATACTGTCTCTCCATTCCGAGTCTTCCGAATCTTTCTATCCAAAATCTCCCTTGGAATCTCAGCATAAGCAAGCTGCTCATCCACCTCGATTGCTTCGTGGTTCAACACATGCGTGGGGTCACTCACATACTTCCTTAGTTGGGAAACATGGAACACATTATGGACCTTGGATAGGGCTGGAGGTAAAGCTAATCGATACGCCACCTCCCCAACCCTGTCCAAGACCTCAAATGGTCCAATAAATTTCTGGCTCAGTTTACCACGCTTTCCAAACCTCATTACTCCCTTCATTGGGGATACCTTCAGTAGTACCTTCTCTCCGGCCGCAAATGAAATGTCACTCCTTTTGAGATCCGCATAGCTTTTCTGTCTTTCTTGGGCAGCCCTCATCTTCTGTCTGATTATCTGAACTTGCTCAACCATTTCCTGAATCATGTCTGGACCTAGAACCACGGCATCGGTGCGATCATCCCAACATACAGGACTCCGACACTTCCTCCCATACAATGCCTCAAAAGGTGCCATCCCAATGCTAGCATGGTAGCTATTATTATACGAGAACTCTATCAGCCCCAACCGTTCTTCCCATGTTCCCCCGAACTCTAACACACACGCTCTCAACATATCCTCCAAAGTCTGGATGGTCCTTTCCGTCTGACCATCTGTAGCTGGGTGGAAAGCGGTACTCATTTTCAATTGCGTGCCCAACGCGGCCTGCAACTCTTGCCAAAATCTCGAAATAAATCTGGAGTCACGATCGGAAACAATATCTTTGGGAATGCCATGCAACTTGACTACATTCTGCACATATGACTTTGCCAACTCGGCCTTACTCCAGGTATCTTTCATTGGGATGAAGTGAGCGGACTTGGTCAGTCTATCCACGATTACCCAGATCATATTATTGCCTCTCTGAGTTCGAGGCAACCCCACTATGAAGTCCATGGATATATTCTCCCATTTCCATTCAGGTACATCCAACGGCTGTAACTTTCCTTGAGGTCTCTTGTGCTCACCTTTTACTCTTTGACACGTCAAACACCGCGACACGAATTCGGCAACTTCCTTCTTCATATTGGGCCACCAAAAGGTATTCTTGAGGTCCTTGTACAATTTATCGCCCCCTGGGTGGACAGAGTATGGCGTAGCATGAGCTTCAGTTAGAATTTTCTTTTTCAATTCATCATTATCCGGAACGCACCATCTTCCACTGAATCTCAAGCTATCATCAGAATGGACCCGGAATTTGGACTCGGTCACATGATCACTTCCCTCTATCATTCCTCGCCACTTCTGAATCCTCAAGTCTTCTTTTTGCAATTTCCTGATTTCATTATACAGTTCTGGTTCAACCGTCAGATCACTCCAAGTCTCACCCTCCCGTATCATGGCAATTCCCATTTCCCCCAACTCACCATGCAGTCTTACCCTCGATCTGGCACCACTCAATGCATGGACTGATTTCCTACTCAAGGCATCGGCAACCACGTTAGCTTTGCCCTCATGATAAACAATCTGCATATCGTAGTCACCGATCAGCTCTATCCACCTCCTTTGCCTCATATTCAACTCTCGCTGGGTGTAGATGTACTTCAAGCTTTTGTGATCGGAAAACACCTTAAATGTGGCCCCGTACAAATAATGGCGCCACAGTTTCAGCGCAAAGACCACAGCCCCCAACTCCAAATCATGGGTAGGATAATTCTCTTCATAAGTTTTCAACTGCCGGGAAGCATAAGCTATCACTCTGCCATTTTGCATTAGCACACATCCTAGCCCATGCTTCGAAGCGTCGGTATACACTTCAAAGTTATCGCTTCCATCTGGCAAGGCAAGGATAGGACCTGTAGTCAGACGTTCCTTCAGAGTTAATAACGCCTTCTCACAACTCTCATCCCAAAGGAAACGGTTCTCCTTTCGCATTAATGATGTCAAAGGCTTGGCTAATTTTGAGAAGTCTTTCACAAACCTCCTGTAATACCCAGCCAATCCCAAGAAACTTCGGATCTCCCCCACATTCTTCGGGCTTTGCCACCTGGTCACCGCCTCAATCTTACTAGGGTCCACGGACACCCCCTCCTTGGAAATTACATGACCCAAGAAAGCAACCTTATCCAACCAGAACTCGCACTTGCTTAGCTTCGCATACAACCCATTCTCTTCTAGAGTCTTCAACACGGTCCTCAAATGTTCTTCGTGCTCCTCTTTATTCTTAGAATATACCAAGATGTCATCGATGAACACAACTACGAACTTATCCAGATATGGACTGAATACCCGGTTCATTAAATCCATGAATACGGCTGGTGCATTAGTCAATCCGAACGGCATAACCACAAATTCGTAGTGGCCATACCTCGTTCTAAAGGCGGTCTTGGGAATATCGTCATCCTTAATCCTCAATTGGTGATAACCCGACCTCAGATCAATCTTGGAAAAGACCCCGGCTCCACTCAACTGGTCGAATAGATCATCAATTCTAGGTAAGGGGTAGCGGTTCTTAACAGTCACATTATTCAGCTCACGGTAATCAACGCAAAGTCTCAGACTCCCGTCCTTCTTCTTTACAAAGAGCACTGGTGCTCCCCAGGGTGACACACTAGGCCGGATGAATCCCTTCACGGCCAATTCTTCCAGTTGTTTCTTCAATTCTTCCATTTCTTTTGGTCCCATTCGGTACGGTGATTTTGATATAGGTCCTGCACCTGGTTTGAGATCGATAGAGAAGTCGACCTCCCTCCTCGGTGGTAAACCTGACACATCCTCCCGGAACACTCCCTGAAACTCCCTCACCACGGGTATCTCGCCAATACCCGGGGTTTCCGCCTCACAGTTCCACATTTGACACAAAATTAGACTATCCCCCTTCCGCAGGCTTGACTTAAGGGTATTTACCGAAATGAACTTGACTCTAGGTTTAACCACGTATCCCCTATAAGTCACTCTCACTCCCTTAGGTCCTCGCAGAGAGATTTTCTTTTGGTAACAGTCAATAAACGCTCGGTATTTCCCCAACCAATCCATCCCCAGGATTACTTCAAAGTCTCCTAGTGGAAACTCGATAAGGTCGCAATGAAACACTACTTCTCCAATCTTGATAGGTACACTCCTAAAGACTCTATTACATGACACCGATTCCCCGGATGGTAAGGTTACAGAATCCTCAACCCAATCATAGATATCAAGTTCTAACACCCTAGCATGCTCTCTAGACACAAAAGAGTGAGTAGCTCCAGAATCGAAGAGTACAAAAGTAGGTTTAAGATTCACAAGAAAGGTACCAGTCACAACATGGGCGTCATCCTTGGCAGCCTGCTTCTCCATGGCAAAGAGTTTGCCACTAGTCTTTACTCCGCTTTGGCTGGTAGTGGCTGCTCCTAACTGCTGATTGCCTTCTACTGCGGTCTTCTGGTTACTACCACCCCCGTTGTACTGGGTATGGTGGGAACGGCTTTGATAGTTGTTATAGCTCCTCTGATAGTTGTTGCTAGTACCAGACCTCGAATTTCCCCCATAGCCTGACATAGGAGTGCGATAACCTCCATTTCCTGAGGTATTCGTGCGGGGTCCACTGTACCCCGAAGTTGGAGTACGGTAACCCCCAGATTGATTTCCGCCTGAGGATCGACACACAGCTTGCTTATGTCCCGTCTTCCCACATCCATAGCACACTATACCCACGGAACTGGTTCCCGAGCCCCCACTTTTGTAGTTACCACCGCTCTGGTTCTTTGCGCCTGCCGAAGAGTTGTGGTTAAAATAACCACTGTATCGGTTGGAGTTCTGCTTCTTCGACCCCGAACTGTCACCCAAAGCTTCTGTCTTCCTCTTATCACTCCTGGATTTCTTCTCCTCTTTTATCATATCCGCAAGCCTCTCAGCTGCCCCAGCCCTCCGATAGATATCCCGAACGGTGGTGGGTGGTGCAGCAATGAGCCTCTTCTTGACAGCAATGGTTAGTCCTCTCTCGAACTTCATGGCAAGCATTGCCTCATCCATCCCCATTTATCCCACGTGGCTTAGCAGCTGAAGGAACTTCCTGTAGTAGACCTCCACAGTCATATCCTCAGTCATTCTAAAAAGCTCAAACTCCTCCCTTAGCTTGCTCTTTTGGAACTCAGGTAGGAAAACTTCGAACAAGATTCTCTTGAATGCGACCCATTCCACATGATTGATCCCATCCCCAACAGCAGCCTCGCGAATCTCTCCTTTGTTTCCCGTCCACCAATCGCCAGCCATACCCCTCAAGTAATGAGCGGCTTGATCTACCCTCAGTTCTTCCGGACAATCTATCAACTCGAACAGATTGCTGAACTCCCGACACCATTCTCCGAGAAGGTGAGGTTCCCCTTCCCCGGTGAATTGTGTAGGGTTATGCCTTGCGATTATGGTACTCATCTTGGCAGAATCCATGCGTCTGGCCTTGAAGGCCTCGTTCTCAGCTATCAGTAAGTCTAACTCTTCTTGGGTGATGTTAGCCACGTTGTTTCTTCTTGGAGGCATTCTAAGACATACAAGGAAAAGATGAGTCCCTGTTTTAAGTATGGGTACCCATTCGTATTAAGGTCATCACCTTTAAACATCAGGTTACTTATGCAGCTAACATGTACATATTACAACATTTCCTACACATGGCTCAGGGATCACATAACCGCATATTTCACATTATCATGCACTCGATGTAAAACAACCATGTAATTCTTACACGGATATCTCCTTTTCATTTTCATACCATTCATGTAACAGAGGAATTCTTATAACACTTCATTAAGTTTCACCACAATTCCATCACTTCCTATTCTACCCCTTTTCGCTCGTATTCGCTCAAGGTATCCGGGTAGAACTGAGAGGGCCTATGGTTTGGTGTGAGGGGGCCCCAGACTCATACTTCCCCTTTAGCGTGCTCCTAACAGTTCTATCCCGGGGTTCATTTTATTTAGACTCTTCCTACATTCATTGGGTTCATTAGGTTAGGCCTGAGAATCGTTCGCTCTAATACCACTTTGTAACACCCCCATTTATTTAGAGGCCTGAACTAGGACTCTCCAAATAACCAAGGGTGTTACCATCTCGGTTACCCGAGGTAGTAGATAACAAAGGAAGAAAACAGTACTTTATTAAATGATTTAACGTTAAACAAAAGTCTCAAACCAATACAACTGAAGTAACCACAACTAAAGTTTAACTGCGATGAAACTAATTAACTGAGTTATCACTAGACAGGTCTGATCCAAGGCCTCTCCACCCTTCCAGCATCCATAAGTCTAAACCTGTCATTCTGCTCCCCAATAAATTGGATCAACGCAGGCACAACAACAACAAAAACAGGGTCAACACGAGGTTGAGTAGGTAATATGATTAAAACATGAAATATCACAATATACAATTTCTCCATCTCCTCCGAATAAATTCCTCCACATCACCCCCGCACATCACACCTCCCATGGCCATATCACAAGTCCCTTATCACAAGACCCTTATCACAAGACCCAAATCACAACCTCCGTCCTCCACAACAATCAGTAATATCAATCAATTATAACATATTCACAGCTTATAATATCATTCATACGATAGATATTCTCATGTCAAACACAACCATCAATATAAATATTCCCCTACCTCAATTTGCGGAAGACAATAGCAAGTCTGCAACAGCCACTAAAAATGTTCCACGCGAAAACCTCCACCTAGACATATATCATATAATTAATAAAACTCCCTAACTTTGTAATATAAGCACCCATTCTATTTATAGAAACCTCCTATATTTGGAAAGTTCCCAAACAAACACGGTTACCCAAAATAGTAACTTTCCAAATATAGTATCTTCTAAATATAGTAGCTTCCAAAACCGTCATGTTCATACTTGAAATATTAAACACTACCCATAAACATAAATAACACCAACTTACTATAATAATATCCATAATAATAATAATAATAATAATAATAATAATAATAATAATAATAATAATAATAATAATAATAATACATTGAAATAGACTTGGTAACATCCTAGAAAACCCGTGACAACCAACCCGTACAAACAGCCCCCTAGCCACCGTGTCACACCTCACCTGCCGCTAACAGCCACCACTACCTGAACCCAGAACCACCCTCCACCAACTCGACCACCAGCAGCACCCTCGACAGCCGCCGGTGATCTTAACCAACCACCCAAACAGACCTGACTCCTCGCCCTACCTTCTGACCACACGCCCTTTGACAGCTCCTCGACCCCAGACCAGCCACTGCCAACCACCGACTCAACCACCAATATCACCCCTGACACCCGACACTCAAACCACGGTGGTACCATCGTACTGACCTCCCCCGAGTCACCGATGATACCACCCCAAAACACCCCCCCTGGACTCGCTAAAACCACGACCTTGACCAACAGGAGAACGAATGCCTCCATAAAGTCTGACACCGACACTGATAACCACCACAACGACCACCACCCTACTCCTTAGACAACCCCCAGTATCACTACTCCCCTATTCCTTACACACACGACTCAAACATACGACAGCAGAGGTGTTTGTAAACTGTGTACGCGTAGTCTGATTATAAACACAGTGTCACCGTGGTGACAGACGATGTACAACCCTGCCCCACCGTGACTCTAGGGGTTGACGAGAACGTGACTAAGGCCAAGACACGACTCTCAAGATCATAGATCATATACAAAAGAAGAACAGACTCCAACGATAACAACTTTAAGATTAAATTAGTACATAAACACAGAAGGAGAAATCAAGAAGGAGAAACGTATACTAGCATACCTACTTCAGACTCAATTCGACCACCCTAAACCTGCCTTGAGTCCACCGTGGTTACCTCTTTTGCAAGCCTTGGTATGTCGGCTGAGAGTGTATGTGATGTTTGTATGAAAATTAGGGTAGGTAAGTTCAGCATAGGCATTTAAATATGACGGCTTGAGATGAGTGTTATTAGGTTTAGCAAAATATAACGTTAGGTTAGTAAATTATAACGTGTGGGCTGGCTCTTAGTTGAGTTGCACGCATCACGAGGCCCGAATTAGGGTGTTGTAGGTCTCAAGTTCGAACCCCCTTGGCAACACAACCCTTAACTTGTGATCAAATTAGCAACAACTTGATTTAACCCAAGATAGATGATGTGATAAAATGTTCGATAAACTTAAATTAGTCGAAAGCCCACGAACTTATTAAGCGAAACTCCGACCCAAAACTATTAAAGATACGGGTTATTACAATATATATTGTGATTGAATGATTATTATTGAATATTGTGGAGAATGGAGTTGTGAAATGGGTTTTGTGATATGGGTCTTGTGATATGGGACTTGTGATATGGCCATGGAAGGTGTGGTGTGATGGAAGGGGTGGTGTGATGGAAGGTGTTGTGTGATGGAGGTGAGGTGGTGAATTGAATGATATGGAGATGGAGGAATGTGCAGCTCTGTTGTGTTTAAGTTTTATCTATTTTACCTACTCAACCTCGTGGTTGACCCTGTGTATTCGTGTGACACCTACGATGATCCGTAATGGGGAGTAAATTTTTACAGGTCAGAGACAGTTGGATTAGGAGCACGGGCATGGAGTGAGACATGGCTTGGACCTACTTATAATTAGATCACATACATAGGTTTAATCAGTTGTACCTTTTTCTATGCGCAGAGTTGTAACATCAAAGTTTAAATTCTATCGGTTTATTAAAGTACCTTGTATTGTTTCACTTTGTTAATCAGTACCTCGGGCTTTCCGAGATGGTAACAACTCAATTTACTGAGGATGTCTTGCTAAAGGCTCCTTAATAAATCGGGGTGTTACACTCTATCCTTTTAACAATAACTTTTACTTGTATAAGGATAGCAATTTCGATTAAACCAATGCATATGAATGTTTAAAGTTTTATAGGTGTGATGTATACATTCTCATTTTCACTTAAAATGATCATCGTATAATGAATTAATGATTTCTTAATTTGATTGAAAGTATCTCATGGGGTGTAGCTCTCCGTTTTAATCAACACTTTGATTATATTATATTGATCGTATCAATGTTTCTTATTTCGTGATGAAATCACTATTATTCATGTTTTAACAAGGTATGCAATTTATTTTAGAAATCAAGAAATTGATTAAGAACAAAAGTAGTGACTCGGGTTGAAAACCAAGTCACTAATATCCAAAATTACAACCATTGTTTTAGGATTTGAATCCTTGTCTTACAAGAAAATAAATTTTTCTAATAAAATGCAAAATATGAAAGAAGACGATATGAAAATTAGAGCCTAGCTCTTCAAGTCTTCGATCAATTGGATGCTACCATAGTCATCCAGGTAAGGAACTTCATGCTTCCTTTTCCTTGCCCTTATCTTTATAAGGTGCCCCTTTAAAACAATTAAAAGGAGGTGAGAGTCAACAACTTGTATCGACATACAAAAGTTGACAAAAGAACATGAATTTAAACGAGAATTATAACCCACTGCAAGAACATTTCTAGCTTTGAGGTTGCTTAAATATTTGGGGCAATTTCGCTTCCAATGTCCTAACCTCGTGCAATAATGGCACTTATCTTCAGATTTTGAAGACGAGGTGGAAGCGCCTTTCGAAAAGGTCTTTTCTTTGGTCGGTTTGGGCTTGAACGTTTTCTTGCCCTTGCCCTTGAAGGCATTCTTCTTGAAGCTCGTTTTCCGTTTCTTTTCGATGTTCAAAACATCCTTAGTGGAACTTTTATGAAGTCCCATATCCCTCTCGGCTTGGACGAGCATCTTATGCAATTCGTCCAATGTGGTCTCTTGATTTCGCATATTGAAATTCACCCGGAATTGAGTATACGTGTAACATCCCGTATTTTCGTAAAGGTCTATTTTATTAAAATAAAGTAATTTACGGAATTTAATAATAATTTAATAATAATCGTAATTTATATTTTTAAGGTTTCCGTTAAGTTCGTCTTAAAAATCGTTTAAGCTTAAGATGCCTTGTTCATTTTATATCAAACCGCTTCACTTTTTCCGTTTCGCTTGAATAGAGTAAACCCGACTCAATAAAGGTGAAAGGACAACTTAAAACCCTACCTTAAACCTCTCCATCGACATCCCATTTCTTTTCACAGTAAACAAACTCAAACACCATTTTCATTTCTCTTCAAGCTTTTCAAGACGATCTCGACCCCTTCCCGAACTCGGATCGAGGTAAAAGTTACATATTCGGAATCCTCGCGAGATTTCTGATCTTTCTATCACTTTCAATTCCAATTTCGTGAAACTTCATTTTGGGGCTGTTTTGCCTAATCACGAAATTACCCCCTTTAATCCGTGTTTTTGTGCTTTTAGGTGGAGCTAGTAACAACCCGGAGGAAGGACTCGTGATCCTTGAAGAGTAAACCGGAGCATTCGCGGAGTAAAGGTGACTATTATGAGTAACTCGGCCTTTTTGTCTAAATTAGCACTATATGTGATTTGATTGTGTTTTGTGAAAGTTAGTATGTTTATTGAGTTATCAATGTTCTTCTTATGTTGTTCAGACTGATTTGGTGAAGTATTATTGATGAAATTGATGAGGAAATGAGTTTTAGGAGTATACATGTTAAGATCGGTTTAATTGGTAATTTTGTTGCCAATTCATGTAATGATTGTTTTAAGACATGTTCTTATGTGACTTTGATGTGGTAAACATGCTGGAAATGTTGAATTGATGCCTAGAAACATGTATATGAAGGATTTGAAAGGATTTGGGAATGATTTTGTATGTCGTAATTGGCAAAAATCGCGATCAGAGACCCTGAGCCGGTCGGCCGACCGGCGGCCGACCAGCCGGCTCAGAATCCCCCCTTGTACCGTTTGTTTTTCGAAGAAATTGGGGAAAGGGTCCCCAGCCGGTGGACCGGCAGCCGGCCGACCGGCTGGGAGCCCCCTTATGTTGTTTCGTTTGTGATTTTGCGAGAAGGAGGTTGAGTCCCCAGCCGGTGGACCGGCAGCCGGCCGGCCGGCTGGGAGACCTTTAATGTTGTTTTGATGTATCGGCTAGAGAGTATGGACTCCCAGCCGGTTGACCGGCCGCCTGTGGCCAACCGGCTGAGAGCCCCTGTTTGTGTTGTTTGTTTAATAACTTCTGAATTTCAAGTCGGATTGCATTGATTCTTTTTCCGTATGCTTTGTATGCATGATTAGAGTCCCCGGAGTTCGGGCGGCACTATATTGGGTTCGGGAATGGAGTGAGGATAGAGACCCCCCGGTCGGGCAACCGAAAGGGAAACCGGCTCTCCCTCGTCTTAGTTCCCGGGGTCAATTAAGTGTTGAGTGTTGTATTCAAAGAATTGATTGTGGTGTATTGAATAGCCTCCTTTGGAGATTTGGTTGTTGAACCCCTCCGTGGGTGGTTCATCGTGTTGTTCGGACGAACCCCTTCGTGGGTGGTTCTGTCTTCTTCGTGCGAACCCCTCCGTGGGTGGTTCTGCTTTCTCCGTGTCGAACCCCTCCGTGGGTGGTTCTGATTCCTTCGTGCGAACCCCTACGTGGGTGGTTCTGCCTTCCTGACGAACCCCTCCGTGGGTGGTTCTGTCTTTCTTCGTGTTGAACCCCTCCGTGGGTGGTTCAGTGTTTTGTGGTCGAACCCCTCCGTGGGTGGTTCGCGTGTGTGTATTGATTGGTATATACTTGCCTGAGTAGGGGTACTGTGTTATATACTTGCTGAATGTTTTGGTATATAGGTTATGTCTTAAGTTGACCGCTGAACCTTATACTTGTTGATTGTTTAGTATCTGCTTGCCTAGTAACGGTACGGTGTCAGATCTAGACGTTTGTGATGATGTTTAAGATGATATTGAATGATGAGTCTGATGTTTGACTTTAGTATTGTTCATCCAAGGCATTGGGTGACTCTTCGATCGGTTTCATAAATAGTTGGACTTAAAGACCCCCCGACTGGGTAACCAGTAGGGAAACCGGCTCTCCTTCCTAACGGTTTATGAAGTTGGGTTGAGAGCTATGCATTGTAATCGCATGATAGTTGAGACAGTTGTTGAGGTGAAAATGCTTCACATGATTGTTTATGTTGGAGTATAGTGTTTGCTTACATGTTCGGTGGTGCATGACATTAGGTGGCTATGAGAGCTCTAGTCACTCCCCACTGACTGTGGCGCACATGTTGTGTGTGTGTAGGTACTGGATGCTGTTTGCAGGGGGTTACGTTGAGGCTAGCGAGCGATGATCCTATCATCGATGACTTACCTACATCGTGTAGCTAGACCTTAGACCTATGTTTCTGTATTTTGTGCCTGTAGGGATATGCTATCCCGGGCTGCTTTTGTTTTATATCTTAATACTTATTTATGTTTCGGTTTTGTTAAAGCACCTCGCATGTTTAGTTTGTTAAAAAGTTTTAATTCCGCTGCATTTTTAGTACTTTGTGTGATTTAAATTTCCGCTTTCGCGAGGGGTTTTACAGTTGGTATCAGAGCATTATTGCTCCCGACGCACTCATGTAATCCCCAAACATAACTTGACCAATAACTTGAATAAAGAATGAGAGATTTGGGTAGACTTAAGGACAAGTGGTAGACTGTTTGTGGTTGCTAATTGTTAGGTTAACACTGTTTTCTCTTTTGAAGGATGGTGAGACCCTCAGCCGCAGAGAATACTATAATGCAATCACTTAGGCAAATCCTTGAGAACCAAAGGGTTCAGGCTGAAGCTGTTCCTCCTCCTCCGCATGGCAATGAGGCTCACAGACCTGGTGGTTTTTCCTGGATCGCCTCCCGGATGTCCAAGAGTCATGCTAAGACTTATGGTGGCGAAGTTGACCCAGTTGCCTTATCAGAGTGGTTTCGTGACATGGAGAAGAGCTTTTCGATGTATTCGGTCGTCAGAGAGGATAGAGTGCGACTTGCCTCCCACTTTTTGACACTTGAAGCAGACCGTTGGTGGCTTCTTACTGGCCCTAGTTTCCTCGGTGATCCGTTGTTCGATTGGGACGCGTTCAAAGACAAGATTGAGACCCGCTTCTACCCTAAGGAGCTGCGTTCGCAAAGATTGAAGGAATTCATGGATCTAAAGCAAGGAGACATGACAGTACAGGAGTTCACGGACAAGTATAATCAGTTAGCTCACTTTGCTTCTCGGTTCGTATGGGATGAATCCGAGAGTGTCTACTTCTACAAAGGGAAGTTAAGTGCCCGCATCGAGAGTATGATTCGCAGAGATTCTACCTCTTTCGTAGAGGTGTATGATGATGCCATTTGGGCTGAGAATTCAATTAAGGCTATAGATGAGGAGACCCAAGCCCTCTCCCTACCTAGTTCTTCACCAGCTTGCCCTCAAGGAAAGAGGCCCTCTACTTCTTCACCATCTTCTCCCCGTGCTAACAAGATGCAGTTGGTGCACTCTGGTGGACTTTCTACCCTAGCCGCTGCTTCCAGAGGCAAAGGACCCCAGAATATTGGACGTCGTCGAGATCATCACTCGGGTACACGTCACTTGGGCAGACCGCGATTGTGTTATCACTGTAGGAAGCCCGGACACCTATCAGCTGAGTGCCCCGAGAAGAACCCTACTGACAACGCCACTGCCGCTGTCCAGAGACCGAAGACCAAGAGTACTGTGTTCGTGATGAGCCGTGCTGCAGCAGAGACTTGCCCTCAGTTGGTCACTAGTATGTCTTCACCATTGGCTTTTCCCTTCTATCTTCTTCTAAGACCCCAAGGTCTTATCCTTGTTCTCATGTATACATCTGTTCTTGAATTCTCTTCCATCTTACCTTGGAAACTACTTGCATGGCTTCCTAGCTCAACCCCATTGCTGGAACTTATCCTTCCTTGGCTCGAGTGAGTAACTTACTTTTATGGACTTAGAGGAATCCTTTAGGTTAACCGCAATTCGTGTTTTGGGACATATCGTTGTTAAGGAGAACCTATGAGATATTGTGAGACGTGATTTGGTGATCCTAGTGTCCATATGTTACTAATTGAGAGAGTGGAAGTGATTGAGGAAATACTTAAGTGAGCAGAGTTTTATACATGACTATCGGTGGAACTTAGATGTGGTGACACTCTTGAAATGTGAGTATTGGTAGGTTTGGAAGTACCATTTGAGAATTTAAAGGAAATACTTGGAGTTTCGGGTGAATGTAGAGGAACATACTTTAGATGATGTTGATGCCAAATACTTGAATGAATTGAGTTAGAGATGCTTAAACTTGAGGAAGTACTGGGATGTAGAGAGACCCATACATTTGAGGAACGAGAGCTTTTAGTGACAGAGTGAGATTGTGGAGTCGTTTACGACTTGACTTGTGGAGTTGACTGAATGCTAGAACCTGATTTATTTAGTGGATCTCAGCGTTTGCCTAGAGAAGTACTTGATGAACTGGATGATGCACCATTGATAGGTGGACAATTTGGAATAGCTTGTTTGGAAGTGGTAACTAGTTGACTTAATAGTAATTGGGAAGTAAGATACAGCTGTCATTGAGGAATCTTAGAAATTAAATATCCAAACCTTGGGAATGATTTGGATTGGGATATTGGTAACTTACTTATTTTGAGGAATCATAGTATTTTATGACACCGTGAGTGTATCATATCAAAGGACTTGTCTTCAATGCTACTTGAAGATTTGGGAATTTTGACTTTTGTAGAGCCTTATTGTGAATGTTCATGTTATAGTGGTGAGTCTGAACTTGAGGATGTCAGCTTATCCCTAGAAGTCGAGTTAGAGGTTCAGAACCGCTTATGAAAGGCTGTGTGAGACGCAATGTAATTAAGTCTCATTTATGGATAGAGTAATTTTGAGTTGGTTAAAGAAAAGATCTACCAAAAACCGTAATCAGAGTGCTGGATTTGGGGAGAGAGAGAGATGAGAGCCTTGTGAGAATTTCGAGAAAACCGAGCCTATGGAATCATTTGTTCTAAATCATAATCTCTCTCGTGCACCGATTCTCCTTGTGCACCTGTAAATTCGCTACGCTATCCTCCTCTCGGTCAATTGCAACTTGTTGAATTTCTCAACCTTGCTCTTTCTGTAGTTTTGATATAAAAACTTGTTTTCAAAAGTATTTTGGTTTAAGGAAATGAGTAATTTTTCAACTTTGATAGGTTTTAGTGATAATTTTTCCAAGAAAACCTGGTTTTAAAGAGTTGCATATCTTGTAATTTGATTAATCTAAGCGTCGATTTGTCGTTGAACTCGTTATTGGAGACGTCTGATAACCTGAACTATGCTTATCGACACCAGATCGATCTAAATTTTAATTTTAACTTTAATTTTTCTAAATTTTGGGACTTGTCTCAGATTTGGAATGTCGGGCTCTTGAATGTACAACGAGAACCCCAACGTCCATTGACGAAGACTTGTGCCTTGGAAAAATCGTTTGAAATCTTTGAAAAGAACCTAAGTTGTAAAACAAGTTAAGTGGAAACTTTGATCTGTTAACTTTGTCCTTGTTACTGCTTTCAAGTTTCGAGGACGAAACTTTTTGAAAGATGGGGTGATTGTAACATCCCGTATTTTCGTAAAGGTCTATTTTATTAAAATAAAGTAATTTACGGAATTTAATAATAATTTAATAATAATCGTAATTTATATTTTTAAGGTTTCCGTTAAGTTCGTCTTAAAAATCGTTTAAGCTTAAGATGCCTTGTTCATTTTATATCAAACCGCTTCACTTTTTCCGTTTCGCTTGAATAGAGTAAACCCGACTCAATAAAGGTGAAAGGACAACTTAAAACCCTACCTTAAACCTCTCCATCGACATCCCATTTCTTTTCACAGTAAACAAACTCAAACACCATTTTCATTTCTCTTCAAGCTTTTCAAGACGATCTCGACCCCTTCCCGAACTCGGATCGAGGTAAAAGTTACATATTCGGAATCCTCGCGAGATTTCTGATCTTTCTATCACTTTCAATTCCAATTTCGTGAAACTTCATTTCGGGGCTGTTTTGCCTAATCACGAAATTACCCCCTTTAATCCGTGTTTTTGTGCTTTTAGGTGGAGCTAGTAACAACCCGGAGGAAGGACTCGTGATCCTTGAAGAGTAAACCGGAGCATTCGCGGAGTAAAGGTGACTATTATGAGTAACTCGGCCTTTTTGTCTAAATTAGCACTATATGTGATTTGATTGCGTTTTGTGAAAGTTAGTATGTTTATTGAGTTATCAATGTTCTTCTTATGTTGTTCAGATTGATTTGGTAAAGTATTATTGATGAAATTGATGAGGAAATGAGTTTTAGGAGTATACATGTTAAGATCGGTTTAATTGGTAATTTTGTTGCTAATTCATGTAATGATTGTTTTAAGACATGTTCTTATGTGATTTTGATGTGGTAAACATGCTGGAAATGTTGAATTGATGCCTAGAAACATGTATATGAAGGATTTGAAAGGATTTGGGAATGATTTTGTATGTCGTAATTGACAAAAATCGCGATCAGAGACCCTGAGCCGGTCGGCCGACCGGCGGCCGACCAACCGGCTCAGAGTCCCCTCTTGTACCGTTTGTTTTTCGAAGAAATTGGGGAAAGGGTCCCCAGCCGGTGGAACAGGAGCCGGCCGACCGGCTGGGAGCCCCCTTATGTTGTTTCGTGTGTGATTTTGCGAGAAGGAGGTTGAGTCCCCAGCCGGTGGACCGGCAGCCGGCCGGCCGGCTGGGAGACCTTTAATGTTGTTTTGATGTATCGGCTAGAGAGTATGGACTCCCAGCCGGTTGACCGGCCGCCTGTGGCCAACCGGCTGAGAGCCCCTGTTTGTGTTGTTTGTTTAATAACTTCTGAATTTCAAGTCGGATTGCATTGATTCTTTTTCCGTATGCTTTGTATGCATGATTAGAGTCCCCGGAGTTCGGGCGGCACTATATTGGGTTCGGGAATGGAGTGAGGATAGAGACCCCCCGGTCGGGCAACCGAAAGGGAAACCGGCTCTCCCTCGTCTTAGTTCCCGGGGTCAATTAAGTGTTGAGTGTTGTATTCAAAGAATTGATTGTGGTGTATTGAATAGCCTCCTTTGGAGATTTGGTTGTTGAACCCCTCCGTGGGTGGTTCATCGTGTTGTTCGGACGAACCCCTTCGTGGGTGGTTCTGTCTTCTTCGTGCGAACCCCTCCGTGGGTGGTTCTGCTTTCTCCGTGTCGAACCCCTCCGTGGGTGGTTCTGATTCCTTCGTGCGAACCCCTACGTGGGTGGTTCTGCCTTCCTGACGAACCCCTCCGTGGGTGGTTCTGTCTTTCTTCGTGTTGAACCCCTCCGTGGGTGGTTCAGTGTTTTGGTCGAACCCCTCCGTGGGTGGTTCGCGTGTGTGTATTGATTGGTATATACTTGCCTGAGTAGGGGTACTGTGTTATATACTTGCTGAATGTTTTGGTATATAGGTTATGTCTTAAGTTGACCGCTGAACCTTATACTTGTTGATTGTTTAGTATCTGCTTGCCTAGTAACGGTACGGTGTCAGATCTAGACGTTTGTGATGATGTTTAAGATGATATTGAATGATGAGTCTGATGTTTGACTTTAGTATTGTTCATCCAAGGCATTGGGTGACTCTTCGATCAGTTTCATAAATAGTTGGACTGAAAGACCCCCCGACTGGGTAACCAGTAGGGAAACCGGCTCTCCTTCCTAACGGTTTATGAAGTTGGGTTGAGAGCTATGCATTGTAATCGCATGATAGTTGAGACAGTTGTTGAGATGAAAATGCTTCACATGATTGTTTATGTTGGAGTATAGTGTTTGCTTACATGTTCGGTGTTGCATGACATTAGGTGGCTATGAGAGCTCTAGTCACTCCCCACTGACTGTGGCGCACATGTTGTGTGTGTGTAGGTACTGGATGCTGTTTGCAGGGGGTTACGTTGAGGCTAGCGAGCGATGATCCTATCATCGATGACTTACCTACATCGTGTAGCTAGACCTTAGACCTATGTTTCTGTATTTTGTGCCTGTAGGGATATGTTATCCCGGGCTGCTTTTGTTTTATATCTTAATACTTATTTATGTTTCGGTTTTGTTAAAGCACCTCGCATGTTTAGTTTGTTAAAAAGTTTCAATTCCGCTGCATTTTTAGTACTTTGTGTGATTTAAATTTCCGCTTTCACGAGGGGTTTTACAATACGATTTCACCTTATTGAGCGAGTGAAGAACTCGGTCAATGATGAGAGAGTCGGGAACATCAACCCCTTGCACTTTAAGAGTTTCCGCTAGCTTAACGAGTTTGAGCACATGAGGGCTTATCTTTTGCCCTTCCTTCAAGCTAATGTCGAAGAAGGCGGAAGCCACCTCATATTGTATCACCCTTGGAGTTTGCGAGAACATTGTCGCAAGCTTGGTGTATATCTCATATGATGTGGTCAACTTGATCATACTCCTTTGGAGATCCGGCTCCATGGAGAAGATGAGCACATTTTAAGAGCGGAGGACTCTTTCATGTAGGCTTCATAGGCCTCACGAGTTTGGACTGCGAAACGTGCGGTCGGAGCGGGAGGAGCGGCTTCGGATAGGTAACGAGTCTTATCGTCACATTGAGCGGCCAAAAGTAATTGCGCATCCCAATCCTTAAAATTGGAACCATGCTTATCGAGTTCGCAACGATCCATAAAGGATCGAAGCCATGATACGTTAGTGAGAGGTGGAGCGTTGGTTGCCATTGACGATGTTGAAAATTAAACTACAATAAAATGAAGGAAATAAAACAACATCATTTTAAAATTCATAATTTTAAACTAAAAACTTAAACAAGTTAATTAGTTATTTACTTAATGATCTCTTACCCAATTAATTAAACAATGACGAGACCCAAACCCATACTAATTCGGGCACGGTATAGCCGATTCATCCCTAATTGGTATAATTTGGTGGATTAACCTCTTAATCGGTTCTACATTAGAACTCTCGGTCGACAATTTTCTAAAAATCGTCTTTAGCCCGAACTTATTGCAACTACGGTTACGAATACTTTCGTTGAGATCGACCAAATTTCATGGTGTAATCTTATTACCCCACTTACCCAACGTGACAATTTTAGTACCCCGGTGTAGCCGAGCCTACGTTCTTGTGAAGAAGGGATTCATGGGTCCATACTTTTTGGTAAGGCTAAGTCTCAATATTTATATGTAAGAGATCTAGTCAAATTATTATCTATCTCCGTTTAAGTGAACTAAGTCGGTGAATTATCGATAAAATAATGACTAGGTCGACTAAATCGAAAAATGCATGAGACGATATATGACGATTTGGCTATGCATGCAAACATATAAAAGCAAAATAAAAGCATAAAAATAAACCCTAGTATGGCCTTTCCTAGAAAAGAAATAAAAAAAGTACAA
This sequence comes from Silene conica, assembly GCA_029255685.2. Taxonomy (NCBI): domain Eukaryota; kingdom Viridiplantae; phylum Streptophyta; class Magnoliopsida; order Caryophyllales; family Caryophyllaceae; genus Silene; species Silene conica. The sequence goes on along the minus strand of CM055311.2, from coordinate 27,106,517 downwards.
ATTCGGAAACCAACTCCTTTGGTCCCTTGAACTTCACGAGGCACGCACTTCGAGGTAAACACCGTCTTGTTCGGAACTCCTTTCCGAATGGCACCGACTTCAAGGAACTCCGGATTTTACAAAAATTACAACTTTTCTAGTCTACTTTATACATTATAAAATAGAAATAAATTACAATTGGGTGATACGAGATCACAAAATTACAACCGAATCGGTAACCCCTTACATTACGGGAAATACCGATTTAAACTAAGGCCATACTAAGTAAATTACATAATTCCCAAAATTACGTAAATAAATCATGACATTCATAATAAAATATGCAATGCTTATGAATATATGAACTATCATGCAACCCCTAAGCCAAATCGTCCTATTTAAATATCAATTATATAAATAGTTATCGTATACCTCGGTTTTATGGAATTGCGTGTTTTAACGTTTAACAACACTATGCATAATGTGAATCGGAATTCACTCATAAGTTAATCATCCCAACTCTATTAGATTTCAAAATTTAGTCTTACTCAAACTTTGAACATGACTTAACTTAATATATTTTAATATTGTTCGGTATTTAACTCGGTTTTGCGGGAAAAATAATATAAAAATCAAAAAAGAGTCATAAAAATTTCGAAAATTTCAAAATTCACATTTTGAAAATATGGAATGTTCTTAAAGTTTCAGAACTTTAAAATATTAGTATTTATACGGTTTTAATATTTATTTCGAAAATAATATGTAAAACGAGCATTTTAAGTCGGAAAATTCAATAATTAGTTCCATAAATGCAAATAAAATACTAATAATATTTTTACACTTTCCAAAACACTTTAAGAATATAAAATGGACAGAAAATTAAATGGCACACTGCCCAATAGCCGAAATTTTTAATTACATGACTCTTTTTATTCAATTTTAAATGCAACTTTTCAACAAATTAAAATTAAATAAAACAGAAACTTTTGGCTTCCAAGATAATTATGATGATGAACGTATCATATATGACTAATATGGGTTAAATTTTCCGGCCATTTGAACAAGAATTGCAAATTTTAACGATTTTCGTCATATATCGTACAATTTTAACCTTTAAAATTATTTCTCAAGCATAAAAGAAGATAAAAATCTCGAAATTTTTATACATGTTGGAAATAATATATATGACATCGTGTTAAATTTTTATGGCCAAATTCCAACTTAAACTATTAAAGTCGCAATAATGTCACTAATTACCCGATTTTTACATTAAAAATCTATAATATTGCAATATTTGAGATAAATTTCTGGAAAATTTAGCATTCATTTTAAATATTGCATGTGATATACTCATAAATTTTTATAGTCAAATTCCAAATATAACTATACAAACCCATTTTTATTCATCTTATTGCATTTTAACCTTTAAAATTCATATCACATGTTATATAAGTCCATAATTTACGAAAATTCATATTCATAACTTAGGATATACATGTGAAAACATACTGAAAAATCTCGGAAAAAGGATGATATTAACTATTTTTCCCAAAATAAACGATTTTTAACCATTAAAACTTAATAAAACCGAGATTTAATATACCAATAATCAATATTCATGCAAAATATATTACAAATATTCTAAAACATTTTAGAAAACAGTAGGTATTCATGCTTAATTAATTTCGGCCATATCATATATTAAACGAAATTCCAAATTTTATTTTGTTATCCAAATAACTCCGTAAAAGCGTAAACGGAAAGCATGCAAACAACCTAGTTGCTCTGATACCAATTGTTAGGTTTAGTTATCTCATAAAGTAATACTTTTAGTCATACTAACATAATATTATAATTAACATTTTAATTATCTCATTATATAGATCTTATGCATGCTAAAATTATGCGGAAATATGAGAGATTTCGAACCCTTACACACGGTCCGAAATGTAATGCTAGGATGATCCTCCAAGTATTCAACAAGAACACCTCCTTTGGATGCACCAAGACAACCCCTTAACAAACCGAGACTTTGAACAAGCTAGTATAAGAATCGGATTATCCTTAAACAAATTCTAATTACTTATTAGAATATATTATCTCAATACTACAATTAGTATGTATTATTATCTTATAATACTTAGAGGTTTTTGGTATTGTTTTCTCACACTAGAAAAACTTAACTTAGGATTAGAATGAATTAAGATGTAAACATTTCACATAAGTATGGTGGTGGGTGTAAGGGGGCACGGCTATGGGAAGCACAAAAGAGAGCTTTTTGCCTTACCCATGCTCATAGGGTGGCTCTAGCTTATATTCTCCATGTTGCATATTTAAGGCATGTTTAGTGATTGTCTCCCATGCAAAAACATAACACAATCCCTTAAACACCCACCCATAAAACCGGTGCACTTATCTCATAAGATAAAATGGACTTCCATTTTATCAATTGTTATTTTGTACAATTGTATAATCATGTGTGACATACATTATGTCACATTTATAAAACAATTGTATTTAATTTAAAATGCATATTTATCAAATAAACATCATTAGTAAATTAAATATATAAAGTTTAACAATTAGTAATTCGTAGTTACTTATAACATGGTCGTTACAATAATCGTCAATACGATGTACAACACTTGTAATAATTATCAACCCGATTCATTCCAATTTCGATATTTTAAAATATCGTTTATTGTTTAATAATTGACACGTTTCAATTTTAAACATAAATCTTACAATAAGATTTAACCTCTGATTTCTCGTTATACGAGTTTAAGGAATATGATCAAATCGTATCAATATACATTTGATCACTTTATCAATTAAGGGATTTGTCCTAAAGGTGTGACCTAAAGGGATCAACTGACCACCACCGTCATACGACAGTAATCTCAAACTCTAGCTAGCCAATCATTACCGATTAATGTTGGTCAGTTGACTAATATAATTCGTATCATCCGTTGCGCATTCTCGTCATGAGATTTAATTACGTGATCGCACTATTGTTGAGGACACATTTCCCAACACTCGCTAGCCCACACATCTCACCCAACTATGCTCCACGAACCTGTCATTCATAAAACATGAATGCCATAGTCAGTGGGGAGTAACTCAATGTTCTCCCAGCCATTTTACGTCAAAAGACAAGTAAACAATAACAACAAACATATTATATGAGTAAGCATATGAATAATTCATCAATCACAATTTAAAATCCAACATGCTCAATATGATAAGGCCTGTGATGTCAAACCAACAATAGAATGAGAGAGACACATGTGAATCAAGAAAAATAGGATATAACTAACCAAATCATTAAAAAGGAATGTACGTAACCATTCACACAACCATAGCATCCAAGCTACTAAAAGACAAGAATAAAATGAACGCCGTCAGGGAACATAACCGTTACCACTGACCACTAGATCGCATAACCACGACACTAGCTACCAGAGCGCATAATCACGACATCCGAATTCTATGTATAAAGCATAATCGTAAACTATATGCCTAAGACTTGACCAGACCTCTCGATGTAATAACCTACACCGAACGACACACGGGGACCGTGTTAGGTTTAACTAGTTGCTCATAAACTAGTTTTAGTCATACTAACATAAACCTTTAATTAACTCTTTAATTAACTTATAAATAAACTAGTTTATAAGATCTTATGCATGCTACTATATGCGGAAATAAGGAGAAATTCGTGTTCTTACACTCGGTCCAAGCTTAGCAAGGATGATCCTCCAAGTACCCAAAATAGAATACCTCCTTCGGATGCACCAAGACAAGCCCTCAATAAACCGAACCCTTATTAGTGCTAGACAAAGAATCGGTTTCTTCCTTAAATAATTCTAATCACTCTTATTAGAATATAAATACAATACTACTACTAGTATGTTGATATTATCTTTATAATATATGTTTTGAGGTTATAAAATCTCTCTTACACTTAGTGTGTCTCGGCTAGGTTTAGAGAGTTTTTAGTTTTTCTACACACTTAGAAAATTTTGCATTAGCTTTAGTATTTCATGTGAGCATGCAACAACATTTTAAATGGTGTTGTTTTGGTAAGTGGGAGGCCGGGTATGGAGAGCATCAAAAAGAGACAAGTTCTCTAACCCATGCTACTTAGGGTGGCCTAGATTGTGTTTCCAAGATATCCTCTTAAACATAATCATTAAGGTGTGTTTAACACATTAAACATGCTCATACCCACCTCCACTAACCGTCCATTTTAAGTGTAAAATGGATTTCATTTTATAATATGTCAATTATTCAATTTGAACACAATGTGACATCTTATAAGTCACTAGGTAATACAATAATAATAATATAAGTATTTATCATATAAATATTGTATATGAAATAAATCATATTTATAATTGACATGTAATTCGAAATTACAATTATGAAATGACAATTTAATCGTCAACACGATTTACAACCTTTGTATTAATTATAGCCCAAATCATCCTAATAACGATATAATAAAATATCCTTTAATGTTTAACAATTGACACATTTCAATTTTAAACATAAATCTTACAATAAGATTTAACCTCTAATTTCTCGATACACGAGTTTAAGGAATATGATCAAATCGTATCAATATACATTTGATCATTTTATCAATTAAGGGAATTGTCCTAAAGGTGTGACCTAAAGGGATCAACTGACCATCACCGTCATACGACAGTAATGTCAAACTCTAGCTAGCCAATCATTACCGATTAATGTTGGTCAGTTGACTAATAATTCGTATCATCCCTTGCGCATTCTCGTCATGAGATTTAATTACGTGATCGCACTATTGTTGAGGACACATTTCCCAACAATGTCCCACTTGTCCTCGACAAGTGTGCGTCACCAATTCTCTTGTCCTATTACAATCTCCCACTCAATGCAAGATGTCTCTCTGAGGTCGTACTTGCATTTGATCATATCATGAGTGGTTTCCTCGATCTGGGGAATAACTGTCTGACCGGAATTATCTACCATAGATACCTTCCGAGCGTGGCCACGCATTTCCAGTTAACTTCTCCTCGAGTGGCCCAGAGATTTGAACAACCCTGAGAAGGGGTGGACAATTTCTATCGCACTACTTCCTTCAACTAGTCACAGTTAGTCACAACCCAAAACAATCCCATTTGACTCCAGTTACGAAAAGTCGTAGAGAATGGATCAAAGTTATGCCTAAATTGTACCATCTTGGGAGAGTAGTCTTTAGTCTAAGAATTGACTCACAAGAATACTATAGCAGCTCTCGCCACGACCCGGCTATAAAATTTCCAGAACTCTATAAGCGGTCACATTGCCCGACAGAGTGTCTCTTACAGTCTGCCTATGTGATCGACTAGTCATCACCTATGACTCTATGGCATTTGAACTTGCCATCAATCGCCTCACACTCTAGTCGCTTTGAGACGTCACCTCATGTAAGCGGCTAGGGGCTATACTAAGTCAATCCAGTTCACTTATGGGGTTCAATATTGTCTCATACAACCCATTTGGATTCTGAAAAAGTATCTTTTATCTTGAGTTAATCATAACTCAAATGATGTTGTCATGCAACAATAGTCAACACTATTACATTGCATTTTGATGCACAATCATCTATTTGTATTAGTGTTTTGCAAATAACCTTTATTCATGCGAATAACCTTTATTCATGATAGCAAAACTTACAACTTTTGGTCTCCTTTATTCTCATATTATCCCGTATAATATGATTCTATTTGAGTACATTTCTAGAACTCTTTCTAGATTTTGAGTTTCCTTTCCGGAGGAAATCTCCCACTGTTATCTTATAACTTGTGACGTATCATTATACTGGAGGGATTAAAAATCACTCTCTACAGTCACTTATGTACTGAAATCTATATTGTAGTTTATTAGTGATTTCATCACTCTAATAATTTTCACTCATCTTGGCTATTTGATAATGGTTTCATTCATCATTATGAATAAAGTGTCCAACCATTCTAACTTCTAGTGGGCGACCTTTTATTATCCATATAATAAACCTTCCCGTAAGCTCCATCATCTTATGATATAAAGTATTTGATCATTTTGAATTTCAAACCTCTTATTCTTTACACCTTAAAGAATCACCCATTCTCTCTAAATGGTAGGCTTAATTCTTTTAATGAAAAATCGCTCCCACTAAAATCAATATCTTTCGATATCTTAAATGAACCTTTCATTTCTCGCATGTTAAACTATTACTTGAATCATTATCACTATCACTATCCCTATAGTGATCTGTTTCCATTCAATCAATCATTACCTTCTTATCATGTCTTCGTTTCCTCAAGACGAAAATGACATGATAATTTCTTTATAACTACATTGAGAGGATTGAGATGATTTCTTCTCTTTTATCTTATAAATTTAGAAAAATCATTTATTTAAGGAACCGTTTCCTCTCTATGAAACAATGAACACAAAGAACCTTTCTTCGAGTGTCCTCCCGTAGTTTCTTCAGTGTCCTCTCGTAGTTCCTTCAAATCATTTAGGGCTCTTCTCAAGACTCCCAAGTAAGGAATCTTCTCTAAGATCCTTCGTTTTTATCATTGGTTTGTGAGCGAAATATTTTCTCCCACTCTATCCTTCTAACAATAACCATTATTCGTTTAAGGATAGCTATTTCGATTAACCAATGTATCTCAATGTTTGAAGTTTGATAGGTGTGATGAATACATTCTCATTTTCACTTAAAATGAAAATCTTATAATGAACAGATATAGTCTCATTTTGATTGAATTTATCTCATGGGGTGTAGTTCTCCGTTTTGATCAACTCTTTGATTATATTATATTGATCGTATCAATAGTTTGTTTCGTGATAAAATCACTATTATTCATGTTTAAACAAGGTATGCAATTTATTTGAGAAATCAAAACATTGATTAAGAACAAAAGTAGTGACTCGGGTTGAAAAACCAAGTCACCAAATCCAAAATTACAACCATTGTTTTAGGATTTTAATCCTTGTCTTACAAGAAAATAAATTGTTCCATAAATAAATCCAAAATATGAAAGAAGACGATATGAAAATTAGAGCCTAGCTCTTCAAGTCTTCGATCAATTGGATGCTATCGGAGCCATCCAAGTAAGGAACCTCATGCTTACTTCTCCTTGCCCTTATCATTTTTAGGAGGCGCCCCTTTAAAACATTTTAAAAAGGGTAAATATCAACACATTTGTATCACTATACATAAGTTGATAAATGACATGAATCATAACGAGAATATTTACCTACGGCGGTTGCCTTCCCATTTTTGAGATCGCTTAAGTATTTGGGGCAATTTCTCTTCCAATGACCGATCCTCGTGCAATAATGGCACTTGTCTTGCTCTTTAGAAGACGAGGTGGAAGCGCCTTTCGAAAAGGTCTTTTCTTTGGTCGCCTTGGGCTTGAACGTTTTCTTGCCCTTGCCTTTCGAGGCATTCCTCTTGAAGCTCGTTTTCCCTTTATTTTCGATGTTCAAAACATCTTTGGTGGAACTTTCATGAAGTCCCATGTCCCTTTCGGCTTGGACGAGCATTTTATGCAACTCGTCCAACGTGGTCTCTTGGTTTCGCATATTGAAATTCACCCGGAATTGAGCATACGCCTTAACCTTATTGAGCGAGTGAAGAACTCGGTCAATGATAAGCGAGTCGGGAACATCAACATCTTGAGCTTTTAGAGTCTCCGCGAGCTCAACGAGTTTGAGCACATGAGGGCTTATCTTTTGCCCTTCCTTGAAAGTAATGTCAAAGAAGGCGGAAGCCGCCTCATATTGAATCACCCTTGGAGTTTGCGAAAACATGGTCGCAAGCTTGGTGTATATCTCATATGATGTGGTCAACTTAATCATACTCCTTTGGAGATCCGGCTCCATGGAGAAGATGAGCACATTTTTAAGAGCGGAGGACTCTTTCATGTAGGCTTCATAGGCCTCACGATTTTGGACCGATGAACGAGCGGTCGGAGCGGTCGGAGCGGCTTCGGATAGGTAACGACTCTTATCGTCACCTTGAGCGGCCAAAAGTAATTGCGCATCCCAATCCTTAAAGTTTGAACCATGCTTATCGAGTTTGCAACGATCCATAAAGGATCGAAGCCATGATACGTTAGTGAGAGGTGGAGCGTTGGTTGCCATTTGATGTTGTTGAAAATTAAACTACAATAATAAAAGGAAAACAACATCATATTTAAATTCATAATTTTAACTATAACTTTAACAAGTTTAGTTATATATTTACTTAATGATCTCTTACCCAATTAAGTAAACAATCCCGAGACCCAAACCCATACTAATCCGGGCACGGTGTAGCCGATTCAACCCGTATCGGTATAATTTGGTGGATTAACCCTTTAATCGGTTCTACTCTTAGAACTCTCGGTCGACAATTTTCTTAAAATTATCTTTAGCCCGAACTTATTGCAACTACGGTTACGAATACTTTCGTTGAGATCAACCAAATTTCAAGGTGTGATCTTATTACCCCACTTACCCAACGTGACAATTTTAGTACCCCGGTGTAGCCGAGCCTACGTTTTTGTGAAGAAGGGATTCATGGGTCCGTATTCTTTGGTAAGGCTAAGTCTCAATATTTATATGTAATAGATCTAGTCAAATTATTATCTATCTCCGTTTAAGTGAACTAAGTCGGTGAATTATCGATAAAATAAAAGACTAGGTCGACTAGGTCGAAACATGCATGATACGATATATGACGATTTGGCTATGCATGCAAACATATAAAAGCAAATAAAAGCATAAAGATAAACTCTAGTATGGCCTTTCCTAGAAAAGAGATAACAAAGTACAAATTCGGAAACCAACTCCTTTGGTCCCTTGAACTTCACGCGGCACGCTCTTCGAGGTAAACACCGTCTTGATCGGAACTCCTTTCCGAATGGCACCGTCTTCAAGGAACTCCGGATTTTACAAATATTACAACTTTTCTAGTTTACTTTATACATTATAAAATAGAAATAAATTACAATTGGGTGATACGAGATCACAAAATTACAACCCAATCGGTAACCCCTTACATTACGGGAAATACCGATTAAAACTAAGGCCATACTAAGTAAATTACATAATTCCCAAAATTACGTAAAATAAATCATGACATTCATAATATAATATGCAGTGCTTATGTAAATATGAATTAACATGCAAACCCTAAGCCAAATTGTCCTATTTAAAACGCTTATTTAAATAGTTATCGTAAACCTTGGTTTATGGAATCGCGTGTTTTAACGTTTAACAACACTATGCATTTTATGAAACGGTTTTCATCCTTAAGTTAATCATCCTAACTCTTATAGGATTCAAAATTTAGTCTTACTCAAACTTTGAACATGACTTAACTTAATATATTTCAATATTGATCGGTATTACTCGGTTTTACGGGAAAAATAATATAAAAATCCAAAAGAGTCATAAAATTTCGAAAATTCAAAATTCAAATTTTGAAAATTCCAGAATGTTCTTAAAATTTTCAGAATCTTAAAATATTAGTATTTATACGGTTTTAACATTATTTCGAAAATAACACGTAAAACGAGCATTTTAAGTCGGAAAATTCAATAATTAATTCCATAAATGCAAATAAAATACTAATAAAATTTTTACACATTCCAAACACTTTAAGAACACAAAATCAATAGAAAATTAAATGGTGCACTGCCCAAGAGCCGAAATTTAAATGCATGACTCTTTTTATTTAATTTTAAATGCTACTTTTAACAAATTAAAATAAAATCAAATCAAATCAAATCTGAAACTTTTGGCTCCCAAGATAAATTTCAAGATGAACATATCACATATGACTAATATGGGTTACATTTTCGGCCACTTTTAACAACATTTGCAAATTTTAACGATTTACGTCATATATCGTACGATTTTAACCCTTAAAATTATTTCTCAAGCATAAAATAAGATAAAATTCTCGAAACTTTTATACATGCTGGAAATAATATATATGACATCGTGTTAAATTTTTATGGCCAAATTCCAACTTAAACTATTAAAGTCGAAATAATGTCACTAATTACCCGATTTTTACATTAAAAATCTATAATATTGCAATATTTGAGATAAATTTCTGAAAAAATCAACATAAATTTTAAATATTGCATGTGACATCCTCATAAATATTTATAGTCAAATTCATAATATAACTATTTTAACCCATTTTATTCATCTTATTGCATTTTAACCATTAAAATTCATATCACACGATTTAAAGGTCCATAATTTACGAAAATTCATATTCATATTATAGAAAATACATAAGATATCATACTGAAAAATCTCGGCCAGAAGCTTATTTTAACTATTTTTCCCAAAATAAACATTTTTAACCATTAAAAATCAATAAAATCCGAGATTTAAGTACCAATAAACAATATTCATGCAAAATATATTCCAAATATTCTAAAACATTTTAGAAAACAGTAGGTATCATGCTAATTAAATTTCGTGCATATCATATATCAAACGAAAAATCCAATTTTATTTTGTTATCACTATAATTCCGTAAAAACGTAAACGGAAAGCATGCAAACAACCTTTTATGCTCTGATACCAATTGTTAGGTTTAACTAGTTGCTCATAAACTAGTTTTAGTCATACTAACATAAACCTTTAATTAACTCTTTAATTAACTTATAAATAAACTAGTTTATAAGATCTTATGCATGCTACTATATGCGGAAATAAGGAGAAATCCGTGTTCTTACACTCGGTCCAAGCTTAGCAAGGATGATCCTCCAAGTACCCAAAATAGAATACCTCCTTCGGATGCACCAAGACAAGCCCTCAATAAACCGAACCCTTATTAGTGCTAGACAAAGAATCGGTTTCTTCCTTAAATAATTCTAATCACTCTTATTAGAATATAAATACAATACTACTACTAGTATGTTGATATTATCTTTATAATATATGTTTTGAGGTTATAAAATCTCTCTTACACTTAGTGTGTCTCGGCTAGGTTTAGAGAGTTTTTAGTTTTTCTACACACTTAGAAAATTTTGCATTAGCTTTAGTATTTCATGTGAGCATGCAACAACATTTTAAATGGTGTTGTTTTGGTAAGTGGGAGGCCGGGTATGGAGAGCATCAAAAAGAGACAAGTTCTCTAACCCATGCTACTTAGGGTGGCCTAGATTGTGTTTCCAAGATATCCTCTTAAACATAATCATTAAGGTGTGTTTAACACATTAAACATGCTCATACCCACCTCCACTAACCGTCCATTTTAAGTGTAAAATGGATTTCATTTTATAATATGTCAATTATTCAATTTGTACACAATGTGACATCTTATAAGTCACTAGGTAATACAATAATAATAATATAAGTATTTATCATATAAATATTGTATATTAAATAAATCATATTTATAATTGACATGTAATTCGAAATTACAATTATGAAATGACAATTTAATCGTCAACACGATTTACAACCTTTGTATTAATTATAGCCCAAATCATCCTAATAACGATATAATAAAATATCGTTTAATGTTTAACAATTGACACATTTCAATTTTAAACATAAATCTTACAATAAGATTTAACCTCTAATTTCTCGATACACGAGTTTAAGGAATATGATCAAATCGTATCAATATACATTTGATCATTTTATCAATTAAGGGAATTGTCCTAAAGGTGTGACCTAAAGGGATCAACTGACCATCACCGTCATACGACAGTAATGTCAAACTCTAGCTAGCCAATCATTACCGATTAATGTTGGTCAGTTGACTAATAATTCGTATCATCCCTTGCGCATTCTCGTCATGAGATTTAATTACGTGATCGCACTATTTCCCAACAGACCGGACCGCATAACCACGGACACCGACCAATCCCGAACATAGACAAATTCTCATAATTGGGTGGCATTAGTTCATTATAATGATACACAATTGTATCACCGCTATCCATTCAAGACAAGCATAACCTAACCATTAGCCATATATAATCTTATTAACATAACCGTTAAGTACCCATTACCACACATGAGTCACAAGATAAACAAATCAATGCTTAAGTTAGTTTCTAGAAACTATTTTGTAGCGGAAGCCGGTTTCCCTTCCGGTTGCCCGACCGGGGGGTCTTCTTCCTTATCTTAGCTTCTAAAAGTGGCCTAAGCATTGCTCAACAACAATATAACATAAGCTCATTAACCCACTCATCATTATATACATATATGAGCCTAAAAATGATAGTTAACGATGTTACTATGGCTAAGCTTCGATATGGGCATGTGACATGTTATGAACGTGATAACATTAGGTCATATAAACAAGAGATTTACCAATTGAAAACTCATGCACATACATGAGAGAGAAGCTAGGAAACAAGGGGAAGAAGTAAGGGTAAAAAATCAACTAATTACACAAGTAAAAATGGCGAACTTGCAGTGAAAACCGTAGGCTGCGGCCAAAAGCGCAGGCTGCGGCAACCACTGCCCACGCTGCTGCCCAGCAGCTGTTTCGTGCCTCCTTTGCCCCAAACCTTAAAGCATACAACCCATTACAAAACACCCATTTCAAGTAGTATATGCACATGTATTCAAGGTGTATTATCATCCATCAAATGCTACTTAAACCAACATAAATCTCCTCTTAATTTATCATAAAAATATGTGAAATTCAATTAAGAAGTAAGAACAATGGTGCTAGCAAACTAAAGCACCCAAAACGCATGTGAAAACCAAGCACAATGACAATGAACAATAAACAACCAAATTACCAACAAAATCATACTCTTGTCCTAACTACCAAATAAACTCAATCTTTGACAATTAAAATCGAGAAACCCATCAAGATTACCTTCTTGCTTGAGCTCTAGTCCAAACTCTCGTTGATTTCGTAGGAATCGCCCTCCGGATGACCCGACTCAAAACCTACAACCAAAGTAAGTGTTAGAGTGGAAAAAGCTAGACTTTGAATGCTAAACTAGGGTTTTCGAATTTTGGATGAAGGGAAGGGAAAAGTATACTTTCTTACTTTAAAAGAAGGAGAAGGAGAAGAGGAGAAGAATGATGCAAAAATCGCAAGAAACCGATTAGGAAAGAGCAAGTTATGTTGATTTCAAGCTTGAAGCTTTTTAGAGGAAAAAAATGGTGTTTTATGAGGGAGGCCAAATCTGAAAATGTGAAGTGAGGAAGGAGGTGAAGGAGGGTTTTATGTGGGTTTAAAAACACAAACACAAGTTATTTGACCCATTTCCGAATATAACCCATATAACTAGTTTTTGAGACTGGATTTGCTAGAAACAAAGCCTTAAGGTTACTATACTTAAGACTTGAAATAAATATTTCCAGAATGCTTATTACTCCTTAAAAATTATAATTTATCAAAATAAGATTTAAATTTGAAAAGTAAATTATTTTCAAATAAATTCCAAGGCGGGAATTTCGCGGGTGTTACAAAAGATGTTGAAGATGATGTGTACAGGAGATGAGAGATGTATAGTTAAATTGATGTAGGGTTTCAAGTGGAAGTTTGTAGAGGAAGATGTAGAGATTTAGAGAGAGGAAGACAAAGATGCAGAGAGTTAGAGAGAGGAAGAGGAAGTTGCTGAAGATTTAGAGAGAGTGAGCGGCGGAAACAAATGAGGACATGAGACAATTGATTACGAATAAAAACCCTAAGTAAATGTGGAAGGTTCTGGATATGGGTATAAATGTGGGTGGTTAGGGGTTGAAGATGTGTTTTCATATCATTTGTTGGGTTTGTTGGGTTTGTTGGGTTAATTAGTTATTTGGGCTGAAAATTTGGAGGGAAAAGTTAAGGGCGGTGGGTTGGGTTAATATGGATTAGGTTTTTTTTTTATGTAGGATTTGTTGGAGCTAGTGTCCTCCACAGTTAGTGTTATAACGTGTATAAATCTCTTAAAGGTTCACAGGGTATACTTAGTATTATAATCAGTTGATTAACGTTTATCGATAACGGTTGGCTTGCTAGAAGTTTGACGTTATTGTGATACAGATGTCAGTGATCAACTGGTCCCTAAAAGTCACACCTAAAGGATTTGTTCTGAGAGATATGATTAAATGAAAATATAATCATATTGATGCTTTATATGACTAAAAGGTTAGTCGATGATATGACTAAGAGGTTAGTCAATGTAATGATGATACAATTATTTAATACTGATTAAACAATATTAGCTGGGACGAATTAAATGTTAATTCGTAATTAAATATAAATTGTTATATTTAATTGATGTAGTTAATATAATTATTTAATAATGATTAAATAATGTAATTAAATATAAACTGTTATCTCTAATTAGTGAATTATAAATATACGATATTTATAATAAGATAAACATTATATACAAAGAGACTGATAACCGAGAACAAGATTCACGCGGTTGGGACAAGAGGTTGTTACACGGTTGGGAGGTGTTTGAGTAGGAATCAAATACTGATTTGACAATCCTATCTTATGTCTAATTAGGTGGTTTTTAGTAGTATAGATAGAGAACAATTCCTCCTTATAAGAGGCTCTTCTACACGACTACTACATAAGAGAAATTACACGCCTAAGACTCTTGCAATACTCTCTGTAACACTCTCAAAATCTGAAGCCTTTAGGGAGGACCATCGAATTATGATAATGTAACTAATTATAATTAACGATGTAAAGTGATTACATTGTCTTACAAGATATAACTACTCAAAGTAACAGCGGAAGCTAGCAAAAGAAACTGTGACGCTACAAAACTTCGTGACGACCCAACCTCCCATTCAAGCATCATCAACCAACATCGAGTTACCTGCTAAGAATCTGCTCACCATACCAATGGGTCTTCACAGTGCAAACACCACAAGCGTCAGTTACTGTATACGAAATATCGTCAGTACCAAATTAGAACAGTATAATAAATCTCAAGCATCACATGCTGATATCACCCATCACTGGTGTCACTGTCACATAAACCAAGTGGCGGCCTTTAGCCCCACACCAATTCTCCCACTTACCGCAGCAAGCAGATACCTAGACCATTAATGTGCACATCCTCTCCGAGGTGGGTCCCACTGATACCGTCGTTTTAGTACCAAAAATAAATACCTAAGTACTACTAACAGAAGTCAGCGGTAAGTAGGGTCGATCTCCAAAGGGAGGCAAAGTTGCTAATTATCTGTTCAAATTGGTCCGTCTGAATGTCACAAAATGGGGGTTTTAAATTATTTCAACTAAACTACGAAAAGAAACGGGAAAGATATCAAATAATTCAGAGAAAAGGGATATGCTAGGAATTCGGGTCACTGTGTCATCAGCACTATCGGTATAACTAGGTCGATCAGATTATTGGTAGGAAGGGCTAGGTTATTACAGTCACGTCTCTAACCCGACTATACCTTCCGGTCTTAAGTCGCCCTAAGGTCATTTCTGCTTGACTTCCGCCCTCACAGAAACTAATTATTATTGCTAAGCAAGCCTTACCCTTCCAATCTTCCGATCTAGGTCGGGGTTTAACTAAACGAATGGTCTCCTGCGTATACTCATTCAACCAAACATCATATAAATTGCTTAACAACAATTCCTACCGCAAAACTACCCAACCCGGCTATAACCTATCATACATATCACACAGTTTCCCTCATTTCGACATATAAACGATTTAGCTACTCATATCGTGATTATAAACGGATACAAATACAATAAGCGTGCTAATGATTGACATGTTATGAAAATATGAAAACAGTGATAAAATCAGGGATATAAAACCGAGACAAGCGAAGTACAAGGGCACGATTACCGAGACATAAACGAGAACAGGGATATGGAGTTCGAAGTAGAAAACGAGAATGAAAGCAGAATGATTACAGAGTATATGAAAACAGTAGTGAAACAAGAACATAAAGATTAAGATTAAGAGAGAAAGAATGATTACAATCAAGTAGAATCCGGCGTAAGAACGGTAACGAAACGCGATAATAATCCTTGAGAAGAAAGAAGAAAAACTAAAATTATTGAGTAAGAAATATTGTGACGGCTGACAAGAAGGGTTCTGAAAAAAGAAAGATAGATAACCTAAAAGAACTCACAAACGAGTTCTTATATAAGACACAAAAGAAAAACTGACAAAAAGCTCTCAAGAAAATGAAAAGTCACCGCCAAGGCTCTCAATCGAGAAGAAAAAACTCTCGATCGAGAACAATGGGTATCAAAAGCTCTCGATCGAGAACAATGAGTATGAAAAGCTCTCGATCGAGAACAATAAATACCAAAAGCTCTCGATCTAGGAGATTAGGAACAAAAACCTCTCGATCGAGGAGTTTAAGAACCAAAAGCTCTCGATCGAGCAAAAGTAGCTCTCGATCGAGCAAAATAACCTCTCGATCGAGCACTTCTCAGCGTGTATTTCCTGCACTGCGCACTGAACTTCAAATGGCTGCCATTTCTTGATTACTGGCTCAAATCAAGCGTTCTTGGTGGCGTTGGAAAGCTAAGAGGATAAAATTTCATCTCCAATTGGAATAACTTGATTATCTATTGTATAACTCGAGATATGGCTCGCCAAAGTAGGCAATAGCAAATTGAAGTTGTTCTTTCGCTTGATAGACTTTTGTTGCTCCTTTGCGCATCTCAAAATGGTAGTAGCAAGCTCCGAATCAACTCTTCTCCTAAATGTATGCATGAGGACATGCTTTAGGCCCAATTATGATCTTCTTCGGCTCATATCTGCAAAAAAGCAAAACAAACCAAAGTAGACTATTCGGGGGATATTTGTAGCAAAATACTACGGAATAAGCATAGAAATGTGTGATAATAAGGCCTAAAAGGTCTATCTAAAATGCACACATTAAACTTCCCCAAACCAAACCTTTGCTTGCCCTCAAGCAAACTCATACAACTAACTAAGACTAAACAGATAGGAGTAAAACATGGACAAGCTGAAAACTGTTAACTTAAACCGTTTACTGCACCTGAATCACTCCTAATAGCTCAATATCCTAAGCAAACGAATTTATACATATTTCAAATAAATGTTGAACTTTTGACCTTGCAAGACTTTCAAAATTGGACTCTCCCGGGTCACTGTAAAACCCCTCGCGAAAGCGGAAAATAAAATCATACAAAGTACTAAAAATGCAGCGGAATTACAACTTTTTAACATAAACATGCGAGGTGAATTAAAACTGAAAACTGAAACTGATATCAACAGAATAGATAAGTATAACAGTTCTAAGTACTGACGCAAAATATACACAACAGCCTGGGATGGAACATCCCTACAGGCACTCAAAAGAAACAACAATATCAAAACTAGAGTCTAGCTATCGTAAAGTGTAAGTCATAAGATGACAAGCGGATCATCACTCACTAGCTCTCAGCAACCCCTGCCAACCTGCATGTACCTACATACATGTAAACATGTACGCCACAATTAGTGGGGAGTGACTAGAGTTCTCCTAGCCACCTTTTGTAACGACACGTAACATAACATTACAAACAGAATACTCCAACATATATAAACATGTGAAGCATACAATATCTCAATAACTGAAACACGTATCATCATGCAATTACTAACGCAAGGCTCTCAACCAACTTCGGAAACTATTTGGAGGGAGAGCCGGTTTTCCTTCCGGTTGCCCGGCCGGGGGGTCTTTCAGTCCAACCCATTTACGAAACTGACTAAAGAGTCACCCAATGCCTTGGATGAACAATATCAAAGTCAAAGTATCATACTCATCAATATCAACGTCGATATCTGACACTGTACCAACTCTAGGCAAGCAGATAAAACTCAGCAAGTATAAGGTTCAGCGGTCAACTTAAGACATAACCTAAATACCAATCATTCAGCAAGTATAAAGGTTCAGCGGTCAACTTAAGACATAACCTAAATACCAAAATCACAAGCAAGGACTCAGAGGCCAACTTAAGGCATAGACCTGCCAATCAACAAGACACTAGACTCAAAGGCGACATCACAATGCATGGACTAGCATCCAAACGTAAAGGACTCAGAGGCCAACTTAAGACATATCCCTTCACTGCATCACAAGACACTAGACTCAGAGGCCAGCTTAAGGCATGTCCTAGCATCAACATCTGTACTCCGGGCAAGGTGTCAGTACCTTAGCTACCCCGTTGTGCAGCTACTCTACTCGTCAGACTCAGAGGCCAACTTAAGGCATGTTCCAACGCGATCACAAATAAACATGTCTGGGCGCAGAGGCCGGCCTAAGGCATATCCCAGACACGACAACCATACACATATAGGGCTCAGAGGCCAACTTAAGGCATATCCCCATATATGACAACAAGCTCACGTATTAAGCTCAGAGCCCAGCTTAAGGCATACCTTAATACGCATCAAAACAATATCATCCAAAGATAGCAACTAGTCTATAGTTCTAATCACTTATACTTCTAATAAACATTTAATTGATCCCGGGAACTAAGTTGAGGGAGAGCCGGTTTCCCTTTCGGTTACCCGACGGGGGGTCTCTATCCTCTCTCCATTCCCGAACCCAATATAATGTCGCCCATCCTTCGGGGACCTCAAACACACATAACAGGTACACGGAACAAATCTCAAACAAAACCGAATAATCGTTTGAAAGTTATGATCAAACAATGAGAGCAGGGGCTCTCAGCCGGTCCAGGACCGTCTGCCGGTCCACCGGCTGGGAGTCCCTTCCCATGCTATTGCAAATTCTAAAAAACAATGATAAGAGGCTCTCAGCCGGTGGACCGTCCGCCAGCCAGCCAGCTGGGAGTCCCTTCCCATAAGCCCTTTTAAAACTTAAAACTACCAGGAGAGGCTCTCAGCCGGTGGACCGTCTGCCGGTCAGCCGGCTGGGAGTCCCTCCCCAAGCCTTTACAAAAATTCTCAAAAACACCAAGAGGGATTCTGAGCCGGTCGACCGGCGGCCGACCTACGGCTCAGAATTCATTCCCCAAATTTCAGAGCATTCAAAAATACAACACCAACTCTGAGCCGACCGACCGACTGCCGGTCAGCCTACCGGCTCAGAGCCCCTGCACGAAAAATTCGACATTCCTATGATACTCAAATCTTCACAAATCGACTCCAAACTTCTAAAATCGCAACATCCAAAGATTACCCAGCATATACAAGTACCAAATATACCAAAAGCAAGTATTAAACAACACAATAAAGCCTCAACAAAATCAACCTTTGTATTCGTCTTAAGCCTTAAATTTCTGAAATTCAATATCAAAGCATATATTACATAATCAAAGCATGTGAAGGTCTTTTTTATGTAATCCTAGCATGATACTAAGTCTCAACAACAATCACAACATGAAAAATCAGAAACTAAAACCATCTTGAACAAGAAAAGTGATAATATCACAAATAAGGCCGAGTTTCTCTTAATTGTCACCTCTTAAGCGATTTTGATCAAAGCTCCTCCTCAATAATGAAGCTATCCACGTTAGGGTCTTCTAAGCCTTCACCTACAACAAGAAAAACGGATTGAAGGGACTAAAAACGGATTTCTACCAAAACAGCCACTTTTTCGAGTTAAAGGAAATGGAAATTGAAAGTGATAGATGTCTTGCAAATTTCATGAGGATTTCAGAAATGTAAAAATTACCTTGATTCGGAAATCAGATGATGACAGAAATTGGATTTTAAGATGGATGATTTAAGGAGAAAAATGAGAAATGAAGAAGCTGAGTTCTTGTTTTTGTGAAATGAATTGTGTCGAAATTCACTAAGGGTTGAAGGGTTTATGTTGTCCTTTCCCGTTTAAATGAAAACGGGTTTGGAAAATGAACGGGTTTTATGGTACGGACATAAGCTTGCCAAGTTGTATTCGTCTTAAGGACTTAAGGTTCTTAAGACGGATCTTTACGATTTATTAAAAATACTTTCCCAATAAATAATAAAATATTATTTTATTCCGTGAAAATAATTTAAAACCTTAAAATATATTTTACGAAAATACGGGATGTTACAATCACCCCAACTTCAAAAAGTTTCGTCCTCGAAACTCGAACGAAGATAACTTCTAGATAACTATACCTCAATCGAAAAGGGAAGGATGCGTAGCAGGCATCGATGCCTCGGTCTCCCATGTCTGCTCCTCAACATCACCGCAACGCCAAAGAATCTTCACTAAGGGCACCACCTTGCTCCTAAGCTTCATGTCCTCACGGTCTAGAATCTTCACGGGACGCTCCTCAAAAGCAATACTCGGCTCTAGGTTCTCGATCTCTCTATGAAGCACATGACTCGGGTCACTAACATACTTGCGGAGCTGAGAAACATGAAAGACACTATGAACCTTGCCCAAACTAGGAGGCAAGTCCAAACGGTAAGCAGTAGCACCAATCCTCTTCACGATCTCAAACGGCCCAATAAACTTAGGGCTCAGCTTGCCCTTAACGCCAAACCTCTTGACGCCCTTCATCGGTGAGACTCTCAGGAAAACTCTGTCATCTACCTCAAACTCGAGAGGTCTACGACGGACATCTGCATAGGATTTCTGCCGATCCTGTGCGGCCTTCATCCTACCTCTGATATGCTGGACGTGATCAATCGTCACAGCTAACTGGTCTGGTCCTAGGTCGTGCACGTCGCTTGCCTGATCCCAACAGATCGGGCTACGGCACTTCCTACCATAGAGCGCCTCATACGGAGCCATACCAATAGATGAGTGAAAGCTGTTGTTGTAGGAAAACTCAACTAACGGTAGACACTGTTCCCACGAACTCTGGAAATCAAGTGCACAAGCACGGAGCAAGTTTTCTAATGTCTGAATAGTCCTCTCAGACTGTCCATCCGTCGCGGCATGAAATGTTGTACTCATCAGTAGACGGCTACCCATAGCCTCCTGTAGAGCCTTCCACAATCTAGGACAGAAACGAGGATCCTGATCAGAAACGATCTCTCTCGGGACACCATGGTAACGGACGATCTCGGCAATATAAGCTCGGGCTAAGCGGTCCATATCCCACGTCTCGCGGATAGGCACAAATCTGGCACACTTAGTTAACCTATCAACCACAACCCAAATCGCATCCTTGCCTCCAACTATCTTAGGCAATGCCGTAACGAAGTCCATCGAAATGCACTCCCACTTCCACTGAGGAACGTGGAGCGGCTGTAACAAACCACCTGGCCTCCTATGCTCTATCTTGACTTGTTGACAAGTCAACCACCTACTCACGTAATCCAAAATGTTCTTCTTCATCCCGCGCCACCAAAATATAAGTCTCAAGTCCTTGTGCATCTTCTCGCCACCCGGATGAACTGAATAAGGCGTCAGGTGAGCCTCATCTAAAACCCTATTCCTCAAATCCGGCACATCTGGAACACAGCTCTTACCTCGGAACCGAAGAAAACCATCAGAACCAATCACAAAGTTTGGTGCATCACCACTCGCAATCTTGGCCTCGAACTTCTGGAAAGCAGCATCTGTAGGCAAACCCTTGCGAATCTTCCAATATAATGTCGGCTCGGCAGTCATAGCAGATAACCAATCAAAACCACTACCAACATCTCTAATCTCAACTTTCGGAACTCGGAACAAAGCTTCTCAGGTAGAACACGCATACCACTAATCGAATGAGAAGTCTTGCGGCTAAGCGCATCAGCGACCACATTGGCCTTACCCTCATGATACAATAACTCAATGTCGTAATCCTTAACCAACTCTAGCCATCGACGCTGTCGCATATTGAGGTCCTTCTGGGTGAAAATGTACTTTAGAGTCTTATGATCCGTGAAAATGCGACAATGAGATCCAATCAAGTAATGACGCCACATCTTCAGGGCGTGAACAACCGCAGCTAACTCCAGGTCATGCGTCGGATAGTTCACCTCGTGAACTCGAAGCTGTCTCGAAGAATAAGAAATCACCTTACCACTCTGCATCAGCACACATCCAAGCCCTAACATCGAAGCATCGCAGTAAACATCAAAGTCAACCCCAATCTCTGGCAAAGCAAGTAATGGAGCAGAAGTCAACCTGGTCTTCAATTCCTAAAATGAGTTCTCACACTTATCTGTCCAAACAAACTTAGCATCTTTCTTCAATAACTGAGTCATCGGACGAGCCAACCTAGAGAAATCCTCAACAAATCTACGATAGTAACCAGCCAAACCATGGAAACTACGAATCTCTCCCACATCTTTGGGACTCTCCCAATCAACAACAGCCTCAATCATTACGGGATCAACCATAACTCCCTCACTAGATATCACATGACCAAGAAATGCAACCTTAGATAGCCAAAACTCACACATAGAGAACTTCGCGAACCACTTCTGTCGACGTAAAATCCCAAGAATCAATCGAAGATGTTCGGCATGCTCAACATCAGTCTTCGAGTAAATGAGGATATCATCTATAAACACCACAACACAAGTGTGTAAGAGCTAACTGAACGTCATGTTCATCTGATCCATGAAGATAGCAGGAGCATTCGTCAAACCAAAAGGCATGACAACAAACTCAAAGCGCCCATATCTAGTACGGAAAGCAGTCTTCGCAATATCAGCCTCTCTCACTGGAATCTGATGATAACCGGAACGAAGGTCAATCTTCGAAAATCTGGAAGCACCTCTAAGCTGATCAAATAAATCATCAATCCTAGGCAAAGGATATCTGTTCTTCACGGTGACTCTGTTCAATTCTCTGTAATCAATGCAAAGTCTCATGGAACCATCTTTCTTCTTGACAAATAAAACTGGAGCACCCCAAGGAGAAGCAGTCGGTCTAATGAACCCTTTCCCGATCATCTCTTCTAATTGTTGCTTCAACTCTTTCAACTCAGGTGGAGCCATACGGTAGGGAGCCTTAGATATAGGTCCGGTACCTGGAACAAGCTCAATAGTAAACTCCACATCTCTCTCTGGCGGTATCCCTGGCAATTCCTCTGGGAAAACATCTGGAAACTCACGAACAATAGCTACATCCTCAAGCTTCGGTAGCGATGGCTTTGCAGATGAAACAACACACAAGAAGGCTTGGCAACCCTTCCTAAGAAGATGAGAAGCTTTCATCGAAGAAATAACACGAACACCCTTTTTAGGGCGAGTTCCCCTATAGGAAACACGAACTCCTGAAGAACTCCTCAAGCATATTTTCTGGTCGCGACACTCGAAGAGAGCATGGTATCGCGATAACCAATCCATACCGAGGATAATGTCAAATTCCTCGAGAGGAAATCTCAGTAAGTCCGCTGGAAATGTGGCCTGACCAATAATAATCGGAACATCCCTATGGGACGAAGAGCAAGAAAACACGTCTCCCGAAGGTAAGGAAATGGAAGTCTCCTCAACCAAGGAAGACTCAAGAGCTAAACGGTCTGCGAACTGAGTCGATATAAATGATAGAGAAGCTCCAGTATCAAACAGAATAAGGCACTCAGCGCCAAGTAGAAAAAAGATACCAGCCACTATGTCCGGATCAGCCTCAGCCTCAGCTCTAGTCATCACGAAGATCTTCCCCTTAGTCTTTCCTCCCCTAGTAGCTGCAGCAGCAGTGGCAGCCTTGCCAAGTGCGGTGGTTCTTCTCGGGACACTCATACGACTTATGCCCAAATCAATTGCAGGTATAACACTTGAAAGCATTCTTGAAACAGTCAAAACCCGGATGAGATGGTTTACCACAACGGTGGCAAACACTGGAAGCAGTATCAGTGTGGAAAGTGGTCTTAGCAACCGGAGCAGAAAACCTCTCAAACCGCTTCTTCAGAGAAGAAGGAGAAGAAGTGGATGGAACAAATGGTCTCTTCCCTTGGTAAATGGATCTCTGGTGCGAAGAAACACCGGAAGTAGCAGCTCGGGTCTCAGCATCTTTGGCAAGAATGGAACTCTCGGCCTAAATAGCATCATCATAAAACTCAACGAAAGAAGTCGAGTCACGGCAGACCATGCTCTCAATGCGCGGCCCCAACCTCCCCCGATAGAAGTAAACTCTCTCAACCTCATCCCTAACAAACTTCGAAGCGAACTGTGCAAGCTGGTTAAATTTGTCGGTGTACTCCTGAACGGACATCTTTCCCTGCTTCAAGTCCATCAACTCCTTAAGCCTCTACGATCTAAGCTCCTTACGATAAAATCTCGTCTCGAGCTTATCCTTAAAAGCCTCCCAGTCAAATAAAGGATCAAGAACGAAAGTCGGTCCGGTCAATGCCCACCATCTATCGGCCTCTAAGGTCAAAAAGTGAGTGGCTTGCCGAACTCTATCCTCTTTGCCAACCGAGTACATGGTGAAGCTCTTTTCCATCTCACGGAACCACTCAGTAAGAGCTACCGGATCAACCTCGCCTCCATAAGTCTTCACGTGGCTCCTGGACATCTGTGATGCTATCCAAGAGAAGCTACCAGGCCGATTGGCCTCATTGCCTGGCGGTGGAGGAGGCGGAACAGTCTCTGCCTGCTGTCTCTGGTTCTCAAGCAACTGATGAAGTGCTTGCATTATAGTGTTCTCAGCAGCTGTGGTTCTCACCATCCTTCAAAAGAAAAGCAAATGTTAACTTAGCAATTAGCAATCACAAATAGACTACAATATAAATCCTTAGATCTACCCCATCTCTCATTCATTATTTGTTTATATGGTCAAGTTAAGGTTGGGGGTCACATGAGTGCGTCGGGAGCAATAATGCTCTGATACCAACTGTAAAACCCCTCCTGAAAGCGGAAAATAAAATCATACAAAGTACTAAAAATGCAGCGGAATTAAAACTTTTTAACATAACTAACATGCGAGGTGAATTAAAACTGAAAACTGAAACTGATATAAAAAGAATAGATAAGTATAACAATTCTAAGTACTGACGCAAAATATATACAACAACCTGGGATGGAACATCCCTAAAGGCACTCAAAAGAAACAACAGTATCAAAACTAGAGTCTAGCTATCGTAAAGTGTAAGTCATAAGATGATAAGCGGATCATCACTCGCTAGCTCCCAGCAACCCCTGCCAACCTGCATATACCTACATACATGTAAACATGTATGCCACAATCAGTGGGGAGTGACTAGAGTTTTCCTAGCCACCTTTTGAAACGACACGTAACATAACAATACAAACAGAATACTCCAACATATATAAACATGTGAAGCATACAATATCTCAATAAGTGAAACTCATATCATCATGCAAATACTAACGCAAGGCTCTTAACCAACTTCGGAAACTATTTGGAGGGAGAGCCGGTTTCCCTTCCGGTTGCCCGGCCGGGGGGTCTTTCAGTCCAAACCATTTACGAAACTGACTAAAGAGTCACCCAATGCCTTGGATGAACAATATCAAAGTCAAAGTATCATACTCATCAATATCAACATCGATATCTGACACTGTACCAACTCTAGGCAAGCAGATAAAACTCAGCAAGTATAAGGTTCAGCGGTCAACTTAGGACATAACCTAAATACCAATCATTCAGCAAGTATAAAGGTTCAGCGGTCAACTTAAGACATAACCTAAATACCAAAATCACAAGCAAGGACTCAGAGGTCAACTTAAGGCATAGACTTGCCAATCAACAAGACAGTAGACTCAGAGGCGACATCACAACGCATGGACTAGCATCCAAAAGTAAAGGACTCAGAGGCCAACTTAAGGCATGTCCCTTCACTGCATCACAAGACACTAGACTCAGAGGCCAGCTTAAGGCATGTCCTTGCATCAACATATGCACTCCGGGCAAGGTGTCAGTACCTTAGCTACCCCGTTGTGTAGCTGCTCTACTCGTCAGACTCAGAGGCCAACTTAAGCCATGTTCCAACGCGATCACAAAAAAACATATCTGGGCGCAGAGGCCAGCCTAAGGCATATCCCAGACACGACAACCATACACATATAGGGCTCAGAGGCCAACTTAAGGCATATCCCCGTATATGACAACAAGCTCACGTATTAAGCTCAAAGGCCAGCTTAAGGCATACCTTAATACGCATCAATACAATATCATCCAAAGATAGCAACTAGTCTATAGTTCTAATCTCTTATACTTCTAATCAACACTTAATTGATCCCGGGAACTAAGTTGAGGGAGAGCCGGTTTCCCTTTAGGTTACCCGACCGGGGGGTCTCTATCCTCTCTCCATTCCCGAACCCAATATAGTGTCGCCCATCCTCCGGGGACCTCAAACACACATAACAGGTACACGGAACAAATGTCAAACGAAACCGAATAACCATTTGAAAGTTATGATCAAACAATGAGAACAGGGGCTCTCAGCCGGTCCGGGACCGTCTGCCGGTCCACCGGCTGCGAGTCCCTTCCCATGCCATTGCAAATTCTGAAAAACAATGAGAAGAGGCTCTCAGCCGGTGGACCGTCCGCCGGCCAGCCGGCTAGGAGTCCCTTCCCATAAGCCCTTTTAAAACTTAAAACTACCAGGAGAGGCTCTCAGCCGGTGGACCGTCTGCCGGTCAGCCGGCTGGGATTCCCTCCCCAAGCCTTTACGAAAATTCTCAAAAACACCAAGAGGGATTCTGAGCCGGTCGACCGGCGGCCGACCTACCGGCTTAGAATTCCTTCCCCAAATTTCAGAGCATTCAAAAATACAACCCCGACTCTGAGCCGGCCGACTGGCTGCCGGTCAGCCTACCTGCTCAGAGCCCCTGCACGAAAAATTCGACATTCCTATGATACTCAAATCTTCACAAATCAACTCCAAACTTCTAAAATCGCCAACATCCAAAGATTACCCAGCATATACAAGTCCCAAATATACCAAAAGCAAGTATTAAACAACACAATAAAGCCTCAACAAAATCATCCTTTGTATTCGTCTTAAGCCTTAAATTTATGAAATTCAACATCAAAGCATATATAACATAATCAAAGCATGTGAAGGTCTTTCTTATGTAATCCTAGCATGATACTAAGTCTCAACAACAATCACAACATGAAAAATCACAAATTAAAACCATCTTAAACAAGAAAAGTGCTAATATCACAAATAACGCGAGTTTCTCTTAATTGTCACCTCTTAATCGATTTTGATCAAAGCTCCTCCTCAATAATGAAGCTATCCACGTTAGGGTCTTCTAAGCCTTCACCTACAACAAGAAAAACGGATTTAAGGGACTAAAAACGGATTTCTACCAAAACAGCCACTTTTTCGAGTTAAAGGAAAAGGAAATTGAAAGTGATAGATGTCTTGTAAATTTCATGAGGATTTCAGAAATGTAAAAATTACCTTGATTCGGAAATCGGATGATGACTGAGATTCGATTTTAAGATGGAGGTTTTAAGGAGAAAAATGAGAAATGAAGAAGCTGAGTTCTTATTTTTGTGAAATGAATTGTGTCGACATTCACTAAGGGTTGAAGGGTTTATGTTGTCCTTTCCCGTTTAAATGAAAACGGGTTTGGAAAATGAACGGGTTTTATGGTACGGACTTAAGCATGCCAAGTTGTATTCGTCTTAAGGACTTAAGGTTCTTAAGACGGATCTTTACGACTTATTAAAAATACTTTCCCAATAAATAATAAAATATTATTTTATTCCGTGAAAATAATTTAAAACCTTAAAATATATATTACGAAAATACGGGATGTTACATCATTCTTCTCTCATCAAAGCAAATGGTGAGACGTTAAACGTAAAAGAGGAGAAGAAAATATAGCCTCTCAGCTAGACTACGACCAACAAATCATGCATGCTAGACTAGTATGAATAATGATTTCAAGCACGGTACACACGCACAACCACCTTCAATGTCCATTACATGCCGAACTTTTGCAAATTTGGGAAAGTGAGGTTAAGTGGGACAGAAGGGGCAAGACATGTATGGAAATGTGGGGTTAAAGCCAAGCTAGAACCTAACAAATCATCAGAAAACATATCCCGATCTTCCAACTCAAAAATAAACTCATGCCCTCTTTTTTTTGACTAGGCATACACATCACTCATCCCAAATATTTTCCAACCGAAATATTCTTTTTTTTTCGTTTGATTTTTCTTTTTTCTTTTGTTTTTCATTTTTCACTTTTTTCTCTTTCTTGTTTTTTCTCGGTTGTTGGTCAAATATTTCCATTTCTCTCGATCGACCAAAATACCATTCGATCGAGGACTATTTCTTTCCAAGATTCTCGATCGAGCAAGAAAAGCTCTCGATCAAGCACATTAAGCATACAAAACCTCTCTATCGAGCTATAAAGCTCTCGATCGAGCATAACACAACCTTACTTTCTCCATTTCCCCTTTGCACGCACTCCAATACATCAGAAAACGAGCCACAACTGATACAATGAGTAAATTTCCTTCAGTACTACCTAACTCGGCACAATGGTAGGCTAAGTTTGGGATGTAGTTAAGGGCAAAAGGCAGTTATGGCTTAATGTGGAGTTAAATGGGCAAAATGAGAAAGGGGGTGATGCAAAAGTCCCCTAACGTGTAATTCCGACCTCTAACCAATGCGTGTAGGCAATAAGAAATCAAAACTCACACACATGCAAAACATGAAATGCAGGGAGTACTACTCACAATACTAAAATAACCGGTCATCGATGTCACCAGTTTAAGTCTCTAAAGCTCACAAAGTTATTGTAGTTTGCCGAAATTTCCAGTCAAGTCTACTAGTTCAACAAGTTTTGAAACATAATTCGGGATATTGCTATGGAAATTGCTAAAAGACGTGAAACAGTGCAATGCTTAAGCATACAACAATTTTCAGCAATGAAACACTCCGATCTGACTCGACCTAATATGCAAAAATAAACCTATTTTTTTTTTGAATTTTTCGATTTTTGGAAATAAAACAACAATGCATGGAAAATTGAAACGTGCAAACAAAAATGTAGTAAAACAAAATGCAGACACAGATATGGATGCAAAACCTCCCCAAACCAAATCGTACAATGTCCCCATTGTACAAAGTAAAGGAAAAGAAATGCAAACTAAAGAGAAAGAGTTGCGAACTTACATAAGTGCACGCACTACGGACCTCCCCAAACCGAACCAGAAATGGGAGGTTGCAATCGAAGCATAAAAGTCGGCAGAAAAATCCTCACATCATTTGATACAAGAGCAGCATCTCGATTGAGAAGAAGAAGATCTCGATCGAGCAATTTATCCTTTGATTTCCCTAGATCGAATCATGGGATCACTCGATTGAGGAGCCTGAGCCACAAATCTTCTCTATCGAAACCTAAGGTTGCTCGATCGAGCATTCTGGCTTGCAAATATTCTCGATCGAATTGTGATGCTACTCGATCGAGATCATTACCTGCAATTACGCAACAACAGATACATAATACTACCCAAAAAGCGAGTTCAAAGTCTATTGCCGAGTACGATTATTACAACACACAAAAATAGGAAAGAGCTAATTGTTCCAAAACAGAAATAAATTAAAAAGCTTCACACTCCGGGTTGCCTCCCGGTAGCGCTAGATTAAACGGTCCCACTCGACCAACTTCATTATTATTCAACTCCACAAATTAACGGCCCTCTATGAGGCTTCTGACTGAACGCGGTAACTTCAGCTATTGTCAAGTCAACTTCCGGCCTCCACAACTTGGCAACTGAAAACTGAGAACTCCTCAAAGCGCCCGGCTCCCAATGTAATACTCCGTATTTTCTATTTCGTTTAATTAATAAATTAATATTTATTTGTATGACGACGAGTTTAAAGCGAGAACTAATTGGTGAATGAGGTGCCTTATGCGTTCGTGTTTTGAGTCGTGAATGCGAATACTTAACAAAACCGTATTTGATTCATGTTAATTGTGTCTTGGGATGCGTGAAGGGCTAGACCCATAACCGTATAACTATGTCAATGGGCCTAGGGTTGCGTGCAAACCACAGCCCATACACGACTTTTGCATCTGAAATCAGAAAATTCAGAAAGACACTCCCAGCCGCCTTATTTATACACCAAGTAAGACCTTATTTTGACCTATCATCACAAAACAACACACCCACACTATTGCCGCTGTGTCAGAGATCTAAGAGGAGGGTTCACAGGGTGCTTAAGGGTTGTCGACCATGGTTCGTTTTAATCTGAAAGGTAGTACACTCACCAACGTTCTTTCAATTCGCTGGTTTTCTACCCTTTTCAATTTGTAATTTCAGTCTTAGAAATCATGTTATAGTTCAGGTAATTTACGTAATGACCATCTAGGTTGTATGATAGTCGTATGTTGACCCTTTTAGAGTCGTCGTTGACCACCTAGGACCACCAACAAGGGGCTGTTTATCGACTGTTCAGATGCACGAATTTATTTCAGGAACAGAGTGTGTAACATGTATTTTTATGTCTGATTTCGAATGTGTTTCTGTGTACGGTTGTTAAGGATATTGGAGTAAATCGTTAGAGGGTGGTATGAGGTTTGTCTTGAGGGATATCACGGTGGTTCGTGGCTGTCGCGTTTCTGTTTAAGTCGAGTTTCGTTGTGGGTAGTAAACTGTGAGATAGAATGCAGTGGTGGTGTTGTCGTATTTGGGACGGTTGTCTGGCCTCGTGGGTGGTGGTCGGTGGCTGCTGACTCCTCCCCTGGAACCACCGTGACTCAGAGGCGAGCCTGTTGGTGCCAGTGGGGAAGCCAGGAGCCGTCGGTAGTGCAGGGACTGGCGGTAAGGGGGTGGTCAGGCTGTTCTAGTTTCCTTTTATTTGGCTGTTATACTTTGTTTTCATGATATGTTGAATTTGATTGTGTACTTAATATTATTCAATTAGGGTGTTTAATCATGGTCATGACAATTATTAATTTTGGGTGTGATATTATTATTAATAATATTATCTTTAGGATACATCTTTATTTTATTATTTTTGTCATGAGTAATTAGAATTGTACCAATTATTATTATTGTTAATGTCTTAGTTTTAGTAGTGTAATTATTATTATTGTTATGAGTTATTATTGTATAAGAATTTGTTATTGTTATTATTGTTATCATTTTATTGATGAGTATTGTGATATTCGATTAATTGATCGTGTGGTATTTTTAGTAAGTCTAAAAATAGTAAGATATATTTGGTTAATGATAATTGTATGTTATGGGCATGCTTATATGTGGATATGTTCACAATGTGTTATAAATGAATAAATTAGGAACATGATCAAGTAATTTTAGTAGCGTTTGTTTATGTGAGTTGAATTTGATACGAGTAATAATTATAGGAACAGATTTCGAGGAAGAACATTATTAGACGGTGATTGCTTGTCCAGACTTGCTATTCCAGGTAGGATACACTGGTACCATGTTCTTTGATTAGTTATGAATGTATGTGGTTATTGCATGTTATGGATGCAAGTATGATTTGTATAAGCATGATATCCTATGGTTAGTTATATTGGTATTGCATTCATGAGCATGCATATGCATTGGATATTGAAAAAGTTTTGGATCAGATGTTGATCCGATATAAAGCCCAGGGTGGTTCTGCAGACCAGGCCTGGTGTCTTATCAGCTGTTGAGCTGGTGTTCGGTGACGACCGATTATAGTCTGCTGGGAGGTTCGGTATGGCTTGGTGCAAGGGTATGAGAATGAGATTTTGAATGAGCTCGAGCATGTCATAAGCATTTGCATATTATTACATTGTTGCATTTTATATTGTCGTGTTATCCTACTCAACCGCGAGGTTGATAGTGTATTCGTGTTCACCTACAATGATCCGGAATGGGGAGTAGATCTTTCAGGTCAGAGACAGGTGGACTAGGACTGGGCATGGAGGAGAGACATGGACTGGACCTACCTAGCTTTAGATCACTTAGTCTCTTCTATAGTTCTTCACTTGTTATATCAGTTGTTTCGAAACTTTTGTTGTACCTTGTCTTGTAACAGTTACAGTTTAATCATTTATAAATTTAAAGTACTGTGTTCCTTCACTATGATTATCTACTACCCTGGTTATCCAGGACGGTAACAGTCTTATTTACTCTAGAAGTCCTAGTTCAGGCTCCTAGGTAAATGGGGTTGTTACAAAGTGGTATCAGAGAGAACGATCCTCAGGCTTAAAACAAAATGGAAATAATAAACATAGGAGTGTCTAAATAAAATGAACCTCAGTCTAGTAACTGTTAGGAGCCCCATAGGAGTTGGGATGAGTTAGGGGTCCCCTCAAACCAAGCCACTGGCCCTTTCAGTCTAACCTGGTTACCTTGAGAATTGAAGAGTGTGGATAGTTTGGAACAAAGAAAGACCCAAGGCAGATTTATATATATATATATATATGTATATGTATATGTATATATATATATATATGTATATATATATATGTAATATATGTATATGTATATATATATATATGTATATGTATATATATATATATATATGTATATGTATATATATATATATGTATATGTATATACATATATATATATATATACATATACATATATATATATACATATACATATATTACATATATATATATACATATATATATATATACATATACATATATATATATGTATGTTGTATTAACATTTCAGCGCCAAAGAATGAGGTAAGTTATAATGTGAAAGATGGATGAGTATATATTTACTTTGCAGCATGAAAGTGATGTTACATGATGAGTGACATGTATATACTGTTATTTCCGAGCATTGACAACATGAGTGTTATATATGAGTTTTGAATATAATATTGCTTTATGTGATGAAAAGCATGAGGTTATGTGATCCCTAAGCCTTTAGGTAGATTTATGATGTGATGAGGAGTATATTTGACAACATGCTATTAAATGCATACTGAAATTTGCAAGCTAGGAAGACATAAGATGGATAGTATAAGACCTAGGATGCTTATAATTTTGTCAATTTTGTAGTAAAATGCCTCCCAGAAGAGAACCTAACGCAGCCAACATCACTCAAGAAGAGCTGGATCGTCTGCTGGCCATGAATGTTGCACTTCTAGCAAGAATTGGGACAACTGCTCAATCTGATTCAACTAAGATGAGCAATAACATCTCCAGGCATAACCCTATCAAGTATGATGGGGAGGGGGCACCTAGTCTACTTGCTGAATGGTACCGGGAATTCGAGAGCATTTTTGAACTGTTGGATGTGCCGGAGTCAATGAAAGTAGATCAAGCCGTGTTTTATCTTAAGGGTACGGCTCGGTTGTGGTGGAACAATAACAAGGAGGAAATTAAAGCTGCTGCTGGTGAGATAGGGGCAGAGTTCGTGAGCTGGGAAGGGTTCAAGGGGATCCTAACTTCCAAGTTTGTGCCTGAGCATGTCAAGGGAAAGTTGAGGGCTGAATTTGACTCTTTTAAGATGACGGAGGGCATGACTGTGGAAGCCTACCACACCAAATTCATGCAACTGGCGGAAAATGTAGGCTATTTGGGCTACACCACTGAGATGTTAGCAGCAAGGTTCGAAAAAGGGCTGACAATCGAGATCAAAAAGAGTTTACTGGCAACCAAGCCCACAACTGTGGAAGACATATATGAGAGGGCTGGCCAGGCTGAGAGAATTGCGGACATGATTAAGGAAAAGGAGAAGGCCAAGGGCGAGAAGAGGAAGGTTGAGTCAGCGATTGAGGGCTCAGGATATAAGAAACCAAATAATCAGTATCGGTCTTTCTTCTCTAACAATGCATCCATGAGCAATGGGAATCGAGGCGAAAATCGCTCTATGTCTGGGGCAAGTGGTGCCAACCCTACATGTTTCAAGTGTGGGAAAATTGGGCATAAGCATTTCAATTGTTGGTCGGGAATGCAAAGTGCTGGGAACAGTTACCATAGAGGCAATCAGAGTGGTGGATTCAGAACACCAAATGCAAAATACTCAAACAACAACAGATCCAGAGGTAACAACTACCAGCGGAATTTCAGCAACTACAATAACCAGAACCGCTACCAAGGAAATCAGAGTAGTGGTAATGGTAATTTCCAGAAGACCCTGACAGAGGCTAGTACTCAGAGTGGAGCGGGATCTGTGAACCAGAGTGGGGCTAAGAAAAGTGGGGCTTTGTTCATGATGGGCAAGGATGCTGCAGAGGAGGATGCACATGTTGTTACTGGTATATATCCCTGTACATTCCTTTCCTACTTTCGTTTTGTTTGATTCTGGTGCATCGCACTCTTTCATATCTGTGGAGCATGCTAGAAATATAAGACTTGAGGTGTATGAAATAATAGATGATTCTGTAACAATACCATCAGGAGAGTCTATATTATGTAATAGAGTCTACAATAATGTAATGATCTAAGTGGGAGCAGTGAGTTTTGAGTCAAACTTGATAGAATTTCCCTTGGGTGGTTTTGAGGTAATTTTGGGTATGGACTGGTTGAAAAACTACAAGGCGTACATCGATTGTTACCAAGGAAAGATTACCTTGAGAGGACCTAAGGGAGTAAGAGTGTCTTACAAGGGGTACTCCGTGAAGCCTAAGCTGAGGTTGATCACCATCAATGCCCTGAAGTCGTGTCTGAAGAGGGGTGATGAGATGCTGTTGTGCCACGTGAGAGATTTGACTGCAGAAAAACCCCAAGCCAGTGAGATCGATGTTGTAAGAGATTTTGAAGACGTATTTCCAGAAGAAATTCCTGGGTTACTGTTTTGGTAAAATTTCTACCGAGTCAATTGATTGTGTTGTGAGTCAAAGTGCCAACCAATATGAAGGTTTAGGTAAAAGATAATGCAAAACAAAAATGAACAAAGAACAACACGCAAAGTTTTTGGTGACGCGGAAAAACCCGTTTAGGGAAACAACCGCGGGGGGAACGGAATCCCACCAATATTTTCACTATGATCGAAGGTTTTTCACTGTAGGGACGGATTACAAGTATTTTGCTAGAGAAGTAGGGTTTACAACGTATGAACTAGATGATTAAGTAATGACCTAGTCTCTCTTTTTATATCTGCGAATTATGCTTAACGGACTCAGTTTCTGGTGCTGAAATGTGGGAGAGAATATAGGGGAATATTCTCTTAGGGTTTTGACCCATTCCCTTTCTTTCAACAGCTCTTTTTCTGCTCTGGGCTGTGCCTGATCTGCATCTAGTCTGCGTCTAGTCTGCGTCTGATCTGCCTTTGATCTGCCTCTAGCGTTGGGCTGCGTAATTATTCATCACTGGGCCCAATAGTGAGATGTGAATTTTGGGCTAAACAATTTCCCCCAAATTTCAGCCTGATCTTGGCTTTTAATTGGGCTGGAATTTCCTTTCGTGCCTTTGA
The DNA here is from genome assembly GCA_029255685.2 of Silene conica. NCBI lineage: Eukaryota > Viridiplantae > Streptophyta > Magnoliopsida > Caryophyllales > Caryophyllaceae > Silene > Silene conica. Next base: position 27,071,405 of record CM055311.2, on the reverse strand, counting down.
ATAAGTTTCTGAGTTTAATGGAGGTAGTTGGGGTTTCGGCAACTGTTCACAGCCGCTCTTTTGTCACATCTGCCCCACTTGCCCCATCACTTCATTAACTACCTTGTCCCCCATTATTTACTCTCTTTAACCCTTCAGTTTGCCTTTTGAAATTTAACTTTCAAATTTAACCCATGTGACTCTCCTATAAATACCCCCTTTAACCGTGTACTTTATTTTACCTCTTTCAAAAAAATTTACCTTCTTTCTTGCTTCCTCTTGCTTTCTTACTTTCTCTGTTGTGAAACTCTTTTACTGCTTTCGTCTTTTTACCATGTCTGCTCCTGAATCCTCTTCTGCTACTCCTGTTGCTACTCCTGCCCCTGCTGGATCTTGTGGGTCTGTTCCTGCTTCTAAGGAGTATTCTGGCCCTTTCCCTTCACAAGGTCTACTTGCTGCGAAGCACTTGTGTGACTCTACCTTCAACGAGTCCCATGCGTCTCTCATCAAGGTTCGGTTCGGGTTTCCGGATGAAGTTGTCTACCACTTCCCCCGTGCCGGCGAGAAAGCCGACTTTGAGAGGGAGGGGTGGACTTGCTTCTACGAGTACCCCTTCCGTTTGGGTCTCAGATTTCCTTTCCCTGATTTAATTGTTGATTTCCTGAAGTTGACCAAATTGGCCATGTGCCAGATTGCTCCGCATGCATGGAGGATCTTGCTCAGCATTTGCGCCCTGAACCGTGAACGAGAGCTGAACATCGGTTTAGCCGACTTGGGGCAGTGGTTCGCCCCTCGTTCTCTGGGCCATTTCCAGTGCACCATTCGTGGTCATGATAATATGCCTTCTGCTATTGTTTTTTCCACCACTCCTGATGATAGTAAGTGGTTTAATCGTTTTATTTTTGTCAAGATCGACACTCTTCCTACCTCCCCAGACTATATCTTTGCCAACTGGCAGTCCGTGGAAGGTACTACCTCTGCTCTGGTGTTGGTTTTGCCAGATTACTTTGCTGTTGGTTTCATGCTGATGGTTTTTATTGGCTTCTGCAGGGCATAGCTTGGCTAAGTTCCCCGATGCTGTGGATCCCCCTACTTCGAAGGCCAAGCTCCTGGACCTTCCTGCCGAGGAGAGAACTTTCTCCAGGCTGGTCCGGGATTCTGCTGTTCTGGCGGTAAAGAAGGAAGGTACGGTGTTTTGATATGGCTGTTTTTCTGGGTAGGTTTTGTTTGGTTTTATACTGACTTCTGTCTTTCCAGGCAAGCCCAGAGTTGATATAAGTAGGGTGATGCAGCTGCGTAGGAAGAGGTTAGCTCCTGGGGATGCTGGATCCTCGAAGAAAAAGAAAGTGGATGTTGTTGTGGGGAGCTCTGCTGGAGCCGGGTCCCAGGCTGCCCCAATTGAAGTTGATACCGTCGATCTGGTTCAGGAGTCTGTTCCTGAGGTTCCCTTCGTTGATCCGTCTCCTCTGGTGGTGCTTCCCTCCATTCCTACTCCTGGCTTTAAGCCTATTTTGGAACAGCTACCTCGAACATTTTCTGGAGAATCTTCCTCTCCTCCTCTGCAGCTGGAGTTTCCAGGAGATTTTGGAGGTTCCCAGACCAAGCTCTGGCCTACTCTGAACTCCCTATTGTTCCCAGCTTCTGCTTCCATTCTAAAAAAGCATCCCTTCCGGGACTTGCCCAAGCGCGTCGCTGAAGTCTCCTTTGAGGTAGGTTTCTTTGTTTCTTTTTTTTTTTCTTTTCTTCTTTTTTTTTTTTAACTTGGCTCGGCGTGCTTTTAGGCTCTGGAACTGGCATTGTGCACTAAGCAGCAGAGCGAGGAGTTGCTGACGGATCTCCAGCGCATGAAGGTGGCTCATGACGCTGCTCTGGAGAGGATGGAGGAGATGAAGGCGAAGCTCAGCTCTGAGGAGGTCTTGAGGGCGAATCTGCGGCAGGCGGTTGATCGTTTTCGTCGGGAGGTGATTGCTGGCCAGGAGAAACTTAAGGCCCAGGAAGAGAAGCTCAAAGCTCAGGAGGAGGAGCTCAGGACCCTGGAGGGATCGTCCCAGGACCAGTTAGCCGCAGCTCAGTCTAAACTGGAGCGGGCTTTAGCCTCGGAGGCTGATCTGGTCCTGAAGGTGGAGGCCCTGGAGCATAAAAAGACTGGCTTGCAGAGAGCATTAATTGAGGCTGTTGCCTACACCGCTGCTGAGACCCGGGTGAAGTGTGTTCGGGAGTTCCAGGAGGGTAACCATTCTACTTGGGACTTGGCAGCTTTGGAGAAGGCCTTTGCTTCTGACTTTCCTGATGGTTTAAACATGGACCTGATTTCCGATGATGATGAGGAAGAAGGCGAGGTAGGGTTCCAGGATGCCGGAGAGGAAGTGACCTCTGACCCTACCAATGCCGATGCTGCTGCTCCTACTCCTGATGAGTAGGTTTTTCAAAGAATTTGTCTGTTGGGCCCTGATATTGGCGTTAATATTTTCTTTTGAACTTTGGATGCCCCTGCGTGGGCTTAACTTTGTAACTTTTTGCTGCTGGTCCGGGTGGACCAGTAAAAACAATTCTGCCACTGGTTCTGGTGGATCAGTGGAAATATTTTCGTTTTGAGCTGCCTCGAGCAGCTTTTAATCGTATGTCCCCGTTGTATGGGCTTTGTCTAATCTGTTGGTTTTTCTGCCGTTGTTCTGGCGTTTTTCTTTTGTACATGCATGTTTCGTTTGTATTTTGGCCATCGCTGCTTTGGTGTGCTGGCCTGGTGTTTTGTATACCCATCCCTATACTGGGGTGCCAGGCTTAACTTAGGTTCTCCTGCGATCAGTGCAGATTTCCTCTTTAGGTCAGTCCACTAGGATAGGTAAATTCTGGTCCAGAAAATAAATGATGAAAATTTTTCCTTTTAAAAGACTTAAAAGTTGAAAACGTACTAAGGTTTGAAATTACAAGACGTAAAAAATATAAAGGCAAGATATCACTCTAAACTTAGGTTTATATAAAAAATATAAAGGTAAAACAAAATTTTAAGCTGAACCAGAGTAAACTTTATACAGAGTAGAACCTGAGTCTAAGGGAGCTGCTCTGGTCTGGTGGAGGCACCTTTAGATGATATACTTTTTTAAGTGAAGTATATTCCATGATCTGGGTATCATTTCCCCTTCCATTGTCATTAGCCTGTAGGCCCCATTACCAACTATGCTTTCAACCTGGTATGGGCCCTCCCAGTTATAAGCGAACTTTCCGGCTTGTCTGTTTTTGGTGTTCTGGAACACCTTTCTCAGGACCAGATCTCCTACTTGCAGGGTTCTGATTCTGACATTCTTGTTGTAGCTCCGAGCCACCATCTGTTTGTATGAAGCCATCCTGACATAGGCACTGGTCCTGAGTTCATCAACAGTGTCCAGGCTGCTTTTCATTTCTACTCGGTTCTGGTCCTCAGTTATACTCCCGTATCTGTGGGTTGGGACTTTGATTTCAGAAGGAATTACTGCTTCTGCTCCAAATACAAGGCTGAAGGGGGTCTGACCTGTTGCTACTTTCGGAGTAGTTCTGTCAGCCCACAGGACCAGAGGAAGCTCCTCTGCCCATTTTCCTCCCATCTCTTGTAGTTTCTTTTTCATATTTTCGATAATGATCTTATTACTGGACTCAGCTTGTCCGTTGGACTGGGGATTTCTGGGGGTAGACTTTTGGAGTGATACATTCCACCCAGCACAGAATGCCTCGGTTTTCTTCCCAATGAATTGGGAACCATTGTCACATATTATTTCTGAAGGTATGCCAAATCTGGTGAATATATTACGCTTGATAAAAGAAATGACCTGTGCCTCGGTGGTCTGGGTGAATGACTCTGCTTCGATCCATTTAGAGAAGTAGTCAGTCATTGCCAACATGTACAACTTGTTTCCTGGTGCTCTGGGGAGAGGTCCCACCATATCCATTCCCCACTTCATAAAGGGCCATGGGGATATGACCGGGTGCAGGGGTTCTGCTGGTTGGTGGTTGACAGGTGCATGCCTTTGACAGGCGTCACACTTCCTTGCGTATTCCTTCGCATCTTTGCGCATTGTGGGCCAGAAGTACCCCATTCTGAGAGCTCTGTTGGACAGGCTTCTTCCCCCTGCATGATTTCCACAGTCGCCACTGTGGAGGTCATGCAAGACTGTCTGTGCCTCGGTCTGGTCCAGGCATCGCAGATATGGCCCTGCTAACGACTTCCGGAACAGGATTCCATCAATCAGTGTGAACCTGGAAGCCTTCATCCTGAAACTGCGTGCCTCTTTCTTACTGCTGGGTTGGATATCATGCTGCAACCAGTCCAGGTATGGCTTTCGCCAGTCTTGTTCTGACGCCTGGTCTAGGTTGTTGCTGCAGATAGGCAGCTCCTCCTGGCCCGAATCTGGTCCAGGAATGGCTGGTTTGAGGACATGGGTGATTGGAATACTGGCTATGTCGGCTGGTTTGAAGGTTGAGCCTAGAGTTGCCAGTGCATCTGCCTCTGCGTTCTGCTCTCTGGGTACTTGCTGGATGCAGAATTCCACGAACCTGCCGATTAGCTCTTTTGCCACGCACAAGTAGGCCGCCATTATGGGGTCTCTTGCTTCGTATGTCCCATTGATATGTTTCACAATTAGTTGTGAATCACTATATACATTAACATGGTTGATTCCCAAGTCCAAGGCTAGTTGCAGTCCCAGGACTAGGGCTTCATACTCAGCCACATTATTTGTGGTCTTGAACTCACATCGGACTGCTTGGGCAATTAGATCCCCTTCTGGTGATCGGAGGATCAACCCAACTCCAGATCCTCTGGCGTTTGAAGCTCCATCTACTCGTAACTCCCAGGTGCCTGGTTTGGCACCCTGGTGTAGGTGCAGGATTTCCTGCTCTGCTTGGCTCTGGAGTGCTGGGCTGAAATCGGAGACGAAGTCTGCGAGGGCTTGTGACTTTATGGCTGTGCGTGGTTCAAACTGGAGATCATACCCACTGAGGTGCACCGACCACTTAGCCATTCGTCCTGATAATTCTGGCTTTCTCATAATCGTCTTGAGTGGGTGATTGGTAACCACTAAGATGGTATGAGATTCGAAGTATGGGCGCAGCTTGTAAGATGCTGTGACCAATGCTAATACTAGTTTCTCCAGTGAGGTATACCTTGCTTCTGCTGGTAGTAATGACTTGCTGACGTAGTACACCGGGTGCTGAGCTCCTTCGTGCTGTCGGACCAGAACTGCGCTTACTGCTGCTTCGGTTACTGAGAGGTACAGGAGCAGGACCTCCCCCTGCTCTGGCTTGGATAGCAGGGGTGGGCTGCTCAGGTACTGCTTTAGTTTCTGGAATGCTTTTTCGTGCTCTGGCGTCCAATCAAACTTCTGGCTTTTTCTGAGAATATCATAGAATAATCTGCACCGATCTGAGGATCTGGAGATAAACCTGCTCAGGGCTGCTACTCTTCCCGTCAGACGCTGCACATCTTTTGGCTTCTGGGGTGATTCGAGCTGCAGAACTGCTTTGATCTGTTCTGTGCTGGCTTCTATCCCCCTCTGTGTTACCATATACCCCAGGAATTTCCCACTAGAAACTCCGAAGGTACACTTAGCTGGATTTAACTTCATTTTGTACTTCCGGAGGGTGTTGAATGTTTCCTCCAGGTGTTGGGTGTGGTCTGTTGACTGCTTGGATTTGACCACCATATCATCTATGTAGACTTCCATATTACGTCCTATCTGGTCTTTGAACATCATATTGACGAGCCGCTGGTAGGTAGAACCAGCATTCTTCAGGCCAAAGGGCATTACGTTGTAGCAGTAGATGCCTCTTTCGGACCTGAATGCTGTTTTTTCCTGGTCTGCCGGGTCCATTTTGATCTGGTTATACCCGCTCCAGGCATCCAGGAAAGTCAACATTTCGTGGCCTGCAGTGGCGTCTACCATGGCATCTATGTGTGGCAAGGGGAATGGGTCTTTGGGACAGGCCTTATTCAGGTCTGTGAAATCTACGCAGACCCTCCACTTGCCATTCTTTTTTGGTACCACCACTACATTAGATAGCCACTCCGGATACCTGACTTCCCTGATCTTTCCTGCCTCCAGAAGGTTATCCACCTCCTGGTTTATGATCTGATGTCTTTCTGCTGCGAACTTCCTGCGCCTCTGCTGCACTGGTCTGAATCCTGGAACTATGCTGAGCTTGTGCGTTATGATTTCTGGGTCTATGCCAATCATGTCCTTGTGGGACCAGGCGAAGCAGTCCACGTTCTTTCGAAGCAGCTGTAGGAGCTGCCGGCGTAGATCTCCAGAGCACTCTGAGCCTACGAACACGGTCCTTTCTGGGTGCTGCTCATCCAGGTGGACCTCATCGATTTCTGCCTGCTGGGGCTCGATGTACTCCTCCTGGACGTGCAGTTGCTGTAATTGCTATGCTCTGGCAGCCGGTGGTCTGGTGGTCCTTTTAAGAGCTACTTTGTAACAATCCTTGGCCTCCTCCTGATCTCCTCGTATCTCCTGAACTCCCCACGGCGTAGGAAACTTCAGGCACTGGTGATACGTTGACGGGATTGCTCGCATTTCGTGGATCCAGGGCCTGCCAAGAATAACATTGTAAGTAGATGGACCATCAATAACTAAGTACCTTACCTGTTTGTTCAGCCCTCCGGCGTAGGTGGGGATGGTGATCTCCCCCAGGGTATGCGCCGTTTCCCCGCTGAATCCGACCAGGGGAATAGCTTTCTTTGTCAGGTCTTTCTCGTCAAATCCCATGCTCTTTAGTGCTTCCAACATTAGCAGGTTGACGGAGCTGCCTGTATCTATCATGACCTTCCTGACCTCACAATTTCCAATGTTCAATGTGATAATCAGGGCATCATGATGCTGTTCTGGTACAGCTTCTGTGTCTGTTTCGTCAAAGGTTACTGCTGGGAGGTCCTGCCTTGCTATTCTGCATGATGATTCTGGCTTGTCTCCCTTTGCTGCAGTTACACGTCTCTTGGCTGCTGAGTAGGTGAGCCCACACAGCTCTGATCCTCCAGTAATGACATTGACAATTCTATTGCAGGGAGGAACTGGTGAAGGCTGCACCTGGCTGGCCGCGTTGACTCTGGTGGACTTCTCTGGGAGCAGATGGTCCAAGTTGCCTCGGTCATACTGGAATCGGACCTCCTTTCTGAGGGTGTAACATTCGTCCGTGGTATGACCTATGTCATCATGGAATTCACATTTTTTACTAGCATCACGGCGGTCGTTGAGCCGCTCCTCTCTCTTCTTTGGCCATCTGACTCCTTTGAGCTCTTTTAAGGCCTTTAGCAAACCAGCCATTCCGGTGGTAAAACCATACTCACTGACCTTCGGAGGCGGATCTGCATCATTTTTCCCACCGGTGCTCTCGGATACTTTGCTCACTGGCTTGTTGTAGGGCTTTGACCTTTCGATCCTTTTTTCTACTGGTGCTTTCCTAGACACAGGTTCTGTGTCATAGGTACTTCTTCTGGAGGCAGCGTCCTCTTCCAGCCTCATGGTTGCAACTGCCTGGGCCTGTACATCAGCAAAGGCAGTGCATGGGTGCATTGTCAATTGCTTGTACAGGTCTGAATCGTGATGTAACCCCCTGCGGAAGGCTTCAATGGCAGTGGGTACATCACAATGCGGGATGGCAACCTTTTCCTTGTTGAACCTGGTGAGGTAATCTCGAGTGGTCTCCTCGAATCCTTGAACAATTCTGTATAGATCGCTGGTCTGCTTCTCTGGTTTCATGCTGCTAGCAAACTGCTGATTAAAGGCATTAACCAGATCTGCAAAGGAGGAGATGCTGCGATTGGGCAATCCTACAAACCAGTGCAGGGCTGCTCCGGATAGGGTTGACCCAAATCCTTTGCACATGCAAGCCTCCTTAAGTGCTCCGGTTGCGGTTACCACCATCATTTTCTGCTTATACTGATTTATGTGGTCCAGGGGGTCGGCCGTACCATCATATAGTGTCATGGTTGGTGGCACAAACCCCTTGGGTACATTGATCAGGGCAATGTTGTCGATGAATGGTGAATCTGCATAGCTATCCTGGGAAGCCTTCTCCATTGGCCTCGGCATACCAGGTATCTTGGTGATCATGTCTTTCAACTCCTGGTAGCGCTGGTCTGAGAGACTGCCTGCTCCAGGGAATGGATTGACTGGCGGAGGGAAGAAGCCTGGAGGGGCTCCTCCCAGGGCCCTGGGGTCGGATTGATTGGCGGAGGGAGGAAGCCTGGAGGGGCTCCTCCCCAAGGTCCTGCGGCTGATTGATTGGCTGCCACGGATGGACTGAAGCCTGGTCCTGGATGCCAACCAACTGCTGACTGTGCTGGTGCTCCTCCCTGCCATCCTCCGGTGCTGGACTGGTTCACAGGCGCTGCTCCTACGGAGATCTCTGGCGTTCGTCCGATGGTGGGTTGTGGAGGGGTACCTGAAAAAATCAAAGGATCAGTCCCAGGAGGAAAACAAGGTGTAGGATTACCTGCAGGCTGAACTGGTCTGGACTGCGGTGCTCCAAACGCAGATGAGTCCAGATCCAGTATCTCTGGGCCACTGCTCGGGGTGGTGACACCTAGATCCAGCCTGGTGACGATCTCCTGGGGAATTGGCCGGTTCAACCCTGCTCTCCCGAAGGGGTTGAAGGTCTGCCCAGGTCCTGGCTGCAACATTCTGAACGGCTGCTCTGGACGTGCGACTGCGGCGATCTGCTCTCTCAGGTCCAGATTGTCCTTCTTCAGGCCCTCTATGGCTTCCTGCAGGGCACTCATTCCCTGGACCACCATCTGCATCGGATCGGTACGGGGAACCTGCGGCTGTTGGCCTGCTCCGGGCATCTGGGCTTCTCCGCTCCTGCTGGGACTGCTTTCTCTGCTCTGCCTTGAGGGAGCGGACACAGGGGGTGATCTGGGAACCTGAGGAGGTCTGCTGGATGGAACCACAACTTTGGAGGCTGTGGTCTGACTCACGACCAGAGATGGTCCTGCTAGTCCAGCGGATACAGTAGGGTTGATTCCACTGGACTGGGCTGGCATGCTCTGAGAGCTGGATGGGTTGGCTTTGGTCCCAGACATGCTTGTTGCGATGAAGTAACGATTTTAAATATTGGAATGCGCACTATGCCCCACGGTGGGCGCCAAATTGTTTTGGTAAAATTTCTACCGAGTCCATTGATTGTGTTGTGAGTCAAAGTGCCAACCAATATGAAGGTTTAGGTAAAAGATAATGCAAAACAAAAATGAACAAAGAACAACACGCAAAGTTTTTGGTGACGCGGAAAAACCCGTTTAGGGAAACAACCGCGGGGGGAACGGAATCCCACCAATATTTTCACTATGATCGAAGGTTTTTCACTGTAGGGACGGATTACAAGTATTTTGCTAGAGAAGTAGGGTTTACAACGTATGAACTAGATGATTAAGTAATGACCTAGTCTCTCTTTTTATATCTGCGAATTATGCTTAACGGACTCAGTTTCTGGTGCTGAAATGTGGGAGAGAATATAGGGGAATATTCTCTTAGGGTTTTGACCCATTCCCTTTCTTTCAACAGCTCTTTTTCTGCTCTGGGCTGTGCCTGATCTGCATCTAGTCTGCGTCTAGTCTGCGTCTGATCTGCCTTTGATCTGCCTCTGGCGTTGGGCTGCGTAATTATTCATCACTGGGCCCAATAGTGAGATGTGAATTTTGGGCTAAACAGTTACCGCCAAAGAGGGGCTTAGACTTTGGCATTGATCGGAAACCCGGGGCTGAGCCAATTTCTAAAGCACCTTATCTCATGGGACCACAGGAATTGGAAGAACTGAGGAAGCAGTTGGATGAGCTAGCCAGCAAGGGGTATGTGAGACCGAGTGTATCACCTTGGGGAGCGCCTGTGTTGTTCGTGAAGAAGAAGGATGGGACTATGAGGCTGTGTGTGGACTACAGGGAGCTGAATAATGTGACGATCAAGAATAGGTATCCTTTACCTCGAATCGATGATCTTTTTGACCAACTGAGTGGGGCTGGTGTGTTTTCCAAGATTGATTATTTGAGGTCAGGGTATCATCAGCTGAGAATTAAAGATGCAGATATCCACAAGACTGCGTTCAGATCGAGGTATGGGCATTATGAATTCGTGGTGATGCCATTTGGTTTGACTAATGCACCTGCTGTTTTCATGGATTTGATGAACAGAGTGTTTAGTCCCTATCTGGACCAGTTTGTGGTGGTGTTTATCGATGATATTTTGGTGTATTCGAAGAATAAAGAAGAGCATGCTAAGCATTTGAGCTTAGTGCTGCAGACCTTGAGGGATCATCAATTGTATGCCAAGTTGAGTAAGTGTGAGTTTTGGCTCGAGAAAGTTGTTTTCCTGGGCCATGTAGTGTCCAAGGAGGGTGTGTCTGTCGACCCTAGCAAGATTGAAGTTGTTTCGAAGTGGGAGCGACCGAGGAATGTGGCCGACATTCGTAGTTTCTTGGGTTTGGCTGGTTATTACAGGAGGTTCGTGAAAGATTTTTCAAAGATAGCCAAACCGATGACTTCGTTGATGCGGAAAGAGAATAGATTCGTCTGGGAAGAGATTTGTGAGAAGGCATTCCTAGATCTGAAAGAGTGTCTCACTACAGATCCTATCCTTGCATTGCCAGAGGGAAGTGAGAATTTCGAGGTGTACACTGATGCTTCGAAGAAGGGTTTGGGATGTGTGTTGATGAAGAACGGGAGAGTGAACGCTTATGCTTCGAGGCAGCTGAAGCCTTATGAGGAGAATTATCCGACGCATGATCTGGAGCTGGGAGCGGTAGTTTTTGCACTTAAGTTGTGGCGAAATTATCTTTATCGAGCTACATTTAAGGTGGATTCTGATCATAAGAGCATGAAGTACATATATACTCAGAGGGAACTAAACATGCACCAGAGGAGATGTATCGAGCTTATTGGTGATTATGATATGGAGATCCTATACAAAGAAGGAAAGGCTAATGTTGTGGCTGATGCATTGAGTAGGAAGTCTGTTCACGCTCTATGCACAGCTATGTCCAGACTGAGTATATATCGCGAGTTGGGACGAATGGGAATCGCAGTGATAAGGAAGGGTGAGACCATGGGGGATTTGACGATCAAGCCTGAGTTATATTCCGAGATTCGAGAAAGACAGAAGAGTGATCCTAGAATTCAGAAGTGGCGTGAAGTAGTCAGCAAAGCTAGTGATGCAAAGCCATATTCTAAGTTCGAGGTTCATAGTGATGACAGTTTGAGGTTCGATGGGAGATGGTGTGTGCCTGAAAATGAGGAGCTAAAGAGAAAGATTATGGTCGAAGCTCATTCTACACCTTATTCCGTTCATCCTGGAGGGGATAAGTTGTACAAAGATCTGAAGAAAGCTTTTTGGTGGCCAAAGATGAAGCAAGAGGTAGCTGAGTTTGTCTCTCGTTGCTTGGTATGTCAGAGGGTCAAAGGGGAGCATAAGAGGCCGCAAGGGAAGTTGCAACCTCTGGATGTACCTGAGTGGAAGTGGGAAAGCATTTCCATGGATTTCATTGTGCGCTTACCGAGGACTTCAAAAGGAAATGACATGATTTGGGTCATTGTTGATAGGTTGACGAAGTCAGCCCATTTCATTCCGATGAAAGAGACTTGGAGTAAAGCTGAGTTGGCAAAGGCTTACATCAAGTATGTGGTGAAGCTACATGGGGTGCCCAGGGATATTGTTTTTGATCGTGATTCCAGGTTCATCTCTAAGTTCTGGCAAGAGTTGCATACATTGATGGGTACTACATTGAAGATGAGTACAACATTTCATCCGGCGACAGACGGTTAGACAGAGAGAACTATCCATACATTGGAGGATATGCTGAGGGCTTGTGTGCTAGAGTTTGGAGGATCTTGGGAGGACAGACTTGATTTGATAGAGTTCTCGTACAACAATAGCTATCACGCTAGCATTGGGATGGCTTCTTTTGAGACGTTGTATGGAAGGAAGTGTAGGAATCCTGTTTGTTGGGATGATCGAGCTGATGCGGTAACTTTGGGACCTGAGATGATTCAGGAGATGATAGCACAGGTCCAGGTAGTTCGACAGAAAATGAGAGCGGCCCAAGATAGACAGACGAGTTATGCGGATCTAAAGAGGAGTGACATCACATTTGAGGCAGGAGAGAAAGTTTTACGGAAAGTGTCACCCATGAGAGGAGTGATGAGGTTTGGCAAGAGGGGCAAGTTGAGCCAGAAGTTCATTGGGCCATTCGAGATTTTGGAGCGAGTTGGTGAGGTAGCTTATCAATTAGCTCTACCTCCAGCGCTATCCAGAGTGCATAACGTGTTTCATGTTTCACAATTAAGGAGATATATCAACGATCCTTCGCATGTCCTTGATCATGAGGTTATTGAGGTTGATGAGCAGTTAACTTATGAGGAGAGACCTACGGAGATCCTCGACAGAAAAGTGAGGAAGACCACGAATGGGGAGACCGCGTTGGTAAAAGTTTCGTGGACTAATCATAACGTCGAGGAGGCTACTTGGGAAACTGAGGTTTCGATGAGGGAGAACTATCCTGAACTGTTTACTTAAGGTATGTTACGAGGACGTAACTTTCTTTTTAGGAGGGTAGAATGTGGCAATTCGTGTTTAAAATACTTTTATTAGTTTTAACGATATGTGATATCACTTTCTGTGTTCGTTGCATGCTTTATGATAAGTTTGGTTGACATTAGGATGGTGAACTTCAGGACGAAGTTCATTTTAAGGAGGGAAGACTGTAATACTCCGTATTTTCTATTTCGTTTTAATTAATAATTTAATATTTATTTGTATGACGACGAGTTTGAAGCGAAAACTAATTGGTGAATGAGGTGCCTTATGCGTTCGTGTTTTGAGTCGTGAATGCGAATACTTAACAAAACCGTATTTGATTCATGTTAATTATGTCTTGGGATGCGTGAAGGGCTAGACCTTTAACCGTATAACTATGTCAATGGTCCTAGGGTTGCGTGCAAACCACAGCTCATACAAGACTTTTGCATCTGAAATCAGAAAATTCAGAAAGACACTCCCAGCCGCCTTATTTATACACCAAGTAAGACCTTATTTTGACCTATCATCACAAAACAACACACCCACACTATTGCCGCCGTGTTAGAGATCTAAGAGGAGCATTCACAAGGTGCTTAAGGGTTGCCGACGGTGGTTCGTTTTCATCTGAAAGGTAGTACACTCACCAACATTCTTTCAATTCGCTAGTTTTCTACCCTTTTCAATTCGTAATTTCAGTCTTAGAAATCATGTTATAGTTCAGGTAATTTGCGTAATGACCATCTAGGTTGTATGATAGTCGTATGTTGACCCTTGTAGAGTCGTCGTTGACCACCTAGGACCACCAACAAGGGACTAATTATCGACTGTTCAGATGCGCGAATTTATTTCAGGAACAGAGTATGTAACATGTATTTTTATGTCTGATTTTGAGTGTGTTTCTGTGTACGGTTGTTAAGGATATTGGAGTAGATCGTTAGAGGGTGGTATGAGGTTTGTCTTGAGGGATATCACGGTGGTTCGTGGCTGTCGCGTTTCTGTTTAAGTCCAGTTTCGTTGTGGGTAGTAAACCGTGAGATAGAATGCAGTGGTGGTGTTGTCGTATTTGGGACGGTTGTCTGGCCTCGTGGGTGGTGGTCGGTAGCTGCTGACTCCTCCCCTGGAACCATCGTGGCTCAGAGGCGAGCCTGCTGGTGCCAATGGGGAAGCTAGGGGTCGTCGGTCGTGCAGGGACTGGCGGTAAGGGGGTGGTCAGGCTGTTCTGGTTTCGTTTTATTTGGCTGTTATACGTTGTTTTCATGATATGTTGATTTTGATTGTGTACTTAATATTATTCAATTAGGGTGTTTAATCATGGTCATGACAATTATTAATTTTGGGTGTGATATTATTATTAATAATATTATCTTTAGGATACATCTTTATTTTATTATTTTTGTCATGAGTAATTAGAATTGTACCAAATTATTATTATTGTTAATGTCTTAGTTTTAGTAGTGTAATTATTATTATTGTTATGAGTTATTATTGTATAAGAATTTGTTATTGTTATTATTGTTATCATTTTATTGATGAGTATTGTGATATTCGATTAATTGATCGTCTTCTATTTTAGTAAGTCTAAAAATAGTAAGTCTAAAAATAGTAAGATATATTCGGTTAATGATAATTGTATGTTATGGGCATGCTTATATGTGGATATGTTCACAATGTGTTATAAGTGAATAAATTAGGAACATGATCAAGTAATTTTAGTAGCATTTGTTTATATCAGTAGAATTTTATACGAGTAATAATTATAGGAACAGATTTTGAGGAAGAACATTATTAGACGGTGATTGCTTGTCTAGACTTGATATTCCAGGTAGGATACACTGGTACCATGTTCTTTGATTAGTTATGAATGTATGTGCTTATTGCATGCTATGGATGCAAGTATGATTTGTATAAGCATGATATCCTTTGGTTAGTTATATTGGTATTGCATTCATGAGCATGCATATGCATTGGATATTGAAAAAGTTGTGGATCAGATGTTGATCCGATATAAAGCCCAGGGTGGTTCTGCAGACCAGGCCTGGTGTCTTATCAGCTGTTGAGCTGGTGTTCGGTGACGACCGATTATAGTCTGCTGGGAGGTTCGGTATGGCTTGGTGCAAGGGTATGAGAATGAGATTTTGAATGAGCTCGAGCATGTCATAAGCATTTGCATATTATTACATTGTTGCATTTTATATTGTCGTGTTATCCTACTCAACCGCGAGGTTGATAGTGTATTCGTGTTCACCTACAATGATCCGGAATGGGGAGTAGATCTTTCAGGTCAGAGACAGGTGGACTAGGACTGGGCATGGAGGAGAGACATGGACTGGACCTACCTAGCTTTAGATCACTTAGTCTCTTCTATAGTTCATCACTTGTTATATCAGTTGTTTCGAAACTTTAGTTGGACCTTGTCTTGTAACAGTTACAGTTTAATCATTTATAAATTTAAAGTACTGTGTTCCCTCACTATGATTATCTACTACCCTGGTTATCCAGGACAGTAATAGTCCTATTTACTCTGGAAGTCCTAGTTCAGGCTCCTAGGTAAATGGGGGTGTTATACCCAAACTTTCAGCTCATCACGCATCCTCTTCCGCAATGGCATAGCCTTATCAACACCTCCTCCTGGATCATCTATCCAAGTAGTTCCATATTCCATGCTAGGAGCACCCATCACACCTCCCGGTTCATTGAACTCGTCAAAACCTGCAAAAAGAGAAACAAAGAAATGTTCCTCCATGTTGCTCCCAGAATGGGGCGGAGGCGTCATAACAGCAGCAATAATATGTGACTCATAAAGTGGCTCAGACGGAATGACAATGGGCTCTAAAAGAGGGATATCATCGCAAGGTACGATAGATATGGGTTCCCTAGGGTCATCGGACTTAGCAAAAACTAAATCCTCTCCCCCGACCTGAAAGGTAAGTGTCCCAACCCCGACATCAACAATTACGCCAGCAGTGCACAAAAATGGTCTTCCCAAAATAATGGGAACATTGCGGTCCTCGGGTATGTTTAGAACATTAAAATCTGCGGGAATATAAAAATTCCCAATCCTAACAGGTACATCATATACAGCTCCTTTGACCTTTACATAAGAGTAGTCAGCCAACTGAATAGTCGTTCTAGCGCGCACAAACTTAATGAATCCTACTCGCATTGCGAGGGGTAAAGGTAAGATGTTGACACTAGAATCCAGGTCACATAAAGCATTATCGAACGATTGGGTCCCTATAGAACATGGAATAGAGAATTGGCTCGGGTCAGACATTTTAGGGTGGGTCCCCTTCCTAAGAAGCATGCTACTCTCTTCACTCATGGCTATGTTCATGAACGACTCAATGGTATTCGTCCTAGACCAATCAATTTTAGAAATAAAATCGGCATAAGTAGGTACCTGAGTTATCGTCTCATTGTAGTGAGCCATGACGTCGAAAGCTTGTAAACGGTTGAAAGAAAGCCTCGTCATCAGAGAAAGCAACCGTTGTGGGTAAGGAACTGATAGATCGGTAAAACTACTTGGTTGAGCATCGGAGAAAAGTTGAAAGAAAGCCTCGTCATCAGAAGTCCACGATCAAGCATTTTCGTCTTCTCGATCGAGGATTTTATCCTCGATTCCTCTCGATCGATCATTTCCGTTTCCTCAATCAAGAGGTTCTTCCTCGTATTTGCTTGATCGAGAAATTTCAGCAGCTCGATCGAGAGGTCTGTCCTCCAAATTGCTCGATCGAGTACTGTCAGGTACTTCATCGAGAAGATTACTCCTCGATGCTCTTGAATCAGCCTCCTCTCGCTCAAACCCTTTGCTCAATTCATTAACTTGGGTCTGCAACTTCTCAAGACGGATAGCGTGGGAGTTTGATTACACCCTTAGCGTCAATTCCTCTATCATCTGAACTATTTCAGCGAACTCAATGTTTTCAGCAGGTGGAGGGGTTTGTTGCGGTACCGGTTGAGGTGTAGGAGCAGCGTTGTGATTACCACAACCCCAAGATTCCTTCCTCTCCCAATCAGCATATTTTTCAGCTTGGGCTTCAAACTGGGCGATCAGTCGGGATACGGACATCCTCTTGGCAAAGGGATCGAAGGTACTCAAGCCTTCCCTCCGATAATGTCCCTCCGTAGCCTGTCTAATAAACATGTGGGCCTAACAAAACAGCACTAAAGAAAAAGATAAGAACAGCCTCAAGGTACTCAGTCTTCCCTTGAGGCGAAAACAGACAAAAATAAACAGATAAAAGCGTCGCCACCCCCGGCAACGACGCCAAAATTTGATAGTACCAAAAATAAATACCTAAGTACTACTAACAGAAGTCAGCGGTAAGTAGGTTCGATCTCCACAGGGAGGCAAAGTTGTTAATTATCTGTTCAAATTGGTCCGTCTGAATGTCACAAAATGGGGGTTTTAAATTATTTCAACTAAACTACGAAAAGAAACGGGAAAGATATAAAATAATTCAGAGAAAAGGAATATGCTAGGAATTCGGGTCACTGTGTCATCAGCATTATCGGTATAACTAGGTCGGTCAGATTATTGGTAGGAAGGGCTAGGTTATTACAATCATGTGTCTAACCCGACTATACCTTCCGGTCTTAAGTCGCCCTAAGGTCATTTCTGCTTGACTTCCGCCCTCACAGAAACTAATTATTATTGCTAAGCAAGCCTTGCCCTTCCAATCTTCCAATCTAGGTCGGGGTTTAACTAAACGAATGGTCTCCTGCGTATACTCATTCAACCAAACATCATATAAATTGCTTAACAACAATTCTTACCGCAAAACTACCCAACCCGGCTATAACCTATCATACATATGACACAGTTTCCCTCATCCCGGCATATAAACAATTTAGCTACTCATATCGTGATTATAGACGGATACAAATACAATAAGCGTGCTAATGATTGACATGTTATGAAAATATGAAAACAGTGATAAAATCAGGGATATAAAACCGAGACAAGCGAAGTACAAGGGCACGATTACCGAGACATAAACGAGAACAGGGATATGGAGTTTTGATACGAATTCTTGAGTAAAGAAATCGTCCGCGGAAGCTTTGTTGGAAATCTTGAGAACAAACTTGAATGAATTAATAAAATAGGCAAAGTATGGAACGATCTTGAAACAATCTTGAAAAATAATGAACGATGGATGATGAAGATGTCCGGTGATGTTGTCGTTGATGGTGGTGTCCGTCGGTGGTGATGGTGATGGTGGTTGTTATTGTAGTTGTGACGGTCTTGAGGTAAATCCCTAAGGTGGAAGGATATTTGTTTGCCCTAGACCTATAGTTCAAACAATGGTGATTTACTCCCTAGACCTATAGTTTGTAAATCTTGTTAATACTTGAAACGCGACAAATATTAACGGTTCGGATCAACACTGATGAGTCCTTGAGATTTCTTTAAGAATGTCTTAAAAAGAAAACTTGTAAATTTTTATTGAATGAATACTTGAATGAATAACAAGAAGAACCATGTGCCCTATAAATAGGTAAAACACACGTCCAACATAAGCATCACACGCCTCCTCTTAATCTCGAAACCCTAATGAGATTAGAAGTCCTAAACTAAGTCTAATGGATTAAAATAATCCTTATTAAATAAACTCTATCCTAGGAATTAAAAAGAATTAAATAACTAACCCTAATAACTCTAGGATAACAACCTAACAAGATAGTAACAAACTTATAACTACCTTGTAACAAACTTTTAACTAACTAACAAACTTTCCTAACAGCTTTAATAACTAACTCCTTAAAGATAAAAATAACAAAGTAATTAAAGATACTCTAAATCTTTGTTGGAACCCAAAATAGCCGAGCCTTCCTATCCTTGTGACCAAGCCACACGCGGGCCACGCTTAGGCCATGACCGAGAAACCTTCGGTCCATGGGCCGTGTCTCCTTGCGTCTACCCTTTCTTGATTCGTTTCTTGATATTCCTTTATCAGCCCAAGGCCTTAAAGCCCATCGAACCTTCACTAGCAAATATACTAGCCATATGATAATTAATATTAATTTGGCTAACAAAATTTGCCTCAATGATCTTAGAATGAAATAACGACCCGTTGTCCTATCCATAATCGGATCATCCCCTCCCCCTTGAAAGAGAATTGACCTCAATTCTTGACGATTAGAATTCAAGAACCGTTGATCTTGGATTACCTTTCCCGTACATATGGGTAAGGATTGATTTGATACGGAAATATTCTTGTGGCCGCGCCCCTTAGCACCTTCCCGCGACACCACTACTCCCATCTCCTTAGCATCTCGTCCATGCTCCTCCACGCAAGGCCTACTCACCTCACGCCCCTTGCCTCGCATCACGGTCACACCTTGCAACAACTCCTGAACATATTCATATTATCGTATAATATGAATTAATCCAACATTATTTTAAACCGTTTTAAAATAATTAGGTATCAAAACTACTGAACTTTTTCACCCAAAAATTACACATTATCAATATAATGTATAATAAAAAAAAACGGAAAAACAGCCCGTGATTTAATAGAATAGCCGAGACAAAAGAGAGAAAAGAAAAAAAAAACAAACAAAACAGAATCCAACGCTTTAAAACGCTGAAATCCTAAAAGCGTCGCAAAAACCCAGAAAAGCGCGGCAAAATCAAGCTGTAAACAGATTTTCTGACACTTTTAAAAGGCTGTAAAAAAATAACGAAACTTTTTAAAATTGCTGTAAATTAAATAAAATGCAGAAAAGCGTCGGTATAAGCAGGAAAAGCGGCGGGAAGAAAGCGTCGCAAAGAAAAACGCTGTAAAAGAAGCGTCGAAAACAACCTGTTTTCAAATTTTTATTTTTTTTAAAACACCCATGAACTTGAATCATTAATGTTGGTTTGCTAAATACGAGATCGATAACCTTCAAAATTCTAATCTTTATTAGATATAGTTGTAATCTTAATCATTCAAATTAACCTTTTAACACGAATATCAAAATTATGGTGGGATCGATTATTTAGCAAATGATGTAATTAAAGAACATGTGAGACGATTTTCTTTCACGTTTTAATTCAATCTTTATTAAATTAAAACATCTAAAAATTTATTATTTTGTTATTTTAACTGTTTAAGACAACAACAACAACAACAATAAATCAAAAACTAAAAAAAACTTGTCTTGGCTAAAAATAATACACGGCTAAAAAAAACTTTTATTTAAATTTTCTCAAAACGTTTATGAAAATCATACAAAAATAAAATTTGTAAGCCTTAGGCTCTGATACCACTTGTGGGAAAATATCTGTATATATTCCCAATTCTTTATATGCAGGATTATAACACAATATAATGTACGATTTATAGTCATAAACGAAGAACAAGATACAAAGATTGGGATTAAGAAATAACATTTTGTCCTTGCAAAGGCCTGAGATCAGATATCAAAACAGATATCCTCCTAATCGTTGCACCCAAGATGTCCTGAGAAATACCCTTTCTAGACCTAGAAATTGCAAAATTACCCTTAATTTTGTGTAAGATGAAAGCTAGAGAGAGAGAGAGGAGGGAAGTAGTCGTGTAACTCGTGCCCTTAATGTGCGGAGTTAATGTGCTATTTATAGCTGCAAATAAGCTTGTTATTATATATCAACTAGGATTCCCCAAATCAGTATTTGGTTCTACCTATAGCACTTCACAACAACTGAACAACTTAATAACTGCACCAGTTGTGTCGAGCTCAATCAGACCCACACGGCCTACTGGCCGAACTTCCCTTGCTCAGACCGAAATTCTATCTTTATAGAATCGGTTATATCGCTCTCTCTTGTGTAATGTTTTATCTTATAAATATCTTATATTTATAATCCACTAATTAAATATAACCTTTTATATTTAATTAAATCATTTAATCTTTATTAAAAAAATTCATTACACATAATTAAATATAACATTTTATATTTAATTACGAATGAACATTTTAATTCGTCTTAGCTAATATTTTTTTTTGGGAAAATGTAAAAATTATATTAGAATCAGAATAGAACCATTACATTACATCATAGAGTATAGTCCTAGAAGGACTTACATCAAACATTTCTATATGAAAAACAGGTATGTCGTATGGGCAAACAAAAGATCACCAATTACTGACTTCTAAGATGATCAATCCACCTTAAGTCCTTCTTGTTAAGCTCCCCCTTCAGCTTGGATGTTATGGTCTGGAGTATGTCTTGCTTGATAAGGCTGGTGCATTTCAGAGGTGTATACAGCACCCCTTCCAACCTGCTCTGATTTCTCTGATGCCAAACATAGTATATAGTAGCATTTAGAATGCTATCAATTATCCCCCCCCCTTTGAGCTTGGAATACCTCTTAGCCTTCCTCCATTCTACATAATTTTCATTAGGTAGATTAATGCTAGACTATTGAGAGAGATTAGCCAGGATCTGGCTTGTGTATGGACATCTGAAGAACAAATGTTGGTCAGTTTCTGTTGCTAGCTCGCATATACAGCAGTTAGAATCTGTGATTACCCCCCATTGCAGCATCTTGTCCCTGGTAAGAAGGCCTGAATGGTAATGCAGCCAAGTGATAAAGGTATGCTTTGGTCTGGACCATTTGTTCCAAACATAATGATGCCAATTAACTTGTTGTTGAGGACCAACAAGCTTGGTGTACCCTTTGTGCATAGTATACTGCTGCCCTGGAATATCTTGTCATTCATTGTGCATATAAGCCATCCTGAAATCATCTTTTACTCTACAGATCTTAGACCAAGTCCAGCTGATATCTTTTGGAGGTTGGTAATCCAGCCAGTTGACCCCCTTAAGATAGTTAGTTTGAATCCACTGGACCCATTAGTTTGGTAGGGTGACAGAATACCCACCACACCAGCTTTCCAATAGCAGCTTTATTCCAAAGGCTCTCAGCTTTCAAACCCAGTCCCCCTTCCTGCAGAGTAGTACAGACTTTGCTCCATGCCACTGGAGAGGACCTCATATACTCAGTAGTTCCATCCCACAGGCAATTTCTGCACACTGCCTCTATTTTATGAATGATAGCCTTAAGGAGTATGAAAATAGATGCCCAATATGAGTGTACGGTTTTCAAAACTAACTTGACTAGGACCAGTCTGCCAGCATAGGAAAGTTTTCGAGTCCCTAAACCTCTTATCCTGTGAAGTAATTTATCAACAATGGGTTCGCAATCTTTCAGAGATAGTTTAGCAGCCTTTATAGGGACCCCCAGGTACTTGAAGGGCATAGTACCCTCCACACAACCTGAGACTTGCATCACATCTTGTTTAATTCCTTGTGAGACCCCATTAAAATAGACATTAGTCTTACCTTTGCTCATATGCAATCCAGAGGCTTGTGAAAATGTAGCAAAGGTTCTTAGGAGGATCATAATAGAAAGCAGGTCACCTTTTGAAAACAAAAGCAGGTCATCTGCAAACATGACATGATGTAGCTTCATATTCTTGCATAGGGGGTGATATTTGAATCCCATGGTTGAAGTAGTATGATTCAGCAATCTGGACAAATATTCCATGCAGATAGTAAAGAGGAGAGGAGAGAGTGGGTCTCCTTGCCTCAACCCTCTTTTGCCTTTGAAGAAGCCAAAACTATTCCCATTAAGATTTAGAGTGTAGGTAGGAGTAGTGACACACTCCTCTACCAGTTGAATGAAATGAGATGGGAACTCCAGCACCCTGATCATTTGGAAAAGAAAATCCCATTCAATGGAATCATAGGCCTTTTGGAGATCTACTTTTAATAGACACCTGGGAGATACTGCCTTCCTGCTATATAACTTAATCAAGTCCTGGCATATCAGGATGTTTTCCTGAATATGCCCTCCCTTTATAAACCCTCCTTGAGTATTGGATATGAGATTTGGGAGAACTGGTGCTAGTCTAGCACATAACAGTTTGGAAATACATTGGTACACCACATTACAGCAGGCTATAGGTCTGAACTGAGCAACTGTAGTTGGATTGTCTACCTTGGGAATCAAAGTAACATTAGTAGTATTCAGTTGCTTGAGCATTCTTCCATTTTCAAAGAATTCCTTAACTACTTTGCACACATCTGATCCCATTATATCCCAACAGTCCTTAAAAACTTGCTGGAATAGCCATCTGGACCTGGAGCTTTATCATTAGGTATGCTAAACATAGTTTCTTTGATCTCTTCATTTGTGACTGGTTTAAGCAGCATTTGGGACTGATTGAGATCACAGACTGGACCCTTGCTTCATAACTGTGTAACTGATAGCCTGAGTCTCTTGGCAAGTGCCTAATAGTTTCTGGTAGAAATCCAAAAAACAGTCTTGGATATCTTGTTGAGTGTCCTTAACATCCCCTGCAGCATCTGTAATCTGAAGGACAATGTTCCTTCTTCTCCTTGTTTTGAGCATGCCATGGAAGTATCTAGTATTAGCATCACCCTCTGTTGCCCACTTTGCTTTCACTTTTTGAGCTAAGTACTCCATTTGAGCCTCATAAAGTTGCCTGTATTGCAACCTAAGGTCACATTCTTGCTGTATCAACTGTCTGTTATTAGGAGAGCAGCCCAGCTCCTGTTGAACTGCCAGTAGTTTTGCCTGGGCTACTCCAGTCCTTTTCTCAATGTCTGAATAGGCATCCTGGTTCAGCTTTTTTAACTCAGGCTTTAGTTGCTTCAGTGATTTAACTAACTTGTATAGCTGAGTACCTCTGATATTAATTCCCCAATTCCCAGCCACTAAGTCAGTGAACTGAGGGGCTTGACTCCACATGTTATAGTATTTAAAAGGCCTAGAGGATGTAGTTTGATGTTGTTGGTTATGGATCACACAGGGTGTATGGTCAAAATCCCCTTCAGCGAGAAAATGAGCAACAAAACTCTCATTGCTAGCTAGCCATTCCTGGTTTACCAGACATCTGTCTAGTCTACTGTAAATACGATCCTCAGGACACTGTTTATTGTTCCAGGTGTAGAGGGATCCCTTTGAGGGACAGTCTATGACTTCACATTCATTAATGCACTACAAAAAATGATCTGCAGCCACCTGATTGAAACTCCCTCCTATTCTTTCATCCCTAGTTACCACACAATTGAAATCCCCTCCAATCACCCAACTGTCACAGATGGTTCCTGCTAATCTGCTCAAATTATGCCAGAGGGAGATTCTATCCTTATCCTCACTGAAAGCATAGACAAAAGTCACGAACATAATATGCTGTTGACTATTAGTAATGTTCAAATGAATATATTGGGCATCATATTCCAAGACACTAATATCAATAGCATTAGGGTTCCACAAAACCCAAATTCGACCCCCTGGATGACATATAGAATTGGTGGTAATGCTCCAATTATTGAATAAAGAAATGGTTCTAGTCTGATTCTGGGGTTTTATTTTTGTTTCTAACAAAGCGTAAAAATCAAAATTATGATGAAGCATAAAATTATTCACAAAAAGCTGTTTATTCATGTTGTTCATACCCCGCACATTCCAAAACCCGTACTTCATTGATCAGTGTGGTATGGAAGGGTATCCTTTTCATTCATACCTCTGCTAGTAGATGTGCTAGGTGAGGCTTGAACCTTTGCTGCATAGGACATATTGGCCTGTCCCAATTTTGGGAAATCCAGAATTTGTTCAATCACTGGATCTGAGATATGAATTCCTGTGCCATGTACCCTCGGTGTAATCCTCAGGTTGTCAGTGGTAGGCTTTATAGCAGTGGCTGGTGCTGGTACTGCTAGAGGGATAGGTTGTGATTTCTCCACTCTCCGCCAAACTTGCTTGATTGGTTTGCTACTAACAGAGGTCTTCCTGCAATCACTTTGCTTATGCCCCAATTGTTTGCAGGCTTTGCAAAGGATTGATTTCCATTCATACTCAATTTCCACCTCTCTGATAGCATCTTTTTAATCCTGAAATTTAATTTTGGCAGGCAATTTTTGATCCACATGTAGTTCTACCAGCACTCTGGAAAATCCCAGTCTGGATTTAGTTTCAGTGGCTGCATCTCTTCTAATGAAGGGGCCTATGGAACTTGCAATTTTTGGTAAGCTATTGCCCCAATACTGAATTGGCAGACTATGCATACGAATCCAGGCTGGGACACTCTTGACATCTTCTTTCTCCAAATCCACATCCTCCTTCCATGGTTTAATAATGACAAGTTTGCTGTCAAACATGTAATGTCCAGTATTCAGAACTTTGGTCTGCATCTCCATAGTTTGGAACCGTACTAGAAACACCCCATTTGGCATGAATGAGATGTTTTCTATGATATGATGTTTCCAAATTCTTCTCAGGAAGCCTTCCACCACTGGGAAGGGGGGATTGACTCCGATAATATAGCCATATACAGCATTTTTCCAGTATTCCAAGTCTTCCTGCACGTCTGTTGGATCAAGTTTGATGATGACTTCTGGTTCTTCATCCAGTATCTTTTCTATTCTCTTCCCATGAATTCTAAACCATTCCCCCTCCTCTACATCTGGGTCCGGTTCTATGGGCGAATTGGTAGTATCACTCTCCATAGCATCATCATCATCCAGATTGAAGGGAGCCACCCCCACAATATTCTGCATACTCCCATATTTCATGGCTTCTTCTTCAGTTGGTTGTTGTTGTTTTTCATTGTTGTTTGTACTATTGTCATTAGTGTTACTCTTAGACCCTTTTCTGCGAGTGATGTTACAAAGATGAGCAGATTTGGACGCTGAATTCCTAGCCATGAATGCACAGAATTCAGCACCAAGTCTCGTCCCTGCCGCCTCAAAATCGCATGTTGTCTTAGCTAATATTATTTAATCAGTATCAAATAATTATATCATCATTACTTTGCCTAACCGTTTAGTCGTATAGGGTATCAATATGATTACATTTTCATCTAATCATATCTCTCAGATTCCATCCTTTTGGTGTGACTCTTAGGGACCAGTTGATTACCGCCATATGTATGACAATAACGTCAAACTTTCTAGCAAGCCAACCGTTATTGATAAACGTGAATCAACTGGCTAAAATACAAAGTATACCCTGTGTTCCTATAAGAGATTATTTATACGTGTTGTCGCACTAACTATTGAGGACACTAGCTCCAACAACAATAACGTCAAACTTCTAGCAAGCCAATCGTTATCGATAAACGTTAATCAACTGATTATAATACAAAGTATACCCTGTGAACCTTTAAGAGATTTATACATGTTATCACGATAAGTGTGGAGGACACTGGCTCCAACAATCTCCCACTTGTCCGTACAAGTATATGTGTAACACCCCGACCCAAACCTAGGACCGAAAATGTTAGCCACGGTAGCTCGCTAGGCTATGTACTGGCCCCACAGACCAACACGAGTCCTTTCCAGCGCATTTTGTCCTCACTCATGCGCATCCCGGGAACCTTCCCAGGACATCACCCATCCTAAGACTACTCTTAGCCAAGCACGCTAAACCTTGGAGTTCTTTCGCATGGATAACTAGAAAAGAAAGTGCACTTTGTTGATATGAGTAGTACTTTCAATCCCTTTAAGCACTAGTCATATAAGCCAATCAATGGACCTCTTCAAGGGGTTACCCCACCCGAATATCCTATTCGGTTCAATGGAGTATTACACACCCCCACTTGAAGAACGCAACGTCCTCGTTGCGCCTGGCAGCATCCGACCGCAGCCGAGCCAAACCAGGAATCCTCCCCCGCTTGGTTGGTGACCCGGGTACTCCAGACCACAGGCGCTCACCAGACGGTCGCAGGGTTGCTCTGATACCGTTTGTAACACCCGGCCCAAACCTAGGACCGGAAATGTTAGCCACGATAGCTCGTCAGGCTATGTACTGGCCCCACAAACCAACACGAGTCCTTTCCAGCGTATTTTGTCCTCACTCATGCGCATCCCGGGAACCTTCCCAGGAGGTCACCCATCCTAAGACTACTCCCAGCCAAGCATGCTTAACCTTGGAGTTCTTTCGCATGGATAACCAGAAAAGAAAGTGCACTTTGTTGATATGAGTAGTACTTTCAATCCCTTTAAGCACTAGTCATATAAGCCTATCAATGGACCTCTTCAAGGGGTTACCCTACCCGA
This sequence comes from Silene conica, assembly GCA_029255685.2. Lineage (NCBI taxonomy): Eukaryota > Viridiplantae > Streptophyta > Magnoliopsida > Caryophyllales > Caryophyllaceae > Silene > Silene conica. Next base: position 27,044,834 of record CM055311.2, on the reverse strand, counting down.
ATATCCTATTCGATTCAATCAAGTATTACAATATGTGCGATAACCGATTCTCAATATCCATAAATTTCTCCCACTCAATGTAAAACAATTTGCAAATATGTATTCACAAAGGTCGTATTTTACAAGCGATCAAGATCAAGAGTGGTTTTCCCGACTAGAGAGTAACTCAACTGATAATGAATCATTATTCGAGCATGGCCATGCATTTCCGTTAAAACTCCTCGAGTGGCCCTGAGAAATAACAAAACCTGATAAAAGTTGGATATTTTCAACTCGAATCTTGCAGATAGAATCGCAGTATGAAGTGACCCAAAAAAATATCCTTAGCCCCAGTTACGGTCGACTAGTGAGAAAGAAATCAAAGTCACCCAAAACTGCCCTTTATCTCAAGAAACAGTCGATGGTCAAAAGAATCGACTCTAGGAACACTATTGACGTCTTATCCACGACCTGGCACCGAATGTTCTGAAACATTTAGGACTCCATTGCGTTGTCACGAAATGTCCTACGAGTTATCGTTACAATCTCGTATCTGTGATCGATCAATCAACAGTTTGACCAATGACTTGTTGAACCCACCATCAATCGACGTCACAAAATAATTGCCCGAGTTATCAGCTCATGTGGGCTATTACGGACCAGAATAAATATAATGTAATGCAGTTCACTTTGTGGTGTTCAATGTTTGTCGTACAAATCCACATGAAAAACAAAATATGAAAACAAAAACGATGATGTTATAAATAGTATATGAAAGAGATACAACTATCCAATTCATCAAAAGTACTAATACAACTAAAGAACACGTTTAATTCCCAAGGATATAACGTGCCCTTCATGCTTTTCATATCTTAACGGTTTAGTGAGAGGATCCGCGATGTTGTCATCCGTAGTGATCTTCTCCACCACGATCTCCTTTTGCTCCACGTAATCCCGGATCATGTGATGTAATAACCCGTATTATTGTTAATATATTTATATTTATTTTGCGAGTCAACGATAATTAATCGTAATAGTTCATTAGGTAACTAGTGTACATTCGGTTGTTCGGGTGCGTATTAGGCCGTGGTGGGTTTCGATATGGGGACCTGGGCCATAATAAGGAAAAGTTTAGTGTCACGTAGCCATGGGGCCTCGAACTCGTGACCTACAACACCAATCTTGGGCCTCGTAATGCGTGAGAACAAGCAGCCCATAAGGGTTCATAATAATGCATATCAGAATATGTTAGCATGTCGTCATATTTAAGAGCCTCGTTCTACCCTAACCATTACCCTAATTCAAAAACTCTTTACACAAACACCCAGCCGTCACCTCAGGTGTAACATCCCGTATTTTCAAAAAATATATTTTTAAGGTTTTAAATTATTTTAAGTGATAAAATAATATTTTGATAATTTATTGAGAGGTATTTTTAATAAATCGTAAGATCCGTCTTAAGAACCTTAAGTCCTTAAGACGAATACAACTTGGCAAACTTAATATCATAAACCCATTCATTTCCAAACCCGTTTTCATTTAAACGGGAAAGGACACATAAAACCCCTAAACCCTCATTGAAATGTCGACATATTCATTCTCAAAGAAATAAGAACACTGTATCTTCATCCTCATATTTCCTCCTTAAAACTCAATCTTAAAATCCAATTTCAATCATCATCCGCCTTCCGAATCAAGGTAATTTATACATTTTTGGAATCCTCATGAAATTTTCAAGTCATCTATCACTTCCAATTTTCGTTTCCTTCAACTCCAAAAAGTGACTGATTTTGTAGAATCCGTCTTTGAGTCCTTAAAATCCGTTTTTCTTGTTGTAGGTGAAGACTTGGACGACCCTAGTGTGGATAGCTACGTTGTAGAAGAGGAGCTTTGATCAAGATCGCTTTTAAGGTGACAATTATGAGAAACTCAGCCTTATTTGTAATATTAGCACTTTTCTTGGTTTAGATGATTAAGTTTCTGATTTTACATGTTGTTTATGTTCAATGGACTTAGAAATCATGCTAGGAATACATGTGTATGAGGTTCATTTGCTTTGATGGTGTTTCACATGCTTAGTTGTTGATTTTCAGAAATTTGTGCTTAAGACGGATACAAATAATATTCTTGTTGAGGATTGTTTGTCGAATTAATTGCTGGTAGTTAGTGTAATTGATGATTATATATGCTAGGCAATCTTTGTATGTTGCGATTTTAGAAGCCTTGAATCGATTTGAGGAGTTTTGCGTATTGTAGAGAATTGCGATTTTGCGTACAAGTGACTCTGAGCCGGTAGGCTGACCGGCAGCCGGTCGGCCGGCTCAGAGTCGGTGTGTTAAACTTTTGAATGTTCTGAATTTAGGGAAAGAGGGTTCTGAGCCGGTAGGTCAGCCGCCGGTCGACCGGCTCAGAATCCTACTTGGTGGTTTGTAGAAATTTTTCGTAGGCTTGGCAAAGGACTCCCAGCCGGCAGACCGGCAGCCGGTCCACCGGTTGAGAGTCCCTTCTAATTGTTAAGTTTTTGAAGTCGGATTTATGGGAAGGGACTCCCAGCCGGCTGGCCGGCGGACGGTCCACCGGCTGAGAGTCATTTCTCATTGTTTTTCAGATTTTGCAATGGCAGGGGAAGGGACTCCAAGCCGGCTGACCGGCAGCCTGTCCCGGACCGGCTGAGAGCCCCTGTTCTCATTGTTGGGTTTATAACTTTCAAACGGTTTATCGGTGTTGTTTGAGATTCGTACCGTGTACCTTTTATGTTTGTTTGAGGTCCCCGGAGGATGGGCGACACTATATTGGGTTCGGGAATGGAGAGAGGATAGAGACCCCCCCGGTCGGGTAACCGAAAGGGAAACCGGCTCTCCCTCATCTTAGTTCCCGGGATCAATTAAGTGTTGTTTAGTGGTTTAAGAAGTTAGAACTATAGGTTAGTTTCTATCTTTGGAAGTTATTGGTTGATGCGTGTTAAGGTATGCCTTAAGCTGACCTCTGAGCTTAACACGTGACTTGTATGTCGCGTGATGGGATATGTGTTAAGTTCACCTCTGGACCCATTACGTGTTTTGCTTGTGGCGTGTCAGGATATGTGTTAAGCTCACATTTGGACCTGACACGTGATCGGTTGTCGTACACGGGATTTGTGTTAAGTTCACCTCTGGACCCAGTGTGCGACAGTTGTGTATTGGGATATGTGTTAAGTTCAGCTCTGGACCCAATACTTGTTTGTAGCATTGGGATATGTGTTAAGTTCACCTCTGGACCCTTTGCTTGTGGATGTATAGGGATATGTTTTAAGTTCACCTCTGGACCCTTTACTTGATTTGTATGTTGGGATATGTGTTAAGTTCACCTCTGGACCCGACATTGTTTTGGTAGTGGGATATGTGTTAAGTTCACTTCTTGACCCATTGCTAGTGTTTATTAATATCTTGGTCTATGCCTTAGGTTGGCCTCTGAGTCCTTGATTGTGAAAGTGTGTTAGTATCCAAGTTATGCCTTAAGTTGACCGCTGAACCTTTTACTTGATGTTTTATATCTGCTTGCCTTGAGATTGGTTTGGTATCAGATATGCATGATGAAGTTAATGTTTATAGTAACTTAGTTATAGTTTGTTCATCCAAGGCATTGGATGACTCTTTAGTCAGTTTCGTAAATGGTTTGGACTAAAAGACCCCCCGACCGGGCAACCGGTAGGGAAACCGCCTCTCTTTCCAAATAGTTTCCGAAGTTGGTTGAGAGCCGTGCATTAGGGATTGCATGATAGTGAGATTCAGTTATTAAGATATCGTATGCTTCACATGTTTATATATGCTGGAGTATTCAGTTTGCATTGTTGTGTTACGTGTCGTTACAAAAGGTGGCTAGGAGAACTCTAGTCACTTCCCACTGATTGTGGCGTACATGTTTTCATGTATGTAGGTACATACAGGTTGGCCGGGGTTCGCTGAGAGCTAGCGAGTGATGATCCACTTGTCATCTTATGACTTACACCTTTCGATTAGCTAGACTCTAGTTTTGATACTGTTTATCTTTTGGTGCATGTAGGGATGTTCCATCCCAGGCTTTGTATATATTTGGTTTCAGTACTTAGGACTGTTATACTTATCTATTTTGTTTATATCAGTTTCCAGTTTCAGTTTTAATTCACCTCGCATGTTGTTTATGTTTAAAAAGTTTTAATTCCACTGCATTTTTAGTACTTTGTGTGATTTATATTTTCGCTTTCGCGAGGGGTTTTACAGTTGGCATCAGAGCATTGTTGCTCCCGACGCACTCATGTGACCCCCAACCTTAACTTGACCCAAATAAACAAATAATGAATGAGATATGGGGTAGATCTAAGGATTTATATTGTAGCCTATTTGTGAATGCTAATTGCTAAGTTAACACTTGTTTTTCGTTTGAAGGATGGTGAGAACCACAGCTGCTGAGAACACTATAATGCAAGCACTTCATCAGTTGCTTGAGAACCAGAGACAGCAAGCAGGGACTGTTCCACCTCCTCCACCGCCAGGCAATGAGGCCAATCGGCCTGGTAGCTTCTCTTGGATAGCATCGCAGATGTCCAGGAGCCACGTGAAGACTTATGGAGGCGAGGTTGATCCGGTAGCTATTACTGAGTGGTTCCGTGAGATGGAAAAGAGCTTCACCATGTACTCGGTTGGCAGAGAGGATAGAGTGCGGCTAGCCACTCACTTTTTGACCATAGAGGCCGATAGATGGTGGGCATTGACCGGACCGACTTTCATTCTTGATCCTTTATTTGATTGGGAGGCTTTTAAGGATAAGCTCGAGACGAGATTTTATCCTAAGGAGCTTAGATCACAGAGACTTAAGGAGTTCATGGACTTGAAGCAGGGAAGATGTCCGTTCAGGAGTACACCGACAAATTTAATTAGCTTGCACATTTCGCTTCGAAGTTTGTCAGGGATGAGGCTGAGAGAGTTTACTTCTATCGAGGGAAGTTGGGGTCGCGCATTGAGAGCATGGCCCGTCGTGACTCGACTTCTTTCGTTGAGGTTTATGATGATGCTATTTGGGCCGAGAGTTCCATTCGTGCCATAGATGTCGAGACCAGAGCCGCTACTTCCAGTATTTCTTCTCACTAGAGGTCTGTGTACCAGGGGAAGAGACCATTTGTTCCATCCATTTCTTCTCCTTCTTCTCAGAAGAAGCGATTTGAGAGGTTTTCTGCTCCGGTTGCTAAGACCATCGTTCACACCGACACAGCTTCTAGTGTTTGCCACCGTTGTGGTAAACCATCTCATCCGGGCTTTGTCTGTTTCAAGAATGCCTATAAGTGTTTCACCTGTAATGGATTTGGGCATCGATCTTATGAGTGTCCAGAGAGGAACACCGCACTTGGCAAGGCTGCCACTGCTGCTGTAGCTACTAGGGGAGGAAAGGCTAAAGGGAAGATCTCCGTGATGACTAGAGCTGAGGCTGAGGCTCATCCAGACATTGTTGCCGGTATCTATTCTGTTCTTGGCGCTGAGTGCCTTATTCTATTTGATACTGGTGCTTCTTTATCATTTATATCGACTCAGTTCGTAGACCGTTTAGCTCTTGAGTCTTCCTTGGTTGAGGAGACCTCCATTTCCTTGCCTTCGGGAGACGTGTTTTCTTGCTTTTCTTCCCATAGGGATGTTCCGATTATTATTGGTCAAGCCACATTTCCAGCGGACTTACTGAGATTTCCTCTCGAGGAATTCACATTATCCTCGGTATGGATTGGTTATCGCGATACCATGCTCGCTTCGAGTGTCGCGACCAGAAAATCTGCTTGAGGAGTTCTTCAGGAGTTCGTGTTTCCTATAGGGGAACTCGCCCTAAAAAGGGTGTTCGTGTTATTTCTTCGATGAAAGCATCACATCTTCTTAGGAAGGGTTGCCAAGCCTTCCTGTGTGGTTTCAGCTGCAAAACCATCGCTATCGAAGCTAGAGGATGTAGCCATTGTTCGTGAGTTTCCAGATGTTTTCCCAGAAGAGTTGCCAGGGATACCGCCAGAGAGAGATGTGGAGTTTACTATTGAGCTTGTTCCAGGTACCGGACCGATATCCAAGGCTCCCTACCGTATGGCTCCACCCGAATTAAAGGAATTGAAGCAACAGTTGGAAGAGATGATCGAGAAGGGATTCATTAGACCGAGTGCTTCTCCTTGGGGTGCTCCAGTGTTATTTATCAAGAAGAAAGATGGTTCTATGAGACTTTGCATTGATTATAGAGAGTTGAACCGAGTCACCGTGAAGAACAGATATCCTTTGCCTAGGATCGATGATTTATTTGACCATCTTAGAGGTGCTTCCAGATTTTCGAAGATTGACCTTCGTTCCGGTTATCATCAGATTCCAGTGAGAGAGGTTGATATTGCGAAGACTGCCTTCCGTACCAGATATGGGCACTTTGAGTTCGTTGTCATGCCTTTCGGTTTGACGAATGCTCCTACTATCTTCATGGATCAGATGAACAGGACGTTCAGTGAGTTCTTAGACACTTGTGTTGTGGTGTTTATTGATGATATCCTCATTTATTCGAAGACTGATGCTGAGCATGCCGAACATCTTCGATTGATTCTTGGGATTTTACGTCGACAAAAGTGGTTCGCGAAGTTCTCTAAGTGTGAGTTTTGGCTTTCTAAGGTTGCATTTCTTGGACATGTGATATCTAGTGAGGGAGTTATAGTTGATCCTGCGAAGATTGAGGCCGTTGTTGATTGGGAGAGTCCCAAAGATGTGGGAGAGATTCGTAGTTTCCTTGGTTTAGCTGGTTACTATCGTAGATTTGTTGAGTATTTCTCTAGGTTGGCTCGTCCGATGACTCAGTTATTGAAGAAAGAGGCTAAGTTTGTTTGGACAGATAAGTGTGAGAGCTCATTTCAGGAATTGAAGACCAGGTTGACTTCTGCTCCAGTTCTTGCTTTGCCAGAGATTGGGATTGACTTCGATGTTTATTGCGATGCTTCGATGTTAAGGCTTGGATGTGTGTTGATGCAGAGTGGTAAGGTAATAGCTTACTCATCTAGACAGTTGTGAGTTCACGAGGTGAACTATCCGACGCATGACCTTGAGTTGGCTGCTGTTGTTCACGCCCTGAAGATGTGGCGTCATTACTTGATTGGATCTCATTGTCGCATTTTCACGGATCATAAGAGTCTAAAGTACATTTTCACCAAGAAATACCTCAATATGCGACAGCGTCGATGGCTAGAGTTGGTTAAGGATTACGACATTGAGTTATTGTACCATGAGGGTAAGGCCAATGTGGTTGCTGATGCGCTTAGCCGCAAGACTTCTCATTCGATGAGTGATATGCGTGTTCTACCTGAGGAGCTTTGTTCCGAGTCCCGGAAGTTGAGATTAGATATGGTTGGTAGTGGTTTTGATTGGTTATCTGCTATGACTGCCGAGCCAACATTGTATTGGGAGATTCGCCAGAGTTTGCCTACAGATGCTGTTTACCGGAAGTTAGAGGCTAACATTTCGAGTGGTGATGCACCAGATTTAGTGATTGATTCTGATGGTTTCCTTCGGTTTCGAGGTAGGATGTATGTTCCAGATGTGCCAGATTTGAGAAAGAGGGTTTTAGATGAGGCTCACCTGACGCCTTACTCAGTTCATCCGGGCGGAGAGAACATGCACAAGGACTTGAGACTTATATTCTGGTGGCCCGGGATGAAGAAGAACATTTTGGATTACGTGAGTAGGTGCTTGACTTGTCAACAAGTCAAGATAGAGCATAGGAGGCCAGGTGGTTTGTTACAGCCGCTCCACGTTCCTCAGTGGAAGTGGGAGTGAATTTTGATTGACTTCGTGACGGCATTGCCTAAGACAGTGGGAGGCAAGGATGCGATTTGGGTTGTGGTTGATAGGTTAACTAAGTGTGCCAGATTTGTGCCTATTCATGAGACATGGGATATGGACCGTTTAGCCAGGGCTTATATTGCAGAGATAGTCCGTTACCATGGTGTCCCGAGAGAGATCGTTTCTGATCGTGATCCTCGTTTCTGTTCCAGATTTTGGAAGGCTCTACAGGAGGCTATGGGTAGCCGTTTGCTGATGAGTACCGCATTTCATGCCGCGACTGATGGTCAGTCCGAGAGGACTATTCAGACATTAGAGGACTTGCTCCGTGCTTGTGCACTTTGATGCCCGTCGTTGAGGGTACCAAAGATAAATTTATATTCCTAACTTAAACAATTAGATAGTGAAAGTCAGGGTCGAACCACAAGGAGGTGGGGAATGTTTATTGTCTTAATGCTAATGTTTAAAGGTAACAAATTTGGGGGTTGATTGGTTGATTATTATATCTAAAGCAAAGATTAAAATAAAACAAGAATTAAAAGATGAGAATAAAATATAATAAAAGAGGATGCTAGGATGTTTGGGTAATAAATAGCTAAGGTAAAATAAATCCTAAGGTCAACATGTATTGCAGTCTCGTAAGGGGGTGTAACATATCTTTTTAGGTCTATGCTACCTAATAGCTCCTTTCGGCCTATGCTATTAGTTCCTAGGTCTCACAATTATTGGGTGTCAACAATAAGGGTGATTCCTAAATCCCAGGTTACATACCTTTCAGCCTTGAGTAACCTATCCGTCTTAAAGTGTAAACCAATGCCCTTCCCGTATCTTTCAATCTTGGGTAGGTCATTACTAACATCCTACAAGTCTCCTATTGGTCTCATTGCAGGATATTATAATTTATAAGAAAAGACGAAATAAGAAAACAAACGCGAGTGGTCGACCGACCGGCTACTCCAGTCGGCCGACCACAGCCTCGGTCGACCGACCGACTATTCCAGTCGGCCGACCGGGGTCCTGCTACAGGTCGGGTTTTTTCGGATTTTATTTACCTATGCATATTATTCCCTACATCCTAACATATGAAAATTAGTTACTCATAATTGTTAAGACGAATATAAAATTGGGAATAAACATAGAGAACATAGTAAATAAACTAAGCATGCAAGATTCAATAAGGCTTGGGATTCTAACTTAACAATTGTAATAAAAGCAATAAGAACAATAATAAAACTAGATCAAAGAGGAATTACCACAATTGGAATTAAGGCAGAACTGAATAAACTTTATTGAATGCTTAAGAATTCTTGAATAATGCTAAAAGATGAACTAGATGGTAGAAGATGATATATGATAAAGCATATGAAAAAGCATACCTAACCCTAATCACAAGATTTGTTTATATAGGGTAAAAACTAAGAGTTTCCTTAAAATTCTAATTCTACTTTATTTCCGAAAATAAATCGTATGGGCTTCGTTCTGGTCGGTCGACCCGTTTAGCTGGTCGGTCGACCGCTTCTTGTTGGACTTCTCTTATTTCCGGCCTTTCTTGGAAATTGGGCTTCATGAAAATCAGGCCTGGTCGGCCGACCCGTTTGGGTGGTCGGTCGACCGCTTCCTCTGGGAAGTCTTCGGATTTCTCCTGTTTTGACTTTTGGCACTTGACTTTGACTCCAGTTGACTTTCCATTTATTCCTTAATTAAGCAAAAGACTTGAGGATACGAATTTGGTGCTAAATCGTCTCTTTTCCGCATAAATCTGCAAAAGTGCATAAAAATACGAAAGTACACAATTTGTGGGAAATAAAGGCTAAAACATAGTAAATGAGCGACCAAATACGTGTAAAAATAGATGTAAAACATCATAAAATAGACACGTATCACACTTGATTTCCAGAGTTCTTGGGAGCAGTGTCTACCGTTAGTTGAGTTTTCCTACAACAACAGCTTTCACTCATCTATTGGTATGGCTCCGTATGAGGCGCTCTATGGTAGGAAGTGCCGTAGTCAGATCTGTTGGGATCAGGCGAGCGACGTGCACGACCTAGGACCAGACCAGTTAGCTGCGACGATTGACCAGGTTCAGCTTATCAGAGGTAGGATGATGGCCGCACAGGATCGGCAGAAATCCTACGCTGATGTCCGCCGTAGATCTCTCGAGTTTGAGGTGGGTGACAGAGTTTTCCTGAGAGTTTCACCAATGAAGGGCGTCAAGAGGTTTGGAGTTAAGGGCAAGTTGAGCCCTAAGTATATTGGGCCATTTGAGATCGTGAAGAGCATTGGTGCTGCTGCTTACCGTTTGGACTTGCCTCCTAGTTTGGGCAAGGTTCATAGTGTCTTTCATGTTTCTCAGCTCCGTAAGTATGTTAGTGACCCGAGTCATGTTCTTCCTAGAGAGATCGAGAACTTAGAGCCGAGTCTTGTTTTTGAAGAGCGTCCCGTGAAGATTCTTGACTGACAGGATAAGAAGCTTAGGAGCAAGGTGGTGCCCTTAGTGAAGATTCTTTGGCGTTGCGGTGATGTTGAGGAGCAGACATGGGAGACCGAGGCTTCGATGCGTGCTGTGCATCCTTCTCTTTTCTATTGAGGTATAGTTATTTAGAATTTATCTCCGTTCGAGTTTCGAGGACGAAACTTTTTGAAGTTGGGGTGATTGTAAAATCCCGTATTTTCATAAAATATATTTTTAAGGTTTTAAATTATTTTAAGTAATAAAATAATATTTTAATAATTTATTGAGAGGTATGTTTAATAAATCGTAAGATCCGTCTTAAGAACCTTAAGTCCTTAAGACGAATACAACTTGGCAAACTTAATATCATAAAACCCGTTCACTTCCAAACTGAAAATCAGGCCTGGTCGGCCGACCCGTTTGGGTGGTCGGTCGACCGCTTCCTCTGGGAAGTCTTCGGATTTCTCCTGTTTTGACTTTTGGCACTTGACTTTGACTCCAGTTGACTTTCCATTTATTCCTTAATTAAGCAAAAGACTTGAGGATACGAATTTGGTGCTAAATCGTCTCTTTTCCGCATAAATCTGCAAAAGTGCATAAAAATACGAAAGTACACAATTTGTGGGAAATAAAGGCTAAAACATAGTAAATGAGCGACCAAATACGTGTAAAAATAGATGTAAAACATCATAAAATAGACACGTATCAAATTCCCCAAACCAAACCTTTGCTTGCCCTCAAGCAAGAAATAGACTCGATCTTAACTAATGGAACGATTTCAATCTCAGAGCGAAATTTACATGTTAGCCTATACCAATGCCAAGTACAAAATGAGATAATATTCAAATCATGCAAACGAGTTATAGGGTCGTCAAACTTGAAAACATAAAGACTTTAGAGACTTATACCATGGACTCTCGCGGTACGCTCGAGACACTCATGAAGCAAAGGGTGAGTATATGTAAAAGATAGAAAGAAGTAATTTTGTAGAGACACTCACCTAACTGCGACCCATGGAAACATGCCTGCAATCTAACATGAACAAGAATTCTACAACTTTGTATAACAATCTCATTAAGTGTCCCAGATACATGCAATTGAGGTAATGAAAGATATGTGAGGTTAAAGGTAAAAGTGGTTAAGATGTTTTTTTTGATATGTGGGGTTAGTAGCCAAGCTAGTAAAACCGGTTCCCAACAACATATTTCACAACTTTTGATATTAAGAAAGTGCTCTTATGTAGCACAATTCTCACATTAAATATAAGAAAGGACTCCCCAATATTTTTGAATGAAGTATGGGAGTGATAACATATAAAAGAAAGGGATTTTGGAACGAAAAAAATTTTTCTGATGGTGTCAGGCGGTCGACCGACCTGTAGATGTGGTCGGTCGACTGTCGTCTGCATTTTCCGGATTTTTTTTCGTTTTTCTTTTTTTTTTCTTTCTTTTTCTGAATCTTTCTTGTTCTTTTTCTTTTCTTTTCTTTCTTTCTTTCTTTCTTTCTTTTTGCTCATGATAGCATACAAACCAAGATGCCTCAAAAAATAAACCAAAGACCACAGATACTAGCTTGGAAAGGTAGGCTAAGTATGGGATGTAGTTTTGGGGGAATAAAAAGGCAATTTTGGCTATGTAAGGCTTATGGGTAAATAAGAGAAAAGGGATCCCAAATGCACGTATCAAGACTCACAAAACGAGAAAGTAAAACAAGTATATAGCAATTCAAGCTCATGTTTATGCATATTGATGTAACATGTTCCAAGGGGAGTACTACTCACATCCTAGACGACTGGTTTAAGAATGAAACCAGGAATAAGGCTCTAAAACTTAGAATGTATAGTAGGTTGCCAAGGTATAAGTCAAGTCTCAAGATATGCAAGTTGACAAAAACTCGTAGATATGCAAAAGACTTTCATACTAAAACAAGTTGACAAGGCAATGTAAAGGCAAAACATGTAAGAAAGCAAAATCATCCTTGAAATACTTTCGTTCCGACTCGACCTATATGCTAAAATAAATGTGCATTTTTTTGGAATTTTTGAATTTTTTAATTTTTTTTTTGGATTTTTGTATATATAAAGAAAATAAAGAAAAGAACGATGCAAGACAGAAATGCAATAAACGTGTGACAAAATGCAATGCATGTAACACGAAACCATTCCCCAAACCAACCCGCACAATGTCCCCATTGTGCATTAGCCTAAGTAAAGGTTTCAGAAAAATAAAAGAAAGATGCAAAGAGAATAAAAACTAAGGAAAAACTGGAAAGAACTCACTGGGTTAAAAGATGTAAGAGAAAAACTTCCCCAAACCAGCGTAAGCTGGGAGGTTTTGGTGGCTAGCAGTGCCACTCAAGTATCCAATTTGATTTCACGAGTTCCAAGGAAGAGAAACGAAAGACTGCAGCGGACAGTAGGTCGACCGACCGGTGTTTCTGGTCGATCGACCTCCTGTGAACAGCGGAAAATTCTGCGAAACAGCGCGTCTGGTCGACCGACTGATGATTCTGGTCGGTCGACCAGCTGAGTCCTGGAGGTCTTCTTTTCTTCGGAAATCCTGAAAAAGCAAGAAAATATGTGTGCCCAACAATGCGCGAGATGCCAAAACGATTCTAAAAGTCTTAACTACTAGCAAACAGAACTAAAAAGTTTCACACAACATAAAATAAATTGTCTTAAAACTGCAATTTAAAAACAACTATCCGCTAAAGATGCGGAAAATATCCGACCACGGCTTCTGACGGCATGTCGTAGTCTCCACGGTTTTTGCCTTAGTGGCAAAACACATCTTCTTTCCTCCATCGCAAAGCATATGCGACGGTCTCTCTTCTTGAGCCTGCCTCCTCTTCTTTTTCTCCTCTCGATCTACGACGTCTGGATCCTCATCTTCTCCATAGCTTAGGCATCCCATTCCTCCTCTCTGGATGATGACTTCCTTCTCCTTGGGTTTCCCCAAACCAATTCCTGTAATAGTCATAATAGAAGTATCCTCCCTATGGCTCCCAATCTGGGGCGGAGGTGTAAAAGCAGATACAGGAACAGGTAATAAAGGTGGAGAAGTAGTGATGACCTCATACTTCTTTTCAGAAGTGATAGCATTACATGTGATGGGGGTCATAGCATCCTTCTTCCTATAGGATAGGCCATAGATGATAGAATGTTTGCCTACTTTGAAAGTTAGAGTTCCAGTGCCTACATCTATAATGGCACCTGCAGTGTGAAGAAAGGGTCTTCCTAGAATGATGGGTATATGGGCATCCTCTGGGATGTCCAAAACAACAAAGTCTACTGGGAAGAAAAACCTGTCAATACGCACAGGGATGTTTTCTAACACCCCTATAGGTTCCATAGATGTGCGATCAGCCATCTGGACTGTCATACTGGTCACTGCAAATTCGGTCATCCCTAGTTTTAAGGCAACACTTAGTGGCATGACACTTATACTAGCACCTAAGTCGCATAGAGCCTTTTTAACTGGGAAGGTTCCTATATTACAGGGGACAGAAAAACTTCCAGGGTCTTCTAATTTATGAGGGGCAATGACATGTGTTAAAAAGCTAGATGACTCTTCAGTGAGAGCCACCGACTCAACCTTTTCTAGAGACCTCTTTCTTGACAAAAGCTGTCTCATGAATTTAAGATAAGAAGGAACTTGTTGAACTAATTCTAAAAATGGAACTTGAACATTTAATGAACGAATTACATCTTTAAATTTGTCAAAAGATACCTGTTCCTTTGAAGGCACGAGTCTCTCTGGAAAAGGAGCAGCTGAGGATTCCGTATTTGCAGCCCTTTTTAAAAATCTGGGGGTCTTGTCACCCCTGAAAAGAAAATCTCGTAAGTTATTCGGCAATTCTGGACGAAAGGGAACTTCAGATTCGGCTTCGGTGGTCGGTCGACCAGTATCTTCGGTCGGTCGACCAGTATCTTCGGTCGGTCGACCAGTCTCCTGTTCAGCTGATGTTTTCGGATCCTGCTCCGCGGTCGGTCGACCAGATTCTTCGGTCGGTCGACCTACTTCGCTGCTACTCGCTATTTTTTCTTTCCCAGCCCCCACTTTAGCTCCACTTCGCAGGGTTACGACGTTTAGAGTCTCCTTCTTCTGGTCTGGTTTGGTCGGAAGTTGACCCGGAGCCCTAGTGTCATTCTTGCTCGCGATTTGAGCAATCTGGGACTCCAACATCTTCATCCCTGCCTCTCTAGCCTGCGACTCCTTCTGAACCAACCCAATAAGATTTTGGATAAGAGCGTCTGTGTTGGGTGGCGGATTAGAAGGTGGTTGAGGGTTGAAAGGTGGTCTTTGGAAATTTTGTTTATGTGGGGGTACATAGGTGGAATTTTGCTGAGGTTGCATATGCTGTGGGTTTTGAACATTCTGGCTTGTCCACCTTAAGTTGGGATGGACATTGTTATTATTTGGATCATAGAAATTGTTCCCACGGTAATGCTGAAAAGCGGCACATGTTTCATTAGATGAAGTACAGAACTTTGACACATGCCCTTCTCCACCGCACCTCTCACAAGCAAAGGGTCCGTCCTGAACGGCGTTCACCTGGTAAATTCCTCCCTTGCTTCCACTCCCTAGATCGAGCTTTCCTGCAGCTTCAAATTTTTCTAACTTGGCCGTCAAGGCCTCAATTGCTGACAGGTTGTACTCAGATTTTCTCTGATTTCCTCTGGAAGTACCATGCTCAGCGCGGTGCACAGCAACATCTTCTATTAACTTGAGACCTTTAGTCTCTCCTGAATTATCTTGGAATCTCCCATTAGCTGCAGCATCTAGGTAGGCCCTGTTGTCATCATAGAGGCCATTGTAGAACTGGTTGCAAAGAAACCATTGTTCGAATCCGTGATGTGGTATGGATCGAACAAGTCTCTTGAACCTGTCCCACGCCTCGCTAAAGTCTTCATTGGGACCTTGCTTGAAATTGGTGATCTGCGCTCTTAAAGCATTTGTCTTTGATGCAGAGTAATATTTCCTGTAGAAAGCTAGGGCTAAGGTGTTCCAATCTGTGACTCCCGCAGCAGTGCGGTCAAGGTCTCTGTACCATTCTCTCGCAGAGTCCCTAAGGGAGAAGATAAACATGGTCTGTTTAATCTGGTCCTGCGTCACTCCTTCTGGGGGTGCTATAGAGCATATGTAATCTGTGAAGATTTCAATATGCTTAGCAGCATCCTCATTGGCCGAGCCTCCAAATTGGTTTCTTTCAACCATAGTTATATAGGCAGGCTTGGCCTCGAATGGCTTCCCAGTACCTGCAGGTAAAGTGAACCCTTTGTATAGGTCCTTTGCCTGAGGCATAGAGTGACTGGCAATAGTAGCTTCCTCTGTCATGTTATCTTCTTCTTTAGGAAAAACTGGAAAGCAGGTAAAAGATGGTGTTTTTGGTGAAGGTGGATTGATGGGTGAATTTGGTTGTGAAGGTGGTGTTTTTGGTGAAGATGGTGGTAACTCGAAAAGGTCTTCTTGAAATAAAGAGGATGGTGACCCTCCCTCTTGATTTGCTAGAAGTTGCTTTCTTCTTTCCCTAAGAGTCCTCTCAATTTCGAGATCAAGTGGTAGGAGTTCTCCTTGAACTGACCTGCGCATAAGAGGAAACTACAAGAAAAAGGTGAGAAGGTTTAAGGAACATAAAGTTCCTTAAACAAAGAGAAACAAAAACAAAAAAAAATAAACACTGGCGTCACCTCCCCGGCAACGGCGCCAAAATTTGATGCCCGTCGTTGAGGGTACCAAAGATAAATTTATATTCCTAACTTAAACAATTAGATAGTGAAAGTCAGGGTCGAACCACAAGGAGGTGGGGAATGTTTATTGTCTTAATGCTAATGTTTAAAGGTAACAAATTTGGGGGTTGATTGGTTGATTATTATATCTAAAGCAAAGATTAAAATAAAACAAGAATTAAAAGATGAGAATAAAATATAATAAAAGAGGATGCTAGGATGTTTGGGTAATAAATAGCTAAGGTAAAATAAATCCTAAGGTCAACATGTATTGCAGTCGCGTAAGGGGGTGTAACATATCTTTTTAGGTCTATGCTACCTAATAGCTCCTTTCGGCCTATGCTATTAGTTCCTAGGTCTCACAATTATTGGGTGTCAACAATAAGGGTGATTCCTAAATCCCAGGTTACATACCTTTCAGCCTTGAGTAACCTATCCGTCTTAAAGTGTAAACCAATGCCCTTCCCGTATCTTTCAATCTTGGGTAGGCTATGAGGCGCTCATCTATTGGTATGGCTCCGTATGAGGCGCTCTATGGTAGGAAGTGCCGTAGTCAGATCTGTTGGGATCAGGCGAGCGACGTGCACGACCTAGGACCAGACCAGTTAGCTGCGACGATTGACCAGGTTCAGCTTATCAGAGGTAGGATGATGGCCGCACAGGATCGGCAGAAATCCTACGCTGATGTCCGCCGTAGATCTCTCGAGTTTGAGGTGGGTGACAGAGTTTTCCTGAGAGTTTCACCAATGAAGGGCGTCAAGAGGTTTGGAGTTAAGGGCAAGTTGAGCCCTAAGTATATTGGGCCATTTGAGATCGTGAAGAGCATTGGTGCTGCTGCTTACCGTTTGGACTTGCCTCATAGTTTGGGCAAGGTTCATAGTGTCTTTCATGTTTCTCAGCTCCGTAAGTATGTTAGTGACCCGAGTCATGTTCTTCCTAGAGAGATCGAGAACTTAGAGCCGAGTCTTGCTTTTGAAGAGCGTCCCGTGAAGATTCTTGACTGACAGGATAAGAAGCTTAGGAGCAAGGTGGTGCCCTTAGTGAAGATTCTTTGGCGTTGCGGTGATGTTGAGGAGCAGACATGGGAGACCGAGGCTTCGATGCGTGCTGTGCATCCTTCTCTTTTCTATTGAGGTATAGTTATTTAGAATTTATCTCCGTTCGAGTTTCGAGGACGAAACTTTTTGAAGTTGGGGTGATTGTAAAATCCCGTATTTTCATAAAATATATTTTTAAGGTTTTAAATTATTTTAAGTAATAAAATAATATTTTAATAATTTATTGAGAGGTATGTTTAATAAATCGTAAGATCCGTCTTAAGAACCTTAAGTCCTTAAGACGAATACAACTTGGCAAACTTAATATCATAAAACCCGTTCACTTCCAAACCCGTTTTCATTTAAACGGGAAAGGACACATAAAACCCCTAAACCCTCATTGAAATGTCGACATATTCATTCTCAAAGAAATAAGAACACTGTATCTTCATCCTCATATTTCCTCCTTAAAACTCAATCTTAAAATCCAATTTCAATCATCATCCGCCTTCCGAATCAAGGTAATTTATACATTTTTGGAATCCTCATGAAATTTGCAAGTCATCTATCACTTCCAATTTTCGTTTCCTTCATCTCCAAAAAGTGACTGATTTTGTAGAATCCGTCTTTGAGTCCTTAAAATCCGTTTTTCTTGTTGTAGGTGAAGACTTGGACGACCCTAGTGTGGATAGCTACGTTGTAGAAGAGGAGCTTTGATCAAGATCGCTTTTAAGGTGACAATTATGAGAAACTCGGCCTTATTTGTAATATTAGCACTTTTCTTTGTTTAGATGATTATGTTTCTGATTTTACATGTTGTTTATGTTCAATGGACTTAGAAATCATGCTAGGAATACATGTGTATGAGGTTCATTTGCTTTGATGGTGTTTCACATGCTTAGTTGTTGATTTTCAGAAATTTGTGCTTAAGACGGATACAAATAATATTCTTGTTGAGGATTGTTTGTGGAATTAATTGCTCGTAGTTAGTGTAATTGATGATTATATATGCTGGGCAATCTTTGTATGTTGCGATTTTAGAAGCCTTGAATCGATTTGAGGAGTTTTGCGTATTGTAGAGAATTGCGATTTTGCGTACAGGTGACTCTGAGCCGGTAGGCTGACCGGCAGCCGGTCGGCCGGCTCAGAGTCGGTGTATTAAAATTTTGAATGTTCTGAATTTAGGGAAAGAGGATTCTGAGCCGGAAGGTCGGCCGCCGGTCGACCGGCTCAGAATCCTACTTGGTGGTTTGTAGAAATTTTTCGTAGGCTTGGCAAAGGACTCCCAGCCGGAAGACCGGCAGCCGGTCCACCGGCTGAGAGTCCCTTCTAATTGTTAAGTTTTTGAAGTCGGATTTATGGGAAGGGACTCCCTGCCGGCTGGCAGGCGGACGGTCCACCGGCTGAGAGCCCTTTCTCATTGTTTTTCAGATTTTGCAATGGCAGGGGAAGGGACTCCCAGCCGGCTGACCGGCAGCCTATCCCGGACCGGCTGAGAGCCCCTGTTCTCATTCTTGGGTTTATAACTTTCAAACGGTTTATCGGTGTTGTTTGAGATTCGTACCGTGTACCTTTTATGTTTGTTTGAGGTCCCCGGAGGATGGGCGACACTATATTGGGTTCGGGAATGGAGAGAGGATAGAGACCCCCCGGTCGGGTAACCGAAAGGGAAACCGGCTCTCCCTCATCTTAGTTCCCGGGATCAATTAAGTGTTGTTTAGTGGTTTAAGAAGTTAGAACTATAGGTTAGTTTCTATCTTTGGATGTTATTGGTTGATGCGTGTTAAGGTATGCCTTAAGCTGACCTCTGAGCTTAACACGTGAGTTGTATGTCGCGTGATGGGATATGTGTTAAGTTCACCTCTGGACCCATTACGTGTTTTGCTTGTGGCGTGTCAGGATATGTGTTAAGCTCACATTTGGACCTGACACGTGATCGGTTGTCGTACCCGGGATTTGTGTTAAGTTCACCTCTGGACCCAGTGTGCGACAGTTGTGTATTGGGATATGTGTTAAGTTCAGCTCTGGACCCAATACTTGTTTGTAGCATTGGGATATGTGTTAAGTTCACCTCTGGACCCTTTGCTTGTGGATGTATAGGGATATGTTTTAAGTTCACCTCTGGACCCTTTACTTGATTTGTATGTTGGGATATGTGTTAAGTTCACCTCTGGACCCGACATTGTTTTTGTAGTGGGATATGTGTTAAGTTCACCTCTTGACCCATTGCTAGTGTTTATTAATATCTTGGTCTATGCCTTAGGTTGGCCTCTGAGTCCTTGATTGTGAAAGTGTGTTAGTATCCAAGTTATGCCTTAAGTTGACCGCTGAACCTTTTACTTGATGTTTTATATCTGCTTGCCTTGAGATTGGTACGGTGTCAGATATGCATGATGAAGTTAATGTTTATAGTAACTTGGTTATAGTTTGTTCATCCAAGGCATTGGATGACTCTTTAGTCAGTTTCGTAAATGGTTTGGACTAAAAGACCCCCCGACCGGGCAACCGGTAGGGAAACCGCCTCTCTTTCCAAATAGTTTCCGAAGTTGGTTGAGAGCCGTGCATTAGTGATTGCATGATAGTGAGATTCAGTTATTGAGATATCGTATGCTTCACATGTTTATATATGCTGGAGTATTCAGTTTGCATTGTTGTGTTACGTGTCGTTACAAAAGGTGGCTAGGAGAACTCTAGTCACTTCCCACTGATTGTGGCGTACATGTTTTCATGTATGTAGGGACATGCAGGTTGGCCGGGGTTTGCTGAGAGCTAGCGAGTGATGATCCACTTGTCATCTTATGACTTACACCTTTCGATTAGCTAGACTCTAGTTTTGATATTGTTTATCTTTTGGTGCCTGTAGGGATGTTCCATCCCAGGCTTTGTATATATTTGGTTTCAGTACTTAGGACTGTTATACTTATCTATTTTGTTTATATCAGTTTCCAGTTTCAGTTTTAATTCACCTCGCATGTTGTTTATGTTTAAAAAGTTTTAATTCCGCTGCATTTTTAGTACTTTGTGTGATTTATATTTCCGCTTTCGCGAGGGGTTTTACATCAGGGAAGGGAAAGGAGTCACTCACGGTGGTTTGAGACGAGGCCAAGGTGGTTCGTTTTGTCCGTAAGTACGGTATGATAGTTAAAACGCTGTTATTTCCTGTTTATGCAATTGTTTTCATCGCATGTTTAGAGAGTCTTTAACACGTTTGATCTCTGTTGTTTTTATGTAATTTGGTACTAAGGCATGTAGTGATCATATGTAGACCATAGAGGAAGCGTCGTCGGCGGTCTAAGACCACTGTGGAGCGTGGCTAACACGGTGTCATGAGAAGTTGTGTTAACATGTTAAAACACGGGTTTTTGTATGCAGATTGGAATACGTTTTTAGTTGAGTCTTACGCTTATTTTGTTATGGGTCTTTGTGTTTTGAGTCAGAGGGTGGACCGGTGGTGTGAGTGGTGGTAGTCGCTATGGTCGGTGGTGGTTGGGTATGGCGAAACAGGGGTGTTTGTTAGGGGTTGTCAGGGGGTTGTTCTTTTGCTGTTGGTGTTTCGTTAATTAGTGCGTGTATGGGAGTACTTGGGGGTGGTAACATCGTTGACTCGGGGGAGGTCGACACGGTGTTACCACCGAGTCTTATGGGTATAGTGTCAGGGGTCGTTGTGGTGATAGAGTCGGGTGGTGTTGGTGGGTGGATGGCTGTCGATGGGTTGGTGTTTTAGGCTGGTCAGGTGGTTGGGTGATGAACCAGGCATGGTTTGGGCCCTGGTTCACCACGTCGGTGGTGGTCGAAGGGGTTGATGGTGGTCGTGGTGGCAGCTGGTGGTTCTGGGTACACGTCGTGGGGGTTGTTGGTGGTAGTGTTAGTGTAACACGGTGGTTTGGGGCTGTTATGATATGGGTTTGATGTCGGGTAAAAGGGGTTTTAGGGCGTATTGGTGGTGTTGTTTAAGTTGTGTTTTTATTATTATTATTATTATTATTATTATTATTATTATTATTATTATTATTATTATTATTATTATTATTATTAGTTTAGTAATATTATTATTATTGTTATGTTATTATTTTTTATGAGTTTTATATTTATTGTTAGGATAATTTATTGTGTTAGTGTAGTGGTTGAGTCGGGAAATTTTATTGGGAATTTCTTTTAATAAGATTTCCTTCTTGGGAAAGTTTCCATTTTGGGAAACTTTCCGTTTTTAGAAGTTACTATTTTAGTATGTGCAAGTGAAATAGAAGGGTTCGGGAAGGATTTTAATTCATTATATAATATATGTTTAGGTGGTGGTTTCCGCGTTGAACACTTCTAGTAGCAGTTGTTCGGTTGCCGTTGTCTATCTGCAGTTTCGAGGTAGGGGAATATTTATGTCTGTGGTCGTATTATGACATGAGGTCACTCATTATGTGATTGATATACTTAATCTTGGTTGTATTGTGATTGATTGATTATTATTGATTATTGTGGAGAACGGGGCTTGTGAAATGGGTCTTGCGATATGGGTCTTGTGATAAGGGACTTGTGATATGGCCATGGGAGGTGTGGCGAGTTGGAGGTGAAGTGGAGAAGTGAATGATGTGGAGATGGAGGAGATTCGTATTGTGTTATTTCATGCCTTTATCATATTACCTACTCAACCTCGTGTTGACCCTGTGTGTTTGTATGTGTCTGTGTTGATCCAATTTATTGGGGAGCAGAATGACAGGTCCTAGACTCGTGGAAGTTGGAAGGGAGGAGAGGCTATGAACCAGACCTGTTTAGTACTAGTTCACGTCACTTAGTCTTTCACTTTGTTTAGACCTTTGTTTTACGTATGAGACAGTTGTAATAGTTTTGGAGACTCCTTGTTTTGGATATTTAAATTACTCAATAAAGTACTGTGTTTCTTCGATTTGCTATCTACTACCTCGGTTATCCGAGATGGTAACACCCTTGGTTATTTGGGGAAACCTAGTCCAGGTCCCTAAATAAAAATGGGGGTGTTACATGTGAGCCTTCCGTAGTACATGTCTAGATTTGTTGCTAGACTTAGGCTCCTTAGCCTGGAAGATTGCACCTCTATTATCGCAATAGATGGTGATAGGGTCATTCGAACTAGGCACTACTGTTATTCCTTGTAAGAACTGATGCATCCATATCGCTTCCTTTGCAGCTTCCGAAGCGGCATAGTACTCGGAGTCAGTTGTAGAATATGATATAACACTTTGCTTGGAACTTTTCCAACTGACTGTCTCGCCATTAAGAGTAAAAACGAATCCAGGCTGAGATTTCGAGTCATCTCGATCCGTTTGGAAGCTAGCATCTGCTTAACCGTTTGCGCATAGCCCAGTGTCACCTCCATAAGTCAATACCCAATCTTTAGTCCTCCGTAGGTACTTAAGAATGTTTTTAACAGCCATCCAGTGTGATTCACTTGGATTGCCTTGGTACCGACTAGTCATACTCAATGCATATGCCACGTCTGGACATGTGCATATCATGGCATACATGATCGATCCTACAGCTGAACCATAAGGAATGCGACTCATGCGCTCGACATCTTCCGATGTCTTTGGTGCCTGAGTCTTGCTCAAATGCACCCGTGATATCATTGGAAGTAACCCTTTTTTGGAGTTAGTCATGCTGAATCTTTCAAGAATCTTATCTATACAAGACTCCTGACTAATTGATAACATCTGTCGTGATCTCTCTCTATATATACGGATTCCCAGTATACACTGTGCCTCACCCAGATCTTGCATCTGGAAATGGTTCTTTAACCATACTTTAACCGCGGATAAGAGAGGAATGTCATTTCCGATCAAGAGTATGTCGTCGACATACAACACCAGAAAGACGATCTTGCTCCTACTCGACTTGATATATAACTTGGTTCTTCGACTGATCGGATAAAACCATTCTTTTTTATCACTTGGTCGAAGCGATGATTCCAACTCCGAGATGCTTGCTTAAGTCTATAAATGGAACACTTAAGCTTGCACACTTTCTTAGGATTCTTAGGATCAGTGAAACCTTCGGGTTGTACCATGTACAAGTCCTCCTCCAAATAACCGTTTAAGAAGGCGGTTTTCACATCCATTTGCCAAATTTCATGGTCATGAAAAGCGGCAATCGCTAAGATAATCCGAATTGAACGCAACATAACTACAGCTGTAAAAATGTCATCATAGTGCAACCCTTGCACTTGAGTGAAACCCTTTGCCACTAGTCGTGTCTTATAGGTATCTGGTTGTCCTTCTACAGAATGTTTTACCTTATAAAGTCATTTGCACTGAAGAGGTCGGACCTTATCAGGTAAGTCAACCAACTCCCATACGTTATTCTCATACATGGAGTCCATCTCGGATTGCATGACTTCAAGCCATAACTTAGAGTCGGAATAGGCCGTGGCACCTTTATAGGTTGCGGGTTCGTTACTCTCTAGGAGTAAAATGTCAACTCCATCATTCTCCTCGATCATACCAATGTATCTATCAGGAGGAATGGAATGTCTACCCGACCTCCTAGGTTCCTCGGGAATATTAATCGCTACCTCAGGTAAAGGAACAGATTCCTCCATAGGTTGTTCGGTTGTTGGTTCTTGAATCTCTGACAGTTCGAAGGTTCTATTACTTGTCTTATTCTCGAGAAACACTTTCTCTAAGAACTTCGCACTAGCCGCAACAAAAACTCGATGTTCGGTTGGCGAATAGAAGTAATGACCAAACATTCCTTTTGGATAAACAATAAAGTATGTCTTGACCGATCGCGGGCCGAGCTTATCCTCGTGTCTCCACTTGACATAAGCCTCGCAGCCCCAAACCCGAAAAAAGGACAAGTTAGGGACCGTTCCCTTCCATATCTCATATGGAGTCTTGTCTACAGTATTAGACGGACTTCGGTTAAGTATAAAAGCAGCTGACAAAAGAGCAAAACCCCATAATGAATCCGGCACAACTTTGTGACTCATCATGGATTGAACCATATCAAGTAATGTTCGATTTCTCCGTTCGGACACACCATTTAATTGTGGTGTTCCAGGTGGAGTTAATTGTAGTACGATACCACAGTCTTTAAGGTGTTGATCAAGCTTATTTGAAAAATATTCGCCACCACAATCTGATCAAAGTTCTTTACTCTTTCTATCCAGTTGGTTCTCAACCTTCGCCTGGAATTCTTTGAACTTTTCAAAGGACTCACTGCTTCAACTTTGGTGAGTTAGTAGCTGGCTTCGGTATTGTACCGTCAACAAAACCTTGCTTGTTCTTAGATCCAAGTGCAAGAAGCATGCCTCTGCTCCAATGTTGATAATTTTGACCATTGAAGATAGTCTCAAGCAATTTCATGCCTGAGTAATCTGACTTGGAAAGAAATAGAGGCTCGTCATAAGCATTACTATATTCTGGCTCAACATTTGTCGACATCGCGATTGATTGTATAGAAACTTTTGAATATTGTAAGAAGCAGGAATTTGAAAGTACGATAGATCCAAATAAACACTAGTACAGAAAGTGCATTTGGCAACGGTCAAAAAGTGCATTTGGCAACGGTTCCTCGACCGTTGTAAATCAAGGCGTTGCCTTAAACAATCGCCTACGGCAACGGTTATTAACCGTTGCCAAATGTTATTTTTGGCAACGGTTGCTAGTAGAAACCGTTGCCAAAAGTTGTTTTTTTTGCAACGGTTACTCACAACAACCGTTGCCTTATGCACATTAAAGGCAACGGCTGTTAACATTAACCGTTACCTTAGGTATAATAAAGGCTACGGTTGTCTTTTAACGACCGTTGCTGTTTCTCAATTAAAATTTTAAAAAAAAAATCCATAATATTATTCTGCTAAATGTAAAACCCCTTTTATTAAAATAATAATTAATTACAAAATCAATGTTTTACATACAACTGCCCACTAATCAACTTCAATATACAAAGTGTGAACATCTCGATTGCTAATATTGCCGATAGCTTTTCCATCAAACTCTACCACTGGCATCCCTCCTACACTCTTTAGCGTCAATACTTTGAATGCTTCGAGAACTGGATCATCTTCGTAGACCTGTAAGGGAGCGTAAATGCACTGATTATCTGACTATCACCATAGAGCAACTACATACAAGTGAAATTAACCATGGTATTGGCAGATTGGTTGATTGGATAGCAGCAAAAAAGGACTCAATCTGGGTGCACTGGGTGTATCAAAACTATCTGAAAGGTCAAGATTGGATGGAGTATAAACCAACTAATAATTTGACCTAGGCATGGAGAAGAATTTGCAGGGTGAAAGAGGAGATAGCTGCTGGCTATGATGCAGGAAATTGGATTGTTCAGACAATAGGCTACACTCTTACAGGCTGTTATGTGTACTGAGTTAGGATCCCTAGACCTTCTTTCAGTTGGTCTAGCATTGTTTGGAATTTTTGGGTGGTGCCCAAGCACCAATTCATGAGGTGGTTGATAGCCCATCAGTTCTTGAGGACTGTTGACAAACTCATACTATATGGGCTAAACATTGATGATAAGTGCTTCATGTGTGGTCAGGCCCCTGAAAACAGTGACCACTTGTTCTTTGGGTATGTGTGTAGCAAGAAAGTTTTACAATGGGTGAATCAATGTACGCAGATCAACGTCCATGAGCACTCTGGTCTGGTTTAGTGTGCAACCAGAACAGGTTATGCCCTTCAGCAAACTATTACATGAAAGGTGTATTTACCAGTCCGCCAGTGGAGAATTTGAGGAGGCAAGCAACCACAGCGCCAAGGCACTGGGCAACTCAGTAGAAGATGGCTTTGACAAAGGAGATTTTGCCACCAAGGAAAGCGCCAAAGGTGACAGCAGGGTTGACATGTCCACCGGAAATGTTAGCACCCACTGAGACAACCACGAAAAGTGCAAATCCGTGAGAAAGTGCAGCAGCTACCAATCCAGCTGGGGTTGCAGCGCCATTGTCTGTGAGTTTGCCTGGCCACCAAACAACACACCAAATTCATTAGTAAGTTGCTATGCTCCGTCGTTCCAATATTTATGCTAGATATTTTCGGGATCATTATTCATTAGTGTAGTTTGACTGCAAAGCTAGGGGATTTCCAAGAAGCAACAACAAATAATGAGCATGGATAAAAATAATTTCATTCCAAAAATAGCCAAAGACCAATGACTAACAATCCTAAATAACAATCTCTCACACATATAAGCACTCCAATAAACAGAACGTAGTCCATCAAAAGAGAGAAAGTAATAGCCTACATAAGGTAAATGTGGCGTATAATTCGTATAATTCCCTTGACTCCAGGTGTTGATCTGACTACTGTATGTAACTGCTTCCAGTGTACATCACATTCCTGCAATTCAAATGCCAAAAATCATTAGAAGTGAAAACATACTACATAATTTTTCAGAAAGCCAGAGGTTCCTTAAATCTCATGTCAATCAAATCTCGAATCTCAAAATTAAAAAATAAGGTAAACAACCACAAGATCAAACTTACTTGGTTTAAAAGTACTTCAAGTAATCGAACGTAGAGGTGGATCCTAAAAAAAATCATTCTATAGATTTTATATGAACTAATACCCTGTATAAAACTCATAATTTTTCGCAGCCCGCTCAGCTGCCCAGCCAGGCTACTAAATATACTTATGGTTTGCGTGGCTTCATCTACACAGTGCTCTGAATGTGAAAGCAAAATTGTACCAACTGCAACTGACAACTGATGCACTCTGTTACATATGCCACTCTGCTGCAGAAAAATGGACCATCTGTTCTGCAAATGCACATATAGCCACAACATTCTGCGCAGTCTGAATGGATGGCTCACTGTAACCTCAAGAATACAATCGAGAATGCTTGGAGATTGAATTTACGAGGATCAAAAATGAAAAGAGATATGATTAATGCTATGATAAATGCAGTAATTTACAATGTCTGGAATTAGATAAACAAAAGCAGGATGGAGGACATGCTGATCAGACCTGACATAGTGAGCAAGATGATACAGAAGGAGCTCTCTCTGTACTTCACCCAGCTTCACAAAGGACTACTTAATCCCAGAAATGCGAATTATCTAAAGATTGTATTAGCTGTATGTTTGTTTTGCTGGTTTGATGTCTCGGTGAGTAGGGGCTAACTTAGGCCTGCTACACGGTTGTACTAAATTAATTTAGTCAAACATCCAGATTCTCTCAAGGTATACAATGCATAAAATTAAATATCTACGAATTAAAAAAGAAATCAAACCGACCATGTACTATACCCAATGTTCAGTTGAATCCAGCCATGAACTATACCCAATGTTCAGGTTCACAAGGGCTGGTAAGCACGGAAGAATAGACCTGAACAATTGCAGATCGACCTGAGATTAGCCAACAAATACAAACCACAATCCTTACAAAAATCCTCAAAATACTAGGGATTGGAATCCGTAATGTTAAAAATCTGCAGCAACAAAACATAAGACAAAAGTCTTGACAAAGTTCGGTTTAAGGGCTAACAGAAACACGAATAGCATGAAAACTTGAATTTCAATTCAACATATCCTCCCCCCTTCACTAAAATTGAAAAACTATTATAATTAACTCCAGAAATCATCTCTTCTATTCAAAGCACTATTGGAAAATGAATTATCCCCAAATTAAAATCAAATTTAATTGAAAAACCTAACCTTCATACTTAATTTTACCTTAAAATGCTAAAAATAATTGAATCCCAAAACACAGACACCATAATAAAACTAAAATTTAGTGAAAAACGAATCTTTAAAAATATGAATTGTGATAACGTTAAATATAATCAAAATAAAGAACCATACCTGAATGAGGATTGTGAACTGAAAATTTGAAGAGTCGTGCTGGTTGTGGGTCTCGGTGTCGAGGTGTCTGCAGGCGATAACATGGTAGTTGTCCGTGAGTGAGAGATTGGCAATGATTTAGGGTTTTGGGTGTGAATAGTGAACGAAAATGATGGATGATAAGGGATGGACAAAGCCTGGAAACCTAGTCCAGGTCCCTCGGTTATCCGAGATGGTAACACCCTTGGTTATTTGGGGAAACCTAGTCCAGGTCCCTAAATAAAAATGGGGGTGTTACATGTGAGCCTTCCGTAGTACATGTCTAGATTTGTTGCTAGACTTAGGCTCCTTAGCCTGGAAGATGGCACCTCTATTATCACAATAGATGGTGATAGGGTCATTCGAACTAGGCACTACTTTTATTCCTTGTAAGAACTGATGCATCCATATCGCTTCCTTTGCAGCTTCCGAAGCGGCATAGTACTCGGACTCAGTTATAGAATATGCTATAACACTTTGTTAGGAACTTTTCCAGCTGACTGTCTCGCCATTAAGAGTAAAAACGAATCCAGGCTGAGATTTATTCGAGTCATCTCGATCCGTTTGGAAGCTAGCATCTGCTTAACCGTTTGCGCATAACCCAGTGTCACCTCCATAAGTCAATACCCAATCTTTAGTCCTCCGTAGGTACTTAAGAATGTTTTTAACAGCCATCCAGTGTGATTCACTTGGATTGCCTTGGTACCGACTAGTCATACTCAATGCATATGCCACGTCTGGACATGTGCATATCATGGCATACATGATCGATCCTACAGCTGAACCATAAGGAATGCGACTCATGCGCTCGACATCTTCCGATGTCTTTGGTGCCTGAGTCTTGCTCAAATGCACCCGTGATATCATTGGAAGTAACCCTTTTTTGGAGTTAGTCATGCTGAATCTTTCAAGAATCTTATCTATACAAGACTCCTGACTAATTGATAACATCTGTCGTGATCTCTCTCTATATATACGGATTCCCAGTATACACTGTGCCTCACCCAGATCTTGCATCTGGAAATGGTTCTTTAACCATACTTTAACCGCAGATAAGAGAGGAATGTCATTTCCGATCAAGAGTATGTCGTCGACATACAACACCAGAAAGACGATCTTGCTCCTTCTCGACTTGATATATAACTTGGTTCTTCGACTGATCGGATAAAACCATTCTTTTTTATCACTTGGTCGAAGCGATGATTCCAACTCCGAGATGCTTGCTTAAGTCTATAAATGGAACACTTAAGCTTGCACACTTTCTTAGGATTCTTAGGATCAGTGAAACCTTCGGGTTGTACCATGTACAAGTCCTCCTCCAAATAACCGTTTAAGAAGGCGGTTTTCACATCCATTTGCCAAATTTCATGGTCATGAAAAGCGGCAATCGCTAAGATAATCCGAATTGAACGCAACATAACTACAGCTGTAAAAATGTCATCATAGTGCAACCCTTGCACTTGAGTGAAACCCTTTGCCACTAGTCGTGTCTTATAGGTATCTGGTTGTCCTTCTACAGAATGTTTTACCTTATAAAGCCATTTGCACTGAAGAGGTCGGACCTTATCAGGTAAGTCAACCAACTCCCATACGTTATTCTCATACATGGAGTCCATCTCGGATTGCATGACTTCAAGCCATAACTTAGAGTCGGAATAGGCCGTGGCACCTTTATAGGTTGCGGGTTCGTTACTCTCTAGGAGTAAAATGTCAACTCCATCATTCTCCTCGATCATACCAATGTATCTATCAGGAGGAATGGAATGTCTACCCGACCTCCTAGGTTCCTCGGGAATATTAATCGCTACCTCAGGTAAAGGAACAGATTCCTCCATAGGTTGTTCGGTTGTTGGTTCTTGAATCTCCGACAGTTCGAAGGTTCTATTACTTGTCTTATTCTCGAGAAACACTTTCTCTAAGAACTTCGCACTAGCCGCAACAAAAACTCGATGTTCGGTTGGCGAATAGAAGTAATGACCAAACATTCCTTTTGGATAAACAATAAAGTATGTCTTGACCGATCGCGGGCCGAGCTTATCCTCGTGTCTCCACTTGACATAAGCCTCGCAGCCCCAAACACGAAAAAAGGACAAGTTAAGGACCGTTCCCTTCCATATCTCATATGGAGTCTTGTCTACAGTATTAGACGGACTTCGGTTAAGTATAAAAGCAGCTGACAAAAGAGCAAAACCCCATAATGAATCCGGCACAACTTTGTGACTCATCATGGATTGAACCATATCAAGTAATGTTCGATTTCTCCGTTCGGACACACCATTTAATTGTGGTGTTCCAGGTGGAGTTAATTGTAGTACTATACCACAGTCTTTAAGGTGTTGATCAAGCTTAATTGAAAGATATTCGCCACCACAATCTGATCAAAGTTCTTTACTCTTTCTATCCAGTTGGTTCTCAACCTTCGCCTGGAATTCTTTGAACTTTTCAAAGGACTCACTTCTTCAACTTTGGTGAGTTAGTAGCTGGCTTCGGTATTGTACCGTCAACAAAACCTTGCTTGTTCTTAGATCCAAGTGCAAGAAGCATGCCTCTGCTCCAATGTTGATAATTTTGACCATTGAAGATAGTCTCAAGCAATTTCATGCCTGAGTAATCTGACTTGGAAAGAAATAGAGGCTCGTCATAAGCATTACTATATTCTGGCTCAACATTTGTCGACATCGCGATTGATTGTATAGAAACTTTTGAATATTGTAAGAAGCGGGAATTCGAAAGTACGATAGATCAAAATAAATAAAGGAATCAAGAAGAAATATCAAAGAAATTGATTGAACCTAATTTTAGGGTTTTAATTTGGGAAAATATCAAAAAATTTGAAATTAAAGGAATATGTCAATGAATGATAAGAACAATGAAAGACTGAAGACCGATTCAATCTGATCATGAAATCGAATAATTTTAGGATTTTGATCGAAGAACGAAAAGAAATGCATAAACCTAATTTTTAGGATTTTTGAGAACTTTAA
The DNA here is from genome assembly GCA_029255685.2 of Silene conica. NCBI lineage: Eukaryota > Viridiplantae > Streptophyta > Magnoliopsida > Caryophyllales > Caryophyllaceae > Silene > Silene conica. Next base: position 27,014,054 of record CM055311.2, on the reverse strand, counting down.
TTGAAAACTAATTGAATTGCGGAAGTACTAAAACAAGAGACAAGAACTAATCCTGCTCCGATACCATGTGAAGACATGGAATCATGATCAAGCTAACAACAATAGAGGAAGATCTCGACATTGTTGATATTATGAGCTTGAGTTTTTAGAGAGATATTTGTGTAGAAAGATATTAGAGAAATAGGGTAAATATAATGTAATGATTGTATTAATTTCATATTTACAAGATGTTAGTTATATACATGATATTTTCAATTACTAACTGTAACTGTATATTAGTTGTCAGTTAGTTGTACAATTGACTCATATAACTAATTAGAGTTAGTATCACTAACTACTATATTTCACATGATGCACTATGATTTCCGATACAACGAATGAAAAATTTGTTAAAATGACGATAAAAGTAGTTTTGTGAAAAAAAAAAACCAGTAACTTAGGTTAAACATTAGTATAATTTAGCAAAATAAACTACAAAGATATGATATCGGTAAGTTTAAATCGCTTATTTTCAATTTTCATGTCTGGAAAATGATTTCGGTGAAGCTTGAGAAACAAAATCTTCTTTATAAAAGCAACAACCACGGAGCTGAGGTGTCGCTCCGTGGTTGAAAGTCAATTTTTTAAAGTAAAATTTTAGTGGGCCCCCCATGTTCAATGAATGATTTAATTGTTTTTGTACGTATATATGCGGATTAAATTGTTTGATATAAATTACATTCTTATATGATATTGCTAAACTATTAATAGAAGAACAATATTTCAATATTTTTAACAATAACCTTACTAATTAGAAGCACAACAACAATATTAAACTAATAACTACTAATATAAAAAGAATTGACTTAAAACACCCAAAAAAGAGAAAAATGACAAACGAAAAAATATACCAATTTTTTTAAAAAAAAAAATTATGTAGATAGCTTCTTCAATAAATCAATTATTACTCAAGAGTGATGGGTAAAACTCGCACATAAAAAATTCTGAAAAAATAAATAATATAACAAATTGTTAAAATTGCATTTAAAATTATTTTTTTATTAAAAATAAAAAGTTATTAGAATTTTAAAAAAAAGGCAAACAATAATCATAGATTAATACAAATGAGAAAAAAACAAAGTGTGTAAATGGAACATTCGCATATACAAATATACAATATTATTAATTATTGTAGGTAATCAATTAATTCCTTTTTTTTACCCTCCATGAATGAATCTCAATGGTTCAACGAAAAACCATTGACAATGAATAGAACAAGTCTTATACGAAGGATTGAGAGACAAAAATGTGAGATAGAGGCGATAGCCGAAATTTAGGATTGTATTTATATAATGTGAGATTTGTATGGTGATATATATTTAGACAATTTGAGAATGTGAAGTGAGATAGACCATGTAGAATTGTGATCTAAAGTGATAGATTATATTGTTACAAATTAGATACGTAAGTTTTTAAATGACTTTGTAGAAGATTATTTGGATACATTTATGCAAAGCAGTTATGTGTTAGTTCTACTCATGATGCCAATTTTTTATTAATTTTATATAATAAATAATTTTTTTTATAATAGGTATACAATATTTTCTTTCAAAGTGGACTACGTCGAGCTTACAAGTCATGCAGGACGGCCTTCGGGCCTGAAGAAACAATGTTAATTGAAATTACAAAATTTCATCTTAGAATCCAAAGTCATGCCTAATAAAAAAAATATTCACAACTACGTCTATATTCAAGCATATCTTAAGGTTGCATTGTGTTTCCGATCCATAAGTCTCTTAACTTTTCTTTTATTCATAGTATCTGACCAATTTAAAATTGAGACAAGTAACCATCTTGAGTAAGAATTTACCATCATAAGACTGTTTATCTTACTACCTACCACAACAAACCTACACTTGCTTACAACTTACCCGAATATGATGTAACATTGTCCTAACTTAATACAATAATCCATGAAAAATCCGTTGTGATGATGTGTTAACTAGATGTCAAGGTTTGACAAAAGACAATATTTAGTTCCTTCTCACTTTGACGGAAAAAAATCTTCGAAATTTTATGTTTTATTACAATGATAATAAATGAACCGATCGGGGGTCGATTTTATCTTCAATGTCGGTGTTTATAAATGATCAAATTCTGTTTTGCTATTTTAAGGGTGACACATGTAAATGGTTTGAAATTTTGACTTGTGACTATGATATGCACATATCTAATAAAAGAAAAAATGTAGTTTAAAGAAATATTTGAGAAATTGTAGTACCATTTACTTAAGATTGTATAATACTACCTCCGATTTCCTATGATGTTCCTCTTTTCTGTTTTGGTCTAATTACATGATGTTACCTCTTTACTCTTTTTTTTTTTTTGAGGAAAAGGCAAGAGCCTTACTGCATACCTCTTTACTCTTTTGGACAACTTTGTGTGGTACAAAATCAATTTCATTTTTTTTTTTTTTTGGTTCAACGAAGCGCGCACTTAGTCGCATTACAATAGGGGAGGGGGGATTCGATCCTGGGACCTATTGTCCACAATACCTCTGTCTTAACCACTAGACTAAGACATCCTCGGTACAAAATCAATTTCATGTGGGGACATGTGTATTGTTTGGTCCAAATTGATTTCCTTAATTCTTGTGTTAAAATCAAAAGGGAACAACACATGAAATCGAAGGGAGTATTTTTTTCCATTTTTTATATCTATTATGATCACATGTGATATGTTTTTGAATATAAATTGTATTGTTTATATCACCATATCTATCATTTATAACAACTCGGTGATTGCAAATGAAATCGTAATACAAATTAAAAATATTATTAATCATAATTGAATCATCATTTTTTACACTTTTTGACAACAAGTTAATAACCACATTTGAAATAGCAAACCCGTGCAATTTGCACGGGTTTAAGACTAGTGAAAATTTAAATAGTTCCTCCCAAAGTACCCTAAACTTTAGATAGGTTTCAACAAAATATAAAATGAATGACATATCCTGATGATTCTGTTTTGTCTTCAGGTAAAATTAAAGTTTTCCGTCATTTTCTATTGAGTAACTTTTTGTGATGTGGATTCTTCTTTGCCTTAATAATTGCCTATATACGTCTATAAAGTGTCCACATTTTCTTCAATTACTACTTCCACTTATTTCTGTTTCTCTCCCAACATAAACTTGTACGTAGTACTTCTTTTTAGTTAGCATTTCAAGATTTTGGAAGGTAAGATTCGAACTGACATAGTCCAGAATCTTTGTTAATTCTGTCTTCACAAATTCTTCTTGAAGACGGTCTATTCGTCACAAGCTGAAGACGATAGTAGCCTTTTCACAAATTACAAGTGGCAATACCGTCATATAATGCTCAATTTTCTCCCATTTGTCTTCCCACTTGTATAGTTATGAAAGAGACATATCCGTTTTCAGCTTGTGACGGATAATATTCGTCACAAGCAAGACTCATTATTATGTGTTATTCGCATATTTCTTATGCATTTGTTATTGAAAAGATAATCAAGAATGGGAGAAGAAAACATGAAGAAGAAGTTGGCGACAGCAGTGAGAAGCATCCAGTGGAGTTATGCTATTTTCTGGTCTCCTTCACCTCAACAATCAGGGTTACCTTTTAATTTGTCTCATTTTTATTCGTATCTAAATTTTACGTTATACTAGTATTTTACTAAGGATACGTTGTGTCAATTAGATCGATAGGATTGTTGATTGATTTAAGATCGGATAAAATCAAACGACATTTGGTGGACTGAAAATCAAATAAGGATAAAATGCATCACCTAAGACTAGACCATGTTTATACGGGTCTAATCTGGGCAGAACCTTTTGAACTAATTTTCAAGGGAGGCCGAGTTCGTTTAAAGTTTTAACAATAACCTTCGGAAAAGTTTTGAAAAATATTATATGATCCAACCTTTCAAACATTGGTCCTTTATATATTGTAAATTACTAATGATAAAAAAATCAACTATAGACCTATTATAGTATTATATGTAGTTTATGTACTTATATAGTACTATCCTCCGTTTTTATATAATGTACCCATTTGTTGAATATATGAGTGTAGTATTTTAATAAAATGGGTACATTATATAAAAATGGAGGAAGTAATATTTTGTAATTCCTTGCCTAATTGTAACTAAATTTATTAAATTAATTCTCGTCACGTTGTATTTCAACGTAATTAATTTTATTAAATTAACAATTAAGATTAAATGAATAATTAACAATATGGATTGAGATGAGATTGAATAATAAATTTAAATTGCACAATAATAAGGCCCATAATATTCTGAATTCATTGCTTTTGGGCCTCTTTATACAATGATTCTTTTTAGGGTAGATCATAGCCATTAGGGGCCAGCCATTGGTTTGAGCCAACGTCAGGGGGGGTCTGGCCCCGGCCCACTGACACTAAGATCCGCCTCTGGGTAGAACCATATCTAAATCGAATTGGACTACACTAAATAGACCAAATTAGATGTAAACAATAAGTTACTAACTTACTAGTTACTAATCATGTTTAGCAAAACTCTATTAACTTTTATATCGCATCTACTTTTTCACATTATTATCTACAATGAAGTAATTGTAATTAGAATAATCTTTAGAAAAGTGTGTAGTTACAAGGAATTGAACGGATTAACATAGGCAACCGAACCTTTAGGGTTTAATTTTTTGTTATACGATATTTTACTATAAATTACTCTATTAATAATCTTTAGGAAATTTCACATCCAAATTTTCAAATTATATAAATCCCAACTCCAAATCCCAATTCCAATTATAGGACAGCTACCTCGTTAAATAATGAAAAAAAAAAAAATAGTTGATTTCGTATTTTCCTAGTTTACTCTATTGTATTTGCAGTTACCTCTGAAAATTATAACGTCTCTTAACATGAAATCTAAGCTCCGTCACTATGCACTGACGAACCACTATTGATAATTCTTATATATTTCCTCATATTCATACCAACATTCCCTATTTCCTTTTCCGTCAATTTACAATATCTTTCCTATTTCCTTTTTTGGTAAAGTTTTATATATATTTTAATCACCTAACCTCACCCCAATACCGCACAATACTCATACTTTATACTTATTTTAATCACTTTACTCATAACAATACTCCACAATACTCATCCTCTCTCCAATCACTTCATCCCACAACAATACTTTATGCTTATTTTAATCAAACCCTTAAATTTTGTGCCAATGTCGAATAGGGAAAGTTATCCCGATTAGGAGGTAGTATCATATTTTTGGTTTAAATGAGCGAACTATATTCTAAGTAAGAATAGAACACTCAACCTGACGGTTAGAGAAGTAAGAAAACTCTTATCACTTGAGTTAAGTCGTGTTCTTCCGATTCTTGTAAGAGTAGATGATTCATGTGGGACTACTGAGCATAATACTCGACATAAAATAGTTAACCTCATTTAAGTTACAATGATTTTAGGGTATTGGAATGGGGAGATGGATACTACAATGGAGGTATAAAGACAAGAAAAACCATACAAAGTATGGATATTAAGGCAGATGATCAAACAATCTCTCAAAGAAGTCATCAACTTAGGGAACTTTACTTGTCTCTTCTATCCGGTAACAACAAGAACAGCAGCAGCATCAACAACAACGACCATCGCCGGCCATTGGCTGCGCTTTCGCCGGAAGATCTCACTGACGTCGAGTGGTTTTACTTGGTTTGCATGTCATTTGTGTACAATATTGGGCAAGGGTACTTTCACTTTTCCATTTTATATTTGCGTAATCATTTATGTTAAATAAATAACATGATGAGCTTTAAATATGTACGGAGGTAACTCCGTTCCTATAGTCAATATATAATACTCTTACCTTTCAAAACTCATTTGCTTATCTATGCTATTTTTAAATGTATCAATTAATTACCCTCAAACAAAAAAAAAATGTATCAATTAATTTTTTATTTTTTTATTTTAAAAATGTAGGTAAATGAATAACTTGATCATTCACATTTAGGGATCGCTTGATTCATTGCTTAGAAATGAAACGAATTGGAATGAGAAAATATAACAGTACGGAGTTTCAACTCCATATCTTTCAAAACATATTTGGTTCATTAGAAAAATAAACATAGATGAATAGAGTTTGAATCCATACGGAGGGGGTGGATATGAGATTCCAAGGTGTTTGAGTGGAATGAAAATCGTGATGGATTTTAACTCTATTTCAAAATGTCTCAATCAAACACTACAATGTTTAGAATTCATTCCATTTCATTCCAAACCACTCAACCAAACACCCCTTAATTTTATCTACTTATCAACCTATAATTTACCCTATCTCCATTTATTTTTGCTACACAAGAATAATTACTTTTTCAGTTTATGATCTCCATTCATTTTTGTTTTTTCTTAATTAAAACATTTCTTACAAAAGATAATAAATAAATGGTAAGAACAAAGGTCGATTAATAATAAGTCTAAATATTTTATTGAAAACAATCTTACCATTGCATGATGTCATTTTAACATTAGAATATAATGGCAACTAAAACTTAGAAAACAGTAACATTATTGTTATAAAGAGGTTTAATATACCCCTTCATCACAAAGTCTTTTTTTTCAAATTAATTTGATTAAAATATTCATATAAATAATTCTAAAAAAGTGAATATATACATTATAAATAATGTTGAATAAAAGGTGTAAAAATGATTGTGATAAAAGAAGTACGGAATATAAAAAAATCACTATAAATAATCGAATAATCACTAACATAGTCATACCCATCAAATGAAAAGTTTATTAATATTGATATTGACATCGACATCGACATCGACATCTGGAGGAAAAATAAAGGAGTCGTTTGTTTACATGTAGGAATTCGTATTGCCTACGAAGTTTTAAAATACATGATTTTAAAATTTCTGTGAATTAAGAAATATTGGTTGGTTGTCATATAGGAAGTGCAATTATGTAGGCATTCCACTTACCCAGGGAATCTAGGTAAACCACCTCCTCTATTATGGAGAAATTGCAATTTATAGGAAGTACAAATTAATGTGAATTATGGTAACCAAATAAGAGGTCAATTTAGCAATTCGCATAAATTTTAATTCTTACGTTTTTTAATGGGTAACCAAACGACGCCTAAGAATATACTCTATAAATACAAGGTTACTTTGTTTTAGGTATTGAACTCCATCAGTAAATAATGTATTATGTGGTACCTCAAACGAAAAAGAATCATTCTCCTAGGAATATAATAGAATAATTTTAATTAGAGACAAAATTAATGGGCAGTAGACGAGCCTGATTCGAAATACAAAGTAGAATAATTTGTATAGTTTTCTTGCTTTTGTTTTGCACTCATTTGTGACGGCAGTACCGTCACAAGCTTGTGACGGATACTGTTTTCTCCCACAAAATACTCACTTTTTCTCTCTCTTCGACAATATTCATGTGATCCCCTTTCTCAACTTACTCAGTTTGTATCCATTTTATCTCACAAAATATCCGTCACAAGCAAGTACAATTTGTTTTGAAGGTTGCCGGGAGCAAGTCTAGCAAATGGTCGAACTATCTGGCTCGCAAACGCACATTGTGTTGACACCAGAGTTTTTACTCGCTCTTTGTTGGCAAAGGTAGGTAAAACCATGTTATCCTTTAAGGCACAAATACTCGTTAGTATAACCAGGCCTTATACAAGGATAAACGAATGGGTTTATACTTTATAATACACTTCCGGGTTTATACTTTATAATACACTTGTTTAAAGCCGTTTGACAAGCAATAGATTATTAATTGCTAGATAATGCTCAAATTATATTATATCATAGTTGAAACCAGTGGCGTATGGAGGATTTTAGCTTTGGGATGGCACAATTTTTTTTTCTCATAATTAGTAGAAAAAAAAAAAAGCAAGTTTGGTTAAAAAAAGCAAGTTTTTGTAAAAAAAAATGCCTCTCATGAATTTTGAACCTCCAACCTCACCAAACATCTAACAAATAGCCACATTTAACCACTGACACTTGCTTTATTGGATATCTTCTGCCCCTGGTTGAAACTAGACATAATTGTAATTTGTTTTTGTTTTTGTTTTTCTGACTGGTTCCGTTCGATAATTGGATGTCTTCTGGCACGTTATTTCAGAGTGCGGGTGTTCAGGTACTCATTTCTTTATCACGGATTCTTCTGAAAAATTTTATTGCCTTTAATTAGAATTAATTTTTTTGCTAAATTATGCTCAAATTATAAATGATGTCAAAATTTTGACTAAAATCTCTTTCACAACATTTCCGTACAGTGGCGAAGCTAATATTTGAGCATAAGGGGCCGAAATCTTTTGAAAGGATTAAACGGGTAATAGTATAAACTTATACACTAAAAAATAATTCGAAAAATTTAACTAAAACTTTCAAAAATTAATTTGTCAATAAGCGACATTGCTAGCCCTCACCCCTAACTCCATCACTGTTTTCATGCTGTAATTTTTTACAGATCACGGTATAAATTAATAATAAAGTATTGTGACTCTACATATGTAAATTAATGTTGAGAACAAAATAATATTAGCAATAAAGTTTATTTGTTGAGAAATAAACTAAATGGATGGATTGGATGAATCATTTTCGATTTACCACTCCTTACAAAACAATAATCACAAATATTCCTATCAATCTATAACAAAATGAGCAAATGTGAACTAGTTTAATTGATATAAATATGAGAGATGGGTTCAAATCCCGCGAACATTAATACTAATATATTGTGAATTATGCAGACTGTGGTGTGTTTTCCGTACCAGAATGGTGTGATTGAGTTTGGTGTAACTGACTTGGTAATTTGACATCACTACCATTATCATATTTCATCATCTTTTATGGTGTATTGCTCATTTGATCTCTCCAATATGTCAAAATTAATAACATTAAAACCAATTTGTTTCTCATAGGTTAAGGAAGACATGAATCTTATACAATATATAAGAGCTTCATTGGACAAGTCTCCTCCTCCACTTGTACAAGCTCAAGATGTCGAGTTATTGTCGCCTCGTGGCAGTTCTATTGGTGGCGTTGAGTTGCCTCAATCACTTGATCACTCCTACATGTTTGAAGATTATAGTGTTTTGAACCCTGGATTCCATGCTTCTACACTAAAACCCGAAATTGCGTATGATCTTAATTTCCAAAATAAAAACGGACTTGAAAAATGTGATACAATAAGCGAAGATTCACATTTTCAAAATGTTCTTTCATCCCTTTTTAAGATATCTAATCATGGTTTTATGCAAGAAGAAAAATTCAATAAGAAATCAGGATTCATAAGGTGGGAAAAACGCGTAAATAGTGACAAGGTTGTGTTAACTGAAGTAGTTCCTCAATGTATGTTGAAGAAAATATTGTTTCAAGTCCCTTTGATGCATAGTGCTCACTCAATCAAGTGTAGGGAAGATCGTACTCGAAAAGATGAGTTGTGTAAGCAGGAGGTTCCTAACACAAATCATGTACTCGCCGAGAGGAGGAGAAGGGAGAAGGTTAATGACCGATTTTCAACTCTAAAGTCGCTCATTCCTACAAGAAGTAAGGTACATATATAAATGGACTTAATTAACGTTTCTCCTATGTATACGTAGAGGGGAGTTCATTTCCGCGAGAATAATAATTTTCCGATTGTTTTTAATTTGTGGCGTACCATCTGATGTAATCTTTGTTTTTGGTTGCTTAGGCGGATAAGATATCAATCCTAGACGATACAATCGCATACCTTAAGGAATTGGAGAGAAGAGTAGAAGAACTAGAGTCATGTCAAGTATTGAGTCGTTTAGACGTGAAAAAGAAGAGGAAGACGATTGAGATAGACGAGGAGAACTCGGATAACTACGGTGACAAGGACATTAATGCAGGTGGTGATAGTAAGAATAATAATGGAAAGGGTGGTACGATGAGAAGAGAAAGACAAGATAATTGGGTTGATAAAACCATTAGTATCACAAATAGTATGGTTGATAAAGATACTTTGATCAATATAAGTTGCCCTTGGAGAGAAAGTTTGTTACTCCAAATCATTGATGCTATGAACAATCTACATCTTGATTCTCAATCTATTCATTCATCTACAGTTGATGGCATCCTCTCTCTCAATATTCAATCTAGGGTAAGTCATTCACATTATTATTATTACTGGCTAACACCCTTGAAAATTCACGAAATTGTTTAATTTCAATTTTGACAGAAAGGATCAACTAAAGTTGTTAAATATACTAATAACGTATGGAGTGTATACGTAAATAATTAAAAAAAATCAAAAGGTATATATATATATATATATATATATATATATATATATATATATATATATATATATATATATATATATATATATATATATATATATATATATATATATATATATATATATATATATATATATATATATATATATATATATATATATATATATATAGAGAGAGAGAGAGAGAGAGAGAGTTGGGATCACATAAGTCCACCCTAAATATTTGAGTCCATGAGTCTAACAATGATATCATAAGGTATATAAAAAAGTATCACGTTTTTTTCAATATCAAATTTTTTTTCTTTTTTTGTTTTTTCTTTTTCAATATTACTTTTTTTTCTTTTTTTTGCCTTTTCTTTTAAAATGACATTTTCTTTATTAAAAAAATTCTCTTTTTCAGTATGCATTTTTTTTTTAAACAAACACGTTTTTTTTAATAAGGCGTTTTTTCTCGAATTTTTTTCATTACAATATCACAAGTTACTCAATACAATATCACCGGTTTTTCAAAATAATATCACAAAAAAAAATTCGAGAAAAAAATATTTCGGAAAAAAATTTCGAGAGAAAATTGAAAAAAAAAAATTGAAAAAAATATTCCCGGGAAAAAATGTTCTTGAAAAAATTTCGTGATATTGTTTAATATAATGCGTGATATTGTTTAACAAAAGGCGTTTTTATTTCCGAGAAAAAAAGTTCTTGAAAAAATTTTGTGATATTGTTTAATATAGTGCGTGATATTGTTTAACAAAAGACGTTTTTTCTCGAAAATTTTTTTCGATTTTTTTTCATTACAATATCACAAGTTACTCAATACAATATCACCGGTTCTTCAAAATAATATCAAAAAAAAAATTCTGTAAAAAAAATCGAGAAAAAAATTAGAGAAAAAAAATTGAAAAAAAAATTTTGAAACAAAAAAAATTTCGGGAAAAAAAAGTTTTGGAAAAAATTTCGTGATATTGTTTTATATAATGCGTGATATTGTTTCATGTGATATTGTATTGAAAAGATTGTGATATTGTAGACTTTGTAGGGTAAAAAAAAGTGATATTTTTTAATACAAGTAGTGATACTCTAAATGGACTCATGGACTCAAATATTTAGGTGGACTCACCGGATCCCGCCTATATATATATATATATATATTATATATATATAATAATAATAATAATAATAATAATAATAAGATATATAAGAACAAATTGATTAAAAGTTTGACTTATAACTTCAAAAGTATAATATATAATTAAAAAATGAAAATTTGTTACTTCCTAATAAAGGAGGTTTTAGTTGGATAATAGAATATAAATTTCTCGCAAAACGTAGTCCAAGAGGAGACGAAGGTTAATTACTCATAATTAATATAACAATATTAAATTGAAGAGTAAAATTAAGACGGTTTTGTATTTATTACATTTAGGTTTAATAATTGAATTAAATTTTGACTTTTACTCTTATTAGTTGTTTTAACCCTAAGAAATCCATAGTTAATGAGAATGCTTCAAAATGCAATTTCTGAAATCTTATTCTATTTAATGATAATAGAATAAAAATTTCTCGCAAAACCTAGTCCAAGAGGAGACGCAGGTTAATTACTCATAATTAATATAACAATATTTGAAGAGTAAAATTAAGACGGTTTTGTATTTATTACGTTTAGGTTTAATAATTGAATTAAATTTTGACTTTTACTCTTATTGGTTGTTTTAACCCTAAAAAATCCATAGTTAATGAGAATGCTTCAAAATGCAATTTCTGAAATTTTGTTGCGCCACGTCAGCATTTGTACATTCTTCTTTTATATAATGATAATGATGATTATTATCATTATTTTTTATTTTCTATTTTTTAAAAAAAAAAATTATTTTTTTGGTGACGAGGGGGGTAATCACCAGGCCTATGCATTCCCGCACCACCAGATAGAACACCTCTTCACTCCTCTACAAACTTTTAAGTTTAACTCAATTATCACTGAATTAACACCACTTTATTGTAGCTTTTTACCATTATCTTTTAAGAGTAGCTAAGACTAAGAAGCGACTATATATAGTTTCTAACCATTATTTCTTTGTTATGCTTATAGGTAAAGGGATCTACAAGTATATCAGCAGAGACGATCACGCAAACATTACTGAAAATTATTAGGAGTACGTAACTAAATGAATGCTCACAGTACAATTTCTACGGTAAGCTCGCTATATGGGTTATTATCTTACAATGATGATATACATGCTAACTTATGCAGCTCATCATTTGTTTCGATATACTTGTAGGAGGTATTATAAAGCCGTTGTATATACTATATAGCAGGCCTGTCATACAAAAACCACATTAATGATCAAAAGATTAACACATTAATTATCTAAATACCTTACTTCCAATAGTTAATAAGTCAACATACTCCGTATTTGTTACTATGTCTGTACAAGGAAGGGAGGAGTAGTATTGTTTCCTTAAATTTTCCATGTTACTTCATTTATTCCTATCATTTACTTGGCGGAAGAACTAAGAAGTAGGGTAAATGTTAGTGCAATACTACGTATACGAATTACACAATTTTTCATAGAAAATCGACACTATTTGTCACAAACTGAAAACGGATAATAGTGTCTTAATCACAAAATACAAGTCGCATCATGAAAATGCTCTATTTTCCTCCACTTGTCTTCTCACTTGCGTTGTTGTGAGAGGATACTATCCGTTTTCGCCTTGTGACGGATACTCAATCTATTCATTCAGTCGATGTTGACTTATTAGCTCAAGAGAATGCATCACTTCAAGTAAAATCAATGAATCAATCAGTAAAAGAATTGTTATTGATAGAGTATGACGCTATTCTTTCTGACTTAATTTCAGCTACTTTCAATTTTGCTTAGTTGTATTCCGTTACGTTTTATTTACGTTCAATTAATTAGTTTCAGTTAATCTCTTTATAAAAGTAAATTTTAATTCAACTAAATTCACTCCACTTCAGTTCCACTCAATTTAGTTCAATTAAACTCTTTTCCAGTTAATCCAATTCAGCTCGTTTCAGTCGAAAAGAACATAGCGTATGTGTTAGTTGAATGAAGTACTCCGTAGAAGAATGAGGCTTGAGGTGATGTATATATTTTCCAAAATGAATGGTCCAAAGTGGGTAAATTTTGAATGCACCAACATACAAGGAACGAACCATAATGGATGTACGTGTACTGCATTCTCACCGTAAGCCAACCAAGTACTCTAGGATATGCTCTTCTTGCGGTTCAGCTGCTTGCATCTTACTATACAAACTGACCAATCAATTTTAAACACTCATTCTCCTCTGTATTAATGACTAGATTTAAATCCGTGTAAATTGTACGCGATTTGTCGTTTTATGTTTTGTCAGGTTCAACTAATATAAAAATAATTATGAAGTTTTCAACAAAGTTGTATTTAAGATTTGTAATTTGAGTAATAATTCCATCTAAAATTAGTGAGCTTATACATAATTGACCTACTATAATACAGTAATACTAATATTAACAATTCAAATTATATTCAAATTAAATCAAAATATAATATACCCGTGTAAGTTGTAACTTTGCAATTTTGATCAAAATATATCAAAATAATAAATTCGGTAGGCAGTTTTGTATATTAACTTCTTTCTTTTAAAGTTAAGTATCCTTACAAATAAAATTTTACATTAAAGTATTAAATTTTTTCTCCATTTTATTAAACAATAATTTAAACCCGTGTAAATTATTAAACATGTTTTTCATTTTGTCCAACTCATTCACGTTCGTAGAAACCATGCACGCCAGAAAATAAAAAATTTCGTTTGTGTACATTGTAATTGAAAATTTTCGTTTGTGTACGTTTTAAATGAAAATTTTAACTCGTTTTCTTATCGTTAATTAGAGAAATAGGACAACAACAAAATTGTGACCCGCACACATTTTAAATGATTTAATAAACACAAATACACAATAGTCCAAATCTTACCAAGCAATATTTTATCTGTTTTGTTGTTTAAAACCCGTATAATTTTTTAATTTTATTTTACATTTTAAAGACTTTACTATAATATAGGGTGCCGATTTAAACAACAAACCACGTGCAAGATATAAGCAACAAATTAGATATTATAATTGTGAATGTTTTGCACCTTATTAACAAAATTATTATGTGAATGTTATACTTATAGAAACAACTTGGTTGTTCAAACAACCGATTAACTAATTGATTATTTACTAATGACGTTAATAATTTTATGTTATTGTATGTTAAATTTATTGATTGAAGTTTTTGGCGTTAATTTGGTTTTTTTTTATATCATATTAACTTAACAACAATATTTGATAATATTAATCAAATTAATAATGTGCAAGTTACGACAGTAACACATAGCAAATTCATTATTTTAAATGAAATGTGAGGGTACAACATGGGCGAGCCCTTGCATATAAAAATAAAAATAAAAATAAAAATACACTTTTAACAAGTTTTGAAATTTGTTACGAAACACAAGTCACCATTATCAGACTCAGATTTCATGTTTGTCACCGGGAACTATGGGAATGCCTAATATTGGCAATAACGAATAGCGATTGGGCCAAGAGGATCACCTCTTTAATCGGGTCAATGGATATCCAAGGTACCATCAGCTAAGTTAGATATAATCTACTACAGTACCTAAATTATTGGGTTGTAAACCTTGTGAGTTGTGACCGTAGTGATCCGAATGAAAAGGCCGTTTCGGCTTTTCAAGAGGATATCATCATTTCTTCAGAGGCCGTATATAAGCTTAGGCACGAGTATAAGACAGAGCTCAAGAAACCAACACACAAACATTTAAACAATACCATCTAAACTACTCCTTAACCGAGTCTGCCAACATGACACAAAATTGGCGGCTTAGTATTAAGCAGATGTCAGTTACGACAATACAATCAAAAGTAACTCAATGGATAATATGACAGAAACATGGCAGCTTAGCATCTCAACTAACTGACATCTTCAAATATTTTAATTATCTTCTTCAGAATGAGGTAGGAGTCATAAATCACTGACCAAAAATTGGATACCCAATCTCTCTGTGGTATCATTCCCACTCTATTGTTGAAGGGGGCTTTGAGGTTATGTCCAGGACAACTCGATTAACACCCCGAACACTATTGGTGATTTTGGTAGACACGCTATCAAGGAAATCCCAATCAAAGCGGTACCTGCAATTACAGCACCACAGATCACAACCCGTCAGCACTCAGCCATCAACACACAAATTGCATAATCCTAGAAACCATCTCAATCAAAGCTAATACAATCATTACACCTCAAGTCAATTCCATTCATCCTGAATAAGACTGTTCAACAAATAAAGCAACCACCAAATGTCGGATTACACAATAAACTAGAACCAACCAGTTAATCCAATAACCAAATAACAAATAGACCAACTATTTGGTTGGTGAGACTCTCTCGTATAAGACTACGTGGCCACATTTATACACCCTCAATTTAATATGGTGGCGAAACGAGTTTATCAGCAATCCAATGGCCTGTTCAATATTTGGTTATGCGAGATAGTTGGACAACTCGTTTAGAATATCGGATCCTAAATAGGGTATCACTATATAGATAATTTGATACTAGACGTAGTTAAAGTTTAACAACTTAAGAAATGAATGTTGGATCCTTACCATGTAGCTGTCATCCCGTCGTGACTTGTAACAGCTCGTAGGCCTACCACATCAGAATGACTTCTTTGATCACCTTGCACTCCAACTGATTGAATACCCAAGAAAACAGCAAATGCTTGCCATATTTCATCATAAAGTCCAGCATCTCTAATAGACTGAATAAAAATCTCATCAACCTGGGGAGAATAACGAAAACTTGATGAGACGGTCTTACAAGTGATACCCAACCCATTAACCCGATAATCAAATACAAATTCTCATCTTGGGACCATCCATACAATTAGGTTGCTGATTCTTTATTTTTATTTCTTTGGTAAGTAGCTGAGTAGATATTGAGTGAGTTCTTTAGTCAAATGGGTAGGTTTCACATAAAATAGAATGGAATGGTTTCTCCTAAGTAGACCTGCAAACGGGTAGTTGGTGGGTAGCGATTAGCGTACATGTCAGGCCACTTTTCCAGTGCTGGTCACGGGTATGTCTTCATTCGAGATGGTCATTTCGAGTTTGGGTATTAACCAGTCATTTACGGAAAAGGATTGGGGCCGTAACACTTGAGGTCGAATCGCGTCGATATGCAATACTGAGTTGTCTGTTCGAGTACGGGTCAAGTCGGGTAGGTCGGGTCTAAGTTTGCTGGTTTACTGAAGAGATTTGTGGAAAACTAAATTAGAAAAACATTAGGATTTCAGCTTGTCTTGCATAGGAGATTGCTAATACTAAATAGTAAATACAATACTCAGAAAAGAAGAAAATTGTTCAACATTGCGTATTCAACGGGAGAAACAGTTTAGATCTAATCAAGGACAGAAAATTTCTTCTCACCTGCCGCAAAGTTTCTAAACGGTTTCCTTCAGTGACATCGCCAATAACACGAACAGCCAGCCCAGGTCCTGGGAACGGGTGACGCTTCAGAAACCCTTCAGGAACGTCCATGATCTTCCCTAGTGCACGTACCTTCAATTCAAACAAAAACAGGCAAGAATTCAACACATTGGAAGACAAACCTACACTTCCAAAACACTAGGGACCCGAGATTCATTTTCAAACCTCATCCTTAAATAATAGCTTAAGAGGTTCGATAAGTTTTAGCTTCATGTCCTTTGGAAGTCCACCAACATTATGATGACTCTTAATCGTGTGGGAGTGAGTTCTACCACTTCCTGGAGGTGGACAAGATTCAATAACATCTGGATACAAGGTTCCTTGAACCAAGTATGTAGGCCTCTTTCCAAATTTCTTCTCCAATTCTTGAGCAAATTCATCAAATATGCAAATAAATTCCTTCCCTATTATCTTTCTTTTCCTCTCAGGATCAACAACACCCTTCAATTCGCTTAGAAATTTCTCTGTTGCATTAACACAAGTCACGGGGAGGTGGAGATGTTTCTCAAATGTATCCATGACACGCTCTCTCTCCTTATACCTACGCAAACGACATACATAAGCATGCAAAATTAGTTATTAATGCTGATGCTAACATGTGACTTTCTTACAAGAAATACAAGTACTACAACTGTTAAATATCTCATATTTGCTAGCTTTATTAAATACTCTCTATATCCAATATACATTGTCTCGATTTGATTTTGATGATCAAAAGATGTTACCATTTTCCCAATGTACAACTAGTGTGGATCCCGTGCTAAAGAAAGGTATTTTTGAGGTTATCTATTTATACAAATAAATCTTCAATTTAAGACGATCTTATAAACTAATTGCACTTTTAATTTACTAAATGTAATACTAGTAAGAGGTTGAACACAAAAGAATAAAAGATGACTATAATTATAAGAAACTTTAAGGTGAGTTATTATCTTAGCCTACTAGTATTATTAAAATAATGTTATCTCATTAAATGGTACAATATATTTTCAAATTGGGCCCACTATTTTTGTCAATCAACTGAGCGGGAAAAAACTGAGAGACTCTTGATCTTTTAGTTTACTGGGGATGAATATCACTGTTTGGAAATGGGAATACGAAAATACTTGTTTATATTGTGTCTATACAATTACAGTCTACATGAATTTTGAGAAGTTAAGGCAAGTCATATAGCCACGAGGTGATTCGCATTCTGCCACTAAATTTGTTGGCAATAAATTCCTAAATTTCATTTCATGTTTATCTAACAAAGTTAAGCAATGGGATATCTCCCGTGCAAGAGTGTGATCCACCTGTGGCAGAATGTCTCCCCAAAATTAAAGATAAGCTGATACAGGGTGACCACCAGAATCAAGTAACAACCCTATAAAGAGGTTAGAGTCGCAGAGGTAGTAACTAACAAATCAATTCTCACCTTAACAAACCATTATCAACAAAAATGCAATGGAGTCTGTCACCAATAGCCTTGTGAACAAGCGTAGCAGCAACAGCAGAATCAACACCGCCTGATAGTGCACAAATGACATGATCATCAGAAGCCACTGTATTCTGAATAACTTTGATTTCTTCATTCAGAACATCTTCCATAGTCCAGTCAGCACTTACCCCACAAACATCAAACAGAAAATACCGCAGTGTGTCCATCCCTAATGGCGAATGTGTAACCTACAAAACGCACAGTTGCTAACCTCATCATTCACTGTCTAAACTAGGACAATAATAAAGTAAAAAAAAACACTCGCTGATTAAAATTCATGGTCATTACAAGGATTTTCCATTCATGAGACTTTCTTTCACTCCATTGACATCCGCACAATATCAAAGGCTCGTAAGAGGTTATCCATGTTTTCTTTGCTATGTATTTTCACAAAATATAATCAACTTTCACATACTGCCATGACTCAGAATCCACAAATGTAAGTGGCATTAACATAAAATTTGACACTTACATTGTCAGTGTTGTGTCAGAGAGTCGGAGTGAGAGGGACAAACTACAAAGTATGTTGATCATGAGGGTCTTGTAGCAATGTGTTAATATGTACACATTAAGTATCGCTCATCCTTAGTTGATTACTTTGTTCTTATCTACTAAAATTCTTTTTTTTGACACTACTTCTCATTTATTGTTGTGGATTACTTCATCTTGGTTTTATTTTCCTAACAAAAAATATTTATTCATCTTCGTGGTACCCTCTAGGATCATAGCTTGGTATTAAACTTTGTTACCTTTCACAGGTGAAGATAGTTCCTCAACTGCCAGTGTGGAGGTTAGACTTGCAGTGTAGCCCGAATCATATGATGAGTAAAAGTCAGACGTCTTGGGAAATGCCAGTTGGAAAACATAATTGACAATTGAAACTTTTGATGTTGCTCACCCTTTTGTATTAGCTTTGAAGGATAATTTGATCATGAAGTCGATGTTAATACAGAAAGGGATTACAACCCTAGAGGAAGTATGATGTGGCTGACCTACAAGTACATTTAAAATCCCTTTCCGGGTGCCAAAACTAGGGACAGCAATTGTCTGGGACAAGCTACTTTTTTATTCCTACTTTAAGAACTCGAATCTAGGGAGGGTCGTAGGGGAATACCGTAACCAGCTAATGGGGCGCCACGACAAATGAGGTTGTAGATAGCCTTCATTTTATTTAAAACCAATATGATATTCTCCCAAATCATTATTGCATACCGGTGTTGAAAGTGTGGAATTGTTTAGTAGGCAACTTATACCAATTGAATGATCATAGCTAACAGTGAATCTTGTGTTATGAAAATCATTATTAGTATGCACATGTAGATAATTCAACAACTTTGGATGTTGTTCACCTTTTTGAACTACTTCAAGGTTCCATTGGAACAGGGGAATATAGGCAAACTTATTCAAGAAGTACAACTGGGTGCTCTATCACTTAATGCAAAAGTATGCAACTCAACATGCTAATGGAGTTGCTAACGGCTTGAGCGACTATTCTAACCATCTTGGTAGGTGAATCAACACATTAACTACCTTTCATCATTAGATCCTCATGATCATCATAATGTGTACATACTTTGTCCATCTGTTTGCAACGGAAAAGCAATGGAAACCAATGTTTGACTTCCAAGAACTGTCATGAGTCAGACTCCAGAAATATATGTGGCATTAACATAAAATTGTCCCTTCAATAGTTCAATATCTTGTTAACCACCAAACAAGAAATTGGAACAATTCATACTCATGCACAAGCTTAAACAAGAAAAAGGTTCTAACTTCTCATCAGAAAACCGAACAGACAACAAATATTCATTACACAATCACGACCAGATAACTTACAGAGCAACTACAAACATAAAACACACTAGATAAGACAAGACAAACAAGCGCCCCATAAGAAAAACACAGCTGTCAAACACTCTCATCATGAATCGTCAAGTTTCAGTCTTTCATTACAAAAGAAACAAACCATCATCCTCTATAATACAACCAGGCTTCATCCTTTCAAAGAAGTAAGGAAATTAAAAGCCACTCGCTTTCAAAGGTAACATGTCAATGCTCCAAACTGGCCATAAAACGACATACTTCATTCGCCTGGCGAAAGAAATATGGGCGTCTGGCAACTCTACTCTTACAAAGATACATGTCTAATCTAATAGCGTTGCGTTAGACAGATTATCTTCTCTAATAGCAAAAAATTAGTATGCTAAGCATCAAAAAGACACAAATTCACTGAATCAACAATCAAAATTAATACAAAAGCTCAAGAATTGTAATCCTAAAGTACCTCAGGATGATACTGAAGTCCATAAAACTTCCTCACAGGATTCTCAATAGCAGCAACAGCACCCTGTTGGCTAGTCGCCACAACTCGAAACCCATCAGGCATTTTAGCAACCTCGTCGCCATGGCTCATCCAAACAACCTGTTTATCACCCTTAAACTTATCCCCAAATAATCTAGTTCCATCACATAAAACCTCAATCTCCATTTTACCATATTCTTGCTTATCACCAACTTTGACTAAACCCCCAAGTTTTTGGACAATCAATTGCAACCCATAACAAATCCCGAGGACATGAACGCCTTTTTCTTCTACATATTCAACAAACCCATCAGGAAATACAGGCGCGTCAGGCGCGTGAACAGAGTGGGGACCACCAGAAAGGATAATTACACGTGGGTTTAAGTCGGTGATGGCTTTGAGTGAGGATGTGCCGGAAATGCAGAGGGAAAAGACGGAAAGAGACCGGATTCGACGAGTAATGAGGTGGGTGTATTGAGAACCATAATCTAGGATTAATACAAGGTCTGATTTATTAGTTGCTTGTTGAGCATCCATTTTTGCGGATTTTTTGGAGATTTTTTAAGATTTTGTAGTGAGGGTTTGAAATTGTGGGGTTTAAGAAGGATGGGGGAAAATATATGATGGTGTGGGTATGGAGTTATGGACTATGGATTAGGGTTTTAGTGTTTTGTTACCACTTAGCGTGCGGCCTCATTATAGCGCGGGTCTGAGTTTTACGATTTTATGATTAAACCGTATATTTGGTGTATAGAATCTGTGATTTTTAGTAGATCTTCTTAGGACGGATATATACGTCACAAGTTTGAATCACAAATGATTTGTCTCGACTTATAAAATTAACACTCGTGTAAAAATGCACGGGCATATATTAATAGTATTAGTAAGGCCCTGTTCTTTCTGGCTTTTTAGAGCTGAACTGAATTGAGCTGAGCTGAATTGAACTGAACTGAATTGAGCTGAGGTGAACTGAATGGAGCTGAGCTGGACTGAACTGAACTGAACTGAATTTAATCGAGCTGAACTGAACTGAGCTGAATGAAGCTGAAATTAATAGAAATAACTTAAGTTTAATTAAAGTGTACTAATAATAATAATTGTATAAAAAATTGTTTGATTAATACAAATCTGCGATTTTTTAAAAAACAATTATGTTAAAAAATATTAATTTTTAGGTATATTTTTGTAGTCAACTCTAATGGACTTTGTTTTTTCTTTTCTTGTGTTTTAAAATTAACAAAAGCAACATTTGAATATTTTACGTCTAAACATTAATTATTATTTTTATTATCTAAACATTTTACGTCTAAATGTGGCATGTATTTCATTTTTTTATTATCTAAAACAGTTTACATTTAAACATTAATTATTTTTAAATATAAACATTTGTAGGTATTTGGTGGATTCGGGATACCCGAATACACTTGGGTATTTGTCTCCTATTAATCATCCAAACGTGAGAAACCATGTGCCTGATTATAAGCATTCACCTCCTAGCGTAATATTTGAACATTTTAATTATCGACATTCATCTTTGAGGATGACGGTTGAAATGACGTTTGGTCAACTGAAGAGAAGGTGGAAGGTATTTAAAAACATGTCATAAATGACAACGAAATATCAAATGTCAATTATTGTATCCGCTTTTACACTTCATAATTTCATTCGGATGCATAAACTTGGTATTCCAGTTATACAACATCAAAGATTCAAGGAACAACAGATTCAAACATGGATTATAAAGAACGGAAGAAATTCATGGACAAAGTTCGAACAGAAATTGCAAAAAATAGGGTGTGATATTGGTGTCCATAATGACCTCGAAAATGAAGCACATCAAGATGATACAGAAGTCAATAACAACTTGTACCACGTTGCCTTTCAGATACCTGGGAATGCCCATTAAAACCACGAGACTGCAGAAAAAAGACTGTGAGGGTATGATAGAACAAATATGTGGCAGACTTCATACTTATGGAGCCAGGAAGTTTTCATATGCAGGTAGACTGGTATTGATAAAATCTGTTCTTACTACACTCCACTCCTACTGGGCTACCATTTTCCTCATACCCAAGGGTGTTCTATCAAGAATTGAAGCAACTTGTATGAACTTTTTGTGGGACAGTAGGCCTGATTACATTAAGCCTCCTCTTGTTGCCTGGGAGAAGGTCTGCACCCCAAAGAATGAAGGAGGATTGGGGATTAAAAACCTTGAGCTATTTAATAGAGCGATGATAGGCAGACTGGTGCATTGGGTTGCAACCAATAAGGAATCTATATGGGTTAAATGGGTGAGACAAAATTATATCAAAGACCAAGAATGGCTGACTTATCAACCTATTGCAAGTTCTAGCTGGGCATGGAGACGGATATGCACAGTTAAAAATGTGATCTCAGCAGGATTTGAGGAAGGGGACTGGTCTGTGCAGCCTTCTGGGTTCTCTGCTGCTGGTTGCTATGAGTGGCTGAGGGATCACGGAACTGAGATGAGTTGGGCAACAGTGATCTGGAGTGAGATGGGGATTCCTAAGCATCAATTCATTGGGTGGTTGTATGTACAAGGAGCTCTGCGTACTAATATGAAACTTCAGCAGATTAGACTAGATGTGGATCCACTCTGTCTAATGTGTGGACAAGGAATTGAAACTACGAAACACTTATTCTTTCAGTGCCCGTCCAGTGCTCAAGTGGTTCAGGAATTGAAGGAGGTGACTTTAATTAGCTTCCCCAGCCATGATCTTATTCATTGGTGTGAGCAGGCTAATTGGAGTGGAATGCAGAAGGGGATTAAGTAAGCAGTGGTGGTGGGAGCTATTTATCATCTATGGCATCAACGAAACCAATGCAAACATGAGAATTATGTTAGGATACCGAAGATTACTGCTGCTACTATCCTCGATGACATACGAGCGCGAATCAGAAGGAAGGCAATACAAAGCTATCACCGAGCAGACGTAGAATGGATGCGACAGAGCAAGCTTATGTAATAGCTAGAGCTATAGATCCTCTCTTGTACATGAATTTTTGATTAATGCATATCTTACCTTTTACTAAAAAAAAAGAAGTCAATAACAAAGCAACATAGATGATGTCTTTGTTAATGATATCTATATTTTCAAGATTATGAATTTCGATTGTGTTAACAAGTATTATTATTCGAATGTTATCAAATTTTACTTCTTAATTACATTTTCTCTACTCACTCATGTTTATTAATATTAATAATAATAATAATTATAATAATAAAAATAATTATAAATAAAAATAATATATATATAAAATAATAATAAAAATAAAAATAAGAAGAAGAAATAATAAAAACAACAATAATAATCATAATAATAATTATTAATTAATAATAATAAATAAATAAATAAATATAATAATAATAACTAATAATATTAATAATAATAATAATAATAATAATAATAATAATAATAATAATAATAATAATAATAATAATAATAATAATAATAATAATAATAATAATGTGGGATGTACTTAATAAAGTGATTAAAGTCGAGCTGAACTGAACTGAAATGAATTAAATGAAACTGAGCTGAGCTGAACTAAACTGAACTGAATGAAGTTGAGCTGAACTGAACTGAATAGAGCTGAGCTGAACTGAACTGAATAGAGCTGAGCTGAACTGAAACGAGCTGAAAATAAGCCAGAAAGAACAGAGCCTAATTAAGTTTTAGACATGTATACTTATTACATGATATTAGTCGAAATGTAAAACTTTTTCTATAAACGATATTGCATATAAATATGTATCTCGAAATCAACCTTAAAGAATGACACGATGTAATTGACAGATAAAAAAAATTATTACGTACTCTATTGCTAATTACTCGTAGCTAATTTTCATAGTTTGAGCAAATGATTCTTTCTAATCATTATGATAATCAAAATATTTAAATAATCTACTTGTTTTTTCTTTTGTGTTTTAATACAATAATATCGTTGTTGGGAAATGTGTCCTCAACAATAGTGCGATCACGTAATTAAATCTCATAACAAGAATGCGCAAGGGATGATACGATTTATTAGTCAACTGACCAACATTAATCGGTAATGATTGGCTAGCTAGAGTTTGACATTACTGTCGTATGACGGTGATGGTCAGTTGATCCCTTTAGGTCACACCTTTAGGACAATTCCCTTAATTGATAAAATGATCAAATGTATATTGATACGATTTGATCATATTCCTTAAACTCGTATATCGAGAAATTAGAGGTTAAATCTTAATGTAAGATTTATGTTTAAAATTGAAACGTGTCAATTGTTAAACATTAAACGATATTTTAAGATATCGTAATTAGAATGAATTGGGTTGAAATTAATACAAAGGTTGTAAATCGTATTGACGATAAAATATTATTTTACAATGGTAATTTCGAATTACTTGTCAATTAATAAATATGATTTATTTGACATAATATTTATACGATAAATATTTATATGCTTTGTATAATTATAATTTAATTACCTTATGACATATTAGATGTCATACTTTATACCAATTATACAATTGACAAAATTGTAAAATTAAGTCCATTTTATGGACTTAATAGCCGGTTATGGTGAGGGTTAGTGTAAGGTGTTTTAATTGTTAAATACACCATTAATCATCAAGTTTAATATGTTGCCTTGAGAACACTAACCTAGATGCCTCCCTAGTGTCTTGAGAACACAACATGTTCCCTCTTTGGCACTCCCTAAGCCGGCTACCCCCTTCCCAAGTGAGCATGCTTAAGTTAGTTTATATGATAATTAAAGTGGCATGCTCATCATATATATATGGATATATGTTAATCATTCATTCTTCTTCTCTTCTTCTTAACCCTAGCCGAAATTGTGCCCAAACAAGAAGAGATTATCAACCTCTAATACTTATTATAAGATAATAAAATTTATACTAAGAGTAGTATTCAAATATATTTCTAATAAGAGTGATTAGAAATAGTTTAAGGAAGAAAACCGATTCCAAGTCTAGCATACAAAGTTTCGGTTCTTTTGGGGTTGTCTTGGTGCATCCGGAGGAGGTATTCTATATTGGGTACTCGGAGGATCATCCTTGCAATATACTTGGACCGTGTGTAAGGACTCGGTCTACTCTTTATTTCCGCTTAAGCATGCATAAGATCTAATATAAACGAGTTTATAATTTTGTTAATTAAAAGTTAATTAAAAGGTTTGTTAGTATGACTAAATTAGTTTATGAGCAACTACTTAAACCTAACAATTGGTATCAGAGCAAAAGGGTTGTTTGCATGCTTTCCGTTTCGTTTTTACGGAGTTATTAGAATAACAAAATAAAACTTGATAATTTTCGTTTAAATATATGATATGCACGAAAATAATTTAGCATGATACCTACTGTTTTCTAATATGATTTAGAATATTTGGAATATATTTTGCATGAATATTGATCATTGGTATTTTTATTTCGGTTTTTTAATACGTTTTAATGGTTAAAAATGATTAATTTTGGGAAAAATAGTTAAAATAAGCTTCTGGCCGAGATTTTTCAGTATGATATCACATGTATTTTCTATAATATGAATATGAATTTTCGTAAATTATAGACCTTTAAATCGTGTGATATGAATTTTAATGGTTAAAATGCAATAAGATGAATAAAAATGGGTTAAAATAGTTATATTATGAATTTGACTATAAAAATTTATGAGGATGTCACATGCAATATTTAAAATTTATGTTGAATTTTCCAGAAATTTATCTCAAATATTGCAATATTATAGATTTTTAATGTAAAAATCGGGTAATTAGTGACATAATTTCGACTTTAATAGTTTAAGTTGGAATTTGGCCATAAAAATTTAACACGATGTCATATATATTATTTCCAGCATGTATAAAATTTTCGAGAATTTTATCTTATTTTATGCTTGAGAAATAATTTTAAATGTTAAAATCGTATGATATATGACGTAAATCGTTAAAATTTGCAAATGTTGTTAAAAATGGCCGAAAATATAACCCATTTTAGTCATATGTGATATGTTCATCATGAAAATATTCTTGGGTGCCTAAAGTTTCAGATTTGATTTGTATTAATTTAATTTTGTTTTGTTAAAAGTAGCAATTAAAATTAAATTAAAAGGAGGCATGCTTTAAAATTTCGGCTATGGGGCAATGTGCCATTTAATTTTCTGTCCATCTTGTGTTCTTAAAAAGGTTTTGGAAGGTATAAAATTATTATTAGTATTTAATTTGCATTTATGAAGTTAATTATTGAATTTTCCGACTTAAATTGCTCGTTTTACGTGTTATTTTCGAAATAATAATAAAACCGTATGAAATACTAATATTTTAACTTTCTGAAAATTTTAAGAACATTCTGGATTTTTCAAAATTTGAATTTTGAATTTTCGAAATTTTAATGTCTCTTTTGAATTTTATATTGTTTTTCCCGAAAAACCGAGTAATACCGATCAATATTAAAATATATTAAGTTAATTCATGTTCAAAGTTTGAGTAAGACTAAATTTTGAATCCTATGCGAGTTAGGATGATTAACTTAAGGATGAAAACCGTTTCATTTAATGCATAGTGTTGTTAAACGTTAAAACACGCAATTCCATAAAAACCGAGGTTTACGATAACTATTTAAATAAGTGTTTTAAATAGGACGATTTGGCTTAGGATTTGCATGTTAATTCATATTTATTTAAGCATTGCATATTTATATTATGAATGTCATGATTTATTTTTACGTAATTTTGGGAATTATGTAATTTACTTAGTATGGCCTAGTTTTTAAATCGGTATTTCCCGTAATGTAAGGGGTTACCGATTCAATTGTAATTTTGTGATCTCGTATCACCCAATTGTAATTTATTTCTATTTTATAATGTATAAAGTAGACTAGAAAAGTTGTAATTTTTGTAAAATCCGGAGTTCCTTGAAGACGGTGCCATTCGGAAAGGAGTTCCGATCAAGAAGGTGTTTACCTCGAAGTGCGTGCCGCGTGAAGTTCAAGGGACCAAAGGAGTTGGTTTCCGAATTTGTACTTTTATTATTTCTTTTCTAGGAAAGGCCATACTAGGGTTTATTTATGCTTTTATTTTTGCTTTTTTTATATGTTTGCATGCATAGCCAAATCGTCATACATCGTATCATGCATGTTTCGACCTAGTCGACCTAGTCTTTTATTTTATCGATAATTCACCGACTTAGTTCACTTATACGGAGATAGATAATAATTTGACTAGATCTCTTACATATAAACATTGAGACTTAGCCTTACCAAAAAGTACGGACCCATGAATCCCTTCTTCACAAGGACGTAGGCTCGGCTACACCGGGGTACTAAAATTGTCACGTTGGGTAAGTGGGGTAATAAGATTACACCTTGAAATTTGGTTGATCTCAACGAAAGTATTCGTAACCGTAGTTGCAATAAGTTCGGGCTAAAGATAATTTTAAGAAAATTGTCGACCGAGAGTTCTAAGAGTAGAACCGATTAAAGAGTTAATCCACCAAATTATACCAATACGGGTTGAATCGGCTACACCGTGCCCGGATTAGTATGGGTTTGGGTCTCGGGATTGTTTACTTAATTGGGTAAGAGATCATTAAGTAAATACATAACTAAACTTAAAGTTTTAGTTTAAAATTATGAATTTATAAATGATGTTGTTTTTTCTTTTATTATTGTAGTTTAATTTTCAACATCGACTATGGCAACCAACGCTCCACCTCTCACTAACGTATCATGGCTTCGATCCTTTATGGATCGTTGCAAACTCGATAAGCATGGTTCCAATTTTAAGGATTGGGATGCGCAATTGCTTTTGGCCGCTCAAGGTGACGATAAGAGTCGTTACCTATCCGAAGCCGCTCCTCCCGCTCCGACCGCT
Organism: Silene conica; assembly: GCA_029255685.2. Classification (NCBI taxonomy): domain Eukaryota; kingdom Viridiplantae; phylum Streptophyta; class Magnoliopsida; order Caryophyllales; family Caryophyllaceae; genus Silene; species Silene conica. Next base: position 26,985,546 of record CM055311.2, on the reverse strand, counting down.
CGTTCGTCGGTCCAAACTCGTGAGGCCTATGAAGCCTACATGAAAGAGTCCTCCGCTCTTAAAAATGTGCTCATCTTCTCCATGGAGCCGGATCTCCAAAGGAGTATGATCAAGTTGACCACATCATATGAGATATACACCAAGCTTGCGACCATGTTTTCGCAAACTCCTAGGGTGATTCAATATGAGGCGGCTTCCGCCTTCTTTGACATAACTTTCAAGGAAGGGCAAAAGATAAGCCCTCATGTTCTCAAACTAGTTGAGCTCGCGGAGACTCTAAAAGCTCAAAATGTTGATGTTCCCGACTCTCTTATCATTGACCGAGTTCTTCACTCGCTCAATAAGGTTAAGGCGTATGCTCAATTCCGGGTGAATTTCAATATGCGAAACCAAGAGACCTCGTTAGACGAGTTGCATAAGATGCTAGTCCAAGCCGAAAGGGACATGGGACTTCATGAAAGTTCCACCAAAGATGTTTTGAACATCGAAAAGAAAGGGAAAACGAGCTTCAAGAGGAATGCCTCGAAAGGCAAGGGCAAGAAAACGTTCAAGCCCAAAGCGACCAAAGAAAAGACCTTTTCGAAAGGCGCTTCCACCTCGTCTTCTAAAGAGCAAGACAAGTGCCATTATTGCACGAGGATTGGTCATTGGAAGCGAAATTGCCCCAAGTACTTAAGTGATCTCAAAAATGGGAAGGCAACCGCCGTAGGTAATAATTCTCGCGTATAATTCATGTCGTTTATCAACTTATGTATAGTGATACAAATGTGTTGATATTTACCCTTTTTAATTGTTTTAAAGGGCCACCCCCGAATAATGATAAGGGCAAGGACAAGGAAGCTTGAAGTTCCTTACTTGGATGGCTCCGGTAGCATCCAATTGATCGAAGACTTGAAGAGCTAGGCTCTAATTTTCATATCGTCTTCTTTCATATTTTGCATTTATTTATGGAACAATTTAATTTTCTTGTAAGACAAGGATTAAAATCCTAAAACAATGGTTGTATTTTGGATATTAGTGACTTGGTTTTCAACCCGAGTCACTACTTTTGTTCTTAATCAATGTTTTGATTTCTCAAATAAATTGCATACCTTGTTAAAACATGAATAATAGTGATCTAATCACGAAATAAATATTGATACGATCAAGTATAAAAGAATCAAAGAGTTGATTAAAACGGAGAACTACACCCCATGAGATAGATTCAATCAAAATGAGACTATATCAGTTCATTATAAGATTTTCATTTTAAGTGAAAATGAGAATGTATTCATCACACCTATCAAACTTCAAACATTCAAACACATTGGTTGATCGAAATAGCTATCCTTAAACAAGTAAAGGTTATTGTTAGAAGGATAGAGTGGGAGAAAATATTTCGCTCACAAACCAATGATGTGAATAAAGGAGAGATCTTAGAGAAGATTCTTACTTGGGAGTCTTAAGAAGAACCCTAAGTGATTTGAAGAAACTACGGGAGGACACTCGGAGAAAGGTTCTTTGTGTTCATTGTTTCATAGAGAGGAAACAAAGCCCTAAATGATTTGAAGAAACTACGGGAGGACACTCGGAGAAAGGTTCTTTGTGTTCATTGTTTCATAGAGAGGAAACAAAGCCCTAAATGATTTGAAGAAACTACGGGAGGACACTCGGAGAAAGGTTCTTTGTGTTCATATGTAGTTATAAAGAAATCATCGGTAGGAAAACGGTTCCTATGTAGTTATAAAGAAATTATCATGTCATTTTCGTCTCGAGGAAACGAAGACATGATAAGAAGGTAATGAATGATTGAATGGAAGTAGATCACTATAGGGATAGTGATAGTAATAATGATTCGAGTAATAGTTTAACATGCGAGAAATGAAAGGTTCATTTAAGATATCGAGAGATATTGATTTTAGTGGGAGCGATTTTCATAAAAAGAATTAAGCCTACCATTTAGAGAGAATGGGTGATTCTTTAAGGTGTAAAGAATAAGAGGTTTTCAATTCTAGATGATCAAATACCTTATATCATAAGATGATGGAGCTTTACGGGAAGGTTTATTATATGGATAATAAAAGGTCGCCCACTAGAAGTTAGAATGGTTGGATACATTGTTCATAATGATGAATGAAACCATTATCAAATAGCCAAGATGGTTGAAAATTGTAAGAGTGATGAAATCACTAATAAACTGCAATATAGATTTCAGTACATAAGTGACTATAGAGAGTGATTTTTAATCCCTCCAGTATATCGATACGTCACAAGTTATAAGATAACAGTGGGAGCTTTCCTCCGGAAAGGAAACTCAAAATCTAGAAAGAGTTCTAGATATGTACTCAAATAGAATCATGTTATACGAGATAATATGAGAATAAAGGAGACCAAAAGTTGTAAGTTTTGCTATCATGAATAAAGGTTATTCGCATAAATAAAAGGTTTATTCGCAAAACACTAATACAAATAGATGATTGTGCATCAAAATGCAATGTAATAGTGTTGACTATTGTTGCATGACAACATCATTTGAGTTATTAATAACTCAAAGTAAAAGATACTTTGTCAGAATCCAAATGGGTTGTATGAGACAATATTGAACCCCATAAGTGAACTGGATTGACTTAGTATAGCCCCTAGCCGCTTACATGAGGTGACGTCTCAAAGCGACTAGAGTGTGAGGCGATTGATGGCAAGTTCAAATGCCATAGAGTCATATGTGATGACTAGTCGATCACATAGGCAGACTGTAAGAGACACTCTGTCGGGCAATGTGACCGCTTATAGAGTTCTGGAAATTTTATAGCCGGGTCGTGGCGAGAGCTGCTATAGTATTCTTGTGAGTCAATTCTTTGACTAAAGACTACTTTCCCAAAATGGTACAGTTTAGGCATAACTTTGATTCATTCTCTACGACTTTTCGTAACTGGAGTCAAATGGGATTGTTTTGGGTTGTGACTAACTGTGACTAGTTGAAGGAAGTAGTGCGATAGAAATTGTCCACCCCTTGTCAGGGTTGTTCAAATCTCAGGGCCACTCGAGGAGTAATTAACTGGAAATGCGTGGCCACGCTCGGAAGGTATCTATGGTAGATAATTCCGGTCAGACAGTTATTCTCCAGATCGAGGAAACCATTCATGATATGATCAAATGCAAGAACGACCAGAGAGAGACATCTTGCATTGAGTGGGAGATTGTAATAGGACAAGAGAATTGGTAACGCACACTTGTCGAGGACAAGTGGGAGATTGTTGGGAAATGTGTCCTCAACAATAGTGCGATCACGTAATTAAATCTCATAACAAGAATGCGCAAGGGATGATACGATTTATTAGTCAACTGACCAACATTAATCGGTAATGATTGGCTAGCTAGAGTTTGACATTACTGTCGTATGACGGTGATGGTCAGTTGATCCCTTTAGGTCACACCTTTAGGACAATTCCCTTAATTGATAAAATGATCAAATGTATATTGATACGATTTGATCATATTCCTTAAACTCGTATATCGAGAAATTAGAGGTTAAATCTTAATGTAAGATTTATGTTTAAAATTGAAACGTGTCAATTGTTAAACATTAAACGATATTTTAAGATATCGTAATTAGAATGAATTGGGTTGAAATTAATACAAAGGTTGTAAATCGTATTGACGATAAAATATTATTTTACAATGGTAATTTCGAATTACTTGTCAATTAATAAATATGATTTATTTGACATAATATTTATACGATAAATATTTATATGCTTTGTATAATTATAATTTAATTACCTTATGACATATTAGATGTCATACTTTATACCAATTATACAATTGACAAAATTGTAAAATTAAGTCCATTTTATGGACTTAATAGCCGGTTATGGTGAGGGTTAGTGTAAGGTGTTTTAATTGTTAAATACACCATTAATCATCAAGTTTAATATGTTGCCTTGAGAACACTAACCTAGATGCCTCCCTAGTGTCTTGAGAACACAACATGTTCCCTCTTTGGCACTCCCTAAGCCGGCTACCCCCTTCCCAAGTGAGCATGCTTAAGTTAGTTTATATGATAATTAAAGTGGCATGCTCATCATATATATATGGATATATGTTAATCATTCATTCTTCTTCTCTTCTTCTTAACCCTAGCCGAAATTGTGCCCAAACAAGAAGAGATTATCAACCTCTAATACTTATTATAAGATAATAAAATTTATACTAAGAGTAGTATTCAAATATATTTCTAATAAGAGTGATTAGAAATAGTTTAAGGAAGAAAACCGATTCCAAGTCTAGCATACAAAGTTTCGGTTCTTTTGGGGTTGTCTTGGTGCATCCGGAGGAGGTATTCTATATTGGGTACTCGGAGGATCATCCTTGCAATATACTTGGACCGTGTGTAAGGACTCGGTCTACTCTTTATTTCCGCTTAAGCATGCATAAGATCTAATATAAACGAGTTTATAATTTTGTTAATTAAAAGTTAATTAAAAGGTTTGTTAGTATGACTAAATTAGTTTATGAGCAACTACTTAAACCTAACAATCGTCATTAAAGACACTCTCTTATCGCGTATGGATCATGATTCATGAACGAACTCTATTAGTTGTGTAGCACTACACTACACCGAAGCTAAAAAAAATTTATGATTAGTTTTCACAAAATATTAATGTAAATTGAATATGATTAAAATTTTATTTTAAAAATATTTTTACTTTTTTTAAAAAAAAATTAAAAAACGTTGAAAATTTTTCTTAACCCGTATTCTAAACCAAAACCGGCCCCATAACCCGTATGAGCCAACACGTATTCTGGCCCGACTCGTTTGTTGGTCTATGCATATTGCATAATATATCCACCATCAGATAACTACTTCAAGTCTCCTGACTTCAATCTGAAGATATAATATATAAATTGTGGAGTACAAATGTATAAACCATGTCCGTTTTCGTAAATCAATTTATATTGAGGGTACATAAAATTATGTTATTGTCAATACAAAATAGTATTATATAGTCATCATGATGAGTTTGGTACGTCATACATTCATTTTTTTACTTGTAAACTTATTCGTAAGTCTGGGTCCAAAACAAAACCCTGACCAAACGGGTACATAATCATTATAGCGTAGCCGCGTAGGGCACAAATTAGTCTTACGTATATTCATAACTATCTTAATTCACTTATCTAATTGTGATTGCAGGTTATCTTCCCACAGTCTTTTTATTTTTGTCATATTTCAAACTTAATTCTTTGGTAAATAAACATGGTGTTTGCCATGTATTAACGTATTGTCAAGTATTAGTCAAATATATACTATTTTTTATACATCTCATATCTATAAAACTATATTAAAAGGCAACCTACAAAATGCCACATAAATGGCATGCGTTAAATCCACGTTATCTTTCAAAAAACCACGTAAATGTCACTCGAGACAAATAATTCAACGTCAATTGCACATATGAATAATTAGCCCAAGTCAATCAGACATAATAATAATAATAATAATAATAATAATTAATAATACTAATTACAATACTAATTACAATAATAATTACAATAATAATGTCACATCCAATTTATTTTATTATGACTTTTCCTCCTCCCCGCTCATTCTAAGTTTTCCTTAAAATTTTTTATTTTATATATTTTATTTCTTCAAATGAAATTACATATGTTATATGTAGATTGATATATATTATATATATATATATATATATATATATATATATATATATATATATATATATATATATACATATATATATATATATATACATATATATATATATATATATACATATATACATATATATATATGTATATATATATATATATGTATATATATCTATATATATATATATATGTATATATATATATATATATATATATATATATATATATATATATATATATATATATACATATATATATATATATAGATATATATACATATATATATATATATACATATATATATATGTATATATGTATATATATATATATATATATGTACAGCGGAGATCCGGTGAGTCCAGGGTTTTAAATGAGTCCGTCCTACCATTTCAGACCGTTGGATCTAGATCATGGACGCACATGATGATGCCACGTTGCTGTTATTGTAACGCTTACTAGCTGTTATTGTAACGCTTACTAGCTGTTATTGTAGCGCTTACTAGCTGTTATTGTAACGCTTACTAGCTGTTATTTTGCAATCCCGTGTATTATTATTGTTTTTATTTATCAATGTTTTTTTTTACTACATATCTCGTTTCAACAAATTCTAAACACCAGATTCTTAAATTAATTAGGCTATATGAGATTCGAACCCATACCTTTGTACAAAATTTGCACATTGCTCTCCCTTTTGAGCTAATAGCCTTTACAAAAATTGCACATTGCTCTCCCTTTTGAGCTAATCTTAATATTCGAATCAGGAAAAATGTTTTAATAACTATATAATACATGTTACAGTAGTCTAATATGTATGTTATAATAACACAATCCATTATCTTAACATGATGCTCAGGAAACTGTTATAAATAACTGTATAACACATGTTACAGTAATGTACCATATATGTTATAATAACACACATGTGTATGTTATAATAACACACATATGAAGTCTTAATATGAGAATCAGTAAAATGTTATAGTAGCTGTAAAATACATGTTACAATAGTCTAATATGTATGTTATAATGAGACACCTGGATGAATGTCGTCTGCAACTGAAAAGTGACACAATGGAAATGAAAGAATTTGATAAATTTAAATTGGATTCAAAAACAGAGAAAGCGTATGCGTACTCAACCCCTGAACATCTTCAACAATAATCCAGCAATGATAATTCCTTACTCAACTCTCTTATTCATTCATCCCTAACTATCCTCTCTTCCATCGTCACTGACATTCGTCTCCATCATGAAGATGAACAAATGTAACCCTAATTTCAATTTTAATTTAAATTTAATTAATCTCCATTATTCTTATATCAACTACTATGGCAATATATTTATCACTTCTAAAAACATGCACAGGAAGACTTAAGAGGATTCAGCAAATCACACAGGCTTAACAATTTAAATCCGTTAAATTGTTATCTCGAAATACTTACAATTATACGAAAGAATTTGATAAATTTAAATTGTTGAGACGTACCAGAAAAAGAGACGGAACGAGGGACAGAGACGACACGAGTGAGGCCACCGACGTAACGAAGGTGGCCATCAGACGGACGAGGGAGGATGCGGCCACCGTAACTACATAAGAATTTGATAGAGGAAGCGGTAGTGGCGGCGGCGGTGGCGGCGGAGAAGAGAGGTTTAGGTGGTGACGACATTATTATTTTTGTTGTTTGTTAAAGAAGAAAGAAGAGAGGTTGAGGAGAGAGAAAAGTGAGAGAGGTGTAAAATAAAAATTAATATATGAGATTAAATCTCTGCCATAGGATTGAGAATGATCGGATGGCTAGAAATGGTAGGACGGATTCACCATAAGACCCTAGACTCAATAGATCCTAACTCTATATATGTATATATATATATATATTGCATATATACATATATACATACATACATATATATATATATATATATATATATATATATATATATATTGTATATATACATATATACATACATATATATATATATATATATATTGTATATATATATATATATATATATTGTATATATATATATATATATATTATATATATACAATATATATATATATATATATATATATATATATATATATATATATATATATATATATATATTGTATATATATACATATATACATATATACATATATATATTGTTGGTGACTTTTTTATTGATGGATTTTCACATCTATCTATAAATATTATTAAGAGGGTAAACCTTAAATGTCATATAGACAGTGTCACTTCAATGCCACCTTACATACTATTAATGTGACATGGCAAATTAGTATGACATGGATTATAGATTATAAAACTATATTAAAAGGCTACCTACAAAATGTCACCTAGATGACATGTGTTAAATCCACGCCAGCTTTTAAAAAGCCACGTAAATGGCACTCGAGACAAATAATTCCACGTCAATTCCACATATGAATAATTTGCCTAAGTCAACGCCAGCTTTTTTGGTTGGCCCTACTTTGGCTTCTTATTTTGCTGATCTTCAGTTTGGGGTTGGGGTGTCCGGTGGAGGAGAGGCTATCTTGCATGCCTTGAACCGGCTCGTGGAGGCTCGTGGTGGCGAGGTAGGGCTTTCTATGTTGCTGGTTGATTTCCGGAATGCTTTCAACCTCGTTGACCGATCAGTCATGCTTCAGGAGGTTCGGCGTCGTTGCCCGGGTCTTTCCCGTTGGGTGGAGTTTTGTTATTCTCGCCCTGCCCGGTTGTATTATGGGGAACATTGCTTGCGGTCTTGTCAGGGTTTCAGTAGGGTGACCCTTTGGGGCCGTTGCTTTTCGCGTTGATTTTGCATCCCTTGGTGTGCAAAATCCGGGATTCCTTTGATCTTACTATGCAGGCCTGGTACTTGGATGATGATACTGTTGGGGCTGGTGTCCTTGACAATTAGTACGCCAATTTTGAACACCACAAAGTGAACTGATTAACATTACATCGTTTTGGTCCTTGATTACCCACTTGAGCTGATAACTCAGGTAATCATTTTGTGACGTTGGTTGATGGTGGGTTCAACGAGCCATAAGTCACGCGGCTGACTGACCAATCACAAAGGCGAGTTATACGGATATCTCGTAGGACACCCCGTGACAACGTTATGGAGTCCTAAATGTTTTATAACATTGGGTGCCGGGTCGTGGATAGGACCTCCATAGTGTTCCTTAGAGTCGAGTCTTTTGACTTTCAACTGTCTCTTGAGATTAAGGCAGATTTTGGGTAACTTTGGTTTCTTTCCCACGGTCACCGTAACAGGGGCCAAGAGGATTTTTTCTGGGTTATTTCATGCTGCGCGATATCGGCAGGATTCGAGTTGAGGGAAATATCCAAACCCTTATCAGGATTTTATCATTTCTCAGGGCCACTCGAGGAGTAGTAACTGAAATGCATGGCCATGCTCGAATACAGATTCGTTTTATCAGTTAAGTTACTCTCTAGTCGGGGAAACCACTCTTGATACAGATCGCTTGTGAGATACGACCTTTGCGAATGCGGATTTGCAAATTGTCTTACATTGAGTGGGAGAAATTTTAAAAGGATATGAGATTCGGTTATCGCACCTACACTTGTACGGACAAGTGGGAGTTTGTTGGAGACTTGTGTCCTCCACATGTAGTATGATAACGTCATTGCACATACCCTTGTACGGACAAGTGGGAGATTGTTGGGGCTGGTGTCCTTGACAGTTAGTACAATGACTTACTAAATCTCTTAAAGGATCACAAGGGCATACTTTTGTATTATTATCAGTTGATCCACGTTTATCAATAACGGTTGGCTTGCTAGATAAGTTTGACGTTATTGTCATACGGATGACGGTGATCAACTGGTCCCTATACGTCACACCTATAGGACACGTTTGAGAGATGTGAAGGTATGAAAATACAGTCACATTTATGCCGGATATGACTAAACAGTTAGTCAGAGGTATTGACTATTAAATTAGTCAATGAGATGTTGAGATTATTATTTAATACGGATTAAATAATTTTAGCTAATGCGGATTACATGATTAATTCGTAAAATTAAATACAAGCAGTTATATTTAATTAAATATTGAATTTGCGTATTAATATAAACAGTTATATTAATTTGGCCAATTATACAATATCGTATTTTATCAGACCATTATTAATATATCGACTGTATTAATATCTGATAACATGTGTGCGATTTATAATAAATACCCGCAAATTATATTTTAGCAAAATGGGTCGAATCATGCATTGGAATAAGGTAAGAGTGGAAAGCCCACTCCTACCCAAGACCAATCTCGGCCGGCCAAGTATTACAAAAGGAGAGAACTTCTCCTTTTGTGAGACTACTGATTGTTTTACTGATTAAAACAGATCTCAAGAATAATTAGGGTTTTGAGAACATCTTTTTTCCCAAAACTCATATCTCACATCTAAAACCTCAAAAGGCTCTCCCCATATTGCAAGGCAATTGGAGAGTATTTTCTAGCACACGCGACATCATCTCAATCAAGTCTTGGGTGCAAGTTATAGGAGGGAATTTACTTTAATTCCTGTTCATAGGCCATAAGCACAAAGGACCAAAGGTTGATTTCTTTTTCATGCTTTTAATTAACTTATGACTATAATCACAATTGTATGTTTCATTATAATCCTGCAAGTTTGGGGCGAATACATGCTTTATTCCCCACAGATACTATTGTTGGAGATACTGATGCATGTCTATTTTATGATGTTTTACACCTATTTTTACACGCATTTGGTCGCTCATTTACTATGTTTTAACCTTTATTTCTCAACAATTGTCTACTTTCGTATTTTTATGCACTTTTGCAGATTTATGCGGAAAAGGGACAATTTTACACCAAACTTATGCCCTCGGGATTTTTCATAGCCAAGGAACGATGGAAAGTCAGCTCAAAACATTGACCAAGTACCAAGAAGTCAAACCAAAGACGAATCAAAGCAATCCTACAGGAAAACGGGTCGACCGACCTACTATATGGGTCGGCGGACTAGGCCTCTGTTAAGGAAAGTCCAGAAAAACACAGAAGCCCGTAAACAGGTCGACCGACCTACAACGTAGGTCGACCGACCTCAGCGCAGACGGAGTTTATTTCCGAAAGCCCATAAAAGTGTTAGAGTCTTAAGGAAACTCCTAAATTCAGCCTATATAAACCAATCTGATGTTTAGGGTTATTTATCTAGTTTTCTATCATAGAATTACAATTCAGTTTTAGTTGTAATCTTTCAATATTCTCAAATACTTTTAGTTTTGTTCTTCAATCTTTCAAGCATTCATCAATAAAGTTTGTTCCTTTTCTGCCTTAATCATATTTCCGGTAATTCTTCTCTTAATTTGTGCTTCATTATTATTAGTTTAGAATTGTTATATTCGGTTTAAGATAGATTCCCAAAGCTTTATTATTGATTGCATGTTTAGATTGATATTCAATATGATTTCCATGTTTATTCCTGTTTTCATTGTTATTCTAGTAACCATGAGTAGCTAATTTCATATGTTAGGATGTAGGGGATGAATATGCGTAGGTAGTATAAGTTCCGAGACCAACTGTAGCAGAGTCGTGGTCGGTCGACCTACATAGTGGGTCGTCGACCGAGGCTGTGGTCGGCCGACTGGGCTAGCTGGTCGATCGACCCACTCGCGTTCGTATTCTGTTTCATTTTAATTCGTAGACTATAATAACCTACAATGAGTCTGAAAGGAGACTTGTAGGATGTTAGTAATGACCTACCCAAGATTGAGAGATACGGGAAGGGCATTGGTTTACACCTTAAGATGGCTAGGTTACTTAAGACTGAAAGGTATGTGACCTAGGATTTAGGAATCACCCTTATTGTTGACACCCAATAATTGTGAGACCTAGGAACTAATAGCATAGGCCGAAAGGATCTATTAGGTACCATAGACCGAAAGGATATGTTACACCCCTTACGCGACTGCAATACATGTTGACCTTAGGATTTATATTGTCTTAGCTATTTGTTACCCGATCATCCTAGCATCTCTTTTATTATTGTTTTATTATCATCTTTACTTACTTGCTTTATTTTTATCTCTGTTTCTAGACTTAGTAACAACCATTCTAAACCCCTAAAACTGTTACCTTAAAACATTAACATCAAACAATAAACATTCCCCACCTCTCTGTGGTTCGACCCTGACTTTCACTATCTATTGTTAAAGTTAGGAATTATAAATTTTATCTTTGGTACCCTCAACGACGGGCATCAGATACGTTGGAGGTGGGGAGGGTGTTGGATTTGATTTTGGCTGATGGCCCCGGTTTTGGTCTTCATCTTAATGTTGCTAAGACTGAGCTCTTTTGGCCTATTGAGGACCCCCGGAGTCTACTTCCCGGTGTTTTCCCCCACTTCTATCGCTCGTCCCTTACAGGGTGTCTCGGTTTTGGGCGGGCCTGTTAGTACTTACCCTATTTTTAGCGGTGAGCTTGTGGAGAAGAGAGTGACTAAGACTGTTGAACATATGGACTTAGTCGCAAGGATCGAGGACCCGCAGTGTGAGTTGCTTTTGCTTCGGGCATGTACTGGTATTTCTAAGCTTTATTTCTCTCTTCGTACTTGTTCCCCGGTTGCTTTTGGGTCGGCTCATCTCCGCTTTGATGATGCGCTTCATTCTAGCTTGGAGCGTATTGTTACCGCGTCTGGGCCTGGATGTGGGGAGTGGCAGTGACGCCTTGTTACTTTCCCCTTTCATTTAGGCGAACTTGGTGTTTATGCAGCGAGGGATGTGCTACATTATGCGTTCTTGGCTTCTCGTTTGCAGTCGTTGAATTGCAGGCTAGGCTCCTGCGGCCTTCTGGTATCATTGACCCTGGCAATTGGAGAGTATTTTCTAGCACACGCGGCATCATCTCAATCAAGTCTTGGGTGCAAGTTATATATAGGAGGGAATTTACTTTAATTCCTGTTCATAGGCCATAAGCACAAAGGACCAAAGGTTGATTTCTTTTTCATGCTTTTAATTAACTTATGACTATAATCACAATTGTTTGTTTCATTATAATCCTGCAAGTTTGGGGCGAATACATGCTTTATTCCCCACAAGTGGTATCAGTGCCAGGCCATGAAAATTTTACCTTTGTGTTTTTCGTAAGTTTTAAAACCTGAAAAATCGTCTTCTGCCGCTAAGTCGGTCGATCGACCCCCCGTTGCGGTCGGTCGACCGCCTCCTGCGTGTTTTTCTGTTTCGACAGTTTATCTTTTGTGAGAAATCGTGTTCAGAAACTCGGTTTCGTGTTTTGTGGTCGGTCGACCTGTTTTTCGGGTCGGTCGACCTTTCTGCTTTAAAAAAAAAAAAAAAAATTTTTTTTTTTTTCGCCAGGTGGTCGGTAGACCTGTTTATTGGGTCGGTAGACCACCCCTGTAACATACTCGTTTTTTTTTTTCCGAAAATAACATGTTTTATTTTCACATGGCCTTTAGTAATATACTATATACGGAAATAGTATATTATTAATTTTGTGAAACGGTTCACCCTCGTTTGATACATATTATTTTAAAACGGTTTAAAATAATAGGATTATAAACTTATTAAAATTAAAGTGGTTAAAACGGTATAATCACATAATTTTAATCCTAAAAGGTGGTTTGGTAAAAATTTGTTAATCATAATAACAGTATTATGTCATGAATGATTTTTGTTTTAGTTGATGCATTTTATTTATCGTCTTGTTGAATGCCTTGTGAATGCTTTCAATAACGTATTTAATTTTTGCAAACGGTTGTAACTTAGTGTGGCCTTAGAAGATTGTGTCACCGTAATGATGGGACACAATCTTGCTTGTAATTTTGAGATCTTGAATCTCCGTTTTGGGTTTTTGCCATGTAATTACTTTTGTATTTAAATTAGAATGTATCTAGGACTACTTTTGTAATTTAAATTAGTATTTTTGTGAAGACCGAAGACGGAGACCGGATGCTCACTCCCACTGCAAGGACCAAGATGGAACATCAAGACAAGCTTCTAGGGTCCAACAGTGGATTCCAAGTTGTTTTATGTTTATTTTGGTAGGATAGGCCACACTAGGACTTTTATTTACGTTTATCGCATTTATTTTATGCTTTCATCGATAATAGCTTGCATCATATTCCGCCTAAAACCAAACCACCTATTACATGCCTGAAAACTGACTCATGTAGAGGTTACGCGTTAGTTTTCTGTGACAATACAGATGTCACATGTCAATTGCAAAGCCATTACTTTATTTCATTCATTCACGAATATGCTAGATTTTAGTTCACTTAATATGAATAAATATAAGTCGATGGGGTCTTCCTCGTATAACCAAAAATTGAGAATAGTCTTTATAAATCAGCCTCCCATGAATCCCTTCTTCGTCGGTAGGCATAATATGACCCCTTCTACCTCGGGTAAGTGGGAACAGATGATTTATTTTATCTCAACATCATGGTCACTCGATAATATCCAGTGACTGAGATTGACTAATAGATAGGATTTACGGAAATCTATCGACCAAGAGTTCCAACGGTGGAATTAGCCAAACTGTGGGCTTATCAATATACGGAAATTGAGTCTTGGGATCATTTATATAATTCTTGAGGGAGATCAATTATATAAATGCATGAGTCTACGAGTTTAAATTCAATTTAATATAGACTTAAATCACAACAATGAGTTGCTTATATGGTTTTGTTTTATCTTCTTTTCAGTCTAAAACACGTTCAATTAAACTGCTGTATAACTAAATGGCTGGTGAAGACCCAATGCCAAGTGCCAAGCTAGCACGTGAATCCTGGCTAAAAGCCTTCATGGACTCCATGAATCAGTCTACTAGACTGAGGAATGATGGGTCAAACTTCTCTGACTGGGAGGCAGCACTACGGAATGCTGCCATTGCTGACGGAAAGCTTAAGTATTTAACTGAGCCAATTCCGGCACACCCAGGAACTGGAGCTAGAGCTAACGATGTTCGCGCTCATAGCGACTTCGTCATGGAAGCGGGTGCGATAAAGAACGTACTCATCTATGAAATGGAATCCAATTTGCAAAGACGCTTCATAGCCCATGGTGCAAATAAGATTTTCACCACGCTCACTAACGAATTCTCAAAAGCTCCGAGAATCGTTTCCTATGAGCATACCTGTTGCTTCTTTGAGGCGAAACTCCAGAAGGGCCAAGCTGTTAGCCCACATATTCTTCACATGATTGAGAATATCGAGAAACTGGAGGCCCTAAACTGCAAGATCAGTGAGAACATAATCGTTGACCGAATGCTTCATTCGCTTAATGATGGGTTCGCCCTATTCAGGGCCAACTATTACATGAACGACATGAAGAAGTCTCCTCATGAGCTCCACTCCCTTCTCGTACAGGCCGAGAAGGATCTGAAATTAAGTGGGAGCATGAAGCAAGATGTTCTCATGATCTCCAGTAAGGGTAAGGGTAAGGGTAAAGCTAAAGCTCAGGGCGACCTAACAGTAGGCAAGCCCAAGTTTAAGAAGTCACGATTTACTAAGAGTGGGCCAGGTGAGTCGAGCAACTCACAGGGCAAAATAAAGAGCAAGGATACTAGCATGGAATGTCACCATTGCCACAAGACTGGGCATTGGAGGCGCTCATGCCCCGTGTATCGTGAGGACATTAAGGCAGGCCGCGTTACTCCTGTTGGTATGTCTTCTTCTTTTATTCACATGATTGAGATTAACCATGCAAGTTACGGAACTTGGGTACTAGATACTGGTTGTGGTTCTCATCTATGTAATCATGTGCAGGGCCTCCGAAACCAAGAACCCCTAATCAAGGGTGAGGTTGACCTGCGTGTCGGGAATGGAGCACGTGTTGCTGCAATCTCGAGGGGAACATACGTAATCCAGCTTCCAAGTGGATTCCAGTTATCTTTATATAACTGTTATTATGTTCCTTGTTTGTCCAAAAACATTATTTCAGTTTCTGCGCTTGACAAACTCGGTTTTTCATTTGTAATAGAGAATAATAGCTGTATTTTCTCCTTACACAATATGATTTATGGCAAGGCAGTTTCCATGAATGGAATTTATGTTTTAGATCAAACCACCGAAATATTACATGTGAATAATAAGAGATTAAAGGTAGGTGACAAAGATCAAACTTACCTATGGCATTGTCGTATGGGACACATAAATGAGAAACGCGTGAAACAGCTCATACAGAATGGAGCTATCTCGCCCTTTGATTTCGAATCATATGGCACGTGTGAATCATGTCTCATCGATAAGATGACTCGTATTTCCTTCAAAGGTGTTGGAATGCGCGCTGCCGACCTATTAGGACTCATACATACGGACGTATGTGGCCCTATGTCGATCAACGCACGAGAAGGCTATAGGTATTTCATCACTTTCACGGATGATTTGAGTAGATATGGCTATGTCTACTTAATGAAGCACAAAAGTGAATCCTTTGACAAGTTCAAAGAATACCAGAATCGGGTACAGAATCAGCTGGGTAGAAAGATTAAAGCACTACGTTCTGATCGTGGTGGTGAGTATCTTTCACACGAGTTTGATCAACACCTTAAAGACTGTGGCATCGTGCTACAGTTAACTCCACCTGGAACACCACAATTAAATGGTGTGTCCGAACGGAGAAATCGAACTCTACTCGATATGGTTCGATCCATGATGAGTCACACCGTCGTGCCTGATTCATTGTGGGGCTATGCTCTTTTGTCGGCCGCTCTAATACTTAACCGAA
Source organism: Silene conica (assembly GCA_029255685.2). NCBI lineage: Eukaryota > Viridiplantae > Streptophyta > Magnoliopsida > Caryophyllales > Caryophyllaceae > Silene > Silene conica. The sequence continues at coordinate 26,969,179 of CM055311.2, read as the reverse complement.
GTCCGTCTAAAGCTGTTGACAAGACTCCATACGAATTATGGAAGGGAACGGTCCCTAACTTGTCCTTTATTCGGGTTTGGGGCTGCGAGGCTTATGTCAAGTGGAGACACGAGGATAAGCTCGGCCCGCGATCGGTCAAAACATACTTTATAGGCTATCCAAAGGGAACTTTTGGTCATTACTTCTACTCGCCAACCGAACAACGTGTTTTTGTTGCGGCTAGTGCGACGTTCTTAGAGAAAGAATTTCTCGAGAACAAGTCGAGTAATAGAACCTTCGATTTATCAGAGGTTCAAGAACCAACTACCGAGCAACCATTGGAGGAAACAGTTCCTTCAACCGAGGCTGCGGTAGATATTCCTGAAGAACCTAGGAGGTCGGGAAGAGTCTCTATTCCTCCGGACAGATACATTGGTATGGTCGAGGAACATGATACAAATGACGTCTTACTCCTAGAGGGTAATGAACCCACAACCTATAAAGGTGCCATGACTAGTTCTGACTCAAAGCTATGGCTAGAAGCCATGCAATCCGAGATGGACTCCATGTATGAGAACAACGTGTGGGATCTTGTGGACCTACCTGCAAAGGTACGTCCCCTTCAATGCAAATGGCTTTACAAGATAAAGCATGCCGTGGAAGGTAAACAAGATATCCATAAGGCTAGACTAGTTGCTAAAGGTTTCACCCAAGTGCCAGGCTTGCACTACGATGAGATCTTTGCACCCGTAGTCATGCTACGTTCCATTCGGATTATCTTAGCGATCGCCGCATTTCACGATTATGAAATATGTCAAATGGACGTTAAAACCGCCTTCTTAAACGGTTATTTGGAGGAAGAGTTGTACATGGTACAACCCGAGGGTTTTATTGATCCAGAACATCCTAAGAAAGTTTGCAAGCTTAAGCGTTCCATCTATGGACTTAAGCAAGCATCGCGGAGTTGGAATCATCGCTTCGACCAAGTGATAAAAGAGAATGGATTCGTTCGATCAGTCGAGGAACCATGTCTCTATATCAAGTCGAGTGGGAGCAAGATTGTCTTCCTAGTACTGTATGTCGACGACATACTCTTGATCGGGAATGACATACCTCTCCTATCTCCGGTTAAAGCATGGTTGAAAAACCATTTCCAGATGAAATATCTGGGAGAGGCACAAAGAATTTTGGGCATCCGTATCTACAGGGATAGATCACGACGGATGTTGTCTCTCAGTCAGGAGTCTTATATAGATAAGATTCTAGAGAGATTCAGCATGACGAACTCCAAGAAGGGGTTCCTCCCTATGACTCCTGGGCTTCACTTGAGCAAGACTCAAGAAGCTAAGTCATTGGAAGAGAAAGAGCGCATGAGTCGGATTCCTTATGCCTCGGCAATAGGATCGATCATGTATACCATGATATGCACACGTCCTGACGTTGCATATGCATTGAGTATGACAAGTCGATTCCAAGCTCATCCAGGTGAACAACACTGGATGGCCGTGAAAAACATTCTTAAGTACCTACGGAGGACTAAAGATTGGCGATTGACTTACAGAGGCGACTCGACGCTCTGCGCCACGGGTTACGCAGATGCTAGCTTCCAAACGGATCGAGATGACTCGAAATCTCAGTCTGGATTCGTTTTTACTCTTAATGGCGCTGCTGTCAGCTGGAAAAGTTCTAAACAGAGTGTTACAGCAGATTCTACGACTGAATCCGAGTACTATGCCGCCTCAGAAGCAGCTAAGGAAGCAATATGGATGCGTCAATTCTTACAAGGACTATCAGTAGTGCCTAGTTCGAATGACCCAATCACCGTTTATTGTGATAATAAAGGTGCCATCTTCCAAGCTAAGGAGCATAAGTCTAGCAACAAAGCTAGATATGTACAACGGAAAACTCATCTAATCAGAGATTACGTGGAGCAAAAGGAGATATTTATTGATAAGATCACTACGGATGACAACATAGCTGATCCTCTCACAAAAGCACTACCACGTGATAAGCATGAAGGACACATTCATTCCATGGGAATTAGATGTGTTCCTAAGTTGTAGTACTCTTTTATGAATTCATGTAATAATTCATTTTCTCGTGTACTCTATTCAACCTTATTGTTATGATATAAAATGTTTTGTTTTTCATGTGGAATTGTACGCAATTTTGAACACCACAAAGTGAACTGATTAACATTACATCGTTTTGGTCCTTGATTACCCACTTGAGCTGATAACTCAGGTAATCATTTTGTGACGTTGGTTGATGGTGGGTTCAACGAGCCATAAGTCACGCGGCTGACTGACCAATCACAAAGGCGAGTTATACGGATATCTCGTAGGACACCCCGTGACAACGTTATGGAGTCCTAAATGTTTTATAACATTGGGTGCCGGGTCGTGGATAGGACCTCCATAGTGTTCCTTAGAGTCGAGTCTTTTAACTTTCAACTGTCTCTTGAGATTAAGGCAGATTTTGGGTAACTTTGGTTTCTTTCCCACGGTCACCGTAACAGGGGCCAAGAGGATTTTTTCTGGGTTATTTCATGCTGCGCGATATCGGCAGGATTCGAGTTGAGGGAAATATCCAAACCCTTATCAGGATTTTATCATTTCTCAGGGCCACTCGAGGAGTAGTAACTGAAATGCATGGCCATGCTCGAATACAGATTCGTTTTATCAGTTAAGTTACTCTCTAGTCGGGGAAACCACTCTTGATACAGATCGCTTGTGAGATACGACCTTTGCGAATGCGGATTAGCAAATTGTCTTACATTGAGTGGGAGAAATTTTAAAAGGATATGAGATTCGGTTATCGCACTTACACTTGTACGGACAAGTGGGAGTTTGTTGGAGACTTGTGTCCTCCACATGTAGTATGATAACGTCATTGCACATACCCTTGTACGAACAAGTGGGAGATTGTTGGGGCTGGTGTCCTTGACAGTTAGTACAATGACTTACTAAATCTCTTAAAGGATCACAAGGGCATACTTTTGTATTATTATCAGTTGATCCACGTTTATCAATAACGGTTGGCTTGCTAGATAAGTTTGACGTTATTGTCATACGGATGACGGTGATCAACTGGTCCCTATACGTCACACCTATAGGACACGTTTGAGAGATGTGAAGGTATGAAAATACAGTCACATTTATGCCAGATATGACTAAACAGTTAGTCAGAGGTATTGACTATTAAATTAGTCAATGAGATGTTGAGATTATTATTTAATACGGATTAAATAATTTTAGCTAATGCGGATTACATGATTAATTCGTAAAATTAAATACAAGCAGTTATATTTAATTAAATATTGAATTTGCGTATTAATATAAACAGTTATATTAATTTGGCCAATTATACAATATCGTATTTTATCAGACCATTATTAATATATCGACTGTATTAATATCTGATAACATGTGTGTGATTTATAATAAATACCCGCAAATTATATTTTAGCAAAATGGGTCGAATCATGCATTGGAATAAGGTAAGAGTGGAAAGCCCACTCCTACCCAAGACCAATCTCGGCCGGCCAAGTATTACAAAAGGAGAGAACTTCTCCTTTTGTGAGACTACTGATTGTTTTACTGATTAAAACAGATCTCAAGAATAATTAGGGTTTTGAGAACATCTTTTTTCCCAAAACTCAGATCTCACATCTAAAACCTCAAAAGGCTCTCCCCATATTGCAAGGCAATTGGAGAGTATTTTCTAGCACACCCGACATCATCTCAATCAAGTCTTAGGTGCAAGTTATAGGAGGGAATTTACTTTAATTCCTGTTCATAGGCCATAAGCACAAAGGACCAAAGGTTGATTTCTTTTTCATGCTTTTAATTAACTTATGACTATAATCACAATTGCATGTTTCATTATAATCCTGCAAGTTTGGGGCGAATACATGCTTTATTCCCCACAGATACTATTGTTGGAGATACTGATGCATGTCTATTTTATGATGTTTTACACCTATTTTTACACGCATTTGGTCGCTCATTTACTATGTTTTAACCTTTATTTCTCAACAATTGTCTACTTTCGTATTTTTATGCACTTTTGCAGATTTATGCGGAAAAGGGACAATTTTACACCAAACTTATGCCCTCGGGATTTTTCATAGCCAAGGAACGATGGAAAGTCAGCTCAAAACATTGACCAAGTACCAAGAAGTCAAACCAAAGACGAATCAAAGCAATCCTACAGGAAAACGGGTCGACCGACCTACTATATGGGTCGGCCGACTAGGCCTCTGTTAAGGAAAGTCCAGAAAAACACAGAAGCTCGTAAACAGGTCGACCGACCTACAACGTAGGTCGACCGACCTCAGCGCAGACGGAGTTTATTTCCGAAAGCCCATAAAAGTGTTAGAGTCTTAAGGAAACTCCTAAATTCAGCCTATATAAACCAATCTGATGTTTATGGTTATTTATCTAGTTTTCTATCATAGAATTACAATTCAGTTTTAGTTGTAATCTTTCAATATTCTCAAATACTTTTAGTTTTGTTCTTCAATCTTTCAAGCATTCATCAATAAAGTTTGTTCCTTTTCTGCCTTAATCATATTTCCGGTAATTCTTCTCTTAATTTGTGCTTCATTATTATTAGTTTAGAATTGTTATATTCGGTTTAAGATAGATTCCCAAAGCTTTATTATTGATTGCATGTTTAGATTGATATTCAATATGATTTCCATGTTTATTCCTGTTTTCATTGTTATTCTAGTAACCATGAGTAGCTAATTTCATATGTTAGGATGTAGGGGATGAATATGCGTAGGTAGTATAAGTTCCGAGACCAACTGTAGCAGAGTCGTGGTCGGTCGACCTACATAGTGGGTCGGTCGACCGAGGCTGTGGTCGGCCGACTGGGCTAGCTGGTCGATCGACCCACTCGCGTTCGTATTCTGTTTCGTTTTAATTCGTAGACTATAATAACCTACAATGAGACTGAAAGGAGACTTGTAGGATGTTAGTAATGACCTACCCAAGATTGAGAGATACGGGAAGGGCATTGGTTTACACCTTAAGATGGCTAGGTTACTTAAGACTGAAAGGTATGTGACCTAGGATTTAGGAATCACCCTTATTGTTGACACCCAATAATTATGAGACCTAGGAACTAATAGCATAGGCCGAAAGGATCTATTAGGTACCATAGACCGAAAGGATATGTTACACCCCTTACGCGACTGCAATACATGTTGACCTTAGGATTTATATTGTCTTAGCTATTTGTTACCCGATCATCCTAGCATCTCTTTTATTATTGTTTTATTATCATCTTTACTTACTTGCTTTATTTTTATCTCTGTTTCTAGACTTAGTAACAACCATTCTAAACCCCCAAAACTGTTACCTTAAAACATTAACATCAAACAATAAACATTCCCCACCTCTCTGTGGTTCGACCCTGACTTTCACTATCTATTGTTAAAGTTAGGAATTATAAATTTTATCTTTGGTACCCTCAACGACGGGCATCAGATACGTTGGAGGTGGGGAGGGTGTTGGATTTGATTTTGGCTGATGGCCCCGGTTTTGGTCTTCATCTTAATGTTGCTAAGACTGAGCTCTTTTGGCGTATTGAGGACCCCCGGAGTCTACTTCCCGGTGTTTTCCCCACTTCTATCGCTCGTCCCTTACAGGGTGTCTCGGTTTTGGGCGGGCCTGTTAGTACTTACCCTATTTTTAGCGGTGAGCTTGCGGAGAAGAGAGTAACTAAGACTGTTGAACATATGGACTTAGTCGCAAGGATCGAGGACCCGCAGTGTGAGTTGCTTTTGCTTCGGGCATGTACTGGTATTTCTAAGCTTTATTTCTCTCTTCGTACTTGTTCCCCGGTTGCTTTTGGGTCGGCTCATCTCCGCTTTGATGATGCGCTTCATTCTAGCTTGGAGCGCATTGTTACCGCGTCTGGGCCTGGATGTGGGGAGTGGCAGTGACGCCTTGTTACTTTCCCCTTTCATTTAGGCGAACTTGGTGTTTATGCAGCGAGGGATGTGCTACATTATGCGTTCTTGGCTTCTCGTTTGCAGTCGTTGAATTGCAGGCTAGGCTCCTGCGGCCTTCTGGTATCATTGACCCTGGCCCTTTATTCACCGAAGCCTTGCGAGTGTTCTCGGAGACGACTGGTTCTGATTTTCTTGGTAACCCTAGTGAAATTGCTGCCCCCAAACTTATGAAGAAATTGGCAGATATTTATTTCTCGACGGTTGCTGCTTCTTCGGAGTCGGTTTTCTCCTTGTCCCAATGTCTGGTTGCTTTGTGGAAATCTCAGCATGGGCTCACTCTTCTGATTGGTTAAGAGCGGTTCCTATATCTGGGTTGGGTCAGACTATGAACAGGAGGACCTACCGTTGTGTGCTTGGGTATAGGCTAGGTGTTTCACTTTTCTTGGTACCTGGGCCTTGCTCTGCTTGCTCTCGGGTTTTTGCCGAGGATGTTTTTGGGGATCACACTGTCTCTTGCGCTGGTACGGTTGGGGTTAAGCATCGTCATAACCTTGTCACAGATACTCTATTAGACATCTGCTATAGGTCTGGGATTTCGGCGGGTAAGGAGGTTGACATTGGTTTGGTCGATGGACATGGCGGCACTCTTCGCCCTGCGAATTTGCTTCTTTATTCGTGGGACTGGGGGCGTGATGTGTGTATTGATTTGACTGGGTCCTCCCCTCTGACTCAGACTGGGATGAGCAATTTTGTACCTGGCCGGGTTGTTGCTGATGCGGCTCAACGCAAGTGTGCTAAGTACAGGGATCGCTGTGAGGCTGCAGGTTATGGTTTCCTTCCTTTCTCTTTCTCTTCGCTTGGGGAGCTGGGTTCGGATGCTGTTTGTCTTGCTGAAGCGGATTCAGAAATACTCGGTATCTCAGGATGCAGGGGCGCGGATGGCTGCGTACATTTTTACTAGGCTTAGCTTTGCTGTAGCTAAGGGGGTGGGAGCTCAGATTGTATCTCGGCTACCCACTAATTTTATGTAAACTCTGATTTTGTCCTTTTTTTTATATGATAGTTGCGTGCATCCTTCCCAAAAAAAAAAATTAAAAAATAATAATAACAATAATTAATAATAATAATAATTAATAATACTAATTACAATACTAATTACAATAATAATGCCACATTCAATTTATTTTATTATGACTTTTCCTCCTCCCACACTCATTCAAAGATGTCCTTAAATTTTTTTATTTTATATATTTCATTTCTTCAAATGAAATTACATATGTTATATGTAGATTGATATATTGTTGGTGACTTTTTTTTTGATGAATTTTCACATCTATCTATCTATAAATACTATTAAAAGGGTAAACCTTAAATGTCATATAGACAATGTCAATTCAATTTCAGCTTACACACTATTAATGTGACATGGTAAATTAGTATGACATGGATTATAGATTATTTGATATAATTATTTAAAAAAAATATTTAATGATTGCTAAAACTCCTTATAAAAATGCTATTGCACATTTTGTAATAACATACAAATAAAGAAAATTAAAGGACGTCAATAATCTTAAAATAAATATTTATATACTCCTACATTAAATATTTAATGAGTTAAAAAATCCCAAAAAAATGTAACTTACAAAAAATCACATCAACATTTAATAATTTAGAAAAAAATAATTAAAAATAAAAGTGAAAATAAAAATGAAAACAAAGTACTACTTAATATATCAATTATTCATATTATTATAATATCTATCTATTAAATTAAATACTATTAAAAGGTTAGCTTGAGCATCTTTCATATGTCATATGTCGATGAGAAAAAGACTCACAAATGCACAACATATTGCATATTAATATATTATCGTAAATATCCAACAGTTGGAAATAGGAAAAGTATTACTCAATAAATCTCTAAAAAAATCTGTAAAATATAATTAAAAGGCTACCCTAAAATGACTAATAAACGCCACGTAGACAAAGCCACTTAGGATCCAAAAATGCCACATAATTATCTTATTTTATAGATTTAATTCAATTTTCTATAAAATAATTTAATTTGTGTAACTCTACTCTACAAATTTACATAAACATTTCATAATTTGTAATTAATATTGACATTTTAATTGAACGTTTGTAACAAAAACATGTAAATAAATCTCAACAAATTTACATTAACATTTCATAATTTATAATTAATATTGACATTTTAATTAAACTTTTGTAATAAAACATGTAACTAAATGTCATAATTTATAATTAAATTGACATAATTGAAATTTTGGTACTAAAACATGTTAATAAATTAAAATTCTTCTTATTACTTAACACCCACCATTTTTATTAACATTCTCACATATTCAATTCATTGTTTTAATTAGACATTATAATAAATTGATTAAAATTCTTCATAATATTTCACCCACCAAATTAATTAAAATTTATTCTTATTTAATTAAATTTTATAATATAATATGTTAATAATTTGATTAGAATTTTTATACTACTTAATACCCATAATTTTCATCAATATTTTTCCCTATTTAATTCACCTCTTAAATCTATAAAATCTTATTAAAAAGGTAACTAAAAAAACGTGACATGGCAAATTTTAATGTGACGTGGCAAAATTTTAATGTGCCTTGGCATATTTAAATGTGACATAGCATATTTTAAATGTGACATGGCGTATTTATGTGATGAATTATCAATTTATTATTACATGACTTTAATTTATTTCACTTATCTATAAATTAATTTAATTCACGTATTTATAATATTAAAGGATATTATCAATATTCTTAAATTAATTTTGTATATTAAATATATTGTTTTCCAAATTTATGTAACCCTTCAAAATTTAAATCAAGATTTCGTCTTAAATTAATTTTGTATATTAAATATATTGTTTTCCAAAATTTATGTAACCCTTCAAAATTTAAATCAAGATTTCGTAATTTATAATTAATATTAACATTTTAATTGAAATTTTTGTAATAAAATATGTTAATAAATTTTATAATTATAGTTACAATTTTTTTTAATAAAACATGTTAATAATTAATAAAAACTACTCATATTACTTAACACCCACCATTTTTATTACCATTTTTTCCTATTTATTTCATTTTTATATTTAAACATGGTAATAAATTCATTAAAACTCTTCGTAATACTTAATCTTCACCAAATTAACTAAAAAAATTTCTTATTTAATTAATTTTTTTAATGAAATATGTTAATAAATTGATCAAAACTCTATATATTAATTAACACCCGTAATTTACACTAATATTTTTTCCTATTTAATTCATTTCTTGAACTTTTCAGCAATCAATAATTATCTAATCTGATAATATCAGAAAATAAATTATGATTAAAATTAAAATATGGAAATATATGGTTGTTTGAATTGATGTCTATAAAAAACCATAATAGTTATAATAGTTTCAATTCACTCTATTTATTTAAAATATATTGCCCATGAGTTTCTATGTTGTGGATTATATTTTATGGTTTAGTTTATTTATTTGACGATAATGAGTATATTGAGAATTATTGTTGAGTGGTATTGTCGTCGTTGTTGTTGTTGTTGTTGTTGCAGTGGTGATGTTCAATAGAATATATTTTAGTTTGCGATATATTTTAAATCACTCTGCAATTTTCTCTTAAGTCTTATTATTATATACTTGCTCAATTTCGTTTGATTAGATATAATTTCATTAAATTAAATACATATATAAATCTATAAATATAATATATAAATAAAAGGCAAGGCAAAAAATGACTAAACAATTATCATGCAAGCTAGATTTTGTAAAAAAAATATATAAAAAAGGGAAATTATAATTAAAGCAAACTTTTTACATTTAATTTCTCTCGACTCCATGTTTATGTCCATTAAATTTGCTAATAATAAAAAAGGATGATTAAAAGTCACAAAACATTGCTACATATTTATGTATATATTAAATTTGATAATAATAATAATAATAATAATAATAATAATAATAATAATAATAATAATAATAATAAGGGGCAAGGTTGGGTTAAGAAGAGACGAAGATGTGTGCTCATGGCTGTCATATATCTTCTTTGGCAAGAGCGCAACAGGAGAACTTTCAACAATGCTAGTAGTTCAGTTCTTACTCTATTGGGGCAACTTAAGTTCTTAGTCAATCAGAGGATGTTTCATAACTCCTATGGAAATTTGTATTGACTTTGTGTTGTTGTCTTTGGTACTCGGATGGGACATTGTTTTTCTGACAGTGCCTATCCTAGTGCTGAACTAGTTTTTTAACACTACATCTCGAATGTAGTGTTTTTCTGGTCTTTTTTTCCTTTTAATAGGTTTTTTTATAGGGGGGCCTCTCTGGTCTCCTTTGTAATTGGCTACAGGGTCTTGTATTGTCACTCCAATTTTTATGATAATAAGATCCTTTGCTTTTCTGCAAAATAATAATAATAATAATAATAATAATAATAATAAATATAAGTCGTCCAAAAGTCATAAAATGCATCATCAATTGGCTATAAATATTTGATGGAAGACAACATTTGTAAGCCAAAATTCAAGCCAATATTTTGTTTACCTCATCACCGAGAGAATTGTATGTGTAAATAATCATTCTTATCATTGTTTTTTTGTTTAACTTCTATTGGTTATGACGTACTATGACATTTTTGAACTTCACATATATGTTGTTTTGTTGTTATATAGGAGCTATCAAGATTTGTGGAGTTGTGCTCTTTAAAGGTAAATATACTTATATTTTTATTATTCAATGTCATATTTATATAATTATTTAAGGAAAAATTTAAATTAAATAATTATAATGTAATATTAAATAAATCAAATTCAACCGTTTTGTTTGTTATTAATTGCTCAGTGGATTTTTTTTTGTAGGATGCTTCATTGGAGAAAGAGAACTATATGAAGAAGGGAATACTATAATTGCTTAAACAAATACTTCCATATATTTCCCTCAATTTTATATTATAAACTAACTACAAGATTGACAACATAAATGTTAATGATTAATTATTTTAAGTTTCATGAAAAAAATTAGTATTTCATAAACTTCGAAATCTATGTTTTATTTTTGTATGTGTTATCTTTTTATTCATCATTCTCCATTTGAAAAATAGCTCTCAAAGAATGAAATTGGAGTTACAAAGATCTCAATCGTATTATCAAGTTGGACAAAATAATTCTTATTGATATGAATAATGACTAAATGTACATTATTATTAATATTTATACTTACAATATAGTTAAAAGGTTATTTAAAGCATTTAATTTAAATTCACATGACATTTTTATATTTGTTAATACATAATTCATCTATATTGATTACTAGATTCTTCATTTATTTATACTATATTGTAAAATATCAACTGAGTTATCTATTGATTTATACAATACTATAAAATGACAAGACTAACTATCTTATTAATGCCACAAATCTCGATAGCCCTTAAATTTGAACAAAACAAATGCGTACGATGAAGTTTGATGTGATGAATATTTCATAACCAAACAATGGAACTTACATAAAAAAAAATTATATAGTTAATTTAAAACCTTAACCCACTTAACTCATGTGAATGGATAGATAAGACATATTAGTGGCACATACAATTCTATTGACGATGTTGATAAGAACAATTATTGCTTACAAATTTTGCCTCTTTAAACAAACTATAAACAATTGAGGATACATTTTATGACTTTTGAGCATTTTTTTTTCTATTATTCTTATTATCAAATTTAAGATAGACATAAATCTCAATTAGAGTTCATCAGTTTTGAGCATCGATGTTAAAAAGACAATACTAACTATGTCATGTGTTATTAAAAATAAAGTCATATCTAAAATCACGTGTCACGTGCTTATAAATAAATAATAAAAAAAGTTAGTTGCGAACACAAAAATAAATTAATACAAACTATTTATTTTCCTCTCCTAAATCTGGTTATTAACTAAATATTTATTTAATATTTATTTCTTTTATTTAATAGGATGACTTTTTGGTTTCCTTAACCATTTGTAGTAGGTTACTATTTAATTTATTTTATCAATTTTTACAACAATTAAAATTTAGGATTTTTGATAAATTGATATAGATGAGATATTAAGACTAGCATTTATAAAACTTTATAACTATGCTATTACTAAAAAGTATGATTTATAAGAAATAAAATATTGAGATAAAAGGCCTCTAATTTAATTAAAAAGTATGTTTTAAACTTTTTACACTAGATAATTTATCATTTTAAAAAAAAGAATAATAACCAGACATTATGCCTTAATTAAATAACTTTTAAGTATTTCAAAAATCAAAACTGTATATTTTTAAATGGATAAACTAATTACTCGAACAAATCTTAACAATACGATAAAATAACAATACTAAAACATATAAACCCGTGAATGTCACGAGTCACTAAACTAGTTCTCATTTATTCTCCCTTAATTAACATGAGTAGTAATTAAGTAACTAAATCAAATTATTTACTTAATTTCATACTACTTACTTTATACATGCCCTTTTATCTTTTCTCATATCAATGTTATCGTTTAATTGCTTATCTAATCTCATATATATGAGAACTACAATTTCATTCTCATCAGATTTGTTAATTTTTTCACTGAAATCTGTTTTTTTTTTGTTATTTGTCAGGTTATCCGCGCCCAAAATTTGAAGATTGGAAAGAAGAATCTATTTTGTTATTTGTTCATCATCCTCTATTGATTAATTTTAATTTATTTTCCATATGTTTTTCTCCCGTTGTTTTTTATTTGGTTAATTTACTCTTTTGATTTTACTTTTTTATTTTTATTTGTAAGAATATCTTCTTCTTAAATTATGTTTCGCTATTTTACTTCTTTGTCTTTTAGGTTTTGATTAATCGACGTGCATAGAACAAAGTTAAATACAAGCTTAAGGTATTAATCTAATAATAATTTTTTTAATTAAATTTTTATATAGTCGTTTTTGTCATTTTCTATATTAAGCTAAACATTTACTCATAGCTTGAATCTTTCAAATTGCGTTTACTTTAATAGTTCTTTTGATCTTCATTGTATTAGAAGGAAAATATTTATTAGTTTTCAAGAGAATGAGATCTCATCATCCTTATCAATAAATCAATTTAGAAAAATGCCATATATTAAATATAATTTTTGTTTTTAATTTGAATTCCGGGGATCTTAGTAAATTGTTTATTTTTTATTATTTTGTTTTGTAAAAAAAAACACTATATAATATAGTTAAAAGGCTTCTTAAAACATCTAATTTTATTCAACGTATAATTTTTATATTTAATGGTACATCAAAATTATTTATTACAATTCTCCTTAAGATTTACTAATATTTTTTTGATGGAAATCATAATACCGATCATGATTTACATTATAAAAATAAATTAAGTTTTTACTCTCATCATTTAAATCTTACATTTTGTCCATCTAACTCTTCATTAACCGTAGAGATAGTAGTTAAAACTTAAAAGATCCAACATAGAGTTAATAAAAAGTCTAATAACTTGAATTATAAAGCTACTAAAAATATTTTTAAGTTAAAATCATATGATCATGTACTAAATTATAAGAATAAATTAATAATTTACTTTCATTATTTAAATTGTAAAATCTATCCACATAATTTCTCATTGGCAATAAAGATAGTAGCTAAAAGGTCTTATATGTGGTAAATGAAAAAATCCAATAATTTGGATTATGAACCTTCACAATTTCACAGATTGGTACTTTTGATTTTTTTCAAAGCCATCTTAAAATATTGTAATTAGCACACTTGCGAAAAAGTGAAAAACAAGGTGTATATGTGCATGTGATTAAAACGTTCATAATATTTTTAAAAAGATACTCTATATTTCTATATTTTAAGATTTTAAATTTTTTAACCTTTAATAAGTTGTATAGTTAGTTTTTTAATTAAGATGATGCTTATTTTATTTTATTTAAATTTAAATTTTAACTATCTCAATTTGCATATTATTGATTGTGAGAAGGCTATTAAAAAGAGAAAATTACATATTTGGATTTAAATGTGAAAAACAAAAACATATTTTTACTCTTTTAGTCGACTTACAAAGTATCTATTTAACTTTCTTAAAAGTTTGTGACGGATACTACCGTCACAAATGAGGAATTTGTGTCTTAAAAAAGCCTATCAGATATGTCACCGCAATCTTGGAGTGCTTTGTTTATCGATTTAACGACGTAGCCATTTTTAGCTTAATTTATGATGTCAATCATAAATATAGCAAAATAACAAATTTGTAAAAAACATAAACAAACATTTATAGTTCTAAAATTAGCCACATTAAATTGTTGATTACAAAATATTGAAGAATAATATTAACATTTATTAAAATATAAGACCATAAAATTCAAATTAAAACTTATATCTATATTACTATGATCATGAAAAATAATGTAAAAAGAATAAAACATTTACAAATGTTTTGCTTATAACTTATTCGCGATAAAAAAAATTATTATTTTATATATAAGTTAAAGATGGACGTCAACAAAAAATAAATACACCGGTCAAATAGAACAAGTCCGCGAATTTGCGGGTACAAAACTAGTTTTATGTAACATGCGATACTTTTTACGCAAAATTATTATTATTTTAACAGCCCTTAATATATCATAAATTACGAAAAGTTGAACTAACATTCGATATATTGTGTAATAATCTATACTTTTTATGTGAAATTTTTTTTTAAATATATATAAATCTAATTTGAAAATGAAAAATTAATTATTAAAAAGTATGGAGTAATAGTCTTATTTTATATATGTAACATGCGATACAATTCATGCATTATTTATTTTATATATAAATAGTTAGTCCGTAAAAATTGGAGTTTATGTAATGGTCGAAAAAACCCTCCTTTATTAACATAAATAAATAGATATAAACACGGTAGAGAAATATTTTAAGAAGATATTATCCATATACGTATTGCTCAAATAAAAGATACGTAGTATAATTTTAGGATTTTAAGCTTTGAGCGGGAAAATTTTTAACGTGAAAGCGACGCGTGTCCAACCTAATGAATAGCGGTTCTTTTTTTATACTTATATATAGATAACTTGAGATTTTTTTTTAATTATGGTAAATATATTTAGATCTCAAATTTTATATTGCAAAGGTTTGACTATCAAATTTATCAAATTAATTATCATATATTTCTTTAATGCAGTAGCCAAATCGGTTGATGTGGCATCATAATTTACTAGCACAATCCTACGTGGCGGTTGATAAGAAGCCATGAAAATATTGCGTAAAAATTAAATCTTTGATAATTCTAATATATATCAAACAGTTACCTAAATTTTAGGGAAACACAAGTAAACTCTCATAATTTCGATATTTTCTACCTAAAATACTCTCTAAAATCACGTCAACTTAATAGACAAGTAACCAAAAAAAGTATACCTCCATATAAATTACTCACAACAAACATACCACAAAACATTATTAGCATTTGCAGTAAGTATTTGTAGATTTAATAGCTATATTATTTACGCCATTTAGGAAAGTTTTCAAATTTTTAAGTGTAAATGTAATACTTCTAGCATAAACATATACACAAAATATTCTCTTTTGGATAATACAAATTTTTATATAAAAATAAAAGAGAAAAAATTGCACAATAAGTCACTATTTTATACTTTATTTTGTGATACATTTCACAGTGAGAGAAAATCTCACATTAACTCACTCATTTATTCAAAAATATCGTTTCAAAATATAAGAAATGAAAAGAAAGATAATTATACACATTAATAATGTACAAAGCTCGAGTTCATCATTGTAAAACTAATAAAACAATTAAACTAATTAATTTTTTGTGGGGATAAACATTAATTACTTCATTACAATATTATTTATAAAATCCTATATATTTGTTACGATTAAAATTCTGAAAAGATGAGTAGCTCTTATCATCATGTAATATTAAACATCCATTAGTTGACCCGTGAATGTTCACGGGTTTAAACCTAGTTATAAAAAATTGTATCACCATTGTCACAAGTAATGACATTACTTGTAGTATATAAGAGATTGCATACACTAACCATAGCCTTTTCAGTAAAATATTAGTTGTTAGTTTAGGATTTTCTTAGTAGTTTACATCTGTAGTTAACTTATTACTTACTCTAGTTAACTATATTAAGGAAGTATTAAAACTCAAAAACGTTGCTAACATGTTTCGAACCCATAACCTTTTTGATCGCAAGCACTAGCTTTTACCATTGTAACTATTAACTAAGGGCGATCAAATTGGCCAAGCCCATCTGCCCGATCCGACCCGACCCGACTTTCTGAAAGGGCTTGGGCCTTATATTTTGGCCTGAAAAATCCCATGGGCCGGCCAAGAAAAGCTTACGGTATTTTTAGACCGGGTCTAGGCCAAACAATTGGCCCAAAATTTGAACTGCCCCAGCCCATATTAATTAATTAAAGTATTTTTTTTCCTATGAAGGTTGTTTAATTACCGTTAAAGTTAGAATTGTTTAAGTAGCGTTAAAGTTATAAATAACTCTTTAAAAACTCGTGTTTGGCTAGACCCAGCTTAAAAGTACCTTCGTGAACTAAGGCGAGTTAGATTCTCACCCTAAGCAAAGTTTGTTGCTTTATCGCTTCCGTACTCAGATAAGTGTATTTATTATATTTTCAAAGATTAATATAACACCGTACCCCCATTTACGAATGAGCCTTAACAAACATTTTCCAATAAATATGGCGTTACCAACTCGGTTGGCCGAGGTAAGTATGTCAAATAAACAATAAAAGAACATTTAATTTACATTAAGACTATAGCGAAAAGGTTAAACACAAAATAAAGTAAAATTAACGACATCTACTATGAGGACTACTATACAATATATGTCATTGTGATTCTCAACCATGTAACACCCCCATTTATTTAATAGCCTTTGGTAAGACATTCTTAAATATGTAACACCCCAAGAGTATAAGAGGAATGTTGTCCCACATCGGTAGAATGTGAGGCTTGTGATATGTTTATAATAGCTTCCACCCACCACTTAGTAACAAGGCCTTGTGCTTTTGAGCTTAAGTGAGGACAGATAATGCGCCCAAAGACATACCTCCCATCTTATTGGGAATGTGTTACGGCCGTGGTGGGTCGAGTTGTTACAAATGGTATCAGAGCGACCCTGGGACCGTGTGGTGAGCCTGTGGTCGGGAGTACCTGGGTCACACACCTAGCGGGGAAGATTCTGGCCCTGGTTGTGGTCAAGTTTGAGGCACAACGAGGACGTTGTGTTCTTTAAGTGGGGGAGTTTGTAACACCCCAAGAGTATAAGAGGAATGTTGTCCCACATCGGTAGAATGTGAGGCTTGTGATATGTTTATAATAGCTTCCACCCACCACTTAGTAACAAGGCCTTGTGATTTTGGGCTTAAGTGAGGACAGATAATGGGCCCAAAGACATACCTCCCATCTTATTGGGAATGTGTTACGGCCGTGGTGGGTCGAGTTGTTACAAAACAGAGCTCTTAACATTTCGGAATGTCCGAGGAAATGTATAACAAAGTAAAACAACCAAAGTACTTTATATAAACTGATAATATTTAAACTTTTGTCATTACAATTACTGCTCAGGGGAAAAGAAAAAACAACTGATTACTTCTGTAGATGTGATATAATTCTAAGTCGGTCCAAAGTCTGCATCTCACATTCCTGCCCCAACTCCTAGCTCATCTGTCTCTTTCCTGTAAAGTCTACTTGTAACATCCCTTATTTTCGTAAACCTTATTTTAAATTAATTCAAGTATTCTACGGAATTTAATAATATTTTATTAAATTCGTAAACTTATATTATAGATATATCGTGTATTTTCCGTCGTAAGATTTATTTATATCTTGGGATGAAATATATTTTCTTTGGCTTTTCCGTATCAAGCTTTCCCGAACATTTTAATTAAAACCCGTCTCAAATTACTTGTACTTAAAAGAAAATAGAGGAAGGAAGCTTCCTAGCCCTTTGCTCATCTTCTTATTCCTTGTTCACCAAGTGAGAAAATAAGAATCAGTAATTTTTTTTCTCATCTCAAACAAAATCCTCATTTCACAAATCCTCTCATAAAATCTTCATTTCTTATCGGAATTTAGCAATTCTTGCGCCTATAGATTCGTGAGATCATCCCCGTCGTTTTAAGGTAATCAATTTCATATTTGGGTTCGACCGATTTTTGGGCTGTTCTGCCCTATCTCGAATTTCGTGCCTCTTACGGTGTTTTTGGTTATTTTAGGCGGTGCTTGTGTCGACCCGAAAGAATGCTTGGTGATTCTTGAAGAGGAACTCGAAAATTTTGCTAAGTAAAGGTGACAATAATGAGAAACTCGGCCTATGTCATATATTAGCATCCTATGTGATTTTATTGTATTTGTAGGAATTAAGTGAAGTTAAGCTTGTGATGAACTATACGGATGTTAGTATTCTTATCATTATGTTTATTTCATACTTAAATTCACATGTTGGATGTTTATTTTGTATACACATAAGATGGGTAGAAATATCAAGTTATGTTTCATATGATTGGGAATGGGTAATGTGACACCCCGCGATATAACATAAAAATAAACAAGTAATTTGCAGCGGAAATACGATACTTTTAAAAACTTTTCGACATATTTATTAAAACTTTTTGGCGGAATATCAAAACAACATGCGGAAGACTAAAAACTAATGAGAAAGTATAAATCATACAAAATAACTTAAATAGACGAGGGATAAGGTATCCCACGATAACAACAAGAATTAAATCTAAACTAAGCGTAAGTGTAATTGTCGAATTATCAACAATGCTCGCTAGCCACACGTCTTCCCCAAACAGCACCAACCTACATTCATGAAACATGAACGCCGCAGTCAGTGGGGAGTAACTCTGGGTTCTCCCAGCCACTTTACGTCAGAAAACATGTAAACGGTAATACAAACATCTTATACATATGAACATGTATATTATTTCATAAACAACCATATATGCATTACCAAACGTAATCAACATGATCAATGCATGAGCGATAAACCAAAACATGTGATAACAGCATGAATCAACATGTGTAACATAATTAAAGCCAACAAGCGAGATGATCTCGAAATCAAGTAGACATCCAAATGATCGACTCAGAGGCCAACAGCTAGGTGGCATGTCCAATCATCATAATCAGGTAAACATCCATGTGATCGGCTCAGAGGCCAACAACTAGGTGGCATGTCCAATCACGCATACAACAAACCAAGAATAGAATGAACGCCGTCAGGTAGCATAACCGCTACAACTGACAGTTAGGGAGTATAACCGCTCCACTAACAGGCTAGGGCGTATAACCGCGCCCTAGCTACCGGAGCGCATAACCACGTCATCCGGATACTATGTATAGCGCATAACCGACAACTATATGCCTAAGACCTGTCCAGACCTCTCGATGTAATAACCTACACCGAACGACACACGGGGACCGGGCCGCATAACCATGGACACCGACCAATCCCGAACATAGTAAGATAAAATCCCATAACAGGAGTGGCGTTTGTTCATTACAGTGATACACAAATCGTATCACCGCTATCTATTCACAACCAAGGTAACATAACCGTCACCCTACTCATCTTAAGATAACATAACCGTCATCAAAACACAATTTAAGCTAACATAACCGTTAACCAACTCATTTAAATACAAGAGCCAACAATCGATAAATAAGACAACACTTAAGACCATTCCATACGGGAGAAGAATAAACGAAACTGATTAATAAAATATAAGTCTTAAAAGCGTTTTACATTTCAGCTGTCCACTGCCGTAAAATTCATAATTAATTCAAATAAAATCGAAATGATACAAGGCCAACTGGGTAAGATTAATAAGACTTTTATCTACAATATTTGTCAAATAAACATTTTCAAAATACGAACTTAATAGGGGGTTATTGTCTGATCTTTACAATGTGTCATAAATCGTCACACAAAATGTACTGCTTCATAAAACGGGTTAAACAAATCATTTTGGGGCAAAGCAAACTCCTAACATCATCTAAAATATTCAAAGTTTAATTATTGAAAAGGACCAGAATCATTTCAAAGTTTAAAAATGGTTTTCAAAACAATCTTTGAGCTACTGTTCGTTCTGCGAGTATTTCAGCGCACTGTTCGTAAATAATTTATTGTGAATAAAAGACATGCAAGAAAATTACGATATTTTAGAGGTAGATTCTACACTCAAAATAAACAGGGGTCTCTTTTCAACATTTTCAAAGGCGGATAATCTAAGCTGTCGAAATAAATTGTACAAGACAATGGACAGATTTGTCAAGGTGCTGAAACATCATGAATTAACCATTGTAAGCAAAACACTATGAACTTGAAAGACTATCAAACTAATCATCCTCAATGATCATAAACTCATTTAACCATACAATCCTTAATGAATTTCCACAATTAAAATCTCATCCAACACAAGCATGCATGATGAAATTCATCCAAACATATGATTTATGAACCTAATAATGCCACTATTTAATCAAACACAATTCTAATATACTAAACATTACAAGCATATGGTCATTCAAACAAAGACGATAAGTCGAGTAACCCATCACCGTTACCTTATAACTCTTCAATAAGCATGATTTTGAACTTAAAGCCACTCCGGTTTGGACTACCGAACTAGCTACACATAAATAAACGAGGTTAGCTAAGAGAACTGTGCCTTAAAGGCCACGACCAGAGTATATTAAGGAAGAATTTTGATACTTTTATTACCTAGAAATATGGAGGGCAAGGAGAGGAAGACATAGGCGCGAAAATCGTCGAAAACGGATAAGAAACGAAGATTTTACGATCGTTTGAAGGCGTAGGCGCACAACACCTAACAATGGTGTTTGTTTTGTGTATTCCAGCTGAAAATAGAGAAAGGGAAGGAGTATATTACGTAAAGAAAACTAGTATGCATGCCATTGTAGACTTTGGGCAGCATGTGACTCACTTTGCATGCATAAGTCAAGTGTTGACAAAGTAATGCCAAGTGTTGAGACTTACGCCATTTGTCGAGGGCCTTAGGCCATGTGTCGAGAGCAAAATGCCATGTGTCGAGAGCAAAATGCCATGTGGAAGAAGGGATCACATGTGTCTAAGCTCTTAGGCCAAGTGGAAGATGTGCTAAAGCCCATGTGTCGAAATATTTTAGGCCAAGAGGAAGAGATAGCAACGAGCGCGGGTCTCGTTAGCGGATGGTTCGTGACAGCCTTTCGTATGTTCGGCGTAATTTCCTCTACAGAACTCCGATTAACGTGTTTTTGGTGGCGTTGGAAAGCTAAGAAAAAGAGATAAAACTTTTATTTTATAAGAAAGAGCTAAATATGCATGTAAAATATCTTAAAATTAGCAACAAGGACAGAGTAACGTTTTACAAGTTTAAGAAGTATAACTTTAAGACGGACATATTAATATCATTGTCAAAAACGATATATTTTAAATGGAATTTTATTTATTGTGGAACATTATTATTAGTAAAATAAGATTTTAATAATATATATATAATTGGAAATTACGGGGTGTTACAATCACCGCACCTTTTAAAAAGTTTCGTCCTCGAAACTTGAAAGCAGAAAAACGGTAAGTCGTAAAGACAAGGTAAACAACCAAAGCGTTTAGCCAAAATTTGATATTTCAAAACTTAGATTTATTTCAAAGACTTCGAAAAGAGTTTCTAAAGGCACAAGTCCTCATCAATGGAATGAAGAAGGTTCTCGTTGCGCATTCAAGAGCCTAACATTCCAAATCAGGAACAAGTCCAAAACCAAATCACGCGCAGACAAGCGTAGTACAAGTTATTAGACGTCTCCAATAACGAGTTCTTACGCTGAATCAAACGCTAAAATCAATCAAAATTATAAATCATTTCAAGCTTTTCAAAACTTGTCATTTCGAAAGTATACTTCCATTTTTGAATCCGTAAAATAAGTAAGGTTGTAACAGAAATTAAGATTTTCAACAACAAAAGTTAGGTAACTCAAATCGGTTATAAAATATATAAATGGAAAATATTTTGAATACTTTAAACAATACACAAGGATGAAAGCTACATATTAACAACCAAAGAGGGCCAGGTCGGTCCTTCAAGGAACTCAAAGCACAAAGAGGTTAACAAGGAAGCTAACCCAAAACAAGAGATCATAAACTACCATCTTCAAGGCTAAGAACGGTACTGAACAAGAGAGCAGAGGCGAAAACAACAAAAGAACAAAGGCATGAACAAAAGAGGTTTATGGTTAAGGAGGAAGATAACTCTTCGGATTACGGAAATCACTAACCATTCAACCATAAATGAAACATCATCATCATCATCATGATTCCTTACACACCTCAGAAGGCAACTCTTTCAATCAGACAACTCTCAAGGTTTCCTCAACTCAATTTGGGTCACTCACTTCTAGGCCATCCACGATACAAGATATGTTATTACCAAAAGGACTTCACAACTCTGATTATTACTCAACAATCAACATCCTTCATAGAGCTAGATCCAAAATTACTAACAAGGTTGAACTCATACCCAACTAACATTTGCTACAGATCTCCAAACATGGTGAAACACCAAAACAAGGATCTCAAACCAGAATCCATCTTCAAGACTTCTAAACAAAAATCCGTTACACTCATATCGATAACCAAAGATATGAGCATGGCACTCTCGGAACTGTACTTACTCTCATACATAGGGCTATGAGATAAACATCCAAAACATCTAATCCAAAAAGCATAAACACGACATTCTTCAAACCGTAACTATTCCCAAACATAGGACTACGAGTCAAACATCCAAAGCATTAAGTCCCAAACTAGTCAAATCTCATCGACCCAAATCAAGAAAACATCTCTTAAACCTCATCTACCATACTTCATTATCGTAAAGTGATCATCCCAAAGAGAGTCTCATAAAAGTAGCAACTTTCACCCAAACGGTCTCTAGGTAACCATGAACACCCTCATAGATAACACTAAAATTATCAACCTCACGGTTGGTACTAATCCACAAGAAGCACTCATACCTTCAAACCTTTAACTTGAAACCATCAAGATGGCACACTACCTAATACTACCCAAACGTCACCAAACGCTAACTCTCTCAACCATGCCCAATTAAACAAGACCAAGGATCCTCTAAGCAGATATCACTATTCCACAAACGAATTCAACCTCACACCTAGTCCAAGAAGAAAGGGGACAAGGCTCATGACGGTTAAAGATATGATACAAACTTCAGGAACAAACTCGATTTAGAAACTTAAGAGAGAGGTACATACGATGACGGGCTAAGAGACTCCAGGCTATGGACTCCAACAATAGCGAAGCCATGAGGAGAAGAATGAGCATTAGAGGTAAGAAGATATATGAAATAAATAAAGGTCAAGTAAGCTTTGTTATAAAAGCATAACTCGATGGAATTAGCATGAAAGAAGAAAGAAGAAGAGAAGCGTTGAGGAAAAGGTATGATTTGAACTGACACAATTCCCAAGGCTCGGGGCTCCCAAAATCCTCACAAAGTTCTCATCTCCTATTTACCAATTCAAGCACACTGAACTATCGCTTTCCAAGAAAAATTTTCCCAGATGGTTTACCATACTATAAGTCCTTTCAAAGATAAGCGTGTACGATTATCCCAATTTCGACTATGCCATAAAGTTTCAGGTATCTCTATGTCTTAAATTCCACAAACGACATTTCTGTAATACTCCAGGATAAACCATTTATATACCATTGCTACTTCACAATATTTATACTCCATAGATTATCAACTCTCTATTTCCTTCAATTCCCAAAAACTTCACCTTTCATCAAATCACTTTATTCTAATCCCACACGATCGATAAATCCTTACAAATTCTCAGCTACCTCAAAGTATGAACACCAAGGTCAATTATAGATATTTCTCACATCTATATATACGGATCCAAACGTCCTTTAAACATCGCAACCTCGAAATCTCACAAATCCACAAGTTGCACCTTATGACATCAATCAGACATCCAAAGACATGATCTTCAAGTAACTTCTCAAAGGTTACACCTCTAATCCAATCAAATAACTAAAAGAGTAAACTTCAATCAGTTCCTATAAAGTTACATTGCTAACTCTTTCAATACTCGTCCATCAATATACACAATTCTTATCCTCCAAAAGTAACATCCCAATTAAAGTCAAACCCAATTCCCAAAGTCAATCATTACTGATTCATTCATTTTCACTAGCATCCCAAGTATATTTTCCATATTCATTTTTATGAATTCTAACACCTCATCCATACTCTTAAAGCGACACATATTAACCCACTAGTTCTAAATCCCAATTATGATTACCAAGGTTAAATTCTTCCAAAAGCTACGTATACCACTCAAACTTTAATCTAGGAATTTCACCAACCAATTCCAGTAACTATGTAGGGCGAACAACTACGCATTACGATCACCAAGACATGCCTTACTACACTCCCTAAACGCTTTTATTAACATTACTTTTCAAAATAAGGGCTAGGGGTTATCCTCGAACAAAATCCTCAATATCCAACTAAGCTAGGCTACCTACAAAGCGCCATGGGAAAAGGTAAGTAACAAGGATAAGGTTAAGTCGGGAAGTTACGAAAGTAGCTTCCGAATTAGGATATAAAAGAGTTCGGGAAGGGAGGATATGCATCAAGAAATAAGGAAGAAGGTGATGCATGATGAGCTAAGAGTATCTTCGGGGACATAAAAGTATCCTTCAAAGATAGCATGAATCTTCCATCTTCGGTAATAGACAATAATATTGATCGTCATCGAGGTAAGCTCATGGTTCACCAATCCTTGAGCAAAAAAATAAAATCTTTGACAGTTAACAAACATGTTAGACCTAACAAGGAGCAATCACATTACAGACTACCACTTGGTCCTTAAATCTACCCATCTCTCATTCATTATTTCAGGTCAAGTTCATATTTAATTTGGGGTACACGTGCGTGCGTCGGGAGCATTACTGCTCTGATACCAACTGTGACACCCCGCGATATAACATAAACATAAACAAGTAATTTGCAGCGGAAATACGATACTTTTAAAAACTTTTCGACATATTTATTAAAACTTTTTCGCGGAATATCAAAACAACATGCAGAAGACTAAAAAC
This sequence comes from Silene conica, assembly GCA_029255685.2. NCBI lineage: Eukaryota > Viridiplantae > Streptophyta > Magnoliopsida > Caryophyllales > Caryophyllaceae > Silene > Silene conica. The sequence continues at coordinate 26,943,994 of CM055311.2, read as the reverse complement.
TAATGAGAAAGTATAAATCATACAAAATAACTTAAATAGACGAGGGATAAGGTATCCCACGATAACAACAATAATTAAATCTAAACTAAGCGTAAGTGTAATTGTCGAATTATCAACAATGCTCGCTAGCCACACGTCTTCCCCAAACAGCACCAACCTACATTCATGAAACATGAACGCCACAGTCAGTGGGGAGTAACTCAGGGTTCTCCCAGCCACTTTACGTCAGAAAACATGTAAACGGTAATAAAAACATCTTATACATATGAACATGTATATTATTTCAAAAACAACCATATATGCATTACCAAACGTAATCAACATGATCAATGCATGAGCGATAAACCAAAACATGTGATAACAGCATGAATCAACATGTGTAACATAATTAAAGCCAACAAGCGAGATGATCTCGAAATCAAGTAGACATCCAAATGATCGACTCAGAGGCCAACAGCTAGGTGGCATGTCCAATCATCATAATCAGGTAAACATCCATGTGATCGGCTCAGAGGTCAACAACTAGGTGGCATGTCCAATCACGCATACAACAAACCAAGAATAGAATAAACGCCGTCAGGTAGCATAACCGCTACAACTGACAGTTAGGGAGTATAACCGCTCCACTAACAGGCTAGGGCGTATAACCGCGCCCTAGCTACTGGAGCGCATAACCACGTCATCCGGATACTATGTATAGCGCATAACCGACAACTATATGCCTAAGACCTGGCCAGACCTCTCGATGTAATAACCTACACCGAACGACACACGGGGACCGGGCCGCATAACCACGGACACGACCAATCCCGAGCATAGTTTGATAAAATCCCATAACAGGAGTGGCGTTTGTTCATTACAGTGATACACAAATCGTATCACCGCTATCTATTCACAACCAAGGTAACATAACCGTCACCAACACAATTTAGGGTGACGTAACCGTCACCTAAACACAAGCAAGGCAACATAACCGTCACCCTACTCATCTTAAGATAACATAACCGTCATCAAAACACAATTTAAGCTAACATAACCGTTAACCAACTCATTTAAATACAAGAGCCAACAATCTATAAATAAGACAACACTTAAGACCATTCCATACGGGAGAAGAATAAACGAAACTGATTAATAAAACATAAGTCTTAAAAGCGTTTTACATTTCAGCTGTCCACTGCCGTAAAATTCATAATTAATTCAAATAAAATCGAAATGATACAAGGCCAACTGGGTAAGATTAATAAGAATTTTATCTACAATATTTGTCAAATAAACATTTTCAAAATAAGAACTTAATAGGGGGTTATTGTCTGATCTTTACAATGTGTCATAAATCGTCACACAAAATGTACTGCTTCATAAAACGGGTTTAACAAATCATTTTGGGGCAAAGCAAACTCCTAACATCATCTAAAATATTCAAAGTTTAATTATTGAAAAGGACCAGAATCATTTCAAAGTTTAAAACTGGTTTTCAAAACAATCTTTGAGCTACTGTCCGTTCTGAGAGTATTTCAGCGCACTGTTCGTAAATAATTTATTGTGAATAAACGACATGCAAGAAAATTACGATATTTTAGAGGTAGATTCTACACTCAAAATAAACAGGGGTCTCTTTTCAACATTTTCAAAGGCGGATACTCTAAGATGTCGAAATAAATTGTACAAGACAATGGACAGATTTGTCAAGGTGCTGAAACATCATGAATTAACCATTGTAAGCAAAACACTATGAACTTGAAAGACTATCAAACTAATCATCCTCAATGATCATAAACTCATTTAACCATACAATCCTTAATGAATTTCCACAATTAAAATCTCATCCAACACAAGCATGCATGATGAAATTCATCCAAACATATGATTTATGAACCTAATCATGCCACTATTTAATCAAACACAATTCTAATATACTAAACATTACAAGCATATGGTCATGCAAACAAAGACGATAAGTCGAGTAACCCATCACCGTTACCTTATAACTCTTCAATAAGCATGATTTTGAACTTAAAGCCACTCCGGTTTGGACAACCGAACTAGCTACACATAAATAAACGTGGTTAGCTAAGAGAACTGTGCCTTAAAGGCCACGACCAGAGTATATTAAGGAAGAATTTTGATACTTTTATTACCTAGAAATATGGAGGGCAAGGATAGGAAGAGATAGGCGCGAAAATCGTCGAAAACGGATAAGAAACGAAGATTTTACGATCGTTTGAAGGCGTAGGCGCACAACACCTAACAATGGTGTTTGTTTGGTGTATTCCAGCTGAAAATAGAGAAAGGGAAGGAGTATATTACGTAAAGAAAACTAGTATGCATGCCATTGTAGACTTTGGGCAGCATGTGACTGACTTTGCATGCATAAGTCAAGTGTTGACAAAGTAATGCCAAGTGTTGAGACTTACGCCATTTGTCGAGGGCCTTAGGCCATGTGTCGAGAGCAAAATGCCATGTGTCGAGAGCAAAATGCCATGTGGAAGAAGGGATCACATGTGTCTAAGCTCTTAGGCCAAGTGGAAGATGTGCTAAAGCCCATGTGTCGAAATATTTTAGGCCAAGAGGAAGAGATAGCAACGAGCGCGGGTCTCGTTAGCGGATGGTTCGTGACAGCCTTTCGTATGTTCGGCGTAATTTCCTCTACAGAACTCCGATTAACGTGTTTTTGGTGGCGTTGGAAAGCTAAGAAAAAGAGATAAAACTTTTATTTTATAAGAAAGAGCTAAATATGCATGTAAAATATCTTAAAATTAGCAACAAGGACAGAGTAACGTTTTACAAGTTTAAGAAGTATAACTTTAAGACGGACATATTAATATCATTGTCAAAAACGATATATTGTAAATGGAATTTTATTTATTGTGGAACATTATTATTACTAAAATAAGATTTTAATAATATATAAATAATTGGAAATTACGGGGTGTTACAGGTAATACATCTGGGTATGTTAATTTTACGATTGGAGTTAAGGTTTGGGAGTATTTCTATGGTTTTTGGATGAATTGGAATGTCGCGAGTAACATTTTCAGCGTATAGGGACTCTGAGTCGGTCAGCCTACAGACAGTCGGTCGATAGGCTTAGAGTCCTATATAGGTTAGGTGAATTTGTTGAGAAGGGGTCCTGAGCCGTCGACCGGCAGCCGGTCGACAGGCTTAGAGCCTATGGGGTCCTTAGCCGGTGCACATGCAGCCGGTCGACAGGCTTAGAGGCCTATGTGTTGATATGTGAATTTGTTGAGTGGGACTCTCAGCCGGTAGACAGGGAGCCGGTCGACAGGCTTAGAGCCCCTCTTCTATCTTTTGTCAGATTTTGATAATATGGGTGGGACTCCCAGCCGGCTGACAGGCAGTCGGTAGGCTTGGACCGGCTGAGAGCCCCTGTTGTCACTAAAATCATTAGTATCTTTTGATTCACATGTCGGATTCCATTAATTCTTTTCCCGTGTGGTTTGTATGCTTGTTTGAAGTCCACACAACAATCATTTGTATATTTTGATTTACATGTCGGATTCAATTGATTCCTTTTCCGTATGGTTTGTATGCGTGTTTGTTGTCCAAAAGCTTTGGACGACACTTATGTTGGGTTCGGAAATCGGTTTGAGGAGAAAGACCCCCCGGCCGGGTAACCGGAAGAGAATCTGGCTCTCGCCTCAAATGGTTTCCGAAGTTGACTAGGACTGTAGATCGGTTTGTCGTCCTACCAGGGGATTGTATTCGCTGAGACTAAGTAGACTTGACGTTGTTGTATAATGGAGTCGTCATATGCCAACTTCCTTGTAGTATTGATTATTGTGTCTAACTTGTCTATGTTATGGTATAGTGTTAGATACTGCTGAATTGTGCTATGCTTAGGTTATGTCTTAAGTTGACCGTTGAACCTTCACAATTCGTGAAATGCATGTATGCTTGTATGGATTGTATAGTTATGAGTAAGGATGATGTTGTTGGATGTAAATGAATATTATGAGAACGATTATGAGCAGTGTACTTCACATGATGATATTTATGTTGGAGTATACATGTTTGATTATATGAATATATGTTGTATGTGTATGACAATAAGTGGCTAGGAGAACCTCTAGTCACTCCCCACTGACTGTGGCGTACATGTTTTCATGTATGTAGGTTGATGATTGCTGTTTGCAGGGGGTTATGTTGAGGCTAGCGAGCGATGATCCTTCATCGATGCCATTACCTTTATCGTGTAGTTAGACCTTACTTTCGTGATACAATTTTATGCCTGTAGGGATATCCTATCTCGGGCTTGGTTTTGTGTCTAATACTTATAACTTATCTAGTTTCTTTTCTTCCGCATTTTTGGTTTGTATTTCATCTCGTATATAGTTAAGCATGTTTAAAGTTTTAATTCCGCGCAAAATTGCATGCTTTTGTATGTTTTACTTTCCGCTTGCCGCGAGGGGTTTTACAGTTGGTATCAGAGCGTTATCGCTCCCGACGCACTCATGTAATCCCCAAACTTAACTTGACCAAAAATCCAAGTAATGAATGAGAGATTGGGTAGACTTAATATAAGGACAAGTGGTAGTCTGTTTGTGCTTTGTTAGGAATATGTCTAACGGTTTGTTCTTGTGAATCCGAAGAATGATGGGACCGAGTACTTCCAAGAGTGTACCGATGCAAACTCTTCCGCAAACTCTACCGAGTTGTCAAGCTCAGACAAATGCGCCTCCTCTCTCTCAAGTGTGACATGAAGACTTCCTGTAAAACCCCCATTTATTTAAGGGCCTGTACTAGGACTCCCCAGATAAATAAAGGTGTTACCATCTCGGTTTCCCGAGGCAGTAGATACAAAGGAAGATAAACAGTACTTTAAATTAAATTTAAACTCAAAACATGTTCTTACATAACCGAATTATAAAACTGTCCTGATAAAAATTAAAGTACACTCATAAACTGCTATCATGTGGTCTAGACTCTAGGCAGGTCCGGGTCCTTGCTTCTCCCTTCCCTAAGCTCCCATAGTCTTTAAACCTGTCAATCTGCTCCCCAATAATTTGGTTCATCACAGGTGATCACGAATACACAGGGTCAACCACGAGGTTGAGTAGAGAAAAACTGTAAACAAACCACATTACAATAAATAGAAAATCGATCATCTCCACTCCGAATCACAAGACCCATTATCTCCACACCGATCACAAGACCCATTATCTCCACACCAACCACAAGACCCATTATCTCCGCACCAATCACAAGACCCATTATCTCCGCTCCAATCACAAGACCCATTATCTCCGCACCATCGTTATCACAGTATGATATAATGCACAATATAATGAGCACATGATAATATATAACAAACATGCTTGATATCAATTATGAACGGTTTACACATCATCATATATCAGTTGTTTCCCCTACCTCAAAACTGCAGAAGAAAAGATAACTGCGCGACTGCTTCTAAAAATGCTCCACACGAAAACTTCCACCTAGATAGGTATTATATAAATTAATAATTTCCTATTTCTCGTAATACGTGTACACATTCTATTTATAGACACTTCCTATATTTAGAAAGCTTCCCAACAACCAACTTACCCAAAATAGTAACTTTCTAAATATAGCAACTTCTAAAAATAGTAACCTCGATTTGAAATTCAAACTATACAAAACACTCATTAAAATCATATCAAGGAAAATATTCTTACCATAGTTACTAATATAATCATATAAATAACAACATAATAATAATAATACTAATAATATTAATAATAATAATAATAATAATAAGAGTAATAAAAATAAACCATAGAACCCGACAGCCCCCAACCCGACTTCAGAACCCATTTCCACCGCCTACCACCACGTCGACCACCCACCAGCACCAGACCCCAACACCACCGACCACCATCTGACAAGACGACACCACCACACCAGTCGACACCCCCTGTCGACTCTGACCAGCGTCTCCAAACCCAGCCTGACACACGCCTGACTTCTAAAAAAAATACCCAGAAACAGACCCCAAACAAGCCCCGACAACCGCCCTTGCGCCACCACAACACCCACCAATCTACACCACCGACAACACTCCAGTAAGCCACGGTGGTTTTACTGTATGGACCTCCCTCGAGTCGACAGTAAAACCACCCCCAACCAACTCCCTGGCTGTGACAGCCACGAACAGAGACAAACAGGGGTTACGAACTACCCCTTCGACACCACCTTAGTCGTCAAACACCTCCACGACGACCACCACGACATTTCCCGAACCACCACCAGTCTCTCCACTCCATCACCCACCAAACGTACTCCCAGGACAAGCATCGAAGACACGATAAAACCCATACCCATACAGACTCGTTCATACCCTGACCACAAACCCCGTGACAGGCGACATAAAAGACCACCTATTACGGTGGTGTTCGGTGGTTGACAAAGACACGACCAAAGCCCAGACACCACCCCAAACATCATAGATTATATATACGTAAGAACCAAACCCTAACAACGACAACAAACGATTAAAACTTAACACAAAAACACGACAGACACTAGGGAAAGAGAAGAAACGTGCTGAGCATACCTCTTTCTGGCCCAGATCGACGCACTCCGACCACCCTATGACCACCGTGACCACCACCCTTTTAGAGTATGCTATGTCGGCTGTCAGACTATGAGGTGTTTGTATGATAGATAGGGATGATTAGGTCAGGGTGTGTGATTATATATGACGGCTTGAGTGAAGTGTAAATAGGGTTTAGCAATTAAGAGAAAACGTGGGCTGTTTGCTTGGGTTTTCACGCATATCGAGGCCCATGGCCGTGCTGCCATGGGTCCTAGGTTCGAACCCCAATAACTACACTTTACAAATATTATCTTAAGGTGGCTAGTTTCCCCTTTCGAGTCCCATCTAAGACCAAAACACCTCGTATAAAACGAGTACGAGCAAGCTTATAAAACGAACGATTTAAATAAAAGAAACCGAAAAAGCGAGGTATTACAGTCTTCCCCCCTTAAAATGAACTTCGTCCCGAAGTTCTTCCTCACTTAGATGACCCCACAATCAACTCAAACGACTTGGAACACAAATATCACAAAAAACAATCTGCATACAACTTATTTAAAACACAGAGTGTCACATTCCACCCCCCTTAAAGAAAAGTTACGTCCGCGTAACTTACCTCAATCAAACAGATGTGGGTAACGCTCCCTCATAGATGCCTCAGGCTCCCACGTAGCCTCTTCCTGATTATGATTTGACCATAAGACTTTCACCAAGGATGTCTCCCCATTGCGAGTCTTCCGGACCTTCCTGTCCAAAATCTCTTTCGGAGTCTCAATGTATGCCAACTGCTCATCTACCTCAATCACCTCGTGCTGAAGTATATGTGATGGATCACTTACATACTTCCTCAACTGCGAGACATGGAACACGTTGTGAACCTTGGATAGAGCTGGAGGTAAAGCTAATCGATATGCCACTTCCCCAACTCTGTCCAAAATCTCAAACGGTCCAATAAACTTCTGGCTCAGTTTGCCACGCTTGCCAAATCTCATGACGCCCTTCATTGGAGATACTTTAAGTAGAACTTTCTCTCCGGCCTCGAATGAAATATCGCTCCTTTTCAGATCTGCATAGCTCTTCTGTCGATCCTGGGCGGCCCTCATTTTCTGTCGAATAATCTGAACCTGCTCCACTATCTCCTGGATCATGTCTGGCTCTAAAGTCATAACATCAACCCGATCGTCCCAACACACAGGACTCCTATACTTCCTACCATACAAAGCCTCGAAAGGAGCCATCCCGATACTGGCATGATAGCTGTTGTTATACGAAAACTCTATCAATCCCAGTCGATCCTCCCAAGAGCCTCCGAACTCAAGTACGCACACTCTCAACATATCCTCAAGGGTCTGAATCGTCCTCTCAGTCTGACCGTCAGTAGCCGGATGAAAAGCTGTACTCATCTTCAACTGGGTACCCAAAGCAGCCTGCAACTCCTGCCAAAATCTGGATATAAACCTCGCGTCTCGATCTGAAACAATGTCCTTGGGTACGCCATGCAGTTTGACTACATTCTGAACATATGATGACTTAGCCAACTCGGCTTTACTCCAGGTATCTTTCATGGGAATAAAGTGAGCTGACTTAGTCAAACGATCCACGATCACCCAAATCATGTTGTTGCCCCTCTGAGTCCGAGGCAACCCCACGATAAAGTCCATCGAAATATTCTCCCACTTCCACTGTGGCACATCTAATGGCTGAACCTTCCCTTGAGGTCTCTTATGCTCCCCTTTCACTCGTTGACACGTCAAACACCTCGAGACAAACTCTGCGACCTCCTTCTTCATATTCGGCCACCAAAACGTCTTCTTAAGGTCCTTATACAGTTTATCACCCCCTGGGTGAACAGAATAAGGAGTAGCATGAGCTTCAGTCAGGATCTTCTTCTTTAGCTCCTCCACATTCGGTACACACCATCGCCCACTGAATCGCAAACTACCGTCGGTATGAATACTGAACTTGGATGCCTCATCACCAACCCCATTTTCCACCATCAAACGCCACTTTTGGATTCTCTTATCGTTCTTCTGCAATTCCCGAATCTCCCCGTACAGCTCAGGCTCCACTGTCAAATCACCAAGGGCATCTCCTTTCCGGATCATAAAAATTCCCATCTCCCTTAACTCGTCATGCAACCTCACCCTCGATCTGGCACAACTCAAAGCAGGCACTGACTTCCTACTTAGGGCATCGGCCACCACATTCGCCTTGCCCTCGTGGTAGATAATCTGCATGTCATAGTCTCCGATTAACTCTATCCACCTCCTCTGCCTCATGTTCAACTCCTTCTGGGTGTAGATGTACTTCAGGCTCTTATGGTCAGAAAACACCTTAAAAGTGGCTCCGTAAAGGTAATGGCGCCACAATTTAAGTGCAAAGACCACAGCTCCCAATTCCAAATCATGAGTCGGATAGTTCTCTTCGTAGGTCTTCAACTGGCGAGAAGCATACGCTATCACTCTCCCATTCTGCATTAGTACACAACCCAACCCATGCTTCGAAGCGTCGGTATATACTTCGAAATTATCATTTCCAACTGGCAAGGCTAGGATATGAGTTGTTGTCAGGCGTTCCTTAAGAGTCAGGAATGCCTTCTCACAATTCTCATCCCAAACAAAACGGTTCTCCTTCCTCATTAACGACGTCAACGACTTTGCTATTTTCGAGAAATCTTTGACGAATCTTCGATAATATCCCGCCAAACCCCGGAAACTTCAAATCTCGCTCACATTTTTCGGACTTTGCCACTTAGTAACAGCCTCAATCTTACTAGGGTCGACAGACACTCCCTCCTTTGAGATTACATGCCCAAGAAACGCCACTTTCTCCAGCCAAAACTCACACTTACTCAACTTAGCATTGAGCTTATGTTCCTCTAAAGTTTGAAGTACCCTCCTCAAATGGTCTTCGTGCTCTTCTGCACTCTTGGAATATACAAGGATATCATCGATAAAGACCACCACAAACTTGTCCAGATACGGGCTGAAAACTCGATTCATCAAGTCCATGAACACAGCTGGAGCATTAGTCAATCCAAATGGCATAACCACAAATTCATAGTGGCCATACCTCGTTCGGAAAGCGGTCTTTGGAATGTCTTCATCCTTTATTCTCAACTGATGGTACCCGGATCTCAAGTCAATCTTGGAGAAAACCCCAGCTCCACTTAACTGATCAACAAGTCGTCAATTCTCGGCAAAGGATAACGGTTCTTGATGGTTACATTGTTCAGCTCTCGGTAATCAACGCACAACCTCAAACTCCCATCCTTCTTCTTCACAAACAGAACAGGTGCACCCCAGGGCGACACACTGGGTCGAATGAACTCTTTTTCAGCTAGTTCATCCAACTGCTTCTTCAATTCCTCCATCTCTTTAGGTCCCATACGGTACGGTGATTTAGATATCGGTCCCGCTCCTGGTTTGAGGTCAATGGAAAATTCCACTTCCCTCCTCGGCGGTAACCCTGGAACGTCGTCTCGAAAAACTCCTTCAAACTCCCGCACCACAGGTATCTCACTAGTCTTGGGGGTCTCAGCCTCACAATCCCACATTTGGCACAAGATTAGGCTCTCTCCTTTTCGCAAACTAGACTTCAGGGTATTGACAGATATGAATTTGATTTTTGGTTTGACCCTATATCCCTTGTAGGACACCCTCACTCCCTTGGGTCCCTTCAAAGAAACCTTCTTTTGGTGGCAATCGATAAAAGCCCTATACTTCCCCAACCAATCCATCCCTAGGATCACCTCAAAACCCCCCAGTGGAAATTCTATGAGGTCACAATAGAAAATTGTTTCCCCGATTTTGATGGGTACACTTCGATAAACTCTACTACAGGTGATTGACTCCGCTGAGGGTATGGTCACTGAGTCCGCGACTAAGTCGAACCTCTCAAGCCCCAAAACTCTAACATGCTCTCTAAACACAAAAGAATGGGTTGCACTGGAATCGAAAAGTCCGAAGGTAGGTCTAGAGTTTACAAGAAAAGTACCAGTAACCACATGAGCATCCTCCTGAGCTGCCTGTTTTCCCATGGCAAAGAGTTTGCCACTTGACTTGACTCCACTCTGGCTGGCAGAAGATGTCCCAGCCTGCTGATTTCCTTCCGTCCCCGTCTTGTGGTTGTTCCCACTTCCATTGTACTGATTCTGGTATGAACGGTTCTGATTGTTGTTGTAGTTCCTCTGATAGTTGCTGCTGCCTCCCGACTTCGCACCTCCACCATAGTTTGTCGTGGGTGTGCGATAGCCACTGCTACCATAGGACTGAGTGCGGGATCCTTGGTATCCGGATGTAGGCGTACGGTAGACCCCGGACTGATTTCCTCCCGATGAACGACACACCGCCTGCTTGTGTCCCGTCTTTCCACAGCCGAAGCAAACTATTCCTACAGAACCAGTGCCAGAACCTCCACTCCTGAAGTTGCCCCCACTCTAGTTTCTCCCACCACCAGAGGCACTACTCCCGAAATACCCACTATACTTGTTAGTACTTTGCTTTTTCGATCCTGAACCCTCAGTTACTGATTCAGCCTTCCTCTTCTCTAACTTGGAATTCTTGTCCTCCTTGATCATATCCGAAAGCCTCTCCGCCGCCCCAGCCCTTAAGTAGATGTCACGGACTGTGGTGGGCGGAGCTGCAATCAGTCTCTTCTTGATGGCGATTGATAACCCCCGCTCAAATTTCATTGCTAGCATGGCATTGTCGAATCCCATGTCCCCCACATAGTTTGCCAACTGGATGAATTTCCTGTAGTACGCCTCTACAGTCATGTCCTCCGACATCTTGAATGTGTCGAACTCCTCCCTCAGCTTGCTCTTTTGGAATTCTGGTAGAAATACCTCGTACAATATCCTCTTGAATGCGACCCAAGCAACAAACTCGGTCCCATCCTCTCTAGCTGCTTCCCGGATCTCTCCCTTGTTCCCTGTCCACCAGTCTCCAGCCAGTCCCCTCAGATAGTGGGCTGCTTGGTCAACCCTCAGTTCTTCGGGGCAATACACCAATTCGAATAAATTACTGAATTCTCTGCACCAGGCTCCCAGCAAGTGAGGTTCCCCCTCCCCGGTGAATTGGGTAGGTTGGTGCCTCGCGATTATCGTGCTCATCTTAGCGGAGTCCATACGTTTGGCCTTTAGAGCTGCATTCTCAGCTAGTAACCGGTCTAACTCCTCTTGCGTGATGTTTGCGGCATTGTCTCTTCGCGGAGGCATACTATAATACAACAGAAATAAATGAGTCCCTACTCGTGTGGGCACACATTTGGGTTAGGGCTAAAATCCCTAAACGATAAAGTCTAGCATCAACTATCATTTTGAGTAATCATAAAACTGTAACATGGCTCGGAATCACATAACCGCATATCACTAGACATGATGAGAAAGGAAATGAAAGCATTTACTGACATGTTTCAAGATACTTCACATAGCCACATTCATGTACTCCTTTATTCCAACAATTAAAATGCCTTCATACTTATGCCCCTCCCGGCTTTTCCAATTAGTTTCATATACTCAAGTTTGCATAAGTTACTTATCATAATATCCCATTACTTCCATTTATCCTACCCTTTTCTCTCGTATATTCACTCTTGGTTCCCGGGTAAAACTGATAGGGCCAATGGTTCGGTGTGAGGGGGCCCCAGACTCATACTTTGCCTTTAGTGTGCTCCTAACAGTCCTATCCCGGGGGTTCATTTTATTTAGACTCTCCTACATTCATTGGGTTCATTAGGTTAGGCCTGAGGATCGTTCTCTCTGATACCACTTTGTAACACCCCCATTTATTTAAGGGCCTGTACTAGGACTCCCGAGGCAGTAGATACAAAGGAAGATAAACAGTACTTTAAATTAAATTTAAACTCAAAACATGTTCTTACATAACAGAATTATAAAACTGTCCCGATAAAAATTAAAGTACACTCATAAACTGCTATCATGTGGTCTAGACTCTAGGCAGGTCCGGGTCCTTGCTTCTCCCTTCCCTAAGCTCCCATAGTCTTTAAACCTGTCAATCTGCTCCCCAATAATTTGGTTCATCACAGGTGATCACGAATACACAGGGTCAACCACGAGGTTGAGTAGAGAAAAACTGTAAACAAACCACATTACAATAAATAGAAAATCGATCATCTCCACTCCGAATCACAAGACCCATTATCTCCACACCGATCACAAGACCCATTATCTCCACACCAATCACAAGACCCATTATCTCCGCACCAATCACAAGACCCATTATCTCCGCTCCAATCACAAGACCCATTATCTCCGCACCATCGTTATCACAGTATGATATAATGCACAATATAATGAGCACATGATAATATATAACAAACATGCTTGATATCAATTATGAACGGTTTACACATCATCATATATCAGTTGTTTCCCCTACCTCAAAACTGCAGAAGAAAAGATAACTGCGCGACTGCTTCTAAAAATGCTCCACACGAAAACTTCCACCTAGATAGGTATTATATAAATTAATAATTTCCTATTTCTCGTAATACGTGTACACATTCTATTTATAGACACTTCCTATATTTAGAAAGCTTCCCAACAACCGAGTTACCCAAAATAGTAACTTTCTAAATATAACAACTTCTAAAAATAGTAACCTCGATTTGAAATTCAAACTATACAAAACACTCATTAAAATCATATCAAGGAAAATATTCTTACCATAATTACTAATATAATCATATAAATAACAACATAATAATAATAATACTAATAATATTAATAATAAAAATAATAATAATAATAAGAGTAATAAAAATAAACCATAGAACCCGACAGCCCCCAACCCGACTTTAGAACCCATTTCCACCGCCTACCACCACGTCGACCACCCACCAGCACCAGACCCCAACACCACCGACCACCATCTGACACGACGACACCACCACACCAGTCGACACCCCCTGTCGACTCTGACCAGCGTCTCCAAACCCAGCCTGACACACGCCTGACTTCTAAAAAAAATACCCAGAAACAGACCCCAAACAAGCCCCGACAACCGCCCTTGCGCCACCACAACACCCACCAATCTACACCACCGACAACACTCCAGTAAGCCACGGTGGTTTTACTGTATGGACCTCCCCCGAGTCGACAGTAAAACCACCCCCAACCAACTCCCTGACTGTGACAGCCACGAACAGAGACAAACAGGGGTTACGAACTACCCCTTCGACACCACCTTACTCGTCTAACACCCCCACGACGACCACCACGACATTTCCCGAACCACCACCAGTCTCTCCACTCCATCACCCACCAAACGTACTCCCAGGACAAGCATCGAAGACACCATAAAACCCATACCCGTACAGACTCGTTCATACCCTGACCACAAACCCCGTGACAGGCGACACAAAAGACCACCTATTACGGTGGTGTTCGGTAGTTGACAAAGACACGACCAAAGCCCAGATACCACCCCAAACATCATAGATTATATATACGTAAGAACCAGACCCTAACAACGACAACAAACGATTAAAACTTAACACAAAAACGCGACAGACACTAGGGAAAGAGAAGAAACGTGCTGAGCATACCTCTTTCTGGCCCAGATCGACGCACTCCGACCACCCTATGACCACCGTGACCACCACCCTTTTAGAGTATGCTATGTCGGCTGTCAGACTATGAGGTGTTTGTATGATAGATAGGGATGATTAGGTCAGGGTGTGTGATTATATATGACGGCTTGAGTGAAGTGTAAATAGGGTTTAGCAATTAAGAGAAAACGTGGGCTGGTTGCTTGGGTTTGCACGCATATCGAGGCCCATGGCCGTGCTGCCATGGGTCCTGGGTTCGAACCCCAATAACTACACTTTACAAATATTATCTTGAGGTGGCTAGTTTCCCCTTTCGAGGCCCATCTAAGACCAAAACACCTCGTATAAAACGAGTACGAGCAAGCTTATAAAACGAACGATTTAAATAAAAGAAACCGAAAAAGCGAGGTATTACAGTCTTCCCCCCTTAAAATGAACTTCGTCCCGAAGTTCTTCCTCACTTAGATGACCCCACAATCAACTCAAACGACTTGGAACACAAATATCACAAAAAACAATCTGCATAAAACTTATTTAAAACACAGAGTGTCACACTTCCAACCCGGAGGATTTGCTTGGGTGACTGCCCAAATGTGGAGGAACGCTGCTAAAACCTACAACGGTGAGGCTGGTCCACTAGCCCATACCGAGTGGTTCTTCGACATGGAGAGGAACTTTGCTTTGTACGATGTAGCCCTGAAGGATCAAGTAAGGTTGGCATCACAGTTCTTGGTGTGCGAGGCTGACCGATGGTGGAGAATCGCAAGCCCTACATCAGTACTTGTCCCTCTGCTCACCCGGAGCCGCTTCAAGACCCTAGCTGGAACGAGGTTCTATCCCAAGTTTCTGCGTCAACAGAAAATGAAAGAATTCATGGACCTTTACTAGGGGACCCTATCGGTGCAGGCTTTCACTGATCGATTCGTGAGTTGACTCTTTTTGCCTCTCAGTTCGTCAAGGATGATGAAGATAAGGCATACATCTACAGGAGCAAGCTCAATGCAGAGACTCGAAGCTTGTTGAGCTGTAGCTCGAGGACATTCACAGAGACCTACCTCAGTGCCCAACGGACCGAAGATCTCTATCAGATCTTCTACGAGAGTTTTGGAGCTCATTCCCCTCCTTTCCTTCCTCCTTTGCGTGACCAGCGAGGCAAGAGACCGCTCAGTCCTCTTCGCTCCTCCTCTCACTTTGGAAAGGGGAAACACATATTGGCCAGTGAGCAACCTACTATAGCTAACCCGGACACAGACTACTATGGCAGACCATGTACCTGTTACCGTTGCTGAGAACCAGGTCATCTCTTCTACCAGTGCACCCAGAAGAAGAAGAAGGTTGGGAAAGTTACCGTTCCTTCGGCGTGTTCTACTCACCGCCCTGTTGATGCTACTGACACCTGCCGTCGATATGGTGAGTTGCGTCATCCTGGATTTGATTGCCATGACCAACCTTGGGTGTGCCACATCTGCAAGAAGCCCGGACATCGCTCCTTCCAATGTCCTGAGAAGAGCATCGCCATTGACAAAGCTGTCACCGCTGATCAGAGACCGAGTCAAGTGGGACCTGAGCTTTACAGAGTCGAGCTGAGACTGGAGTTCACCCTGATCCGTCTATTGGTACGTGCATGTTTATAGCTTTATACGTAACCTAGTGTACATAGAGACCCGTTGAGATCTTACCCTTCCTCCTTAGACTTCCGTTAGTCTACCTTGAAGCTATCTTCATAGTCGATAGTAAACGTGTTTATTTTGCAAACTGTCCTCATTTCAAAAGAATTTGAAAATAAAGGTTTATTTTTGGAAGGTTTGGTTTAAAGAAAGTGGATAATTTTACAACTTTGATGGATTCTAGCGTTGATTTGCCATTCGTACTCGTTATTGGAGACATCTGATAACCTGTACGATGCTCATCGACACCGGATCGATCTAAATTTAGAGGTTTTAATTGATTTTACCTTGGACTTGCCTTCAGATTAGAGCGGCAGGTTCTTGAATGCGCAACGAGAACCCCAACATTCCTTGATGGAGGCTGGGTTATGGAAATTACTCTTTGAAATCCTGGAAAGGAATCTAAGTTTTTAGTTTTCGACATCCTGTCCAACATTTTGAGTTGTGAGCATTGTCCGTTGTATCCTTTACTCTTTGTTTTCAAGTTTCGAGGACGAAACTTTTTGAAAGATGAGGTGATTGTAACATCCCTTATTTTCGTAAACCTTTTTTTTAAATTAATTAAAGTATTTTACTGAATTTAATACTATTTTATTTAAATTCGTAAACTTATATTTTAGATATATCGTGTAATTTCCGTCGTAAGATTTATTTATATCTTGATATTGAAATATATTTCCCTTGGCTTTTCCGTATCAACCTTTCCCGAACATTTTAATTAAAACCCGTCTCAATTTACTTGTACTTCAAAGAAAATAGAGGAAGGAAGCTTCCTAGCCCTTTCCTCATCATCTTATTCCTTGTCCACCAAGTGAGAAAATAAGAATCAGTAATTCATTTTCTCATCTCTAACAAAATCCTCATTTCACAAATCCTCTCATAAAATCTTCATTTCTTATCGAAATTTAGCGATTCTTGCGCCTATAGATTCGTGAGATCATCCCCCGTCGTTTTAAGGTAGTCAATTTCATATTTGGGTTCGACCGATTCTTGGGTTGTTCTGCCCTATCTCGAATTTCGTGCCTCTTACGGTGTTTTTGGTTATTTTAGGCGGTGCTTGTGTCAAATCGGATGAAGGCTTGGTGATTCTTGAAGAGGAACTCGAAGATTTTGCTAAGTAAAGGTGACAATAATGAGAAACTAGGCCTATGTCATATATTAGCATCCTATGTGATTTTATTGTGTTTGTAGGAATTTAGTGAAGTTAATGGTTGTGATGAACTATAAGGATGTTACTATTCTTATCATTATGTTGATTTCATGCTTAAATTCACATGTTGGATGTTTATTTTGTATACACATAAGATGGGTAGAAATATGATGAGATTGGGTTAATGATTATGAAAGTGTGGTTTATATTGATTAAGTTATGTTTCATATGATTGGGAATGATACTACATCTGGGTATGTTGATTTTACGATTGGAGTTAAGGTTTGAGAGTATTTCTATGTTTTTTGGATGAATTAGAATGTCGCGAGTAGCATTTTCTGCGTACAGGGACTCTGAGCCGGTCAGCCTACAGGCAGCCGGTCGACAGGCTTAGAGTCGTATATGTGTTAGGTGAATTTGTTGGGAAGGGGTCCTGAGCCGGTCGACAGGCTTAGAGCCCTATGTGTTGATATGTGAATTTGTTGAGTGGGACTCTCAGCCGGTCGACAGGCTTAGAGCCCCTCTTCTCTCTTTTGTCAGATTTTGGTAATATGGGTGGGACTCCCAGCCGGCTGACAGGCAGTCGGTAGGCCCGGACCGGCTGAGAGCCCCTGTTGTCACTAAAATCATTTGTATCTTTTCATTCACATGTCAGATTCCATTAATTCTCTTCCTGTGTGGTTTATATGGTTGTTTGAAGTGCACAATACAATCATTTGTATCTTTTAATTTACATGTCGGATTCGATTGATTCCTTTTCCGTATTGTTTGTATGTGTGTTTGTTGTCCAAAAGCTTTGGACGACAGTTATGTTGGGTTCGAAAATCGGTTTGAGGAGAAAGACCCCCCGGCCGGGTAACCGGAAGAGAAACCGGCTCTCGCCTCAAATGGTTTCCGAAGTTGACTAAGTGTTGAATGGATGTTTATCAAGAGAATATCGATTTATCATTGAGTTGTTGTAGTCCAAGAAATTGGACGGTTCTTACACTGGGTTCGGAAATTGGTTTGAGGAGAAAGACCCCCCGGCCGGGCAACCGGAAGGGAAACCGGCTCTCACCTCAAATAGTTTCCGGAATTGCTTAAGGGTTGAGTAAAGTCTTAGAAATGGAATACTAGAACTGTTGATTGTGTTTAGGTCACGGTTTTATTATGAATCGTATGAGTATTACATCTCGGGGTGATGTGTTGTGTATGCATGTGGAGGTTATACTATGAGCTGTTATATGACTCTTGTTCTCACCTAGACTGTGTGTCTTGGTATGACCGTTGATAGGTGTTCCGGTCCGGTTTCAGATTGTCCGCCCGACTTAGAGGGTATCTCGTTCCTAGCTAGTTCGAGTCTTGGGGGTGCCTCGTGCGCTTGTCGAATCAAGGAAGGTTTATACCTCGAGAGTCTGGCCAGATTTAGACTAGGACCGTAGATCGGTTTGTCGTCCTACCAGGAGATTGTATTCGCTGAGACTAAGTAGACTTGCTGTTGTTGTATAATGGAGTCATCTTATGCCATCTTCCTTGTAGTATTGATTGTTGTGTCTAACGTGCATGTGTTATGGTATAGTGTTAAATACTGCTGAATTGTGCTATGCTTAGGTTATGTCTTAAGTTGACCGCTGAACCTTCACAATTCGTGAAATGCATGTATGCTTGTATGGATTGTATAGTTATGAGTAAGCATCATGTTGTTGGATGTAAATGAATATTATGAGAATGATTATGAGTAGTGTACTTCACATGATGATATTTATGTTGGAGTATACATGTTTGATTATATGAATATATGTTGTATGTGTATGACAATAAGTGGCTAGGAGAACCTCTAGTATGTAGGAGAACCTCTACTGTTTGCAGGGGGTTATGTTGAGGCTAGCGAGCGATGATCCTTTCTCGATGACATTACCTTTATCGTGTAACTAGACCTTACTTTCGTGATATAGTTTTATGCCTGTAGGGATATCCTATCCTGGGATTGGTTTTGTGTCTAATACTTATAACTTATCTAGTTTCTTTTCTTCCGCATTTTTGGTTTGTAATTCACCTCGTATATAGTTAAGCATGTTTAAAGTTTTAATTCCGCGCAAAATTGCATACTTTTGTATGTTTTACTTTCCGTTGCCGCGAGGGGTCTTACACTACTTCCCATTCCGGATCATCGTAGGTGTCACACGAATACACTGTCAACCTCGCTGTCAAGTAGGATAACATAAAATCATAATGCAACAAATATGATATGCAAATGCCATGATATGCTCGAGCTCAATCTCAATCTCAAACCCGTGCACCAACCCATACCGAACCTCCTAACAGAGTATCATCGACCGTTGTCGATCACCAGCATAAATGCTGAAGACACCAGGCCTGGTCTGCAGAACCACTCTAGCCTTTATCATTGCATTACTTGTTCCATTTCTTTCTCATTAACCAATGCAAATGCTATGCTCATGAATGAAATATGGAAATAACCAATAATAAAAAATCATTCTCATATAAACTATACTATGCATCATAACCTACAACATAATCACCCATTCATCTCACACCATAGAATATAGTACCAGTGTATCCTACCTGAATAACAATATAATCCCATCATGCAGCTAGCATCCAATCAGTAGAGTCATTCCATCACATACTCAACACCTAATAAGATAATATATAATTAATTACTAACTAATACAATTAAGCAACTACTGTAATATATCAATTATTCAAATTAATGAATTAAATATTATATTACGCATGACGAGACCGTATTAAATGACCACTTCAATTAAATAATTGAACATAGAAAAATATTATCGAACTATTGATAACCGTCACATTCTTGTGTAATAAAATTCACTTGACGACTTAGTAATTACATAACATGAATGACATATACTATTAATAATAAACATACTTATTACTAATAATAATAATAATAATAATAATAATAATAATAATAATAATAATAATAATAATAATACTTGTGTCGACACAGTCGTAATGATTTCGTGGCTCCTCCGGACTGTGGTGATGGCCTTGTTCGCTTTGTTATTTATGCTATTTCTAGACCCGCTGCTCCGTCTCCATCGGTTCCCTCGTCTGGTGTTGGGGCGGTACCTGTTGGTTTCTCTATCTCTCTGCTTGATCAGTTGTTCTCTTTGGGGTTGCGCACTGTCAAATCTATCCCTCCAAAGTGTCGTCTTGGTTTCTCTCGGGTCCTTAAAGGGGCGTTGGATGATGTGGTTGACTCTCCTAGTGACCTTTCCTCCTGGATTCGCTTGCTTGTGTTGCCTCTTTGTCTGCTCAAGACCTTCTCTCCTCAGAGCAATCTTGAGTGCCGGACGGCTGTTAGGCGGCAGCGGCAGGAGGAGAGTATTTCTAGTGCTATTCTTGCTTGGGGTGTGCCTGGTGGCAGTTTGCAGCTAGTTCTAGAGACCTTAGCTGAGGTTGCCCCTTCATTTAGGGTTGAGGAGGACCTCGAGTTGAGTGAGCTTAACCTCCGGCAATGCCGGCGGAAGATTTGTGATGGTCATTATACTGCTGCTGTTCGGGTGCTTTCTTCCTCAGGTATTGCCCCTTATTCTGTTGTCACTTTGGCTGCTTTGCATGATAAGCACCCTATTGCCCCATCTCCTTCTTTACCCCATTTACCTGTTGATCACCATCCCCTAGTGGTTTCCTCGGCTGTTGTGTTGGATATGATTCGGAGTTTCCCTAGGGGGACGTCATGTGGGAGGGATGGGTTTCGTGCCCAGCATCTTATGGATTGTTTGAGTGGGGCCGCTGTTGCTCTTTCTGATGATTTAATCGCCTCCATTACTAAGGTGGTTAATCTTTTTCTTGAGGGCCGGTGTCCCTTTGTCCTGGGTGAATATATTGCTAGTGCCCCGCTCACGCCACTTGTTAAGGCATGTGGTGGTATCCGTCCTATTGCTGTTGGCACTATTTGGAGGCGTCTTGTCTCTAAGGTTGGTGCGTGCCTTGTTGGTCCTTCTTTGTCTGGCTATTTTGCAGGTCTTCAGTTTGGTGTTGGGGTATCCGGTGAGGGAGAGGCTATTCTGCATACCTTGAATCGGCTGGTGGAGGCTCGGGGAAGTGATGTGGGTCTCTCTATGTTGTTGGTTGACTTTCAGAATGCCTTCAACTTAGTTGACCGGGGGACCTTATTACAAGAGGTTCGGCGTCATTGCCCGGTTCTTTCCCGATGGGTGGAGTTTTGTTACTCTCACCCTGCCCGACTCTATTATGGGGAGCATAGCCTTTGGTCGTGTCGTGGGTTCAACAGGGTGATCCATTGGGCCCTCTCCTCTTTGCTTTGGTCTTGCATCCCTTAGTGTGCAAGATTTGGGATTCTTTTGATTTGACTTTGCAGGCTTGGTACTTAGATGATGGCACCGTGGTTGGGGACACATTAGTTGTGGGATAGGTCTTGGCGTTAATTATGGAGGATGGTCCTCGTTTTGGGCTCCATGTTAATGTCGATAAGACTAAGGTGTTTTGGCCCATTGAGGATCCTCGGGGTCGTCTTCCTGGGGTTTCCCCCCCCCTCTATTGCTCGACCTCTGTTTGGTGTCACGGTTCTGGGTGGCCCTGTTAGTACGTGCTCCGATTTCAGTGGTACTCTCGTGACGAAGAGAGTTTCTAAGACCATAACGCTTATGGATCTGGTTGCGAGGATTGATGATCCACAGTCTGAGTTACTCCTGTTTCGGGCCTGCACGGGTATTTCTAAACTTTCTTTTGCTTTGCGTACTTGTCCTCCGGGTGTCTTTGGGTCGGCTCAGTTGTCCTTTGATGCTGCCCATCGGTCTAGCTTAGAGCGTATTGTTACTGCCTCTGGGTCGGGCTTTGGTGATTGACAGTGGCGGCTTGCTACCTTCCCCTTTAATTTGGGTGGATTAGGCGTCTATGCTGCTGGGGACGTCTTGCATTATGCTTTCTTGGCTTCCCGCTTGCAGTCTGCCGAGTTGCAGGCTAAGCTCTTACGCCCTTCTGCTATTGTTGATCCTGGCCCTGCTTTTGACGCTGCTCTGCGTGTTTTCCGGGAAACCACAGGTTCTGACTTTCTCCGTGATTCAAGTGAAATCGCTGCCCCAAAACTCATGAAGAAACTGGCAGATATATATTTCACTCGAGTGGCTGATTCAGTAGAGTCTGTATTTTCTTTGACTTCTCGTCAGAGGGTTTTATGGAAGTCTCAGCAGGGCACCCACTCTTCGGACTGGTTACGTGCTGTTCCTATTTCTGGCTTGGGTCAGACAATGAACGGAAGGACTTATCGTTCTGTGCTTAGCTATCGCATGGGTGTCCCTTTGTTTTCTGTGTCTAGGCCTTGTTCTGCTTGTTCCCGGGTCTCTGAGGGGGATGTTTTTGGTGACCATGCTGTTTCGTGTACTGGTACTGCGGGCGTCAAACATCGTCACAACCTTGTTCGTGACACATTGTTGGATATCTGCTTTAGGTCTGGGATTTCTGTTGGCCGGGAGGTTGATATTGGTTTGATTGATGGGCATGGCAGGTCTTTTCGTCCGACAGATTTACTGCTTTATTCTTGGGACTTGGGGCATGACGTGTGTATCGATTTGATGGGTTCTTCCCCCTTGACTCAGTCTGGGATGTCTACTTTTGTGCCTGGTCAGGTTGTTATAGATGCTGCTCAGCGT
Source organism: Silene conica (assembly GCA_029255685.2). Lineage (NCBI taxonomy): Eukaryota > Viridiplantae > Streptophyta > Magnoliopsida > Caryophyllales > Caryophyllaceae > Silene > Silene conica. The sequence goes on along the minus strand of CM055311.2, from coordinate 26,921,419 downwards.
AAGTGTACCAAGTACCGGGATTTGTGCATGGCGGCGGGTTACGGTTTCCTCCCCTTCTCCTTCTCGTCTTTGGGAGAGCTAGATGTGGGGGCTGTTACTTTGCTCAAGCGGATTCAGAAATTCTCTGTATCTCAGGATGTCGAGGCTCGTGCTGCCGCTTATATTTTTTCTAGACTTAGCTTTGCTATTGCTAAGGGAGTGGGTGCCCAACTTGTTTCTCGGGTGCCCACTAATTTCTTATAAACTTTGTTTTTCTTATCTATAAAGGTCTCCCGATAAAAAAAAAAATTAAGAAAATAAAATAAATAGAAATAAAAAATAAAATAATAATATTAACATATAATACTAACACAAAACTAATAATAATAACATGGTAATAATAATACTAACATGATACTACTACTACTACTAATAATAATAATATTAAACCCTAATAATGATAATAATATAATAATAATATTAATGATAATAATACTCCACAAACGCACTAAACACGCATGACTCACCAGCCCAAAAACACAAAACTTCAACAGCCCCGACCGTGCCCAACAGCCCCCTGACCAGCCTGTTTTGACAACCCTAACGACCACCCTACAAGGCCAGAACCATCACCTATCCACGGTGGTTGTGACCACTACACCATGACGTACCTATTGACACTGACCACCGCTACTGACTCAACCCCCACTAGCATGTGGCCTCGCGCAAACAGTAGCACCCCAAACCCGTGGCCTACAACACCACAGTACCCGTGGTGTTCCTACCCTGTAAACCTTCCCTGAGCTACCACCATCACCACCCTAACCAACACCTAACACCACTCTCGACAACTCCACGCCACCCACGACTCCCTGGTGGAAAGCACCAGGGCTCGACCCTAGCCAAACCCTGTAAAATAGACTCCCCAAAACCGATGGACACCCTCCATCCTCCCTGTTTCTGCACTGTCTGTGACAACCCTAAAAATAGGCTGCGTATGGTAGTTTCCCGACCACCACACACCACTCTAGCACCCCTAACATAAACTACTAACACCCCACTAATAGTATTCATAGTCATACCATAGAATTAAACCACAAATCTGTTGGAGCTAGTGTCCTCAACAGTTAGTGCGACAACACGTATAAATCTCTTAAAAGAACACAAGGTATACTTTGTATTTTAGCCAATTGATTACGTTTATCAATAACGATTGGCTTGCTAGAAAGTTTGACGTTATTGTCATACAGATGGCGGTAATCAACTGGTCCCTAAGAGTCACACCTAAAGGATGAAATCTTAGAGATATGATTAGATGAAAATGTAATCATATTGATACCCTATACGACTAAACGATTAGTCAATATAATGATGATATAATTATTTAATACTGATTAAATAATATTAGCTCAGACGAATTAAAATGTTAATTCGTAATTAAATGTAAAATGTTATATTTAATTAGTGTGTAATGAAATTATTAAATGAAGATTAAATAATTCAGTTAAATATAAACGGTTATATTTAATTGTTAAAGTATAAATATAAGATATTTATAAAGATAAACATTACACTAAGAGAGTGTTGGAAACTAAGTTCCTGATTTTATACTCAAATCTAATGTGAGTTTTGTTTCTTTAAGTTTAGGTTATAAAACTTAATAAGATCTTATGCATGCATGATGATATCATAAGATGTGATTGTCCTTACATTGGTTTTAGAAGGTTTATACTCAATAATCACCTATTATGTGAGTCTTCAAAAAACCGAAATCCTCTTGTAACGATCTAACAAAAATCGTCTTCTAAAGGTGCGTATCAAGGACTCAATCTCAAACCAACACAAATTTTGTTACTAGAAAATTGTATTAGTTAACTAGAAATATTAATAATATTACTTCTTAATATTATTAGTGCATGAATGATTTTGCCATACTAGAAAACTTATTTCTTTAGAGAATGTGTTTTAGTAGTATGAAATGGTGTTCAAGTATGAAGGACTAGTATCCATCCATGAGGCATATTGTGTATATATAATAGAAGCATGATGAGCTTGCTTGCTCATGCACACTAGCCGGCCATCAAGCAACCCCATGGCCTATGCATGGCCTTCTAATACTTACAGAAAAGTAAGCAATATGCCTTACATCCCTCTTGCACACCTATCACTTAGGTTTTGAGTACAAAATACACAATGTCCTTATACTACCAATGTCACGGCTGAAATGGGTTTGTTATAGACCCATTTTGTCTTTGTCAATTGTGTTAATATGTAACATGTCACATATGTTCCACAACACATGACCCAATTTGTTAATTAAGCAATTTTAACTCTTAAAATTCATAATTCACAATTTTATAACATTTAAATAATACTACTAGTAATTCGAAATTACCACTTTATAAAAATGTAATATCATAATTTTAATTACAACTCTTTGTAATTTTATGATCAACCGTGTTCATTCTCAATTTAATCGTTTCCTAAACGAATAAATAAAACCGTGTAATAAAACCCATTTTATTACTTTGACCTAATTTCGTGGGGTGGTGCTAGTCCAGTGGGCAGTACGAACCTCATTACGTAGGATAAGTGGGGCGATGAGGTGGATTCAGTCCAGTGGGCGGATCGTATCTCGATGCAATTGAAATTTGGTTTGTACTCAACGGAAGTGTAGAGGACCAGTGGTCAATGTATTCCGGGCTAAGATGAATAAATAATGATTTTTCATCAACCAAGAGTTCTAGTGTAGAACCGGTTAAAATTTTAACCCACCAAACCATATCATTGGGTCGGAGTTCCAGTGGTTCACGATTTTGGTGGTATGGGTTTGGGTCTTGGAATCATTTATAAAATTGGATAGAGGTCATTTTATAGATGCTTTAACTTGTTAAAATATTTACAAGTTGAATCAAAATGATGAATGTTTGTTTTTTCTTTAATTTGTTGTTTTATAACTGTTCAATTTTACTCCTATATAATATCATTCGATTGTAACCAATATCTCCGCTAAACATCTTATGCTATATCGACAAATAGAATCTCTTTCTCCTCACATAAAATCGTGTCTTTGGTTATGGACAAGGTCCGTAGGAATTATTCTATTCCATAGAATTTGATAGGAAGGTCCTATGAAACATAAGATTAACATCTTAAAATTCCTATTAAACCATTATGAATTCTTATAAATAAACTTAAATAGAAGTGATCCTAGTCAAAAAGTGTTGATTAAATCTTCTATTCAAACATGGTTCTAAAGTCTTATTGCTCAATTTAATAACTTATCGTCTAAAGCTTAAGGGTTACGAACATGACGAAGTTAATATAAATTGGTAAATTGATTTGAGAAAATCATTATAACCAATACCACCTCACTTCATATATATTAACTCCTATGAGGAATTAATTTGGAATTAATTGAAGAAAATGTCTTTTTCAAGTAATAATTCTTGAAGTGAGTGGGAGCTATGGGAAGACCACATCTTTCTTAAGTAGTTAAGAATAGAACGAGGTTGAGAGAAAATCGTGTAAGACACGAAGTTAGAAATTACTCCAAATTGTAAAGTCTAAGGATGTTGGAAGTATGACTCCAACATATTTATTAGGTAATACTTATGACATTGAGTTTTCATTCTACATTATTTGTATATGAGTGCAAATTGGTGAATCATGTTAGTAATTCCATTTTCATGTGATTGAAATATGATAAAGGAATGACAAAACCCGCTAATCTAAATGGGTATTTAGAGGAGGATGTGTTAATAACACAATCCGAGGGTTCTTGTGTGAATCCTATCGTCCTAACGTGAAGAAAATCGTATGACGATTTGCCAAGAATGATAAACATGAATGGAATTAAGGTAGTTTCCAATTCATCCGTAAGACATATACATGTTATATTGTGCTTGACCAAGTTTTGGATTTAGAGTAATAAACAAATAATAGTTATTATGTACATCATCGCTAAATTTAATTTGAGTTTTGCATAAAAGGTAAAAGTTTTACCATTACGCAATTGAAACAAATGTTGTACTCAATGTTACCACGAATTGGTTCATGGTTAGGCCATACGAATCAAGGTAATTATATTCCAAAACTAAGGTGAAAATGTCATATGTACCCTAAAACTCTAGTTGGTGCCCCAAATTTTTCCATCATTTCTCGATTGAAAGTCGCATTTGAGGTTAGGAATCTCATGGATTATGCGAATCTTGCATTCAAAGTAAGTCATTCACCCTATAAATACTTTAAGGTGTGTAGGTGAGTGAAATTTCAAATCTTGAAAGATATTTTAATTCTTCGATTGAGGAAATTAACGCGCAAGAAATTCACGTTGAGAATGTTGTGCATTGGCTCAAGAAGATGTTTTTGGAATTAGATAATGATCTAATTAAGCCTAATAATTTACACCAAATAGATTGTGATAAAGTATCACAAGTTTGCTTTCGTAAGCACGTTCATAAAATGCGCGAGAAAGTAATATTGAATCATATGAGATATGATTAAATCTTTACAATTGAGTGGGAGTTATTTTCTATTCCGATTTTGTCGAGCATTTATTTTTCCGCTATGTTATAAAGCATGGGCATACAAGTCATATGAAATATGAATAGGCAAGGTGCCTAAGTTGTAGCCTATTTCGAATGACAAATTTTTCCTATATGATCATGAGAACAAAAGGTTTGTGGCTCATGATGCTGTCTATAAAGAAAGGAGGATTATTTCTTTTAGACAGGAAAATGTTCTTCCTAGTTGAGATAAGTGGAAATTTCATTCGAAAATTAAGTTGACGAGTGTAATGTTGCCTTCTTAGTGCAACGAACTTGTAACTTGTATAAATGCTTTATTTATTTTCGACTCTACCTGAATCCAAAATAGCTCAGTTGATTGGTGGAAAGGGTTTCACACGCAACAACGGATCTATATTAAAATCGGATCAAATAATGTTGTTGGATTTTAAAATCATCTACGATGAGTTTTGAAAATCACAACTATCCTAAGAAAGGATGACAAGAGTTGAATTAGATAAATTGGTGGCAAAGAGTTTTCCACGCAATAACATGGCTTCGAGTTCAAATATTTTGACATGTTAGATTTTAAAAGTCATCGAGTATGAGCTTTGTAAAATCGCAACTATCCTAAAAAGGAAATGTCAAAAGGTTGAATTCTTTATTTTGATCATGTGATAAGCATTTTCTTGAAAGTCAAGAAGTTATGTTTATACATGAAGTTTAGTGGGAGTAAAGTTATGCCACTAGTCTTACATGAATGTGAGATGTTGATCATTAAGAAGGATAAAGACTTGTGAAAGGAATAAATACATCACTAAGATATCCTATTAATGGATATTAGCGTATAAGTAGATATTCTTATGTCGATAAGAATAAAGGTAAGTTCAAATGTTTTGAACTATAGAAATTGAATCCACATGCTTCCGCCGCAGGATCAATTCTTTACGCTAAGATGTTTTACCATTATCAAACTTCGTATACTTGGATTATGACGAAATGTTACAAATCGAATTTGGAGAGATGTCTCTGTGTGTAGCCATATAGTTCATCAATCAGTACTGAAGGAGTACTAAGAAAGCTTGTGTTTGGATATGGATCAAAACACATACTCGTAAGGTTAGCAAAATGAGATTATACATAACCAAGGGAAATTATAAGGTTATGTGAAGCACAAAAGTTGTTAAGGCTTACTAACCAAAAGCCTTCTTATAGACTTAACATGATAAATCATGTCATTTCAATTGAGTTGAGATGTAATACTATACAAGTATGAGTTATAGATTATGTAGTAATTGATATTGTATCAATTTTACATATGTGATAATGCATTCATCATTTGAGTTATTTATAACTCACCCCAGGTCATGTCATATTCAAATGGGATGGTAAGACCATATTGAACCCCATTAAAGTGAATTGAATTATCATGACCTCGCCCCTGGTTGCTTAAGTGAGGTTACGTCTCAATGCAACTAGATGTGTGATGCAATTGATGGCGAGTTCGATTGCCATAGAGTCATACGGGATGACTAATCGATCACCTAGGCATAGACATGTTAAGATACATTTGCCGGGCTAATGACCGCTGATAGAGCTCTGGCGTACTCTTATCAAAAGACTGCCTGGTCGTGGCGGGAGCATCTATCGTGTTTCACATGAGTCAGTTCTTGGACTAATGAATGTTCTCTGAGGTGGCATAGTTTTCAGATTAACTTTGATTTATGTCCTAACACCTTCGTAACTGGGGTTTATAAGGACATATTTTGGGTTATGATGGGCTGTGGCCAGCCGAAAGGAATAGGTCGATTAGGAATTGTCCACCCCTTGTCAGGGTTGATAAATATCTCTAGGCCACTCGAGGAGAATAATAACTAGAAATGCGTGGCCACGCTCGGAAGGTATCTATGGTAGATAATTCCGGTCAGTAGTTATAACTCCAGATCGAGAAAAACCACTCTAGATTTAAATCAATTGCGGGCACGACCTGAGAGGACGCCATGCATTGAGTGGGAGATAGTAATAGGGCAAGAGAATTGGTAACACACACTTGTCTCGGACAAGTGGGAGATTGTTGGAGGAAGTGTCCTCGACAATAGTGTGTTGACATAATTAAAACTCATTTGAATGAAACACAACTGGGAGTGTTACTGTTTTAAAGTCGACTGATCAACATTTACCGATAATGATTGGTTGTCTAGAGTTTGACATTATCGTCATATGATGGTGGTGATCAGTTGATCCCTTAAGGTCATATCTTTAGGGAATTCCGTCTCAATGGAATATTTAATTAATATCGTATTGGATACGAATTAAATAAAAACTGGAAATTTGGAAATGATTTTACGTGACGAATATTATTATAATGGGATTATAATAATAATGGTCAAAGTAATAAAATTGTTTTATTACTCGGTTTTATTTAGTCGTTTGGGAAACGATTAAATCAAGAATGAATACGGTCGATCATAAAATTACAAATAGTTGTAATAAAATTATGATATTACATTTTTATAAGATAGTAATTTCGAATTACTAGAGGGATTATTTAAATATAATGAATTTGTGAATTATGGATTTTAAAAAGTTAAAATTGCATAATTAACAAATTGGTTCATGTGTTATGAGACATGTGTGACATGTTACAATTTAACACAATTGACAAAGATAAAATGGAGTCCATTTTATACCCATTTGAACCGTGTGATATGTGTTATGTGGTAGTGTGTTGGTTTTGTATTGTAAGCTACTCTTACACATTATGCAAAAGCTTACATACCTAGCCTTAGGTGTAAGACATAATGCATGCTTTTGTGTAAGAGTAAGGAGCCATGCATTGGCCTTATGAGAGCATGTAGGCCGGCCAACACATGAGCTTAAGAGCTCTTTTTCCTCTTATAAAGACTACCTGATACAAACATAAGTGTTGTTGGTTGTTTTTGATTTTCAACACAGAACTCATATAATTCATTCTTCTTTCATTACTCTAAAATAGTTTTCTAGTAAATAAAATTCATTTCCATACTAATAATATTAAGGGTAATATTATTAATATTTCTAGTATAGTAATTCTATTTTTCTAGTAACAAAAATAGTCTTAGTTTGAGATCGGGTCCTTGATACGTATATTTTGGAGACGATTTTTGTTAGATCGTTGTAAGGGTATTTCGGTTATTGAAGACTCAAGTAATAGGTGATTATTGAGTATAAAACTTCTAAAACCAATGTAAGGACAATCACATCTTATGATATCATCATGCATGCATAAGATCTTATTAAATTTTATAACTTAAACTTAAAGAAACAAAACTCACATTAAATTTGAGTATAAAATCAGGAACTTAGTTCCCATCAGCATGAGCATTTCATTATTTGATAGCATGATTGAATAATTATATCGTTGCATTCATGAACATGGCATATGCATTGGATACGGATTCGAGATGATGATATATTATTGGGCCCAGGCTAGTTCTGCAGGACTAGACCTGGTGACCTCATCTGTTATGCTGGTGTTCGGCGACGGTCGATGATACTCTGCTGGGAGGTTCGGTTTGGGTTGGTGCAAGGGTTTGAGATTGAGAATGAGATTGAGCTCGAGCATGTCATGACATTTGCATATCATATTTGTTGCATTATTTATTTTTGTGTTATCCTACTCAACCGCGAGGTTGACAGTGTATTCGTATTCACCTACTATGATCCGGAATGAGGAGTAGACTTTTCAGGTCAATGACAGATGGACTAGGAACTGGGGCTTGGAGAGAGACGTGGATTGGACTTACTTAGCTATCGTTCACATAGTCTCACTTGTAATAGTTCACTTGTTATCATTTCAGTTGTTTTAAGAGTTTTGGTTTTGGACTATACTTTGTATCAGTTTTTAGTTTTAACATTTAATAACTTAAAGTACTGTAGTTCTTTCACTGTGATTATCTACTGCCTTGGTTTAACCAAGAAGGTAACAGTCCTATTTACTCTGGAAGTCCTAGTACAGGCTCCTAAGTAAATGGGGGTGTTACAATGGCATACATGATCGACCCTATAGCTGACGCATAAGGAATGCAACTTATGCGCTCGACCTCTTCCGGTGTCTTAGGTGCCCGAGTCTTACTCAAATGCACCCCCAGATCATCGGAAGTAACCACTTTTTGGAGTTGGTCATGCTGAATCTGTCAAGAATATTATTTATATAAGACTCTTGACTCAGTGATAACATCTGTCGTGATCTATCTCTATAGATACGGATCCCCAATATACATTGTGCCTCACCCAGATCTTTCATCTGGAAATGGTTCTTTAACCATATTTTAACCGAAGTTAAGAGGGGAATGTCATTTCCGATCAAGAGTATGTCGTCGACATACAACACCAGAAAACGACGATCTTGCTCTCACTCGACTTGATATATAAGCATGGTTCTTCGACTGATCGAATAAAATCATTCTTTTTTATCACTTTGTCGAAGCGATGATTCCAACTCCTAGATGTTTGCGTATGTCCATAAAGGGAACGCTTAAGCTTGCACATTTTCTTAGGATTTTTAGGATCTGTGAAACCTTCGGGTTGTACCATGTACAAATTTTCCTCCAAATAATCATTTAAGAAGGCCGTTTTCACATCCTTTTACCATTTTTCATAGTCATAAAATGCAGCAATCGCTAAGATAATCCGAATGGAACGCAGCATGACTACGGGTGCAAAAATCTGATCATAGTGCAACCCTTGCACTTGAGTGAAACCTTTTGCCACTAGTCGCGCCTTGTAGGTGTCTAGTTGTTCCTCGATGGAACGCTTTATCTTATAAAGTCATTTGCACTGGAGAGGTCGTACCTTATCAAGCAAATCAACCAACTCCCATACGTTGTTCTCATACATGGAGTCCATTTCGGATTGGATGGCATTCAGCCATAACTTTGAGTCGGAAAAGGTCATAGCACCTTTATAGGTCACGAGATCGTTACTCTCTAAGAGAAAAATGTCAACTCCGTCAAGTTCCTCGATCATACTGATGTATCTATCTGGAGGAACGGAGTGTCTACCCGACCTTCTGGGTTCCTCAGGAATACTTACTGCAACAGAAGATCGAGGAACGGTTACCTCCATTGGTTGCTCAGTAGTTGGTTCTTGAACCTCCGACAGATCGAAGGTTCTATTACTTGTCTTATTCTCGAGAAACTCTTTCTCTAAGAACTTCGCACTAGCTAGCCGCACCAAAAACGCGGTGTTCGGTAGGCGAGTAGAAGTAATGACCAAACATTCCTTTTAGATAACCAATAAAGTATGTCTTGACCGATCGCGGGCCCAGCTTATCCTCGTGTCTCCACTTGACATAAGCCTCGCATCCCCAAACCCGAATAAAGGACAAGTTAGGTACCGTTCCCTTCCATATCTCATATGGAGTCTTGTCAACAACTTTAGACGGACTTCGGTTAAGTATAAGAGCAGCTGACAATAGAGCAAAGCCCCATAATGAATCTGGCACAACTGTGTGACTCATCATGGATCGAACCATATCTAATAATGTTCTATTTCTCCGTTCAGACACACCATTTAATTGTGGTGTTCCAGGTGGAGTTAACTGTAGTATAATACCACAGTCTTTAAGGTGTTGATCAAACTCATTTGAAAGATACTCACCACCACGATCTGATTGTGGTGCTTTAAACTTTCTATCCAGTTGGTTTTCAACCTTCGCCTGGAATTCCTTGAACTTTTCAAAGGATTCACTTTCATACTTCATTAAGTAGACATATCCGTATCTACTTAAATCATCCGTGAAAGTGATGAAATGTCTATAGTCGTCTCGCGCGGTGATTGACATAGGTCCACATACATCTGTATGTACGAGGCCTAATAGGTCAATAGCGTGCATTCCGACACCTTTGAAGGAAATACTAGTCATTTTGCCTATGAGACATGATTCACATGTGCCAAATGATTCATAATCAAATGGAGATATAGCGCCATTATGTATTAGCTGGTTTACACGTTTCTTATTTATGGGTCTCATACGACAATGTCATAGATATGTTTGGTCTTTGTTGCACCTTTAGTTTCTTATTATTCATGTGTAATATTTCAGTCGATTGATCTAAAACATATATACCATTCATGGAAACTGCTTTACCATAAACCATTCTATTTAAAGAGAAAATACAACTATTATCTTTTATTAAGAACTAGCTTAGAACCCGTGCAAATTGCACGGAAATTCATAGTTGAATAGTTATTAGTTTTATATAAATAAATGTTTAAAACATATGAAAAATCAGAATAATATTTTTATCAATATGTTAGAATTAGTCAGGCTACAATTCATCTTTTGGAATTGGAGATTTAGAGTAATATTTGGTCTCGCCTTTTGTCTTTATTTATAAGTTTCTATTTTCCGTCGCCCGACTATTACGTTTTTTCCCTTTACTATTTATTATTTTTGTCATATTTCAATTTGAGAACAATAGTTGTTACATATTCGAAAATAGGTTGACCTGACACCCGAAATTGACCCAAACTACATCACCTGAATATGAACCAAATTCCTAATGGATCTGTCTCGGCCTGAAAATGACCCGAACTAATTTGACCCGTAACTAATCCAACCCGAAGTGGCATGATCCGAAACCACCCAACCCGAAAATAACCTGTAAAAACGCAACTCTATTGACCAAAATGACTTGAAATTAGATTGCTCTCTTAATCATTGACCTGATCTAACCCGAATCGAAATGAACCAACGAAACCCGACCTTTATTATCTCGAAAAAATGATGAACCAAACTAACATGACCTGAATTGGTCCGACAAAACCCGAATTAAATTACATTAACAAATATTTCTTTACAAATAAGAAAGTATCGACCGAGTAATACTCCGTATACATCGAATTACTCAAGTAAATTCATATAGATAGAAAAGTAAAATATTTATCATATATAGTATATACACAGGTGGTATGATATTTGACTCATCTTAAACTTATAGGTAATATCATCTTATATAATTAAGAATTTGTGTTGATCCTAATAATTTCCTATATTCATTACTAATTAAACAAATAAAATAAATAATTTTTGACGTATAAAATAATACTGCTACTCACTGAAACGTCTCATATATTTCTTGATCGAACCATCCATGCCAACCATGTTTACAACTGTCTTAGAACATGTTGATAGTTCTTGGATAAATTTTGTAAGGTAGTAAAATGGTCAATCATAATTATATACTGTTAAGATTAACGGTTAGTCTTAATTCTCACTTCAATAACTAAACTCGCAAGTTGTAAGCGCTTCATGTGGAAAAAAAATACACTGGTTAATGAATTCCAAACTTTTCACCCATTTTAAAGTCAAACTCGTGAAATATATATTAAACAAACTAAAAATTAAATTAAAGGCAATCATTATGTATATAAACCATACTTGTACGAAGGGAACAATGATTAACTAAATACAAAATGAATGATCGAATAAATAACGTTTGTGAAAGAATTGTCAATCTTATGAAGTTGACTTGAGTAAATTATGTTTGAGAAATTGGTTTAGGAAATTTTAGTCTAAAGCAATTAGAAACAAAAGACCACAAATAGGTAGTTTAGTACCAACACAACCTAGAGGACTTGCCGGATCTGAGATGAGGCCGGACCTCATAATTTGATTCAGACATGAGTATTTGACACCGAAAAAGTGAAAAAATATAGCAATTTTCTCCTATGCATTGCATGCACTTGAACGAATACCCTAAATTAAAAATTAGGGCATTGCGAATAATAAACCGTTCATCAACGACTTCTTACATTAAAATCATCTTATAAAATAACTTATGAACCAAAAAAAGTTCAACTCCTATCAGTCTACATAGCATCAATAGGAAGACCATCCTTAATTTGATCTCGAACATCATCAATTTGTACTTGGGCTATACTTCTCCATAAGCTTTCTTCGGTCCGATTCTTGATTGCGAAACATTCCTAAGAACACGGGGTAACAAAAGGCGATTTAACATGCATGATTGAAGGTAATATTGCATAACATAAAATATTGGCATGAGAAGATCTAGCTAACATCAATAAACATGGGCATCAGACCAAGGTCTCACATGAACCAATTAAGACCAAGCAACCTAAGAAACATAGTTGTAAATAAATAGACTCCTAATTTAGCTGAAAATGAATCCAAGGACTCCGTACAAATTGTGGGAATAGAAACACGTAACAAAAATGTGAGTAGAATTGTAAAACACAGTTCTTATAGTGCATTAGGTGCCAAATAAGAAATAATAAAATCAAACATACTCTATCAAAAATATATACAGAATCAGAGACCTTAATCCACCGATATAACCCAATTAAACCACTATATCATAATTCTATCCAAACAAAACACTAAATAATGACCCGGTGGAAAATTTTGAATCCCAATTTGGATCGAACCGCTCCAATTTAACATTTAATTTTTGAATTCTTGTTGATAAAAATCTTTAGAAAAAAATAAAACTGCACTCCTAATCAGCCAAGTTTCTAAGCAACGGAAAAACACAAAATTATACCACAAAAAATGCTATAAATAATAGAAAATAAGCCAGAAATCAATTAAAGTAAAATTGTGAAAAAATCAAAACTAAGTTTGAGTAAATTTTCTGAAATTTTTATATGGGATAGAAATTAACCTCATTCTAAACTCCAAGAGTACAGAATCTGCATGCATAGTCTGAGATGGGAAAGAAAAGACTTGTGCACAGAAGAACAATACGCTATTGAATCTGAGAGCAGGAAACAATGCATGGACTAAATGAATATCAGGAAAAAAAATACCGAGAAAAAAATCAGTATGAAATAAAAAAAAAGAAAAAGAAAATATTGAAATAGGAAAATGATAGGAATCAATAGGATGCTAACTACCCCTTGAATGTAAATCGCGATCTATAAAAACATGATAGGTGTTGTAGATAATGGAGAGGGAAATAGGAGCAGTAAAAAGTGGCTATAGGAAAATAGGAGAGGAGAAGTAATTAGAGGTTGGGAATATAAAGAGATAGATAGGGCGGCAGCCGGTAGTAAGCAATATTGTAATTAATTAGGGTTAGGACGTATAACAAAGTATTGGGCGGGAAAGCAGTGCACCATAGCGCGACACGTGTACAGTTAAACTTTAGTGGTTCTTCTTTTATATTTATATATATAGATGAAAACCCTTCTTTATCGAGTACGGAAACTGAAATAATGTACATAATAACAATTATACAGATATAACTCGAATCTACTCGGTAGCTGGATCACATATGTTCCCATGGAGGAAGCAATAACTTTTGCTTCATTCACGACTTGCAGGTCCACATCACCCTTTGCGAGAGGTGTGATGTTTTTTAGGCCCTGCAAATGATTACACAGATGAGAACCACAACCAGTATCAAGTACCCAAGTTCCGAAACTTGCATGGTTAATCACAATCATATGAATATAAGATGACATACCAACAGGAGTGACGCGGCCTGCTTTTATGTCGGCAGGGTACACTGGACAGTTCCGCCTCCAATGCCCAGTCTTGTGGCAATGGTGGCACTCAATGTTGCCGTTTTGGCTCTTTATCTTGCGTTATGAGCTACTTGGCTCACCAGGCCCACTCTTAAATCCGGCCCTTTTGAATTTAGGAGGCTTAACTACTGTTAGCTCTGCTTTAGCTTTTCCATTACCCTTTCCCTTGTTTGCAATCATGAGAACATCTTGCTTCATGCTCCCACTCAATTTAAGATCTTTCTCGGTCTCTACGAGAAGGGAGTGTAGCTCATGAGAACTTTTCTTCATGTCATTTATGTAATAGTTGACACCCATCGTTGAGGGGTGCCAAAGTTAAGATTTATAAAACCTCGGCTTAAGACTACATAGCGTAAGTCAAGGGTCGAACCACAAGGAGGTGGGGAGTGTTTACTGTTAAAGGTCAATGTTTTAAGGGTAACAATTTGGGGGTTTAGATTGGTTGTCACTAAGTCTAGAAATAAAGATAAAACTAAAACAAGTAAATAAGAATGAGATAAAACTTATAGTAAAAAGGATGCTAGGATGTTTGGGTAACAAATAGCTACGATGGTGTAAATCCTAAGTCAACATGTATTGCAGTCGCGTAAGGGGTGTAACATATCCTTTCGGTCTATGGTACCTATTAGCTCCTTTTGGCCTATGCTATTAGTTCCTAGGTCTCACAATTATTGGGTATCAACAATAAGGGTGATTCCTAATTTCTAGGTCACATACCTTTTAGTCTTAAGTAACCTAGCCGTCTTAAAACGTTAACCAATGCCCTTCCCGTATCTTTCAACCTTGGGTAAGTCATTACTAATATCCTATAAGTCTCCTTTCAGTCTCATTATAGGTTATTATGGTCGACGAAATAAAACAGAACTGAAAACATACGCAGGATGGTCGACCGACCAGCTATTCCGGTCGATCGACCAACCACTTCAGTCGACCGACCAGTTAAGCTGGTCGGCCGACCAAAGTCTGCTACAGGCAGAATCGGGTATTACACCATCTACGCATATTTACTCCCTACATCCTAACATATGCAATTAGCTACGCATGGATACGGAAATAACAACGAAAACAATAATAAACATGGAATTCATGGTGAGTAATGATCTAAACATGCGATAAACAACAAAGGCTTTGGGATTCTAACCTAAACCGAATACTAGCAATCCTATGAAACGATAATGAATAATCTGAAAACAAGAGAGTTACCGTAGTATGGATTAGGGTAGAAAAGAACAAGATTTATTGAATTCCGTGGAAAGATTAATGATTACAACCAAGAACAATGCTAAAACTAACAAAACAATAACTTTTGTGAAGATGATTATTGAAAACTAACAACTTGTCTCTGATAAAACTCTCTGTAAAAACTGAATAAAACTAGATATTAGATTATATCTGCAATCCCTAATCACGAAATTAGCTTAAGTAGGCGACAAACATAAGCTTCCTTAATGACCTAATCACGCGAATGGGCTTGCGGAAAATTCTGGATCTGCGCTGGTCGACCGACCAGGTGATGAGGTCGGTCGACCGAATGTCGGGCTTTGGTGGATTTCTGATCTTGAGATAGCAGGTCTTCTGGTCGACCGACCATGGTAGTAGGTGACACCCGTCGTTGAGGGGTGCCAAAGATAAGATTTATAAAACCTCAGCTTAAACTCAGATAGGATAAGTCAAGGGTCGAACCACAGAGAGACAGGGTAAATTATGTTTGTAAATTTAGAGTCTATTGCAAGTAACCGAAAAAGGGGGGGTTTTGAATTGGGGTTTAAACTAATAACTAAGGTAATAAACTAACAAGAAAATTAAAATAAGATAAAAAGGGGATTAGGAACTTTGGTTCCCCATGGTCAAAACAAGTCAATGAGAGGTAAGATGATCAAATAACACAATCCCAAGGAACAAAGAATAAACCTTTTGGTCAATATTCTACCTAATCCTTACGGTCTTAGGGTTCCTAGAAAAGCACTAAACTTTCGTTCAAGGGCTATCCCAAAGTTGTTGTTAAACTAATCCTAATAATCTTTCAATCCTAAGGATTAGTTCATCAACAACAATGGGGGATTGGTAATTTAATCATCAAATTTGTCAAAGTCAAGTCTTTACATGGTTCCCCTAATTCCCAATCACAAGAATTAGCTATGCATACTTTTAATTATGGAACTAACAATTACTAAGAAAATTGAAGAGATGAACATAATCAAAGATGATAATAAAAGGGTAAACATGAAATAAGAAATAACAACAAGATGAATAACAAGATTGAATAAAAAGGAAAGATTGAATTGTGGCAAACTTACAACTTGAATGGAAAATCTAAGAATAAAGATGAAAGCTTTGTACCAAAATCTAACAATGGAGTTTTTCTCTAATTGGGGCTGCCTAACCTAATTT
Organism: Silene conica; assembly: GCA_029255685.2. Taxonomy (NCBI): domain Eukaryota; kingdom Viridiplantae; phylum Streptophyta; class Magnoliopsida; order Caryophyllales; family Caryophyllaceae; genus Silene; species Silene conica. The sequence continues at coordinate 26,905,007 of CM055311.2, read as the reverse complement.
TTAGAGTTTGGGTCTCCTTAAATAAGAATTGTTACAAGATTAGGAAAAATAGAAAATAAAACAGAAGTCTTCGAAACCGGGTCTGGTCGGTCGACCTAATTTGTCGGTCGGTCGACCGACTCTGCCAATGCGGATTTATTTTTATGCGAATTTGGGCTTCTGTGGAGAACTGGGCCTGTTTACGTACTTGACATCGGTCGGTCGACCACTATCGCAGGTCGGTCGACCGCTTCTCGTCCTTTACAGCTTCGATTTGGCCCGAAAATAATACTTGAGTGCACCATCTGATTCCTTGCTCCATACTAGTACTCAAAACAGCTTCCTAAAGGCAAATAAAGCTTGGTTTTGCTTACTTCCGCGTATTCCTACATATAAAACATAGAAATGCCAAAGTAAACCGTTTCGGGAGAAAAAGCAACTAAAAGTCACGAAAGTGTAAGATAATACGTGCCAAAAGAGTAAATAAAATGCATAAAATAGGCACGTATCAAACTCCCCAAACCAAACCTTGCTTGTCCTCAAGCAAGCACTAAGACTCAAAAGAAAATAAAACTTCTAATGGAACGGATTTCATACTTTTCACAACCAAACACAACACTATGCTTAACCAATTTAATGCATCCTTCAACTATAATCAAACAAAAAGTCAAGAGCAAAACGAATTAAACATGTTGGAAAAGCATGCTAAAATTTCGACCTTGCAAGACCCATTCTAATTGGACTCTCGCGGTACGCTCGAGACACTTATGAAAGCAAAGGGTCAAATGTATATGTGAAAGATAAGAAGATAAATAAAAGTAAAGACTCTCACCTATCTACGACCCGTAAGAACATGCCTGCAATCTAACATGAATAAAATCTCTACAACCGTACATATGCATTCCCACACTAAATAACCATGACACATGCCGAGGCAAATTTGGGATTGTGAGGCTAAAGGTAAGAAGGGGTTTAAAATAAGCTATGGGAAGAGGGGTTAAACCGAGCTAACAACCATCTATCCACACTATAAGATCACTTCTTATTATTATTTTTTTTTTTTTTCATACATGCCAATGCTCAAAGTTTGGAGCAAAAATCACAAATCTTCCTTAAATTTTTTTTCTTTTCTTCTCCCTCTTTTTTTTCTTTTCTTTTTTTTTTTCAGAAAAACTGACCTATCCAACGGTCCTGGTCGACCGACCAAGAAAACTGGTCGACCGACCAGCCTTGAAAACAGGCTGTTTCGTCTTTTCGTTTTTTTTTTTTCATGTCTCTTTTGTTATTTTTTTTTTTTTATTTTTTTTTTTCTCTTTTTTTTTCTATCATTCTCCCAAAATCAAAATTTATCAATGAAGCATACACCAAAGGATGGCAAGAAAACAGTCCCATCACTAATTTACTAGCTCGGCTAGGGTAGGCAATTTTTAGAATGTAGCAAATGGGTAAAAGAGTTCAATTTGGTTATGTGAGGATAATGGGAATAACGAGAAAGGGGTACCTCTACCACAAGTGTCAACAAACCACAAAACCGAATGCATACAGGTATTAAGAAGACAAAATTCATGTTTATGCATATTGATGTAACATGTCTCAAGAGGAGAAACTACTCACAACCTATATGAAATCGGTCATGGATGTCACCGATTTATTAAGCTCTAATCCTTAGAATATGTAGTAGCTTGCCAAGAAGAGAGTCAAGTCTAATAATTTAGCATGAAATCAACAAAAACTCGTAGATAATGCAAAAGACTAGCTTGAAAATTTTTGAAAAAAATGCAAGGCAAAGCAATATGTGATATGTGAGGCATAACTAGTATTTATCCGTTCCGACTCGACCTAAAAACTTAAGACAGAGAAGAACGCCCGACAGGGAAGAACACGCGACAATAGAGGATGAAAACAAGAAAAACACCTAAAGGTATGAAAAACAAAAGACACAAAAACAATTGCATACTCACAAAGGAGTATGCAAACACCCTCCCCAAACCAAAACGCACAATGCCCCCATTGTGCTCATCAGCATACAACCACAGCAAAGGGATGGGGGTAGGCGAAAAAGAAGCAAACAAAGAAAGGAAAAGGAAAAAGACTAGAAACTACAAAAAGAGTCTAAGGAGGAAGGAGGGGAAAACTGGAAATCGAAAGAGGAAAATTGGAAATCTAAGGGAGGAAAACACTTACAAAATAAATGTGGACCTCCCCAAACCGAACCACGGAAAGGGGACCTCCCCAAACCGAACCCCAAAGAGGGTAAGGTTAAGCATGTCCCTAGCCCTCTGAGTCGAAGAACAGCTCAGGGTCCTCTTCCTCTCCTTCCTCATCGCCATCCTCCTCAGACCCTCCACCTGTTCCTGAGGCAGAGCCTGAAGCTTCACCATGGTCACGACCGCCTGCGAGAGGTGTGTACCAGGTGGGGTGAGTCCACGGGCCGGTTGGGAGCCTACCTTGTGTGGCATACTCCCTGTAAACCGGGTATTGGAAGAGACTATCGTCCAACCGTTTTTGGCTGAACTGCGTGCAAAGACTCGCCAGCATTTGTGGCATAGATCTGTCATCAACAAAAGGAGGAACATAAACATTAGGAGGAGCAGTAAAATCAGATGGGTACCCTGTCCCAGGTGTGGTATGGTGGCCACCGGGAGCAGGGGCCCTGAAACCTCTAGAAGTGCCTCCCCTAAGCGGGAGGCGGTAAGACGGGAGTAGTGGTCGGGGCTCCCCTACAACAGTAGAAAGGGGGAACATAGGGGGAGCCATGGTGATGGGGATGCGATCACTGAGATAGGTGTCTATCTTCCAATAATCTCTCCTGTTGACCCAACGCACGGACCTGACATAAGCCATGTCCATGTATCGGGAGAGAGGGTCGACCGCATCCTCATAGCGAGGGAACTGGGGTACAAAAGAGCGGGCTAATCGAGTGACTAGCCCACCACAAACGATAGTAGTCAGTGAAGTTCCCTCGCCTACCGACACGAAGTGAGAGGCGACCAAATAAGCAGTGTTGTAAGACTGCTGACCCATACGTCTGATGTTAAGATAACCAGACAAAATAGAGAGCTCAATGTTGTTAACATTTTGAGACTCTTTGCGGTCGAAAACAGTGTTGGCCAACAGACGCAAAAAATAACGGGGGGTAGGAAGGTGGATGGTACTGTTTTTCTTCTTCACATCGCTGGAATCAGAAATACAGGACCACATATCAGAATACGACCCCGTGGGGTCATCAGTAAGACCCTCAGAAGACAGACCCAAAATTTGAGCAAATTGGGTTAAAGTTAAAGCATAAGTTTCATTGAACATGCGAAAAGAGATACAAAAATTATCATAGCCGGGGTGAAGTGCCCCCGAATCAAAGGTGAAGGAGGAGAAGAACTCAAGAGTGAGAAGGCGGTAGGTGATCTCGTCCATGGTGGCGAGTCCTGCAAACCCGGTCCCAATGAGCATAGATACCACCTCGTCATGGCATCCCAAGGCATGCAAAGCTGGAACGCACAGGAAACGGGTCGCCACAACCACACAATAGGCAGTGAGATGGAGGAATCGGGCCTTCTGGGGCGGAGAGCTGAAAGTGATCTGTGGATAGTTCGGTAAATTATCCGTGTCCTGCACCGCCAAACCTCGCGTCCTAGAGACACGTCCTCTAGAAGTGCTTGTACCCGAAGTGCGTGCGCGCTTCCCACCTTGATCACGGCTAGACATCGTAAAGCTGAAGAGTTCAAATAAAAATATAAGTCTTATGAGCATATGAAAACATTGCTTTAACAAAATTAGGCACGAAAAATTGCAAAACAGAAACTTTTTTCACAGCTCTGGTCGGCCGACTACAGTTGCAAGTCGGTCGACCAACTTTTTCAAGATGGTCTGTAATTTCTGCTGCAACAGGAAATCAGAAACTGAAAAACTCAGGAAAAATGCAGTTATGGTCGGTCGACCGTAAAACCAGGTCGGTCGACCGCTATGCGAAAGAAAGTTCAGAAACTGCATAAGAATTAAACTCAGGAAAACACGGTTCTGGTCGGCCGACCTCGGTTTCGGGTCGGTCGACCGACAATCGTCAGAAAAACACAAATCTGTAAATAAAAACCCAGAAAATTCAAAATTCAGTCGGACGACCTCCGTTTCCGGTCGGTCGACCGTGAACAGTGTCAGCGTCGGTGTTTCGCGGGTGAATTTCGCGCGGAAAGAGGCATAAAAATTATAGGGAAGACTTAAACTATCCTAATCAGCACAAAATCACCCAAAATTTACAGATCTAAGCATATAAACTTAAAAAGAAGAAGAAAGCTAAGATAAAAACACACAAACAAGCATGGAAACGGAATTAAGAGCAAAATTGAACTTAAAAAGATAAGCTAATACTACCTAAAACGAAAATAAGAAGGTATAAAACTGAAAATAGAGAAAGAAAAAGAAAGAAAAACATACCTTGAGGATGGAAAATGAAAGAAAGTAAGTAAAATGGTGAAGGAGGAAGGTGGGTGAATAGTTTTTAGGGTTTTATGAGAGAGAGGGGATGCTGGGAAGGTGAAGGAGTGAAAACACTTAATGCATTTTCAAAACATAACAGACCCGTGACATTTGACTCTGAAAAATAAAACCGTAAAAAAAAAATCGTGGTCGGTCGACCAGAAAAGTCGGTCGGTCGACCAGCGTCCTTTTACCTGCTCTGCAATTTTACTTACTCTGCCAGAAAAAGTACATAAAGTTGTCAGTGTGGTCGGTCGACCAGAAAAGTCGGTCGGTCGACCACTGTACTGACGAATTCTCTTTTTCTTGTTTTTTTTTTCACTTTTCTGCAGAGATTTCAATTTCCACCTAAGGGTAAAACGAAAAAAAAAAAGAAAGAAAACGTAAAATTAAACTAAAGCACGGGTTGCCTCCCGTGTAGCGCTGGTTTAGGAGGTCCCGCACGACCTTTTACCTTCTAAGGAGCATCCTAAAAAGGGTCGAAGTAAGAAACATCGACTTTTCCGACATACTCGTTTTCTCCTCGGAAGTGCTTCACATATTGGCCATTGACTTTGAACCTCTCACCAGATGAGGTTTCTAATTCGATCGACCCGAATTTTGAGACAGCTGTGATGGTGTAAGGTCCGCTCCACCTGGATTTCAGCTTACTAGGAAAAAGACGAATACGAGCATTAAAAAGCAAAACCCTATCACCTACCTGAAAATCACGCCTAATGATTCTCTTGTCATGCCAGCGCTTTGTTTTCTCTTTGTAGATCCTAACATTGTCATAGGATAACAACCTGAATTCTTCTAACTCATTAAGCTGCAGTAAACGTTTCTCACGGGAAAGATTAGGGTCTAAATTAAGATCACAGATAGCCCACCAAGACTTACGTTCTAACTCAACTGGTAAATGACAAGTTTTACCATAAATCAATCGGAATGGTGACATTCCTATTGGAGTTTTGAACGCGGTTCTATAGGCCCATAAAACATCATCAAGTTTTAGACTCCAATCTTTCCTAGACTTAGAAACTACCTTGGCTAGGGTCTCCTTAAGTTCTCTATTAGAGATCTCAACTTGACCACTAGTCTGAGGGTGATAAGCTAAACCCGTACGGTGTTGGACACCGAATTTATTTAACAAGTCACCTAAGCGTTTCTCTTTAAAATGCATACCTCCATCACTTATGACAACCCTAGGGACACCAAAACGAGGAAATATGATTTTTTTAAACATCTTAATAACAGCTTCTGCATCACAATGGGGAGTAGCAATAGCTTCTACCCACTTAGACACATAATCAACAGCTACAAGAATATACCTGTTACCTTGACTACTGGGAAAAGGTCCTTGATAATCAATGCCCCAGACATCAAAAATTTCTACCTCTAAAATACCTACTTGTGGCATCTCATGTCTTTTTGAGACATTCCCAGTCCTTTGACAGGCATCACAGTTACCTACAAAATTTCTACAGTCAGCATGTAAAGTAGGCCAATAAAAACCAGACTGTAATACCTTGGCCACGGTCCTAGATGGACCGTGGTGACCACCATATGCAGAAGAGTGACATGCTTCCAGAATGTCCTTCACCTCCCATTGGGGGACGCATCTCCGGATAAGTCCATCTCCGCATTCTTTAAAAACATAAGGGTCATCCCAAAAATACTGTTTTGCATCAAACATAAATCTCTTCTTTTGTTGCCAAGACAACTCGGGAGGGATTTTACCTGTAACAGCAAAATTAGCAAAATCAGCATACCAAGGAGGGGGGTAAGAACCTGAACTATTAATGATAAATAAACTCTCATCAGGAAACGAATCATCAATAGGTAAAGAATCTTCCCCATCAGTCAACTGTAGGCGAGATAGGTGGTCAGCTACCACGTTTTCCGCGCCTTTCTTGTCCCTAATCTCAATGTCGAACTCTTGGAGAAGGAGGATCCACCTTAAAAGTCTTGGCTTTGAATCCTTCTTTTGAAAAAGACCTTTCAAGGCTGCATGGTCAGTATAGACAATTACCTTATTACCCACTAAATATGACCTGAATTTTTCTAAGGCAAATATGACAGCTAGCATCTCCTTCTCGGTGGTGAAATAGTTGACTTGAGTCTCATCCAGGGTGCGGCTCGCATAGTATATAGCATTGAGAGCCTTGTTCTTCCTTTGACCAAGCACAGCACCCAGAGCATAATCACTAGCATCGCTCATGATCTCGAATGGGAGATCCCAATCTGGTGGCTGGATGATTGGTGCTGACACCAAAGCTTCCTTCAACCTGTTAAAAGCTGAAAGGCACTCATCAGAAAAATCAAAAATGGCATCTTTAAGAAGCAATTGTGTAAGTGGTTTAGCAATTTTAGAGAAATCCTTAATGAAACGCCTGTAAAAACCTGCGTGCCCTAAGAAACTTCTCACCCCTTTGACATTAATAGGAGGGGGTAATTGCTCAATCACCTGCACTTTTGCTTTATCTACATGTATACCTTTATCTGAAATTAGATGCCCTAACACTACCCCTTCAGTAACCATAAAATGACACTTCTCCCAATTTAAGACAAGGTTTACATCAATACATCGCTGCAAGACTTTATCAAGATTAGCTAAGCATTGATCAAAAGCATTACCGTAAACAGAGAAATCATCCATAAATACTTCCATAATGTTTTCTATAAAGTCTGAAAAAATACCCATCATACACCTTTGAAAAGTAGCAGGAGCATTGCATAACTCAAAAGGCATCCTGCGATAAGCAAAAACACCCTGTGGACATGTAAAAGTAGTCTTACTCTGATCATCAGGATGGATGGGAATCTGGAAGAAACCTGAATAACCGTCTAGAAAACAGAAGAATTTATTAGAAGCCAGTCTTTCAGTCATTTGGTCAACAAAAGGAAGGGGAAAATGGTCTTTCTTGGTGGCGGCATTTAACTGTCTATAATCAATGCACATCCGCCACCCTGTTACAACTCTAGTTGGTATTAACTCATTTTTGTCATTCTTAACCACTGTGGTCCCTCCTTTCTTAGGAACCACCTGAACTGGGCTAACCCACTTAGAGTTGCCAACTGGATAGATAATACCTGCATCAAGAAGCTTCATAACCTCAGCCATAACTACATCCTGCATCTTAGGATTTAACTTACGCTGTCCCTGTCTATAAGGCTTATGCCATTCCTCTAAATCAATTCTGTGCATACAAACATCAGGGCTTATGCCCTTAATATCATCCAAAGAATAACCTAGAGCTTTTCTATTCTTTTTAAGAACAGTCATTAAGGCAGAAAGTTGGTCAGGACTAAGTTTAGAGCTAACAATCGCAGGGTATTATTCAGTATCATCTAAGAAAACATATTTAAGATTAGGAGGAAGTGGCTTACGCTCTGGTGCTTTTACCTCAACTGCCTGAACAGAATTAGTATCTATAGAATAGCACATGTTTACCAGACTTGCATTAGCTAGGCTTATGAGCTTCTCATTCTCTTCTTCAGTGAGCTCATATTCCTCTTCCTCTTCTTCTATCAAATCCAGCTTTTCAGCGTCCTCAGCTAGAGTACCTGCACACTTATCAAAAATCGTCAGATCATCTAAGGGATCCTTGGTCAAGGATTCCCTCCAATTAAGGATAACATTCCTGTCTACAATATCGATGAAACAACAAGTATCATCAGTAGGAATAGTTGCCTTATGGGCAAGACTAAACTCGATAGTGTCATCCCCTATCTCTAAAGTAATGGTCCCGCGTTTGACATCTATTACAGCCCCAGCTGTGTGTAAAAATGGTCTACCTAAAATAATAGGTATTTGACTATCCTCATCAATGTCTAAAACAACGAAATCCACAGGAATAAAGAACTTTCCCACTTTTACTGGGACATCCTCCAAGACCCCTAGTGGTCTTTGGGTTGATCTATCAGCCATCTGTAAGGTAATATTGGTGACTTTAAGTCTACCTAAACCAAGTCTTTCACATACAGAATAAGGTATGACACTGACACTAGCCCCTAGATCACAAAGGGCTTTCCCTATTACATGATTACCTATGGTACAAGGGATGGAAAAACTACCTGGGTCTTTTAACTTGGGTGCTATATTATCTTGTGAAAGAACATAACATTCTTCCACAAAAGCAACAGTACCGTCGTCCTGAAAATTCCTCTTACGACTTAAAATATCTTTCATGAATTTAGCATAAGAAGGTACCTGGGTAATTAAGTCAGTGAAAGGGATGGTTACCTCAAGATTCTTCACCATCTCTAAGAACTTACCAAATTTCTTATCCTCCTTTGAATTTTTCAGTCTTTCAGGATAAGGAATGGTGACTTTAGCCATAGGATCAGCAACCTTTGGCTTTTTCAGCTGTAAAATTTCAGTAAGGCCTTGAAAGAAGGAAGGATCCAGCGATTCTGGAGTAAAAACGGCATTCTGCTCAGGAACGTTGGTCGGTCGACCAGGGGAAGTGGTCGGTCGACCAGAGTCTGCAAAATCCGAATTTTTTCCTTTTTCAGAATCTGATCGCACGTCAGGAACTGCGGTCGATCGACTTACATAATCGGTCGGTCGACCTCCTGCTTTTTTGACGGGATCAGATTCTTGATTTGGAATTTCGGCTGGACCATCCTCTTGAGTTGATTCTTCACAAACACGGCCACTCCTTAGATTTATGGCATTTAGCGTCTCCATGGGTCCCTCACAAGTAGCTGGAGAGCTTTTTCTTTGATTGGCTATGTTTATCAAGTGCTCCTCAAAAACTTTTGTGGAGGTAACGTGAGCCTCACTCATCTTGAAAACTGCCGTGGTTAAGGCATCAACAAGAGCTCTTAATTTCTCAATTTCCCCTGTGTTGTCGACCGTAGTAACTAGGTTCGCACTTTCAAGCTTTAGCTGGATTGCCTCAAGCTTTTCAAAACGGTCTTCAACTGTTGTCTCAAGAGCCATCACTCTATTCATCTCTACATTCAGCCTTCTTGAATTCCCACGTGAACCCTTAAAAGTAGCCTTATGCACCGCCATGTCTTCAATGGTTTTCCAACCCTTCATATGGTCGGTGTTGTTCTGAAATCTTCCATTGGCGGCCACATCAAGAACCATCTTATAGTCATCATAAAGAGAGTTGTAAAAACAGTTACATAGGTCCCATTGTTGAAGGTTATGGTGAGGGATAGAACGGACCAATTTCTTGAATCGATCCCATGCTTCACAAAATCCTTCATCAGGTCCCTGCTGAAAGTTACGGATTTGGTTTCTCAAGTCCTCGGCTTTTGCAAGAGGAAAGTATTTCTTGTAAAAGGCCAATGCCAAGGCGGTCCAATCCGTAATCTTCTCACTTGTCTTGTCAAGGTCCCGGTACCATTCTTGCGCGTCTCCTTTTAATGAGAACAGGAACATCGTTGCCAGCACCTCATCTCTAGTTACCCCTTCAGGTAGGGGTATGAAACAACAATAATCTGTGAAGGTTGTAACATGCTTTATTGGACCTTCATCGGGTAGACCTGAAAATCGACTCTGCTCCACCAAAGAAATATGAGTCGGGCGGAGTTCAAAGGCGCCAGTGGTTGGTGTAGGCAAGGTGAATCCCTTCGGTAAATCTTTAGGCTTCGGCTGTAGGTAGCTATAAATAGAATCCATAGAGAGAGTACTCAAGCCTTCCTCTCAAAAACCTGTCTTCTAAACAACACTAGAAGAAAAGGTAAGAACGGTCTTAAGGAACCTAAGTTCCTTAAGACAAGAAAAATAAACTAAAAATTAACAAACAAAATTATACCGTCTCCCCGGCAATGGCGCCAAAATTTGACACCCGTCGTTGAGGGGTGCCAAAGATAAGATTTATAAAACCTCAGCTTAAACTCAGATAGGATAAGTCAAGGGTCGAACCACAGAGAGACAAGGTAAATTATGTTTGTAAATTTAGAGTCTATTGCAAGTAACCGAAAAAGGGGGGGTTTTGAATTGGGGTTTAAACTAATAACTAAGGTAATAAACTAACAAGAAAATTAAAATAAGATAAAAAGGGGATTAGGAACTTTGGTTCCCCATGGTCAAAACAAGTCAATGAGAGGTAAGATGATCAAATAACACAATCCCAAGGAACAAAGAATAAACCTTTTGGTCAATATTCTACCTAATCCTTACGGTCTTAGGGTTCCTAGAAAAGCACTAAACTTTCGTTCAAGGGCTATCCCAAAGTTTTTGTTAAACTAATCCTAATAATCTTTCAATCCTAAGGATTAGTTCATCAACAACAATGGGGGATTGGTAATTTAATCATCAAATTTGTCAAAGTCAAGTCTTTACATGGTTCCCCTAATTCCCAATCACAAGAATTAGCTATGCATACTTTTAATTATGGAACTAACAATTACTAAGAAAATTGAAGAGATGAACATAATCAAAGATGATAATAAAAGGGTAAACATGAAATAAGAAATAACAACAAGATGAATAACAAGATTGAATAAAAAGGAAAGATTGAATTGTGGCAAACTTACAACTTGAATGGAAAATCTAAGAATAAAGATGAAAGCTTTGTACCAAAATCTAACAATGGAGTTTTTCTCTAATTGGGGCTGCCTAACCTAATTTTTAGAGTTTGGGTCTCCTTAAATAAGAATTGTTACAAGATTAGGAAAAATAGAAAATAAAACAGAAGTCTTCGAAACCGGGTCTGGTCGGTCGACCTAATTTGTCGGTCGGTCGACCGACTCTGCCAATGCGGATTTATTTTTATGCGAATTTGGGCTTCTGTGGAGAACTGGGCCTGTTTACGTACTTGACATCGGTCGGTCGACCACTATCGCAGGTCGGTCGACCGCTTCTCGTCCTTTACAGCTTCGATTTGGCCCGAAAATAATACTTGAGTGCACCATCTGATTCCTTGCTCCATACTAGTACTCAAAACAGCTTCCTAAAGGCAAATAAAGCTTGGTTTTGCTTACTTCCGCGTATTCCTACATATAAAACATAGAAATGCCAAAGTAAACCGTTTCGGGAGAAAAAGCAACTAAAAGTCACGAAAGTGTAAGATAATACGTGCCAAAAGAGTAAATAAAATGCATAAAATAGGCACGTATCAGTAGGTCGGTCGACCGGTTTTCCTGTGTATCCGCCTTGATTTCGTCTTAGTTTGACCTTTTGGTCTTGGTTCACGCTTTGAGTTGATTTGTCCTCGTTCCTTGGTCATGCAAAAATCCCGAGGGTAGAAATTTGGTGTAAAATCGCCTCTTTTCCGCATCATTCTGCAAAAGAGCATAAAAATACAAAGGTAGACAATTGTTGGGAAATAAAGGCTAAAACATAGTAAATAAGCGCTAAAATGCGTGTTAAAATAGATGTAAAACATCATAAAATAGACACGCATCAAATTCCCCAAACCAAACCTTGCTTGCCCTCAAGCAAGAAATAGACTCGATCTTAACTAATGGAACGATTTCAATCTCAGAGCGAAATTTACATGTAAGCCTAAACCAATGCCAAGTAACAAAATGAGATAGTGTTCAAATCATGCAAACGAGTTATAGGGTCGTCAAACTTGCAAAAATAGAAACTATAAAGACTTTATACCATGGACTCTCGCGGTACGCTCGAGACACACATGAAGCAAAGGGTAAGTGTATGTAGAAGATAGAAAGAAGTGTATTGTAAAGACACTCACCTAATTTCGACCCATGAAAACATGCCTGCAATCTAACATGAACAAGAATTCTACAACTATGTATAAACATACTCATTAAGTGACTCGGATACATGCAATTGAGGTAATGAAAGATATGTGAGGTGAAAGGTAAAAGTGGTTAAGATGTTTTTGGACTTGTGGGGTTAATAGCCAAGCTAGTAAAACCGGTTCCCAATAACATATTTCACGACTTTTGATATTAAGAAAGTGCTCTTTTGTAGCACAACTCTCACATTATATAAAAGAATCGACTCCCAAATATTTTGAATGAAGTACGGGAGTGATAACATGTAAAAGAAAGGATTTCAAAACGAATCTGCATTACTGTTTCTGTCAGTTGGTCGACCGACCAAAGGGTCCGGTCAGTCGATGACTTTCCTGTACATTTTGATCTTTTCGTTTTTCTTTCTTTCTTTTTCTTTCTTTTTCTGTTTTTTTTTCTTTTTCTTTCTTTCGTTCATTTTCTTTCTTTTTCTGTTTTTTTTCTTTTTTTCTTTCTTTTTCTCTTTTTGCTCAAGATAGCATACAAACCAAGATGCCTCAAAAAATATTCCAATGACCACAAACTAGCTTGGACGGGTAGGCTAAGTATAGGATGTAGTTTTGGGGGATAGAAAGGCAATTTTGGCTATGTAAGGTTATTGGGTAAATAAGAGAGAGAGGGATCCCAAATGCACGTACCAAGACTCACAAAACGAGATAGTAAACAAGTATATAGCAATTCATGTTCATGTTTATGCATATTGATGTAACATGCTCCAAGGGGAGTACTACTCACATCCTAGACAATTGGTTTAAGAATGAAACCAGGAAATAAGCTCTAAAACTTAGAATGTATAGTAGATTGCCAAGGTATAAGTCAAGTCTCAAGAAAACAAGTTGACAAAAAACTCGTAGAAATGCAAAAGACTCTCATGCTAAAACAAGTTGACAAGGCAAGGCAAAGGCATAAACATGTAAGGTAGCAAAGATCATCCTTGAAATACTCTCGTTCCGACTCGACCTATATGCTAAAATAAACGTGCATTTTTTTTGAAATTTTTTTTTTTGAATTTTTCTTTTTTGGATTTTGTATATGCAAGGAAAATAAAGAAAATAACGATGCAATAGAGAATTGCGATAAACGTGTGACATAAATCCAATGGAACAATGCATGTGACATGGCGAAACCATTCCCCAAACCAACCCGCACAATGTCCCCATTGTGCATTAGCCTAAGTAAAGGTTTCATAGAATTAAGGGAAAAATGTAAGAAAGTAAAACCAAGGGAAAATGGAAAGAACTCACCGGATTTTTAAGCGCATGAGAAACCTCCCCAAACCAGCGTAAGCTAGGAGGTTTTGGTGGCCAGCAGTGCCACTCCAATTACCTGAAAAAGTCAAACAAAGATAGACCTTTTTCGGGGATTATGTTGGGTTCATATACCTAATTAGTCATACTATTTTATTTATCTTTATAAATAGAAGATCTTATGCATGCTTAACAAAAATGTGTCGAGATATAAGAGAAATATTAGCTCCCTTACATTGATAATCTCGGCTATTTTAGGGCACAAGTGAAGTCACCTTCTTCACTTGTTCTTGAGCTTAAAACACGGATGATCCTCCTTGAACCTTCAAAGAGATGATGGCCTCCAAGAGATGAACACCAAGACACACTAACTCTCAATGTTTGTATGTTATTTTGCTAAAATGAACACACAAAATTACTAGATAGAAGGAGGTACACGGCTAGGGTTTTGTAAGAAAGGAATTATTTTTCTTTCTTTTCTTTTGTTCTCACTAAACAACCAAAACCCTAAAAATTGTATGAATGAATGAGTAAGGAACAAAACTTTCTCTTTTGTTGCCTCTTTTGGTTCGGCCGAGAGGGAGGTGAGAGTGCCCAATGGGTTGGCTCTCAATCCTCTCAAATGTCCCAAGCATGCCTCAAGGAATAAATGCTTTGTCCTCCTAATGTTCCTATTACATCCAATGTAATATTGTAAATATATGTGTTTCTATGAGGGACATATCACACGGTCCACATGACCAAAACGAATCCAATTCGTGACATTAGTTAGGACAATATAATTTACGTAGCTTAACATTTTTAAACTCTTTATCGTAAATTAATAATTAAATAATTACATATAGTTATTTAATCGCATTTCATAGCTACAACAATTGTAGTTAATTCATTCATCAACTTTATGTTTCATAAACATGTAAATTTTAATGATAATATTTCAATCAGTAAAATGATTTATAATCTTATTATAAATTATCTCCTTATTTTATTCACAATCTAGAAATGAATCAACTCGTATCAATATACAGTTGTTACATTTAATATTGAGATAGCTGTCATAAAGGTGTGACCTAAAGGGATCAACTGGTCACCACCGTCATTACGACAGTAATGTCAAACTCTAGCAAGCCAATCATTACCGATTAATGTTGACCAGTTGACTTATGATAAGAATCATCCCATGAATATTCTTTCATAGAGATTTGTCAATTTAATTAACATAATTGACGTGATCACATTATTGTCGAGGACACTTACTCCAAAAATCTCCCACTTGTCCTCACAAGTGTGGATCACCGATTCTCTTGTTCTATTACATTATCTCCCACTCAATGCAAGGTGTCTTGCAGGTCGTACTTGCACGTGATCAAATCAATAGTGGTTTTTCTCGATATGGAGTGTAACTGATAGACCGGAATTATCTACCATAGATAGTCTCCGAGCGTGGCCACGCATTTCCAGTTCACTACTCCTCGAGTGGCCTCGAGATATAAGATAACCCTGATAAGGGGCAGAACAATTTCTTTCCAACTGTTCTCCTTGGCCAACATCATCCATTGTGACCCAAAATATATCCATTTGACCCCTTTTACGGAAGATCGTAGAATATAAATCAAAGTCATTCTGAATAATGTCACCTCTAGAGCAACCAGTCTCTAGTCAAAGAATCGACTCATAAGAATATATATAGCAGCTCTTGCCACGACCAGGCTCCATTGAATTCTAAAGAACTCTATAAGCGGTCACTGCCCGACACAAGTGTACTTTACAGTTTGTCTATATGATCGACTAGGCATCCCTTATGACTCTATGGTGTAAGAACTCACCATCAGTCGCATCATAATCTAGTCACTTCGAGACGTCACCTCATATAAGTGACTAGGGGCGATACTAAGTTAATCCAGTTCACTTGAACAGGGTTCAACAATTGTCCTACAATCCTGTTGGATTTAACAAAGTATATATAAAATAA
The DNA here is from genome assembly GCA_029255685.2 of Silene conica. Taxonomy (NCBI): domain Eukaryota; kingdom Viridiplantae; phylum Streptophyta; class Magnoliopsida; order Caryophyllales; family Caryophyllaceae; genus Silene; species Silene conica. Next base: position 26,889,635 of record CM055311.2, on the reverse strand, counting down.
ACAAGTTGTATAAAACTTTAAATAATGAACGAGATTATCTTATATGAACGTAAAAACAACATTTTTCATTTCATATCGCATAATCGGTTACACATTGGGTAAACTCTTAAGACCCATAGAACGAGCATGAGAATCATGCTTAGCTTGCGACAAGGGTTTGGTTAAAGGATCAACCACATTATCGTCTGTCCCAACCTTACATATCGCTATTTCCTTCCTATCAATGAAATCCCGTATTACATGATATTTTCTTGGTACATGTCTAGACTTATTACTAGACTTAGGCTCCTTAGCCTGAAAGACAGCACCACTGTTATCACAGTACAGGGTGATAGGATCTTCAGCATTTGGAACTACCCTTAGTCCCTCGATAAATTGCCTTATCCATACTGCCTCCTTAGCAGCCTCTGACGCTGCAATGTACTCTGCTTCCGTTGTAGAATCCGCAACGACTGGTTCTTTGAAGCTCTTCCAACTAATGGCACCTCCATTCAAGATAAAGACAAATCCAGCCTGGGATTTAAAATCGTCTTTATCTGTTTGGAAGCTTGCATCTGTGTAACCCTTTACACACAAATCTTCTTCCCCTCCAAACACTAAGTATGAATCCTTAGTTCTTCTCAAGTACTTAAGGATGTTCTTGACTGCAATCCAGTGACTTTCACCTGGATTTGCTTGATATCTACTAGTCATGCTCAAAGCATACGAGACATCAGGACGAGTGCATATCATGGCGTACATGATAGATCCCACGGCGGAAGCATAAGGGATCATTTTCATGCGTTCAACATCCTTGGGCTCTGTGGGTGATTGAGACTTTCGCAATATAATGCCACTTCCCATGGGGATAAGCCCTCTCTTGGAATTTCCCATGCTGAACCGTCGAAGAATCTTATCGATATAAGGTTCTTGAGTTAGTGCCAATATCCTCTTGGATCTATCTCTATAGATCCGGATACCTAATATGCATTGTGCATTTCCTAGATCTTTCATCTGAAAATGGTTACCTAACCATCCTTTCACTGATGAAAGCATTGGAACATCATTTCCAATGAGTAGTATGTCATCCACATACAAGATTAGGAATACAACATTGCTCCCACTGAATTTCATATATAGACAAGGTTCCTCGACACTTCGAGTGAAACCATTTTCTTTTATGACTTCATTGAAGCGATGATTCCAACTCCTCGATGCTTGCTTGAGACCATAGATGGATCTCTCAAGCTTGCATACCTTGTTAGGATTTTCAGGATCTTCAAAACCCTCAGGTTGTATCATATACACATCCTCCTTTAAATGCTCATTTAAGAAGGCGGTTTTGACATCCATTTGCCACACTTCATAGTCATGAAATGCGGCAATCGCTAACATTATCCTAATGGATCTTAGCATGGCTACCGGAGCAAAGGTTTCATCATAATGAAGACCTTGGACTTGGGAAAAACCCTTAGCTACTAGCCTAGCTTTATAGACATCATCATGTCCTTCTATGCCATTCTTCACCTTGAAGATCCACTTGCATTGGAGAGGTCTCATCTCCTTAGTCAAGTCTACCAAGTCCCATACTTGGTTTTGATGCATAGAATCCATCTCGGATACCATGGCCTCATGCCATTTGATGGAGTCGGGACTAGAGATTGCAGCTTTGTAAGTGGTAGGCTCGTCACTTTCCAAAAGTAAAACGTCCAGGCTACCATCTTCCTCAATTAGTCCAACATACCTATCAGGTTGATGTGGGACCCTACTCGACCTCATGGGTGGAATAGGTACCGAAGTGGATGAAGAAGGAACATCTTCTTCTATTTCAGCTTCAGTTTGTGGCTCTTGAACTTCTCGAACTTCATTAAGTTCAAAATTTCTCCCACTCTGTCTCTTAGAAATAAACTCTTTTTCTAAGAAGACAGCCTCAGAAGACACAAACACTTTGTTTTCTTGAGGTTTGTAGAAGTGATAGCCACGTGAGGTGATTGGATAACCAACAAATATGCATTTTTCGGATCTTGGTGCGAGTTTGTCATCATTTTTAGATTTGACATAAGCATCGCACCCCCATATCTTCATATAGGATAAGTTAGGAACTTTTCCTTTCCACATCTCATATGGAGTCTTATCGGTCGCTTTCGTTGGACTATTGTTCAACGATTTGATGGCGGTGAGGATCGCAAATCCCCAAAATGAATTGGGTAAATCAGTTTGGCTCATCATTGATCGGACCATATCCAATAAGGTTCGATTCCTCCTTTCTGCCACACCATTAAGTTGTGGTGTTCCTGGAGGTGAAAGTTGTGACACAATGCCACATCTCTTTAGATGTGAATCAAATTCATTGCTAAGATATTCTCCACCGCGATCGGATCGTAATGTTTTAATCTTCCTGTCGAGTTGGTTCTCTACTTCATTCTGAAATTCTTTAAATTTCGTAAAAGCTTCACTCTTATGCTTCATTAAGTAGATATACCCATACCTACTTAAATCATCGGTGAAGGTGATGAAATAGTCATAATTGCCTCTAGCGGTGATTGATAGTGGTCCGCATACATCCGTATGTATTAGTCCCAATAACTCACTGGCTCGTGTCCCTTTACCACTAAAGGGGTTACGAGTCATCTTTCCTAGAAGGCAAGCTTCGCATGTACCATAAGATTCATATTCGAATGGTTTAATTATGTTGGTCTTTACCAATCTTTTAATGCGATTTTCATTTATGTGACCAAGTCGACAATGCCAAACATATGATTCATTTGGATTACTTGTTTTAATCCCTTTGTTATTGACGTTGTAGACATTATTAGACGAGTCGGAAGTTTCCAAAACATAGATTCCATTAATAGAATTGGCACGGCCAACTACCATGTCATTCTTAGAAATTACACAACAATTGTCTTTAATGGAAAAATTATATCCCTCAATGTCTAACATTGCAACAGAAATAATGTTTTTGGAAAGAGACGGTACAAAATAACAATTATTAAGTTTTAGCTCATATCCACTCGTTAAGGCAAGAGTGCAAGTTCCTTTAGAAGTGGCCGCTACCCGAGCTCCATTTCCAAGTCGGAGATCCATATCACCCTTGTCCACCTTCTCCACTTCTCTTAAACCCTGCAAACGATTACAAAGGTGAGAACCACATCCGGTATCCAATACCCATGATGTGTTGGATGTAAAATTTATGTCAATAACAAAAATTTCAGATTTGGAATTACCTAACGGAGTCACAAGACCGTCTTGGATATGACGTAAGTACTTGGGGCAATTCCTCCTCCAATGGCCCATGACACTACAATAGTGGCATCGCCCTTTCTCTAACTTTCTCTTCTTCTTCTTATTCTTTGCAAGACTTTTCTTGCTAGAACTCCCACTAGCTTCATCATAAGCTCTTTCCTTCAAGTATAAGGCGTCCAATTCTTCATTTAGCACATCTATATAAGCCGTGTCAAGAAATGGACCTTTGGGAGGTGGGAGAGAAGAAATGAAGTTAATACTGCCATCCGGACCTGTTCCGAAATGAACTTCTCTAGTAGTATCAATGTTGTTTTGGTTGCAAATATCGTCGAAAACATTATGACAAGAATCAATAGTGATAGGGTTGAATGAATCCATTGCGATAAAACAACTACAAAAAACGGAAACGAAGGAAAATTAACGTTCATCATTTTAATACTTGTTAAACATTTTAAACAAGTTAAGTATTTACTTAACGATCTCTTACACAATTAAGTAAATAAACCCGAGACCCAAACCCATACTAATCCGGGCACGGTGTAGCCGATTCAACCCGTATAAGTATAATTTGGTGGATTAACCCTTTAATCGGTTCTACTCTTAGAACTCTCGGTCGACAATTTTCTTAAAATTATCTTTAGCCCGAACTTATTGCAACTACGGTTACGAATACTTTCGTTGAGATCGACCAAATTTCAAGGTGTAATCGTCATTACCCCACTTACCCAACGTGACAATTTTAGTACCCCGGTTTAGCCGAGCCTACATATTTGTGAAGAAGGGATTCATGGGTCCATACTCTTTGGTAAGGCTATGTCTCAATATTTTAAACGTAAGAGATCTTATCAAATATTATCTATCTCCTTTTAAGTGAACTAATTAGGTGAATTATCGATAATAAAATGATACGTTGAAGACCCAATACTCGATATGCATGACATGTTAATGGCGATTTGGCTATGCATGCAACATATTAAAACAAAATAAAGCATACGATAAAATCCTAGTATGGCCTTATCCTAGAAAAGAAATAACAAGAGTACAAATTCGGAAACCAACTCCTTTGGTCCCTTGATCTTGACGAGGCACGCAAATCGAGGCAAACACCGTCTTGATCGGAACTCCTTTCCGAATGGCACCGTCTTCAAGGTTCTCCGGAAATTACAAATATTACAACTTTTCTAGTCTACTTTATACATTATAAAATAGAAATAAATTACAATTGGGTGATACGAGATCACAAAATTACAACCGAATCGGTAACCCCTTACATTACGGGAAATACCAATTTAAAACTAAGGCCATACTAGAAAAATTACATGATTCAAAATAATGCAATATAATATGACATTCATAAGAAATACGCAGCAATATAATATGTTTTAAATATGTTCATTTTAATGCCAAATCGCCCTAATAACTTATTATGTCGAAATTAACCCGGTTTTATGAGATTTTAGCATTTTTAACTCTTTTAAAATGCATAAATCAAAATAACATACACAACTTATGTTCTAAATAATATCCTAACACATTTTAGGATTCAAAATTAGTCATAAATAATTTTGATAATAATTAACACTTTAATTATATTAACATTGTTCATTTTGCCTTAAAATGCACAACATTTACGAATTAAATCCAAACAAATATCAAAATTCGAAATTTTGGATTTTTATTTTCACAATCATTCTGAAAATATTACTTTAATATTTATAATGTAAAAATTTTGGTCATATTATTCGAAATTTAACTCGAAATATCACATATTAATGGCCAAAATTACCTCTTAATACGGTTTTTACAATAAAATCGTAAAACATGCTATACAAAATCATATTGTACCAAATTTTACATACATTAAGTAAAATAAGCATGTGAGGTCGTGTGAAAATTTCAAGGCTAGAAACATTTTCTTTCTAATTTAATCATTTAACTCGATTTTGTCATAAAATGCATGTTAAACGATTTAAATCTATATAATGAACAATATATTAAATCTCATAAATTATCAATATAACCTAAAACATTTTAGGACCAGATTTAACTTACATGCCAAAATGTCGAGTGGAAATATGAGTCTTTAAATATATATAGTTTTATTTTTAAGTCTCATAAGTCGGAAAAACTAAAAACCGATTAAGCATGCAACAACGAGTGCTCTAATACCAATTGTTGGGTTCATATACCTAATTAGTCATACTATTTTATTTATCTTTATAAATAGAAGATCTTATGCATGCTTAACAAAAATGTGTCGAGATATAAGAGAAATATTAGCTCCCTTACATTGATAATCTCGGCTATTTTAGGGCACACCTTCTTCACTTGTTCTTGAGCTTAAAACACGGATGATCCTCCTTGAACCTTCAAAGAGATGATGGCCTCCAAGAGATGAACACCAAGAAACACTAACTCTCAATGTTTGTATGTTATTTTGTTAGAATGAACACACAAAATTACTAGATAGAAGGAGGTACACGGCTAGGGTTTTGTAAGAAAGGAATTATTTTTTTTTCTTTTCTTTTGTTCTCACTAAACAACCAAAACCCTAAAAATTGTATGAATGAATGAGTAAGGAACAAAACTTTCTCTTTTGTTGCCTCTTTTGGTTCGGCCGAGAGGGAGGTGAGAGTGCCCAATGGGTTGGCTCTCAATCCTCTCAAATGTCCCAAGCATGCCTCAAGGAATAAATGCTTTGTCCTCCTAATGTTCCTATTACATCCAATGTAATATTGTAAATATATGTGTGTCTATGAGGGACATATCACACGGTCCACATGACCAAAACGAATCCAATTCGTGACATTAGTTAGGACAATATAATTTACGTAGCTTAACATTTTTAAACTCTTTATCGTAAATTAATAATTAAATAATTACATATAGTTATTTAATCGCATTTCATAGCTACAACAATTGTAGTTAATTCATTCATCAACTTTATGTTTCATAAACATGTAAATTTTAGTGATAATATTTCAATCACTAAAATGATTTATAATCTTATTATAAATTATCTCCTTATTTTATTCACAATCTAGAAATGAATCAACTCGTATCAATATATAGTTGTTACATTTAATATTGAGATAGCTGTCCTAAAGGTGTGACCTAAAGGGATCAACTGGTCACCACCGTCATTACGACAGTAATGTCAAACTCTAGCAAGCCAATCATTACCGATTAATGTTGACCAGTTGACTTATGATAAGAATCATCCCATGAATATTCTTTCATAGAGATTTGTCAATTTAATTAACATAATTGACGTGATCACATTATTGTCGAGGACACTTACTCCAACAGATTAAACACGTTTTGGCTGATGTATAATGTTTTGAAGGTTTGAATATAAGAAGAAAAGGTGGAAGCATAAAGAAAAGAAAAGGGAAAAGGACTCCCTTATGACGTTTGTACGCTTCCGAAGATTACGGACAGTCTGCACAGGTGAAATGGTCGACCGACCTTCCTAGCTGGTCGACCGACCAAACTGCAGACTTCAGTTTCTTCTGATCTGCAGGAGGCTGGTCGGCCGACTGATGGTGCTGGTCGGTCGACTGACATTCTTGTACAATGGCCTTCTTTTCTTCGAAAATAACTTGTATCAACCAAGTTAATCTTCCCCAAACCTGAAAAACATTATATATGCGCCCAAAACATGCGCAAAAATCCAGAACCAAGTCTCAATGTCTTAACTACGCAACAAAAGCAAAATTGTCCTAAAAACTTAAAGTAAAACAAACGGAAAAGTCTCAACAAAACTGAAAATTGTCTTAAGAAGCTGAAAAGTTGAACAACTCATCCGCGAAAGATGCGGAGAATCTCGGACCACGGTTTTTGGCTACATGTCGTAGTCTCCACCGTGTTGGTATGAATGGCCAAACACGTCTCCTTTCCGTCGCAAAGCATATGCGATAGACTCTTCTCTTTCTCCTCTTATCGTCTTCTCTTGTCCTCCTCATCAACCAAATCTGGATCTTCATCCTCCTTATAGCTTAGAATCCCGAGTCCAACTCTTTGCACAATGACTATCTTCACCATGGGCTTCCCCAAACCAATTCCTGCATTGAGCAAAACAGAAGCATCCTCCATATTGCTCCCAATCTGGGACGGAGGTGTAAAAACAGGTATAGGTGTAGGTATCAAAGTAGGAGAAGTGGTGATGACCTCATACTTCTTTTCAGAAGTAATAGCATTACATGTGATAGGGGTCATAGCATTTTTCTTCCTATAAGATAGACCGAAGATGATAGAATGTTTCCCTACCTTAAAAGTTAAGGTCCCACTACCTACGTCGATTATGGCTCCCGCAGTGTGTAAGAATGGTCTCCCTAAGATGATAGGTATATGGGCATCCTCAGGGATGTCCAACACCACAAAGTCTACAGGAAACAAAAACTTGCCAATGCGCACAGGGATGTTTTCCAACACCCCTATGGGTTCCATAGATGTACGGTCAACCATTTGTACCGTCATGCTAGTAGTGCAAAGTTGGTCATTCCTAGTTTTAAGGCCACACTCAAGGGCATAACACTGATGCTAGCCCCTAAGTCACATAAGGCCTTTTTAACTGGAAAGGTCCCTATGTTGCAAGGTACAGAAAAACTCCCAGGGTCCTCTAACTTATGAGGGGCAATAACATGGGACAGAAAACTGGAGGACTCTTCGGTAAGTGCTACCGAGTCTACCTTATCTAGAGACCGCTTTTGGGTTAAAAGCTGTCTCATGAACTTTAAGTACGAAGGAACTTGTTGAACTAATTCTAAAAACGGTACTGTACATTTAATGAACGAATAACGTCTTTAAATTTATCAAATGATACATGTTCCTTAGTTGGTAAGAGTCGCTCCGGATAAGGAGGAGCGGAAATTTCAGCATTTGCAGCTCTCCTTAAAAATTTGGGGGTCTTGTCACCTGAATAGGAAGTCCCATAGGTTGTCAGGCATTTCAGGCCTAAAGGATTTCGTCTGTTCAGCATCTTTGGTCGGTGGACCCTCATCCTCGGTCGGTCGACCAACCTCCTGTTCACCAGAAGCTACTGGAAACTGCTTTGTGGTCGACCGACTGGCATTAGTGGTCGGTCGACCAGGGCTACTGGTACTCGGGTTCTGCCTTTTCTCCTTTTCTTCTCCACCAGCTTTGCCACCTCCAATCTTTGCCCCGCTCCGCAGTGAGATGATGTTAAGAGTCTCCTTCTTTTGGTCCGTTTTGGTCGGAAGTTGACCCGGAGCCCTAGTATCGTTCTTGCTCGCAATTAGAGCAATTTGGGAATCTAACATCTTCATGCCCGCCTCTCGTGCCTGTGACTCCTTCTGAACTAACCCAATAAGGTTTTGGATTAGAGCATCCGTATTGGGTGGTGGGTTAGAAGGTGGTTGAGGAACGAAAGGTGATTTTTGATAGTTTTGCTTATGCGGAGGGATATAAGTTGAGTTTTGTTGTGGTTGTTGGTGTTGTGGGTTGAGCACATTTTGGCTTGTCCATCTCATGTGGGGGTGGACATTGTTGCTATTTGGGTCATAGAAGTTGTTTCCGCAATAGTGTTGAAAGGCCGCGCATGTCTCATTTGATGAGGTACAGAATTTCGAAACATGCCTCTCTTCCCCACATCGCTCACAAATGAAGGGACCATCGGAAACTGCATTGACTTGGTACATGCCACCCTTACTTCCACTCCCTACCTCAAACTTACCACCACTCATCTCAAGCTTATCTAACTTAGCCATTAAGGCCTCAATAGCTGCGACATTAGACTCAGCCTTCCTTTGATTTCCACGGGAGGTCCCGTGTTCAGCTCTATGTGTCGCGACATCCTCAATGATTTTGAGACCCTTAGTCTACCCAGAATTATCTTGGAACCTCCCATTAGCTGCCGCATCAAGGTAAGCTCGGTTCTCATCATAGAGGCCATTATAGAACTGGTTGCAAAGAAACCATTGTTCAAATCCATGATGGGTATGGATCGAACAAGTCTCTTGAACCTTTCTCAAGCCTCACTGAAGTCTTCAGTAGCTCCTTGTTTGAAACTTGTTATCTGCGCTCTCAACGCATTGGTCTTGGCTGCGGAATAGTATTTCCGATAGAAAGCCAAGGCATCTGTCACTCCCGCAGCAGTGCGGTCTAAGTCACGGTACCACTCCCTAGCCGAGTCTCGGAGGGAAAAAATGAACATAGTCTCCTTGATTTGGTCTTGGGTTACTCCGTCTGGAGGTGCAATAGAGCATATATAATCTGTGAAGATTTCTATATGCTTGGCTGCATCCTCATTGGCTGCGCCCCCGAACTGATTCTTTTCTACCATAGAGATGTAAGATGGCTTAGCCTCGAATGGTCTCCCCGTTCCCGCAGGTAGAGTAAACCCCTTATAGAGGTCTTTTGCGTGTGGCATGGAGTGACTTGCAATGCTTGCTTCTTCGGCCATCTTTTCTTCCTCTTCTTCTAGGTTTTGGAAGTATGTGGTTATGGGTGTTTTGGGTGTAGGTGGATTATGAGGTGAGTTTGGTTGTGATTGTGGTTGATTTGGCGTAGGTGAGTTGTTTTGTAGTGATGGTGGTGATGGTGGTGATGGTGGTTGATCAAAAATATCCTCTTGGAATAAGGAAGATGGAGAACCTCCTTCTTTATTCTGCAAGGCAAGCTTCTTTATTGCTCTAAGACTCCTCTCAAGCTCGAGGTCTACTGGTAGGAATTCTCCTTGAACTGACCTGCGCATAAGATGGAAACTACAAGAAGAAATTAAGAAAGGTTTAAGGAACAAAGTTCCTTAAACACAAAAACAAAAACAATAAACAATAAACATTGGCGTCACCTCCCCGGCAACGGCGCCAAAATTTGACACCCGTCGTTGAGGGGTACCAAAGATAAGATTTATAAAACCTCGGCTTAAGACTAGATAGCGTAAGTCAAGGGTCGAACCACAAGGAGGTGAGGTGTGTTTACCATTTAAGGTCAATGTTTTAAGGGTAACAATTTGGGGGTTTAGATTGGTTGTCACTAAGTCTAGAAATAAAGATAAAAATAAAACAAGTAAATAAGAATGAGATAAAACATATAGTAAAAAGGATGCTAGGATGTTTGGGTAACAAATAGCAACGATGGTGTAAATCCTAAGTCAACATGTATTGCAGTCGCGTAAGGGGTGTAACATATCCTTTCGGTCTATGGTACCTAATAGCTCCTTTCGTCCTATGCTATTAGTTCCTAGGTCTCACAATTATTGGGTGTCAACAATTAGGGTAATTCTTAATTTCTATAATAGAAGCTCATGGGTTCTACTATTTGGTAAGGCTAATTCTCAATTGTTTTGTTTAATATAGAGGTCTTGTCAATTTATTATCTATCTCCTTTAAGTGAATTAAATTGGTGAACTCGATAATTATAATTGACAAGGTCGTTTTTAACGATCTAAACTAATATGCATGTTTATGGCGATTTGGCTATGCATGCAAACATATAAATAATGCAAAAATAAAAGCAATAAAACAATAAAATCCTAGTATGACCTTCCTAGTAATAGTAAAAACTAATTAACTATTGCAAATTCGGAAACCAACTCCATGGTCCCTTGAACTTCATTGGCACGCCATCCAAGAAAACACCGTCTTGTCGGAACTCCTTTCCGTCTGGCACCGTCTTTCGGATCTCCGGAATTACAATAAAATAATACAACTACTCTATTTTAAAACTGAAATTTAAATTAAATTACAAACCCGTGATACGAGATCACATAAATTACAACCGAATCAATATTTCCTTTCATTACGGGTAATATTGATTAAAACTAAGGCCATACTAAGAAAAATTACATAATTCCAAATTATATAAAAACATTCAAATATGACATTCATAAAATTGCAATAATAAAATATGTATGCACATGCTCAATTTTTAATGCCAAATCGCCTTAAGGGAGCAAATATCTCATATTTGTTTACGGTTTTTACGATTATGCGCGACTTTAACTATTAAAATCATCAAAATTACATAAATCTCATTTATGTCCAAGCTAATCATCCTAACATACTTTAGGAATCAATGTTTAGTCTCTACTAATGTTTGATCATGATTTAACTTGATTTTGCATTATTGTTCATAAATTACTTGTATATACGGGAAATAAACAAAATATGGCCATATGAGTCAATAAAAATTCGAAATTTAAAATTAAAAAATTTTAAACTTTCTGAAAATTTTCTAAAATTTCATAAATTAATAAAATGATCTTATGCAAATATATATAGTTTATTTCTTAAATAAATCGTATAATAGTCGTTTTTATTGTTAAAAATCCGATTTAAATTATAAAAATTTGCAATAAATTGCTATGAATTTTTAGTCATCCTTAAAAACATTTTAGAATCTGGAAATGACCAAAAAATTACAGACCATACTCGAATTTTGATTTTTTACGACTCATAAATTACGATTATTAACTATTTAACTCATAAAAAATTAATAATCATAAAAACAGAAACTTTTTGATATCCAACTTTTAGATCTGATGTTCCTATTATATAAGACATCTTGTGGGGAATAAAACATGTATTCGCCCTAAACTTTGCAGGATTATAATAAGAATTACAGTCGTGAATATGGTCATAAGATTAAAAGGACATGAAAAAGAGTACAACCTTTAGTCCTTGCGCGAAAGGCCTAAGAACAGGAATTAAAGCAAATTCCCTCCTATAACTTGCACCCAAGACTTAGATTGAGACGTTGCCGCGTGTGCTAGAAAGTACACTCCAATTGCCTTGCAATATGGGGAGAGTTATTGATGTTTTAGATGTGAGATCTGAGTTTTGGGAGAAGAATGCTCTCAAAACCCTAATTGTGAGAATTATAATTCAACAGTTACTGACATAAGGAGAAGGACTCTCCTTATGTAGCACTTATGGGTGGGTCGGCCGAATTAGGGTAAGAGTGGGCTTTCTCCACTCTTACCTTATTCCTTTGCATGATTCGACCCGTTTTGCTAAATATTATTTGCGGGATTTTTATTATAAATCGCATACGTGTTATCAGATATTAATGCAGTCGATGTATTAATAATGGTCTGATAAAATTACGATATTGTATAATTACCCAAATTAATATAACTGTTTATATTAATACGCGAAATTAATATTTTATTAAATATAACTGCTTATATTTAATTTACGAATTAAACATGTAATCCGTATTAGCTAAAATTATTTAATCCGTATTAAATAATAATCTCAACATCTTATTGGCTAATTTAATAGTCAATACCTCTGACTAATTGTTTAGTCGTATCCGGCATAAATGTGATTGTATTTTCATACCTTCACATCTCTCAAACGTGTCCTATAGGTGTGACGTATAGGGACCAGTTGATCACCGCCATCCGTATGACAATAACGTCAAACTTATCTAGCAAGCCAACCGTTATTGATAAACGTGGATCAACTGGTAATAATACTGAAGTATGCCCTTGTGATCCTTAAAGAGATTTAATAAGTCATTGTACTTAATTGTCAAGGACACCAGCTCCAACAATCTCCCACTTGTCCGTACAAGGGTATGTGCAATGACGTTATCACACTACATGTGGAGGACACAAGGCTCCAACAAACTCCCACTTGTCCGTACAAGTGTAGGTGTGATAACCGATTCTCATATCCTTTTAAAATTTCTCCCACTCAATGTAAGACAATTTGCAAATCCGCATTCGCAAAGGTCGTATCTCACAAGCGATCTGTATCAAGAGTGGTTTCCCCGACTAGTGAGTAACTTAACTGATAAAACGAATCTGTATTCGAGCATGGCCATGCATTTCAGTTACTACTCCTCGAGTGGCCCTGAGAAATGATAAAATCCTGATAAGGGTTTGGATATTTCCCTCAACTCGAATCCTGCCGATATCGCGCAGCATGAAATAACCCAGAAAAAAATCCTCTTGGCCCCTGTTACGATGACCGTGGGAAAGAAATCAAAGTTACCCAAAATCTGCCTTAATCTCAATAGACAGTTGAAAGTCAAAAGACTCGACTCTAAGGAACACTATGGAGGTCCTATCCACGACCTGGCACCCAATGTTATAAAACATTTCGGACTCCATAACGTTGTCACGGGGTGTCCTACGAGATATCCGTATAACTCGCCTTTGTGATTGGTCAGTCATCCGCGTGACTTATGGCTCGTTGAACCCACCATCAACCAACGTCACAAAATGATTACCTGAGTTATCAGCTCAAGTGGATAATCAAGGACTAAAACGATGTGATGTTATTCAGTTCACTTTGTGGTGTTCAAAATTGGCGTACAATTCCACATGAAAAGCAAAACATTATATATCATAACAATGAGGTTGAATAGAGTACACGAGAAAATGAATTATTACATGAATTCATAAAAGAGTACTACAACTTAGGAACACATCTAATTCCCATGGAATGAATGTGCCCTTCATGCTTATCACGTGGTAATGCTTTAGTGAGAGGATCAGCTATGTTGTCATCCGTAGCGATCTTATCAATAAAAATCTCCTTTTGCTCCACGTAATCTCTGATTAGATGAGCTTTCCGTTGTACATGCCTAGCCTTGTTGCTAGACTTATGCTCCTTAGCTTGGAAGATGGCGCCTTTATTATCACAATAAACGGTGATTGGGTCATTCGAACTAGGCACTACTGATAGTCCTTGTAGGAATTGACGCATCCATATTGCTTCCTTAGCTGCTTCTGAGGCGGCATAGTACTCGGACTCAGTCGTAGAATCTGCTGTAACACTCTGTTTAGAACTTTTCCAGCTGACAGCAGCGCCATTAAGAGTAAAAACGAATCCAGACTGAGATTTCGAGTCGTTTCGATCCGTTTGGAAGCTAGCATCTGCGTAACCCGTGGCGCAGAGCGTTGAGTCGCCTCCATAAGTCAATCCCCAATCTTTAGTCCTCCGTAGGTACTTAAGAATGTTTCTCACGGCCATCCAGTGTTGTTCACCTGGATGAGCTTGGAATCGATTGGTCATACTCAATGCATATGCAACGTCTGGACGTGTGCATATCATGGCATACATGATCGATCCTATTGCCGAAGCATAAGGAATCCGACTCATGCGCTCTTTCTCTTCCAATGTCTTAGCTTCTTGAGACTTGCTCAAGTGAAGCCCAGTAGTCATAGGAATGAACCCTTTCTTGGAGTTCGTCATGCTGAATCTCTCTAGAATCTTATCTATGTAAGACTCCTGACTGAGAGACAACATCCGTCGTGATCTATCCCTGTAGATACGGATGCCCAAAATTCTTTGTGCCTCTCCTAGATCTTTCATCTGGAAATGGTTTTTCAACCATGCTTTAACCGAAGAAAGGAGAGGTATGTCATTCCCAATCAAGAGTATGTCGTCGACATACAGTACTAGGAATACAATATTGCTCCCACTCGACTTGATATAGAGACATGGTTCCTCGACTGATCGAACGAATCCATTCTCTTTTATCACTTGGTCGAAGCGATGATTCCAACTCCGCAATGCTTGCTTAAGTCCATAGATGGAACGCTTAAGCTTGCAAACTTTCTTAGGATGTTCTGGATCTATAAAACCCTCGGGTTGTACCATGTACAACTCTTCCTCCAAATAAACATTTAAGAAGGCGGTTTTAACGTCCATTTGCTATATTTCATAGTCATGAAATGCGGCTATCGCTAAGATAATCTGAATGGAACGTAGCATGACTACGGGTGCAAAGATCTCATCGTAGTGCAAGCCTGGCACTTGGGTGAAACCTTTAGCAACTAGTCTTGCCTTATGGATATATTGTTTACCTTCCACGGCATGCTTTATTTTGTAAAACCATTTGCATTGAAGGGGGCGTACCTTTGCAAGTAGGTCCACAAGATCCCACACGTTGTTCTCATACATGGAGTCCATCTCGGATTGCATGGCTTCTAGCCATAGCATTGAGTCAGAACTGGTCATGGCACCTTTATAGGTTGAGGGTTCATTACCCTCTAGGAGTAAGACGTCATCCATATCATGTTCCTCGACCATACCAATGTATCTGTCCAGAGGAATGGAGACTCTTCCCGACCTCTTAGGTTCCTCAGGAATATCTACCGCAGCCTCGGTTGAAGGAACTGTTTCCTCCAATGGTTGCTCGGTAGTTGGTTCTTGAACCTCCGATAAATCGAAGGTTCTATTACTCGACTTGTTCTCAAGAAATTCTTTCTCTAAGAACGTTGCACTAGCCGCAACAAAAACACGTTGTTCGGTTGGCGAGTAGAAGTAATGACCAAAAGTTCCCTTTGGATAGCCTATAAAATATGTCTTGACCGATCGCGGGCTGAGCTTATCCTCGTGTCTCCACTTGACATAAGCCTCGCAGCCCCAAACCCGAATAAAGGACAAGTTAGGGACCGTTCCCTTCCATAATTCGAATGGAGTCTTGTCAACAGCTTTAGAAGGACTTCGGTTAAGTATTAGAGCGGTCGACAAAAGAGCATAGCCCCACAATGAATCAGGCACAACGGTGTGACTCATCATGGATCGAACCATATCGAGTAGAGTTCGATTTCTCCGTTCGGACACACCATTTAATTGTGGTGTTCCAGGTGGAGTCAACTGTAGCACGATGCCACAGTCTTTAAGGTGTTGATCAAACTCGTGTGAAAGATACTCACCACCACGATCAGAACTTAGTGCTTTAATCTTTCTTCCCAGTTGGTTCTGTAGCCGATTCTGGTATTCTTTGAACTTGTCAAAGGATTCACTTTTGTGCTTCATTAAGTAGACATAGCCATATCTACTCAAATCGTCCGTGAAAGTGATGAAATACCTATAGCCTTCTCGTGCGTTGATCGACATAGGGCCACATACGTCCGTATGTATGAGTCCTAATAGGTCGGCAGCGCGCATTCCAACACCTTTGTAGGAAATACGAGTCATCTTACCGATGAGACATGATTCACACGTGCCATATGATTCGAAATCAAAGGGCGATATAGCTCCATTCTGTAAGAGCTGTTTCACGCGTTTCTCATTTATGTGTCCCATACGACAATGCCATAAGTAAGTTTGATCTTTATCACCTACATTTAATCTCTTGTTATTCACATGTAATATCTCGGTGGTTTGATCTAAAACATAAATTCCATTCATGGAAACTGCCTTGCCATAAATCATATTGTGTAAGGAGAAAATACAGCTATTATTCTCTATTACAAATGAAAAACCGAGTTTGTCAAGTGCAGAAACTGAAATAATGTTTTTGGACAAACAAGGAACATAATAACAGTTATATAAAGATAACTCGAATCCACTTGGAAGCTGGATCACGTATGTTCCCCTCGAGATTGCAGCAACACATGCTCCATTCCCGACACGCAGGTCAACCTCACCCTTGATTAGGGGTTCTTGGTTTCGGAGGCCCTGCACATGATTACATAGATGACAACCACAACCAGTATCTAGTACCCAAGTTCCGTAACTTGCATGGTTAATCTCAATCATGTGATTAAAAGAAGAAGAAGACATACCAACAGGAGTAACGCGGCCTGCCTTAATGTCCTCACGATACACGGGGCATGAGCGCCTCCAATGCCCAGTCTTGTGGCAATGGTGGCATTCCATGCTAGTATCCTTGCTCTTTGTTTTGCCCTGTGAGTTGCTTGACTCACCTGGCCCACTCTTAGTAAATCCTGACTTCTTAAACTTGGGCTTGCCTACTGTTAGGTCGCCCTGAGCTTTAGCCTTACCCTTACCCTTACCCTTACTGGAAATCATGAGAACATCTTGCTTCACGCTCCCACTTAATTTCAGATCCTTCTCGGTCTGTACGAGAAGGGAGTGGAGCTCATGAGGAGTCTTCTTCATGTCGTTCATGTAATAGTTGGCCCTGAAGAAGGCGAACCCATCATGAAGCGAATGAAGCATTCGATCAACGATTATGTTCTCACTGATCTTGCAGTTTAGGGCCTCCAGTTTTTCGATATTCTCAATCATGTGAAGAATATGTGGGCTAACAGCTTGGCCCTTCTGGAGTTTCGCCTCAAAGAAGCGACAGGTATGCTCATAAGAAACGATCCTCGGAGCCTTTGAGAATTCGTTAGTGAGCGTGGTGAAAATCTTGTTTGCACCATGGGCTATGAAGCGTCTTTGCAAATTGGATTCCATTGCATAGATGAGTACGTTCTTTATCGCACCCGCTTCCATGACGAAGTCGCTATGAGCGCGAACTTCGTTAGCTCTAGCTCCAGTTCCTGGGTGTGCCGGAATTGGCTCAGTTAAGTACTTGAGCTTTCCGTCAGCAATGGCAGCATTCCGTAGTGCTGCCTCCCAGTCAGAGAAGTTTGACCCATCATTCCTCAGTCTAGTAGACTGATTCATGGAGTCCATGAAGGCTTTTAGCTAGGATTCACGTGCTAGCTTGGCACTTGGCATTGGGTTTCACCAGCCATTAGTTATACAGCAGTTTAATTTGAACGTGTTCTACACTGAAAAAGAAGATAAAACAGAACCATATAAGCTACTCATTGTTGTGATTTAAGTCTATATTAAATTGTATTTAAACTCGTAGACTCATGCATTTATATAATTGATCTCCCTCAAGAATTATATAAACGATCCCAAGACTCAATTTTCGTATATTGATAAGCCCACAGTTTGGCTAATTCCACCGTTGGAACTCTTGGTCGATAGATTTCCGTAAATCCTATCTATTAGTCCATCTCAGTCGCTAGATAGTATTGAGTGACCATGATGTTAAGATAAAATAAATCATCTGTTCCCACTTACCCGACGTAGAAGGGGTCATATTATGCCTACTGACGAAGAAGGGATTCATGGGAGTCTGATTTATAAAGACTAGTCTCAATTTTTTGGTTATACGAGGAAGACCCCATCAACTTGTATTTATCCATTTTAAGTGAACTAATATCTAGCATATGCGTGAATGAATTAAATAAAGTGATGGCTTTGCAAATGACATGTGACATCTGTATTGTCACAGAAAACCAACGCGTAACCTCTACATGAGTCAGTTTTCAGGCATGTTATAGGTGGTTTGGTTTTAGGCGGAATATGATGCAAGCTAATATCGATGAAGGCATAAAATAAATGCGATAAACGTAAATAAAAGTCCTAGTGTGGCCTATCCTACCAAAATAAACATAAAACAACTTGGAATCCACCGTTGGACCCTAGAAGCTTGTCTTGATGTTCCATCTTGGCCCTTGCAGCGGGAGTGAGCATCCGGTCTCCGTCTTTGGTCTTCACAAAATTACTACTTTAAATTACAAATATAATCCTATTTACATTCTAATTTAAATAAAAAAGTAATTACATGGCAAAAACCCAAAACGGAGATTCAAGATCTCAAAATTAAAAGCAAGACTGTGTCCCATCATTACGGTAACACAATCTACTAAGGCCACACTAAGTTACAACCGTTTGCAAAATTAAATACGTTATTGGAAGCATTCACAAGGCATTCAACAAGACGATAAATAAAATGCATCAACTAAAAAAAAATTTATACATGACATAATACTGTTATTATGATTAACAAATTTTACCAAACCACCTTACGGGATTAAAATTATGTGATTATA
Source organism: Silene conica (assembly GCA_029255685.2). Lineage (NCBI taxonomy): Eukaryota > Viridiplantae > Streptophyta > Magnoliopsida > Caryophyllales > Caryophyllaceae > Silene > Silene conica. Next base: position 26,870,845 of record CM055311.2, on the reverse strand, counting down.
CCGTTTTAATCACCCAATTTTAATAAATTTATAATCCATTATCTTAAACCGCTTTAAAATAATATGTATCAAACGAGTGTGAATCGTGTCACAAAATTAATAATGTACTATTTCCGTATATAGTATATTACTAAAGGCCATGGGAAAATAAAACAGGTTATTTTCGAAAAAGAAAAAAAAAACGACGCCTGTTACAGGGGGGAGGTCGACCGACCACAACAAGGGGTCGACCGACCTCCAGACGAGAAACATGAATTTTCTGCAACAGCATAAGCGGTCGACCGACCTATCAATCAGGTCGACCGACCACCAGATAGTAACGAATTTCAAAAAACGCAAAACGCTGCAACTTTTGAAATCAAAACAAGTTTTTACCTTTTAAACTTTGATTAAAACGAGTAAATCAAAATTAACATCAACAAGGGTTCACATATTGTCAAGAATATCGATTAATTAACAATATGTAAACAGGAATCGAAAACAAGATCGATTACTCACAAAAGAAAGACTGTCGAAAAAGAAAAATACGCAGGAGGCGGTCGACCGACCGCAACAGGGGGTCGATCGACCGACTTAGCGGCAGAACACGATTTTTTTAGTTTTTAAAACTTTATGAAAAACACAAAATTAAAATTTCATGGACTGGCTCTGATACCACTTGTGGGGAATAAAACATGTATTCGCCCTAAACTTTGCAGGATTATAATGAAAATTACAGTCGTGAATATGGTCATAAGATTAAAAGGACATGAAAAAGAGTACAACCTTTAGTCCTTGCGCGAAAGGCCTAAGAACAGGAATTAAAGCAAATTCCCTCCTATAACTTGCACCCAAGACTTAGATTGAGACGTTGCCGCGTGTGCTAGAAAGTACACTCCAATTGCCTTGCAATATGGGGAGAGTTATTGAGGTTTTAGATGTGAGATCTGAGTTTTGGGAGAAGAATGCTCTCAAAACCCTAATTGTGAGAATTATGATTCAACAGTTACTGACATAAGGAGAAAGACTCTCCTTATGTAGCACTTATGGATGGGTCGGCCGAATTAGGGTAAGAGTGGGCTTTCTCCACTCTTACCTTATTCCTTTGCATGATTCGACCCGTTTTTCTAAATATTATTTGCGGGATTTTTATTATAAATCGCATACGTGTTATCAGATATTAATGCAGTCGATGTATTAATAATGGTCTGATAAAATTACGATATTGTATAATTACCCAAATTAATATAACTGTTTATATTAATACGCGAAATTAATATTTAATTAAATATAACTGCTTATATTTAATTTACGAATTAAACATGTAATCCGTATTAGCTAAAATTATTTAATCCGTGTTAAATAATAATCGCAACATCTTATTGACTAATTTAATAGTCAATACCTCTGACTAACTGTTTAGTCGTATCCGGCATAAATGTGATTGTATTTTCATACCTTCACATCTCTCAAACGTGTCCTATAGGTGTGACGTATAGGGACCAGTTGATCACCGCCATCCGTATGACAATAACGTCAAATTTATCTAGCAAGCCAACCGTTATTGATAAACGTTGATCAACTGTTAATAATACTGAAGTATGCCCTTGTGATCCTTAAAGAGATTTAATAAGTCATTGTACTTAATTGTCAAGGACACCAGCCCCAACACATCTATGGGTAAAATTTTATGCCATAATATTATGATTAACTATTTTTAACACAATAAGTCATTATTTAGCCGATTTTAACTATTAAAATTATAAAACATGCATCACTTGAGAATAAATTCTCAAAGCTTATATACATTCTGTAAATATTGCATGTGACATTGTGTAAAGTTTTTATGGCAAAATTCCAACTATAACTATTAAAGTCGAATTTGAGTCACTATTAATACGATTTTTACTATAAAAACCATTAATCATGCAAAATAAGTCCAATAATTTCGAAAATTCATACAGGTACTTTATATATTGCATGTGACTTCTCATAAAATTTTTAAGGTCAAATTCAAAATATAACCTCCTATACCCATTTTTACTCATATTATGACTATTTTATCTCATAAAATTCATAATCCATGCATAATAACTCCATTTCTTACGAAAATTCATATACAATATATTAAATATGCATGTGATAACATATCAAAAAATCTCGGCCAGAAACTATGTTTAGCTATTTTTCCATTAATTGTTGTTTAAAACCGATTTAAACTACAAAATATACAAATAAATATAAAAATGAACAATAAAAATCTATAAAATTATTTTTATGTCCTAAAACCATTTTAGAATCAGAAACATGCAAAACTATTTTGTGATTTATCATAATAAATACAAAAATTTCGAAATATGTATGTTTGTCCGTTTAACATAAAACATGAATCCGATCATGCATGCAACAACCGTAATGCTCTGATACCACTTGATGGAAACTAAGTTCCTGATTTTATACTCAAATTTAATGTGAGTTTTGTTTCTTTAAGTTTAGGTTATAAAACTTAATAAGATCTTATGCATGCATGATGATATCATAAGATGTGATTGTCCTTACATTGGTTTTAGAAGGTTTATACTCAATAATCACCTCTTACTTGAGTCTTCAATAACCGAAATACCTTTACAACGATCTAACAAAAATCGTCTCCAAAAGATGCGTATCAAGGACCCGATCTCAAACTAAGACTATTTTTGTTACTAGAAAAATAGAATTAGTATACTAGAAATATTAATAATATTACCCTTAATATTATAAGTATGGAAATGAATTTTATTTACTAGAAAACTATTTTAGAGTAATGAGAGAATAATGAATTATATGAGTTGTGTGTTGAAAATCAAAAACAACCAACAACACTTATGTTTGTATCAGGTAGTCTTTATAAGAGGAAAAAGAGCTCTTAAGCTCATGTGTTGGCCGGCCTACATGCTCTCATAAGGCCAATGCATGGCTCCTTACTCTTACACAAAAGCATGCATTATGTCTTACACCTAAGGCTAGGTATGTAAGCTTTTGCATAATGTGTAAGAGTAGCTTACAATACAAAACCAACACACTACCACCTAACACATATCACACGGTTCAAATGGGTATAAAATGGACTCCATTTTATCTTTGTCAATTGTGTTAAATTGTAACATGTCACACATGTCTCATAACACATGAACCAATTTGTTAATTATGCAATTTTAACTTTTTAAAATCCATAATTCACAAATTCATTACATTTAAATAATCCCTCTAGTAATTCGAAATTACTATCTTATAAAAATGTAATATCATAATTTTATTACAACTATTTGTAATTTTATGATCGACCGTATTCATTCTTGATTTAATCGTTTCCCATACGACTAAATAAAACCGAGTAATAAAACAATTTTATTACTTTGACCATTATTATTATTATCCCATTATAATAATATTCGTCACGTAAAATCATTTCCAAATTTCCAGTTTTTATTTAATTCGTATCCAATACGATATTAATTAAATTTTCCATTGAGACGGAATTCCCTAAAGATATGACCTTAAGGGATCAACTGATCACCACCATCATATGAAGATAATGTCAAACTCTAGACAGCCAATCATTATCGGTAAATGTTGATCAGTCGACTTTAAAAGAGTAACACTCCCAGTTGTGTTTCATTCAAATGAGTTTTAATTATGTCAACACACTATTGTCTAGGACACTTCCTCCAACACATGCCATTACCAATAATCCACAATCTATCCAACCAATATCATTCTCATATCAATCATACTCAGCAGCCGTAACACACAATATCACATCCATTCATAACACGTCATAGAGTATAAGGTCAGTGTATCCTACCTGGATAACAATATAATCACATCACGCAGCTAACATCCCATCAGCAGAATCATTTCAATTCATCACATACTCAACACCTAACAAAATAATGTACTTAATTACTAACTAATACAATTACGCCACTAATATAATATATCAATTATTGAAATTAATTACGATCCTTCACATATCCATCACCTATATACCATAATTATGTATAATTACCACCTAATAAAATAATTAATCATGCACATAACCTCGACTCATCATAACTTAATAGGAATATCAACTTCAAGAACAAACACGACTTTTCCTGATTTTCCAACACCTGACAGATTCGGTATAAAATATATAACTAATTCCATAAAAATTGAATTGATTCGAAGCCAAATGGATGAGAACCCCATGAGTCTTATATACAAATAATGTCTAACGTAGTTTTCTCAAATTCCAAACTTATCTAGGATTTTCAGATTGATTTCCAAAAGCTGACAGAATCCGTCGCATAAAAAGTATTAATTCATAAAGCGAGTTTAAAACATTATTTTTCAGTAATTCCAAATCCTATTTTTATCTAGACTTTACAAAAATTATGTATAAAAAAGACCCAAAATTTAATCGAAATATAAACTGGGTTTCCAAACCATTTTCCACAACCAAATCAGATTCGCGGACTTTTCAGCGACATGTTCATAAATAAATCTCCTAGGACAAACCATAAGGATTCTGACTATGATATTTTATATGCATAAACTAGACTTAAAATAAACAGGACTCTCTTTTCAAACTTTTCGAAGAAGAAAACTTTAAAATAGTATAAACAATTAAATGAAATCGACTTACAAACAGGGAAATCGAAGTAGGTTGCAAATGGTGAGAAATCTCCAATCCAGTGAAAGGCTCGATACTCTTCTTCCTCTGCCTCTCTCTAAGTTTAGAAAATGGTATTGGGATGTCGATGGTTAGGCTTTAGGTTTAGGGTTTCTTTTTTATTTGCATATCATTGGGTTGGGTTGTGCATTACATGTTTCTCACAATCACAACCCGAGTCCAAGCCCATCTCCCATCAATCATAACCGAGTCTAATATCCCATCATGCATCTCTCGAACTTATATCTCTATATCCGGTTCTTAACCCATAACTTAAAATTAACGAGTACATATAATAATATAATTTAAATATAAATTAAATATGAATATGAAGGTAAATAGTATTACAAGTCCACATAATACACTAAATATAATTATTATAGCAACCAGCAATTACGTATCAAATAATATATAGTTATACCTCGTCTTGATAATAATATAAAGCAACTCATTATTACGAACTATGAAAATACGGGGTATTACAGTCTTCCCTCCTTAAAATGAACTTCGTCCCGAAGTTCACCACCTCGTAACGGCAACGAAACATCTAACGAGCATGAAACAAACACAAGTAGCACTTATATAGGCTTCGAAACCTGAGATGTTACATTCTACCCTCCTTAAGAAAACTTTGTCCCCAAAGTTTAACCTATAGCAAAATTATAGGATACTTAACAAACCGCAATATAATGCATAACAGAAGTAATGATCAGGATTTTCAAGTATATTCAATCTCCGTCAAACACTCATGACATACCAATTAGCCATATCATAAATCAGTAAGATTTTACAATCTTGTTCTCCTTAAAACATGGTTACGTCCCCGTAATCCCATTATAAAATTCCACATCCAATGCTCTAGAAGCTCACCGAAACAATAGACACCAATTATCCGATAAATTGATTACTCTATACTGGGCAACTAGCATCCGGCTTTTAAAGAAACCAAACACTAGGTAGCACCAAAACGGACTCGGACACGGGACACGTCATCCATGAAATTTAGGACACGGGACACGACATTTAAATATAATAAATTATATATTTTATGGTTATAAATAACATATAATTTTATTTTTATCATGTATTTGAAACTAAATCTAAACAAGTAAAGGTAGAATTCGACCTTTATTATAACTAATTCTCATTTTTCCACTCAAACTCATAGTTTAATTGATCTTTTGTTAAAATTTTATTCCTCGTCCAAACTATAATATGTTTAGCCATATGTCCAACGAGTGTCGGGTGTCCGAGTGTCGGACACGGGATGGCTAATTAGGAGAAGTGTACGTGCTACACTGTGTACCTTGACAAAACATACTTATCAATTTCATGCTACGCAGTCAAAATCAAGGTAACTAACACTCATATACCCTTGGCAATTTTGACACAAAATTAACACATTTACGTCAATGTAGACAAACCGCTAACTCATAGTTCATACTTGACAAATTAAAACATTTTATATTAGTAATCATATTATAGAAGTAAAATGCATATTTCAGCACATAAGGTTTAGAGAATGATAATAGGCAAAATTTAAAATAACGAAATCAAATACGGAGTAACGATATATTTCACGAGATATATAATAATCACAGTCTAACAAGATAGCTTATTGCATCTACTCACGTTACATCATTTAACATAACACTAGTAATAAATATAACTTGCAAAATTGCAGTTAATTAACTCTTGTCTATATAATGTGGAACAAGTTAATATTCAGGTAGGATTTCATCAACACGTAGCTACTGAATTTGTCATGTTGCAAAACAATCACTATGATTATCAACACATCAAGTCTTAGCATGGATTATCACTTTGAGAACATTTTGAAACTCTCAAAACGATGAATTTGTAGTTAGTGGCAATGTATAAACACAAAATAAATGACAATTTTTTTTCAAAGCCACATATGCAAGCAAGACTACACAGTGATATTCTAACTCTCCTTCACTAAAACATTATTCCTGTGAATTGTAACTTATAAATTATAAAATTAGCGATAAAATAAAACGAATTCACAAGACTAGCACTCACATAATTCACACCTCAACCAATTAATAATTCAACATATTGTGATCATATTTTAAACATAGAAATATGCAATTCACTTTGTGGCATCACAATATACATGAAGAAGTTATAGAGATTATTATCGCAGGGAACTAGTCAAACATATACGATTAATATATGGAAGAACATCGACAAGATTCACATTGTTCAAAATAATCACAATTAATTATAACAATTAGATTGTTATATAGCTTTTACTCATGACATCATGCTAATAAGTTTACCAGTTAAATTTCATTCGACCACTTGTCAAGACTTTTTTCTGACGAACATGATTTTAACATCACATATGAACACCACATAATTATTTTGAGGTCATATTAATAGAATGTAATAACGTCTGTATAATTGAAACTACTTTATATAGAACTAACCGAAATAAATAAGATTAGATTATCATATAATAAAGTTCATATTCATATCATATGCCTACTGTTCATGCTACTAATGCCATATCAGGGTATTACATGGTTACATTACAGAATTCATATTTGATTAAACTTTTATATTTAAAACTTTACCATTTCAACAATCATACATCACGCTGCAATTTTCAAAAATTATAATTAAATAACTGTCCCGTCATTTTGTGAGCTATTTTAGTTTTAGAAAATATAAGGAATTAACTAATCATAGGAAAAAGAATCAAATGCATATCTTAAGGGAATTATTTATAACAATTCTTACAACTCAGTTAGTCTGAACATAAACTTTACATCAATTAGACAGAAAATTAGACAACTTACGAAAATCACAATTAAATAAAGACTCATTAAGATTTTACATGGATTATCATTTTGAAACATAAATGCATAATCTAAAAAGTGGAGTTGGAATTATGCATAAATAATAACCACGTTTTAAATGGTTTCTTTTGCAAAAACATGAGTCAAAATAGAACTGTGCAACAACAATCTGACCACTGTCGCCTAACATATTTATTTCTCATGACATATAACTCGTATTAACATGAAACCAAAAGCATCGGAAAGCTAATTCAGAAGGTTATCATACATAAAATTTTCAGATTCATATAAGCAACACATTTTAAATGGCAACCCGTACAAACAAGGTAACAGTCTGAAAATTTATTACAATTTTGGTTCCTTTAAAATTACTCCACGTTATTACATTTAAAACAACCATTCTTCCTCCAAACATATTGACATATCATTTGAAGCATGAAAATCACATTGCACCATATTAACATTTATTCATCATTTTAAACTATAATTGCCATCTAGAAAACGGTAAAGATTGCGAAACTGAAAAAGTAGAATCAACGAAATAATTCAATAGTTATATGTGTATAAATAAATGATTTGGTTCCTACCATCATAACAATCACACCATATTGAAGTACATAAATATAACTAGGAATCACAAAGGTGCCACTTATTGAATACCAACTTTATTACTAAACTAATTGTGTATAAATAGAAATTGGGATGTAAATTTTTATGTACGATCTATGTAACACATAACTATATAACATTCATGGCCTAGGGCAACACATTCCGCATATCGCTAGACATGGTTTTCTATAACATATAATCATAAGATTAACAAAATAACTCATCCATAACAAGGAGTTAAACATCGAAACTACAGATATTTATTTTAGCCATTTTGTAACCAGACAATCGTATGTACATTTCAGAACTCTATAATCATATGATCACATCACGCTAACTATTGCTCAATAAATATACATTTAGACTCTTAAAATTTCAATTCAATCATTCAGATCAACCATCATCGCAATATCAACTATATTCTTCCAATAACATCATTAACCATAATTCACATTATCACTTACCTCATTCTTCTCCTGTAAGAATGTTAGTACAATATAGACAAGGTATGTTCCTTTATTCCTTACTACCCACTCTCTGCATCACTCAAGGGTTTCCAGGTTAGAATGAAAGGGCTAGTGGCTTGGCTTGAGGGGACCCCAAACTCATCCCAATCCTGGGGCTCCTAACAGTTACTAGCCTGGGGTTCATTTTATTTGACTCTTCATACTTTCATTATTATTTATTTGGTTTAGGCCCGAGGATCGTTCGCTCTGATACCACTTTGTAACACCTCCATTTACTTAGGAGCCTGTACTAGGACTTCCAGAGTAAATAGGACTGTTACCTTCTTGGTTAAACTAAGGCAGTAGATAATCACAGTGAAAGAACTACAGTACTTTAAGTTATTAAATGTTAAACTGAAAACTGATACAAAGTATAGTCCAAAACCAAAATTCTTAAAACAACTGAAATGATAACAAGTGAACTATTACAAGTGAGACTATGTGAACTATAGCTAAGTAAGTCCAATCCACGTCTCTCTCCAAGCCCCAGTTCCTAGTCCATCTGTCATTGACCTGAAAAGTCTACTCCCCATTCCGGATCATAGTAGGTGAATACGAATACACTGTCAACCTCGCGGTTGAGTAGGATAACACAAAAATAAATAATGCAACAAATATGATATGCAAATGTCATGACATGGTCGAGCTCAATCTCAAACCCTTGCACCAACCCATACTGAACCTCCCGGCAGGGTATCATCGACCGTCGCCGAACACCAGCATAATAACTGAGGTCACCAGGTCTACTCCTGCAGAACTAGCCTGGGCCCAATAATATATCATCATCTCGAATCCGTATCCAATGCATATGCCATGCTCATGAAAGCAACGATATAATTATTCAATCATGCTATCAAATAATGAAATGCTCATGCCATTGCCAATAACACAATCAATCCAACCAATATCATTCTCATATCAATCATACTCAGCAGCCGTAACACACAATATCACATCCATTCATAACACGTCATAGATTATAAGGTCAGTGTATCCTACCTGGATAGCAATATAATCACATCACGCAGCTAACATCCCATCAGCAGAATCATTTCATCACATACTCAACACCTAACAAAATAATGTACTTAATTACTAACTAATACAATTACGCCACTAATATAATATATCAATTATTCAAATTAATTACGATCCTTCACATATCCCTCACCTATATACCATAATTACGTATAATTACCACCTAATAAAATAATGAATCATGCAAATAACCTAGACTCATCATAACTTAATAGGAATATCAACTTAAAGAACAAACACGACTTTTCCTGATTTACCAACACCTGACAGATTCGGTATAAAATATATAACTAATTTCATAAAAATTGAATTGATTCAAGGCCAAATGGATGAGAACCCCATGAGTCTTATATAAAAATAATGTCTAACGTAGTTTTATCAAATTCCAAACTTATCTAGGGTTTTCAGATTGATTTCCAAAAGCTGATAGAATCCGTCGCATAAAAAGTATTAATTCATAAAACGAGTTTAAACATTATTTTTCGGTAATTCCAAATCCTATTATCATCTAGACTTTACAAAGATTATGTATAAAAAAGACCCAAAATTTAATCGACATATAAACTGGGTTTCTAAACCATTTTCCACTACCAAATCAGATTCGCGGACTTTTCAGCGACATGTTCATAAATAAATCACCTAGGACAAACCATAAGGATTAACCCGAGGTTCGGCTTTAGGTTTAGGGTTTGTTTTTTGTTTGCATATCATTGGGTTGGGTTGTGCATTACATGTGTCTCACAATCACAACCCGAGTCCAAGCCCATCTCGCATCAATCATAACCGAGTCAAATATCCCATCATGCATCTCTCGAACTTATATCTCTATATCCGGTTCTTAACACATTATTTAAAATTAACCAGTACATATAATAATATAATTTAAATATGAATATGAAGGTAAATAGTATTACAAGTCCACATAATATACTAAATATAATTATTCCAATCATCAATTACGTATCAAATAATATATAATTATACCTCGTCTTGATAATAATATAAAGCAACTCATTATTACGAACTATTAAAATACGGGGTATAGGGTCAATGATGTATTCCATGATATAGGGTCGATCGCATTCCTTATGCACACGTACAGACGTGGCATATGCTTTGAGTATGACGAGACGGTACCAAGGCAATCCAGGTGAACCACACTGGATGGCTGTTAAATACATTCTTAAGTACCTACCGAGGACTAAAGATTGGGTATTAACTTATGGTGGAGGCACTGAGCTTTGCGCAAACGGTTACGCAGATGCTAGCTTCCAAACGGATCGCGATGACTTGAAATCTCAGTCTGGTTTCTTTTTTACTCTTAATGGCGCTGCTGTCAGTTGGAAAAGCTCTAAGCAGAGTGTTATTGCAGATTCTACTACTAAGTCCGAGTACTATGCCGCTTCGGAAGCTGCAAAGGAAGCTATATGGATACGTCAGTTCTTACAAGGAGTCACTGTAGTTCCTAGTTCGAACGACCCGATCACCATCTATTGCGACAATAGAGGTGCCATCTTCCAGGCTAAGAAGCCTAAGTCTAGCAACAAATCTAGACATGTACTACGGAAAGCTCACCTCATTCGAGACTACGTGGAGCAAAAGGAGATAGTGATAGACAAGATTGCGACAGATGACAACATCGCAGATCCTCTCACTAAACCATTAAGACAAGATAAACATGAAGGGGACGTTATTTCAATGGGAATTAAACGTGTTCCTCAGTTATATTAGTAGTTTTGTGAATTGGATAGTGTATCTATTTCATATACTATTTATAACACCATCGATTTTGTTTTATATTTGTTTTTCATGTGGATTGTACAGACAACATTGAACACCACAAAGCGAACTGAATTACATTATAATTGTTTTTGTCCGTAATCGCCTACACGAGCTGATAACTCTGGTAATTATTTTGTGACGTCGATTGATGGTTGCCTGGGTTCAATAAATTATAAGTCAAATCGTTGACTGATCGATTACAGATACGAGATTGTAACGAAAACTCGTAGGCCATTTTCGTGACGACGCAATGGAGTCCTAAATGTTTCTGAACATTCGGTGCCAGGTCGTGGATAAGACGTTCATCGTGTTCCTTTAGTCGATTCTTTTGACTGTCGACTGTTTCTTGAAATAAAGGGCAGTTTTGGGTGACTTTTATTTCTCTCTCACTAGCTGACCGTAACTGGGGCTAAGCAGATTTTTTTCGGGTCATTACATACTGCGCTTACATCTGCAAGATTCGAGTTGAGGAAAATATCCACCCCTTATCAGGTTTTAATATTTCCCAGGGCCAGTCGAGGAGTAGTAACTATATTGCTTGGCCAAGCTCGAATAATGATTCGTTATCAGTTGAGGTACTCTCTAGTCGGGAAAACCACTCTTGATACAGATCGCTTGTAAAATACGACCTTTGTGAATACAGATTTGCATATTCTTTTACATTGAGTGGGAGAAATTTAATTGGATATGAGAATCGTTTATCGCACATACACTTATACGGACAAGTGGGAGATTGTTGGAGATAATATCCTCAACAGTTAGGGCGACAACACGTATAAATCTCTTAAAGGAACACAGGGTATACTTTGTATTTTAGCCAGTTGATTCACGTTTATCAATAACGATTGGCTTGCTAGAAAGTTTGACGTTATTGTGATACAGATGGCGGTAATCAACTGGTCCCTAAGAGTCACACCTAAAGGATGAAATCTGAGAGATATGATTAGATGAAGATGTAATCATATTGATACCCTATACGACTAAACAGTTAGTCAATGTAATGATGATATAATTATTTAATACTGATAAAATAATATTAGCTAAGACGAATTAAAATGTTAATTCGTAATTAAATGTAAAATGTTATATTTAATTATTGTGTAATGAAATTATTTAATGAAGATTAAACAATTCAGTTAAATATAAACGGTTATATTTAATTGTTAAAATATAAATATAAGATATTTATAAAGATAAACATTACACTAAGAGAGTGTAACAATCGATTTTTACAGATAAAAATCTGGTTGCTACAGTAAGTCACACGACTACAGTTGTGGCGTGTGGATCAGTTATGTTGGGAGCAGAATTCTATCTTATGGTTATTAGTGTTGGGAAATGTGTCCTCAACAATAGTGCGATCACATAATTAAATCTCTTGACGAGAATGCGCAAGGGATGATTCAAAATTATATAGTCAACTGACCAACATTAATCGGTAATGATTGACTAGCTAGAGTTTGTCATTACTGTCGTATGACGGTGGTGGTCAGTTGATCTCTTTAGGTCACACCTATAGGAAAATTCCCTTAATTGATAAACTGATCAAGTGTATATTGACACGAGTTTATTAGATTTCTTAAAATAAAATATTGAGAAATCAGAGGTTAAATCTTAATGTAAGATTTGTGTTTGAAATTGAAACGTGTCAATTGTCAAACATTAATCGATATTTATGAAATTTCGAAATTAGAATGAATTGGGTTGATTATTATTACAAGCGTTGTACACCGTATTGACGATTATTGAAATGACCATTTCATACATAAGTAATTATGAATTACTAGTCAAATTGTTAAATATGATTTATTTAATTTATGAATGATATTTATTTGATAAATATGCATTTTCAAATTAAAACAATCATTTTATGATTGTGACATATTGCATGTCACACATAAGTATACAATTGTACAAAATAACAATTGTAAAATGGAAGTGCATTTTATTATATGGGGTGCCGGTTTTAATGGTGCAATTAAAAGTGTGTTGTAACACCCCCATTTATTTAAGAGCCTTAAGCAAGACATTCTCAAATAAATAGAGTTGTTACCATCTCGGAATGTCCGAGGTAGTGTATAACAAAGTAAAACAACCAAAGTACTTTAAGTAAAACTGATAAAATTTAAAACTTGGTTATTACAGTTATTACATAACGGAAAAGAAAATACAACAGATGACTTCTCTAGATGTGATAAAATTCTAAGTCGGTCCAAGTAAGTGATACGTGTCTATTTTATGATGTTTTACATCTATTTTTACACGTATTTGGTCGCTCATTTACTATGTTTTAGCCTTTATTTCCCACAAATCGTGTACTTTCGTATTTTTATGCACTTTTGCAGATTTATGCAGAAAAGAGACGATTTAGCACCAAATCCGTATCCTCAAGTATTTTGCTTAATTAAGGAATAAATGGAAAGTCAACTGGAGTCAAAGTCAAAGTGCCAAAAGTCAAAACAAGAAGAAAATAGAAGAAATTCTTCGGGAAGCGGTCGACCGACCGGAAATATAGGTCGACCGACTGACCCTGATCTTTATAAAAATTCAAATCTGAAGAAAAGCCCAAGAATTTACGAAGTCCAGAAGGAAGCGGTCGACCGACCCGAATAGTAGGTCGACCGACCACAGCGGAAGCCCAAACGATTCTTTTCGGAAATAAAGTAGAATTAGAGTCTTTAGGAAACTCTTACTTTTTCTACCTATATAAACTAATCTTGTGATTAGGGTTAGATATCATATCAAATCTGGGAACTATCAAGTTTTATCATCAAGTATCAATTAGCATCTAGTTTATTTAGAAGAATTTTAGTTTTGTAATCTTTCAACAATTCCCAAGCATTCAATAAAGTTTGTTTCTTTCTGCCCTAATTCCAATTGTGGTATTACTCTTTTTAATCTAGCTTTTTATTATCGTTCTTATTTTTATCACAATTGTTTAAGTCAGAATCTCAAGCTTTGTTAGTTCTTGCATGTTTAGATTGTTCAATATATTCACCATGTTTATTCCCGTTTTTATAATCGTCTTAACAACCATGAGTAGCTAATTTTCATATGTTAGGATGTAGGGGATGAATATGCGTAGGTAAATAAAATTCGAAAGACCGACTTGTAGCAGGACCACGGTCGGCCGACTGGAATAGCTGGTCGGTCGACCGAGGCCACGGTCGGCCGACTGGAGTAGCTGGTCGGTCGACCACCCGCGTTTGTATTCTTATTTCGTCTTTTCTTGTCAATTATAATATCCTGCAATGAGACCATAAGGAGACTTGTAGGATGTTAGTAATGACCTACCCAAGATTGAAAGATACGGGAAGGGCATTGGTTTACACCTTAAGACGGATAGGTTACTCAAGGCTGAAAGGTATGTGACCTGGGATTTAGGAATCACCCTTATTGTTGACACCCAATAATTGTGAGACCTAGGAACTAATAGCATAGGCCGAAAGGAGCTATTAGGTAGCATAGACTTAAAAAGATATGTTACACCCCCTTACGCGACTGCAATACATGTTGACCTTAGAATTTATTTTACCTTAGCTATTTATTACCCAAACATCCTAGCATCCTTTTTATTATATTTTATTCTCATCTTTATTTCTTGTTTTATTTTAATCTTTGCCTTAGATATAGTAATCAACCAATCAACCCCCAAATTTGTTACCCTTAAACATTAACATTAAGACAATAACATTCCCCACCTCCTTGTGGTTCGACCCTGACTTTCACTATCTATTGTTAAGGTTAGGAATTATAAATTTTATCTTTGGTACCCTCAACGACGGGCATCAAATTTTGGCGCCGTTGCCGGGGAGGTGACGCCAGTGTGTATTGTTTATTGTTTTTGTTTCTCTTTGTTTAAGGAACTTTTTGTTCCTTAAACCTTCTCACTTTTTTCTTGTAGTTTCCATCTTATGCGCAGGTCAGTTCAAGGAGAACTCCTACCACTTGACCTCGAAATTGAGAGGACTCTTAGAGAAAGAAGAAAGCAACTTCTAGCAAATCAGGAAGGAGGTTCACCATCTTCCTTATTTCAAGAAGACTTATTCGAACAACCATCATTACCATCTTCACCAAAAACACCACCTTCACAACCAAATTCACCCATCAACCCACTTTCACCAAAATCACCACCTTTTACCTACTTTCCAGTTTCTCCTAAAGAAGAAGAGCATATGGCAGAAGAAGCTACTATTGCCAGTCACTCCATGCCTCAGGCAAAGGACCTATACAAAGGGTTCACTTTACCTGCAGGTACTGGGAAGCCATTCGAGGCCAAGCCCGCCTACATTACTATGGTTGAAAGAAACCAATTTGGAGGCTCGGCCAATGAGGATGCTGCTAAGCATATTGAAATCTTCACAGATTACATATGCTCTATAGCACCCCCAGAAGGAGTGACGCAGGATCAGATTAAACAGACCATGTTTATCTTCTCCCTTAGGGACTCTGCGAGAGAGTGGTACAGAGATCTAGACCGCACTGCTGCGGGAGTCACAGATTGGAACACCTTAGCCTTAGCATTCTACAGGAAATACTATTCTGCATCAAAGACTAATGCTTTAAGGGCGCAGATTACCAATTTCAAGCAAGGTCCCAATGAAGACTTTAGCGAGGCGTGGGACAGGTTCAAGAGACTTGTTCGATCCATACCACATCACGGATTCGAACAATGGTTTCTTTGCAACCAGTTCTACAATGGCCTCTACGATGACAACAGGCCTATTTAGATGTTGCAGCTAATGGGAGATTCCAAGATAATTCAGGAGAGACTAAGGGTATCAAGTTGATAGAAGATGTTGCTGTGCATCGCGCTGAGCATGGCACTTCTAGAGGAAACCAGAGGAAATCTGAATACAACCTATCAGCAATTGAGGCCTTGACAGCTAAGTTAGAAAAGTTTGAGGCTGCAGGAAAGCTCGATCTAGGGAGTGGAAGCAAGGGAGGAATATACCAAGCAAACGCCGTTCAGGACGGACCCTTTGCTTGTGAAAGGTGTGGTGGAGAAGGGCATGTGTCAAAATTCTGTACTTCATCCAATGAAACTTGTGCCGCTTTTCAGCACTATCTTGGGAACAATTTCTATGACCCGAATAATAATAATATCCATCCCAACTTAAGGTGGACAAGCCAGAATGTTCAAAACCCACAACACATGCAACCTCAGCAAAATTCCACATATGTACCCCCACATAAACAAAATTTTCAAAGACCACCTTTCAACCCTCAACCACCTTCTAATCCACCACCCAACACAGATGCTCTTATCCAAAATCTCATTGGGTTGGTACAGAAGGAGTCACAGGCTAGAGAGGCAGGGATGAAGATGTTAGAGTCCCATATTGCTCAAATAGCGAGCAAGAATGATACTAGGGCTCCGGGTCAGCTTCCAACTAAACCGGACCAGAAAAAAGAGACTCTAAACATCATCTCCCTGCGGAGTGGAGCTAAAGTGGGGAGCAAGGAAGAAAAACAGGCGAGTAGCAGCGAAGGCGGTCGACCGACCGAAGATTCTGGTCGACCGACCACAGATCAGGACCCGAAAGTTTTACCTGAACAGGAGACTGGTCGACCGACCGAAGAAACTGGTCGACCGACCACTGAAGCAGAACCCGAAGTTCCCTTTCGCCCAGATTTGCCGAATAACTTGCGGGATTTTCTTTTCCGGGGTGACAAGACCCCCAGGTTTCTAAAAAGGGCTGCAAATACTGAGTCCTCAGCTGCGCCTTTCCCAGAAAGACTCGTGCCTTCAAAGGATCAGGTATCTTTTGACAAATTTAAGGATGTGATTCGTTCATTAAATGTTCAAGTCCCGTTTTTAGAATTAGTTCAACAAGTTCCTTCCTATCTTAAATTTATGAGACAGCTTTTATCAAGAAAGAGGTCTCTAGAAAAGGTTGAGTCGGTGGCTCTCACTGAAGAGTCATCTAGCTTTTTGTCTCATGTCATAGCCCCTCATAAATTGGAAGACCCTGGTAGTTTTTCTGTCCCCTGTAATATAGGAACCTTCCCAGTCAAGAAGGCTTTGTGCGACCTAGGTGCTAGTATAAGTGTCATGCCCCTAAGCGTTGCCTTAAAACTAGGAATGACCGAATTTGCAGTGACCAGTATGACAGTCCAGATGGCAGATCGCACATCTATGGAGCCTATAGGAGTGTTGGAAAACATCCCTGTCCGTATTGACAGGTTCTTCTTCCCAGTTGACTTAGTAGTTTTGGACATCCCAGAGGATGCCCATATAGCTACAATTTTAGGAAGACCTTTCCTTCACACTGCAGGTGCCATTATAGATGTCGGCACTGGGACTCTAACCTTCAAAGTAGGCAAGCATTCTATTATCTATGGCCTATCTTATAGGAAAAAGGATGCTATGACCCCCATCACATGTAATGTTATCACTTCTGAGAAGAAGTATGAGGTCATCACTACTTCTCCCACTTTATTACCTGTTCCTGTATCTGTTTTTACACCTCCGCCCCAGATTGGGAGCAGTAGGGAGGACACTTCTATTATGACTCTTGCAGGAACTGGTTTGGGGAAACCCAAAGTGAAGGAAGTCATCATCCGGAGAGGAGGAATGGGATGCCTAAGCTATGAAGAAGATGAGGACCCAGACGTCGTGGATCGGGAGGAAAAGAAGAAGAGGAGGCAAGCTCAAGAGGAGAGACCGTCGCATATGCTTTGCGACGGTGGAAAGAAGATGTGTTTTGCTAAAGCAAAAACCGTGGAGACTACGGCATGTCGTCAGAAGCCGTGGTCGGATATCTTCCGCATCTTTAGCGGATAGTTGTTTCAGTTGCAGTTTTTAAGACAATTTATTTTTGTTGTGTGAAACTTTTTATTTTGGTTTGCTCGTAGTTTTAGATCCTTTCCCTTATGTTTGAGTAGTTAAGACTTTAGAATCGTTTTTGGCATCTCGCGCATTGTTGGGCGCACATACTTTCTTGTTTTTTTTTTTTTTTTTTTCAGATTTTACGAATAAACAAAGACCTCCAGGACGCAGAGGGTCGACCGACCAGAAACATCAGTCGGTCGACCAAAGTCGCTGTATCGCTAAATTTTCCGTAATTCACAGGAGGTCGGTCGACCAGAATCATCGGTCGGTCGACCTACTGTCCACTGCGGTCTTTCGTTTCTCTTCCTTGGAAATCGTGAAATTGACTTGGTTACTTGAGTGGCACTGCTGGCCACCAAAACCTCCCAGCTTACGCTGGTTTGGGGAGGTTTTCCTCATGCGCTTCATAATCCAGTGAGTTCTTTCCAATTTTTCCTTAGTTTTTAATTTCTTTGCATCTTTCCTTTAATTTTCTGAAACCTTTACTTAGGCTAATGCACAATGGGGACATTGTGCGGGTTGGTTTGGGGAATGGTTTCGTGTCACATGCATTGCATTCTGTCACACGTTTATTGCATTTCCGTATTGCATTGTTCTTTTCTTTATTTTCCTTGCATATACAAGAAAAATACAAAAAAATGAAAAAATTCAAAAATTCCAAAAAATGCACGTTTATTTTAGCATATAGGTCGAGTCGGAACGAAAGTATTTCAAGGATGATTTAGCTAACTTACATGTTTATGCCTTTACCTTGCCTTGTCAACTTGTTTTAGTATGAGAGTCTTTTGCATATCTACGAGTTTTTGTCAACTTGCATATCTTGAGACTTGACTTATACCTTGGCAAGCTACTATACATTCTAAGGTTTAGAGCTTATTTCCTGGTTTCATTCTTAAACCAGTTGTCTAGGATGTGAGTAGTACTCCCCTTGGAACATGTTACATCAATATGCATAAACATGAACTTGAATTGCTATATACTTGTTTTACTTTCTCGTTTTGTGAGTCTTGATACGTGCATTTGGGATCCCTTTTCTCATATTTACCCATAAGCTTCACATAGCCAAAATTGCCTTTTTATTTCCCCAAAAACTACATCCCATACTTAGCCTACCCTTCCAAGCTAGTATTTGTGGTCGTTGGATTATTTTTTGAGGCATCTTGGTTTGTATGCTATCTTGAACAAAAAGAGAAAAGAAAGAAAGCAAGAAAGAAAAAAAAAAAAGAACAGAAAAAGGAAGAAAAAGGAAGAAAGAAAAGAAAAACGAAAAAAAAAATCCGGAAAACACAGGAAGTCAGTCGACCGACCACCTTATTGGGTCGGACGACCAACTGACAATACCAGATTCAAAATTTCGTTCCGGAAATTCCTTTCTTTTATATGTTATCACTCCCGTGCTTCATTCAAAAATATTGGGGAGTCCTTTCTTATATTTAATGTGAGAGTTGTGCCACAAACAGAGCACTTTCTTAATATCAAAAGTTGTGAAATATGTTGTTGGGAACCGGTTTTACTAGCTTGGCTACTAACCCCACATATCCAAAAACATCTTAACCACTTTTTACCTTTTACCTCACATGTCTTTTATTACCTCAATTGCATGTATCTGGGTCACTTAATGAGATTGTTATACAAAGTTGTAGAATTCTTGTTCATGTTAGATTGCAGGCATGTTTTCATGGGTCGCAGTTAGATGAGTGTCTCAACAAAATTACTGCTTTCTATCTTTTACATATACTCACCCTTTGCTTCATGAGTGTCTCGAGCGTACCGCGAGAGTCCATGGTATAAAGTCTCTATAGTCTTTATGTTTGCAAGTTTGACGACCCTATAACTCGTTTGCATGATTTAAATACTTTCTCATTTTGTACTTGGTATTGGTCTAGGCTGACATGTAAATTTCGCTCTGAGATTGAAATCGTTCCATTAGTTAGGATCGAGTCTACTTCTTGCTTGAGGGCAAGCAAGGGTTTGGTTTGGGGAATTTGATACGTGTCTATTTTATGATGTTTTACATCTATTTTTACACGTATTTGGTCGCTCATTTACTATGTTTTAGCCTTTATTTCCCACAAATCGTGTACTTTCGTATTTTTATGCACTTTTGCAGATTTATGCAGAAAAGAGACGATTTAGCACCAAATCCGTATCCTCAAGTCTTTTGCTTAATTAAGGAATAAATGGAAAGTCAACTGGAGTCAAAGTCAAAGTGCCAAAAGTCAAAACAAGAAGAAAATAGAAGAAATTCTTCGGGAAGCGGTCGACCGACCGGAAATATAGGTCGACCGACTGACCCTGATCTTTATAAAAATTCAAATCTGAAGAAAAGCCCAAGAATTTACGAAGTCCAGAAGGAAGCGGTCGACCGACCCGAATAGTAGGTCGACCGACCACAGCGGAAGCCCAAACGATTCTTTTCGGAAATAAAGTAGAATTAGAGTCTTTAGGAAACTCTTACTTTTTCTACCTATATAAACTAATCTTGTGATTAGGGTTAGATATCATATCAAATCTGGGAACTATCAAGTTTTATCATCAAGTATCAATTAGCATCTAGTTTATTTAGAAGAATTTTAGTTTTGTAATCTTTCAACATTTCCCAAGCATTCAATAAAGTTTGTTTCTTTCTGCCCTAATTCCAATTGTGGTATTACTCTTTTTAATCTAGCTTTTTATTATCGTTCTTATTTTTATCACAATTGTTTAAGTCAGAATCTCAAGCTTTGTTAGTTCTTGCATGTTTAGATTGTTCAATATATGCACCATGTTTATTCCCGTTTTTATAATCGTCTTAACAACCATGAGTAGCTAATTTTCATATGTTAGGATGTAGGGGATGAATATGCGTAGGTAAATAAAATTCGAAAGACCGACTTGTAGCAGGACCACGGTCGGCCGACTGGAATAGCTGGTCGGTCGACCGAGGCCACGGTCGGCCGACTGGAGTAGCTGGTCGGTCGACCACCCGCGTTTGTATTCTTATTTCGTCTTTTCTTGTCAATTATAATATCCTGCAATGAGACCATAAGGAGACTTGTAGGATGTTAGTAATGACCTACCCAAGATTGAAAGATACGGGAAGGGCATTGGTTTACACCTTAAGACGGATAGGTTACTCAAGGCTGAAAGGTATGTGACCTGGGATTTAGGAATCACCCTTATTGTTGACACCCAATAATTGTGAGACCTAGGAACTAATAGCATAGGCCGAAAGGAGCTATTAGGTAGCATAGACTTAAAAAGATATGTTACACTGTAACACCCCCATTTACCTAGGAGCCTGGACTAGGACTTCCAGGGTAAATAAGACTGTTACCATCTTGGTTAGACCAGGGTAGTAGATATACATAGTGAAAGAAGCACAGTACTTTATAAATAATTAGTTAAACGGAAACTATTACATGACTTAGTCCCAAACTTCCCAAACAACTGAATTAAAATAAATGTTCTACTACAACAACGAGACTAAGTGATCTAGCAGCTAAGTAGGTCCAGTCCAAGTCTCTCTTCCATGCCCAGTTCTAGTTCCGCTGTCTCTGACCTGAAAGATCTACTCCCCATTCCGGATCATCGTAGGTGAACACGAATACACTGTCAACCTCGCGGTTGAGTAGGATAACACAATAATATTCATGTAAGCAAACAGTATATGCAATTAACTATGCCATGCTCGAGCTCAATCTCATTCTCATTCTCATTCTCATTCTCATTCTCAAGCCCGTGTCTCCCAGCCATACCGAACCTCCCGGCAGACTATACTCGGCCGTCGCCGAACACCAGGATAACAGCTGAGGTCACCAGGTCTAGCCCTGTAGAGCTAGCCTGGGCCCAATAATATCTCATTACCATCTCAACCTGTAATTGTACTCATGCCATACTTATGAATGCAAACACAAGAACTAACACTATACATGCATCTCATAGATAAAAATACTTGCATCCATAGCATCCAGTTCACATACAACCATAATACAATACAAAAGTAGTTCCAGTGTAACCTACCTGTATAGCAAGTCTGCAAATAAGCAACACCGTCTAGAAATACTCCACCTCGAATTCTGTTCCTATAATTAATACTTAAAATTAAAGACTATACATACAATACATGTGATAACTGATCATAGTCTTACTAAACATAGACTTACTAAAATGGGTTTACTAATTATAGCACATGATCAACTATTTAATTATTACTAACGTAATAATATATATATATACTCCTTTGAATGATAAAATCCTTATCCTTAGTAAGCTATTAACAACTCTAAGATGTATTATCATGCAATTATCGAAACTCAATAATAAAACGTCCTTAACAAGTAACACCGTCAACAAAAGTGAATCAACGAACAACTACAACAATAACAATAGCTCAAGTACTACTCTTACTATTAACACTCATAATAATATAACCATTGTAATAATAAGATTAGTAAAATAATTATAATAGTAATAATAATAATAATAATAATAATAATAATAATAATAATAATAATAATAATAATAATAATAATAATAATAATAATAATAATAATGAAGACCATAGTTGAACCCCACAAAAGCAAAGTAAAAGAACAGCAACAATACGTCTTACGCAACAAACACTACAACCCTACATACACGCCCAGAACCAACTGACCACCCCCTTTACCGCCTGTCCTAGCACCACCAGTTGCCCCTGGCTTCCCCACTGGCACCACCAGGCTCGCCTATGAGCCACGGTGGTCCCAGGGGAGGAGTCAGCAACCACTGGCCACCACCCACGGCCCTAGTCAACCGACTCAAACCTGACCGCATCACACCTGCAACTCTGTTTCGTACTCTAGTATCCGTAACAAAACCAGTCTCCACAAAACCCGACAACCACGAACCACATTTACAAACACCACATTAACAACCTAATTCCGACCCTTATGATAACCCAACACCCATACAAAAACATAAACCATACTTTAAAAGAAATCTGGGTAAAAAGACCCTGTTCACGTGTTTTGACTGGAATCATACCGAAACGACTCAGACACCATGTTAAACACCCACCATCGACGGTCAACCCAGGTCAACGACGACCCTAACACAACCTAATCCTCATTACCATACATCATAGATCAGAATTATGCATAACACAACGATCTTAAGCGCATAAACAAAACGAATAACATATAAAAAACACTACTGGAAAACAGAGAAATACGAGAGGCTGGTGGTCTTACCTGTTTGCCCTAGCCAACGAGACACCCTAGCAGCCCTTAACCACCGTGCAAAACCCCTCTCCTCTGACTTTGGTGTGGCGGCAGAAAAGTGGCAGAGAGTTTGTGTGTAAGTGTGCTAGGGTTAGGGTTTTTTTTTGTGAGGGTTTATAGTAGGGCTTGAGGCTGAGTCGTGAGATGTGAGTTATTTAGGGTTTTGTCGAGTTGGTGGGCTGTGTTTTGTGCACACATACCAAGGCCCACAGCCAAAGCTAGACCCGGTTTACAACCAGTTTGTGTGCCCGCGGTTGCACACAAACAGATCCCCAAATCGTGCCCCTTAACTCGAACCCCGTCATTACACAAATAACGTATAAAATTTACTAGGCACATGAACATACCCGAGTATTTATCGAATATTAACTATCCAAATATTATCGACGTAGAGCATATACTCATAAAATATTAGAATAAGAAACTAAAATAAATATTAAAATTTACTTAGCATGTAACTTCCCATACGATTAAATCCTTATTAAATGTCTACCTAAAGGCTTAGGGATCACATAACCACATGCATATACAATTCTCACTTATAGGCATCATTAAGATATAACTCATGTTCTCAATGCTTGAAAATAACACATATACATGTCAATCATCATGTAATATCACTTTCATGCCTTATAGTATACATGTATATACTCATCCATTTTTCACATCATAACTTACCTCATTCCTTGGCGCTGAAAGGTTAGTACAACATACATATATTATATATCTACCTTGGGTCCTTCCATACTACCCACACTCTTCCACTCTCAAGGTAACCAGGTTAGACTGAAAGGGCCAGTGGCTTGGTTTGAGGGGGCCCCTAACTCATCCCAACCCTATGGGGCTCCTAACAGTTACTAGCCTGGGGTTCATTTTATTTAGACACTCCTATGTTTATTAATTTCATTTTAGTTTAGGCCTGAGGATCGTTCGCTCTGATACCACTTTGTAACACCCCCATTTACGTAGGAGCCTGGACTAGGACTTCCAGGGTAAATAAGACTGTTACCATCCTGGTTAGACCAGGGTAGTAGATATACATAGTGAAAGAAGCACAGTACTTTATAAATAATTAGTTAAACGGAAACTATTACATGACTTAGTCCCAAACTTCCCAAACAACTGAATTAAAATAAATGTTCTACTACAACAACGAGACTAAGTGATCTAGCAGCTAAGTAGGTCCAGTCCAAGTCTCTCTTCCATGCCCAGTTCTAGTTCCGCTGTCTCTGACCTGAAAGATCTACTCCCCATTCCGGATCATCGTAGGTGAACATGAATACACTGTCAACCTCGCGGTTGAGTAGGATAACACAATAATATTCATGTAAGCAAACAGTATATGCAATTAACTATGCCATGCTCGAGCTCAATCTCATTCTCATTCTCATTCTCATTCTCATTCTCAAGCCCGTGTCTCCCAGCCATACCGAACCTCCCGGCAGACTATACTCGGCCGTCGCCGAACACCAGCATAACAGCTGAGGTCACCAGGTCTAGCCCTGCAGAGCTAGCCTGGGCCCAATAATATCTCATTACCATCTCAACCTGTAATTGTACTCATGCCATACTTATGAATGCAAACACAAGAACTAACACTATACATGCATCTCATAGATAAAAATACTTGCATCCATAGCATCCAGTTCACATACAACCATAATACAATACAAAAGTAGTTCCAGTGTAACCTACCTATATAGCAAGTCTGCAAATAAGCAACACCGTCTAGAAATACTCCACCTCGAATTCTGTTCCTATAATTAATACTTAAAATTAAAGACTATACATACAATACATGTGATAACAGATCATAGTCTTAGAGTTTCGATAATTGCATGATAATACATCTTAGAGTTGTTAATAGCTTACTAAGGATAAGGATTTTATCATTCAAAGGAGTATATATATATTATTGCGTTAGTAATAATTAAATAGTTGATCATGTGCTATAATTAGTAAACCCATTTTAGTAAGTCTATGTTTAGTAAGACTATGATCTGTTATCACATGTATTGTATGTATAGTCTTTAATTTTAAGTATTAATTATAGGAACAGAATTCGAGGTGGAGTATTTCTAGACGGTGTTGCTTATTTGCAGACTTGCTATACAGGTAGGTTACACTGGAACTACTTTTGTATTGTATTATGGTTGTATGTGAACTGGATGCTATGGATGCAAGTATTTTTATCTATGAGATGCATGTATAGTGTTAGTTCTTGTGTTTGCATTCATAAGTATGGCATGAGTACAATTACAGGTTGAGATGGTAATGAGATATTATTGGGCCTAGGCTAGCTCTGCAGGGCTAGACCTGGTGACCTCAGCTGTTATGCTGGTGTTCGGCGACGGCCGAGTATAGTCTGCCGGGAGGTTCAGTATGGCTGGGAGACACGGGCTTGAGAATGAGAATGAGAATGAGAATGAGAATGAGATTGAGCTCGAGCATGGCATAGTTAATTGCATATACTGTTTGCTTACATGAATATTATTGTGTTATCCTACTCAACCGCGAGGTTGACAGTGTATTCGTGTTCACCTACGATGATCCGGAATGGGGAGTAGATCTTTCAGGTCAGAGACAGCGGAACTAGAACTGGGCATGGAAGAGAGACTTGGACTGGACCTACTTAGCTGCTAGATCACTTAGTCTCGTTGTTGTAGTAGAACATTTATTTTAATTCAGTTGTTTGGGAAGTTTGGGACTAAGTCATGTAATAGTTTCCGTTTAACTAATTATTTATAAAGTACTGTGCTTCTTTCACTATGTATATCTACTACCCTGGTCTAACCAGGATGGTAACAGTCTTATTTACCCTGGAAGTCCTAGTCCAGGCTCCTACGTAAATGGGGGTGTTACAAAGTGGTATCAGAGCGAACGATCCTCAGGCCTAAACTAAAATGAAATTAATAAACATAGGAGTGTCTAAATAAAATGAACCCCAGGCTAGTAACTGTTAGGAGCCCCATAGGGTTGGGATGAGTTAGGGGCCCCCTCAAACCAAGCCACTGGCCCTTTCAGTCTAACCTGGTTACCTTGAGAGTGGAAGAGTGTGGGTAGTATGGAAGGACCCAAGGTAGATATATAATATATGTATGTTGTACTAACCTTTCAGCGCCAAGGAATGAGGTAAGTTATGATGTGAAAAATGGATGAGTATATACATGTATACTATAAGGCATGAAAGTGATATTACATGATGATTGACATGTATATGTGTTATTTTCAAGCATTGAGAACATGAGTTATATCTTAATGATGCCTATAAGTGAGAATTGTATATGCATGTGGTTATGTGATCCCTAAGCCTTTAGGTAGACATTTAATAAGGATTTAATCGTATGGGAAGTTACATGCTAAGTAAATTTTAATATTTATATTAGTTTCTTATTCTAATATTTTATGAGTATATGCTCTACGTCGATAATATTTGGATAGTTAATATTCGATAAATACTCGGGTATGTTCATGTGCCTAGTAAATTTTATACGTTATTTGTGTAATGACGGGGTTCGAGTTAAGGGGCACGATTTGGGGATCTGTTTGTGTGCAACCGCGGGCACACAAACTGGTTGTAAACCGGGTCTAGCTTTGGCTGTGGGCCTTGGTATGTGTGCACAAAACACAGCCCACCAACTCGACAAAACCCTAAATAACTCACATCTCACGACTCAGCCTCAAGCCCTACTATAAACCCTCACAAAAAAAAAACCCTAACCCTAGCACACTTACACACAAACTCTCTGCCACTTTTCTGCCGCCACACCAAAGTCAGAGGAGAGGGGTTTTGCACGGTGGTTAAGGGCTGCTAGGGTGTCTCGTTGGCTAGGGCAAACAGGTAAGACCACCAGCCTCTCGTATTTCTCTGTTTTCCAGTAGTGTTTTTTATATGTTATTCGTTTTGTTTATGCGCTTAAGATCGTTGTGTTATGCATAATTCTGATCTATGATGTATGGTAATGAGGATTAGGTTGTGTTAGGGTCGTCGTTGACCTGGGTTGACCGTCGATGGTGGGTGTTTAACATGGTGTCTGAGTCGTTTCGGTATGATTCCAGTCAAAACACGTGAACAGGGTCTTTTTACCCAGATTTCTTTTACATTAACATTAAGACAATAACATTCCCCACCTCCTTGTGGTTCGACCCTGACTTTCACTATCTATTGTTAAGGTTAGGAATTATAAATTTTATCTTTGGTACCCTCAACGACGGGCATCAGTAAGCATCTCACATTCTTGCCCCAGCTCCTAGCTCATCTGTCTCTGACCTGTAGAATCTACTCCCCAATCCGGATCATCGTAGGTGTACACGAATACACTGTCAACCTCGCGTTTGAGTAGGGTAACACAGTAATAAATAATGCAACAATAATGATATTCAAATGCCATGATATGCTCGAGCTTAATCTCAATTCTCAATTCTCAATTCTCAATCTCGATCGCAATCTCAAACCCGTAACACCTAGCCATACCGAACCTTTCGGCAGACTGTACTCGGCCGTCGCCGAACACATTCCTAACAGCTGAGGTCACCAGGTCTAGTCCTGCAGAACTAGCCTGGGCCCGATAATATATCATCATCTCCAATCCGTATCCAGAGCATATGCCATGCTCATGAATGCAACAATATAATTATTCAATCACGCTATCGAATAATGAAATGCTCATGCCATTACCAATAATCTACAATCAATCCAACCAATATCATTCTCATATCAATCATATTCAGCATCCATAACATACAATGCACATTCAGTTAATAACACTTCAGATATCGTAGGACCAGTGTATCCTACCTGGATAGCGATATAATCCAGCAGCAAGCCAGAAAGTAAAAAGAATTACGCCACTTTAACACCGTCACCTAGCAAATATAAATTATCCGATTACTAAATTATGATACTTTGGTTTCTCACAATTATTATCCACAATACCAAAGCACTACCTATCCATCCTCATTATGAAATAATTACCACTCATAAAACTAATCATATAAACTAACATGGAAGTTACGTAAACTAATCATGTATACTAATATCCATATCTGATTCCAACAATATAAATCCTTGATAAATAATTATCTCTTAATATAAAATTACATGCCCATCTATCATGAAGAAATTATCTTAATCATCCCAAACTAATTATTATTTATTAACAAGTAATAATTAAGTAGCGAATTATATAAATTCGATTTATATAATAAAATTTACGACCGGCATAAATAACAACTAAGTAAATCATACTACTAATATAAGCATAACTAATTACTACCTATAATAACACCAATAATAAGAATAATAATATTAATAATAGTAATAGAAAAAATAGTAATAATAGAAACAATAACAATAACAACTACACCAACGCATCAGCAACAATTCAGAAAGCTAAAACATAAGGACAACAGCAGCAGCAACTCCGTATACCAAACACACAGCCTACTTCACGACACCACCACCACGTTTCTAGCCACCACCAGCAGCTCCAACCTCTTACCTGTACAATACACCACCAATTACACCCCTAGGCCACCCCCCAAGACCACCACTGACGCCACTACAACCCTCTCAAACAGCCTGCACAACACGGCTAACAGAGTATACCACGCTTATTATTTGGTCAGACCCGCCCTGTTCTCGTCCTAACCACGACCACCACCATGGCCCATACCACCTCTGGCCACCATCGTTGTCACCACTGACCTACGGTAGTTCCAGGGGTGGTCCACTCGATGCCTCGTCCTCCTCTGACACCTTACGACAGCTTCACCAAGGTCTGCTCACACACATCTACCTCCCCTGTTCTAAATCGCTCCTTACTTTCTGAAATTCCCTACCATCACCGCCACTAGCCACTACCTACGACCACCCTACAACCACCAATTAACCCATGAATACCCTACTACTACTACTACCCAGAACTCGCATCAAAACAAAAACTGAAAACAATTCGAAAAGGTAATTCACAACACGAAAACAGAGTACTAATGTAACACCCCCATATATTTAAGAGCCGTTAGCAAGACATTCTCAAATAAATAGAGCTGTTACCATCTCGGAATGTCCGAGGTAGTGAATAACAAAGTAAAACAACCAAAGTACTTTATATAAAACTGATAAAATTTAAAACTTGGTTATTACAGTTACTACATAACGGAAAAGAAAATACAACTGATGACTTCTCTAGATGTGATATAATTCTAAGTCGGACCAAAGTATGCATCTCACATTCCTGCCCCAGCTCCTAGCTCATCTGTCTCTGACCTGTAGAATCTACTCCCCATTCCGGATCATCGTAGGTGTACACGAATACACTGTCAACCTCGCGGTTGAGCAGGGTAACACAATAATTATAATGCGACAATTATGATATGCAAATGCAATGATATGCTGGAGCTCAATCTCAATCTCAATCACAAATCTCAATCTCAAACCCGTAACACCCAGCCATACCGAACCTCCCGGCAGACTATAATCGGCCGTCGCCGAACACCAGCATAACAGCTGAGGTCACCAGGTCTAGTCCTGCAGAACTAGCCTGGGCCCAATAATATCTTATCATCTCAAATCCGTATCCAATGCACATGCCATGCTCATTAATGCAACAATACTCTTAATCAATCATGCTATTAATAATGCAATGCGCTTACCAATAATAATAATAATCAACACTCAATCCAACCAATATCATTCTCATATAAATCATGCTCAACATCCATAACACACAATCCAACATCCATTCATAACACATCATAGAGTATAGTGTTAGTGTATCCTACCTGGAATAGCAATATAGTCCAAAAGCAAGCGAGCGAGTAAACAGAATAATGCCACTTCAAAATCGTCATCTAACAATATAATATACGTAATCACTAACTAATATAACTACGTAAACAAATATAATATATCAATTATTCAAATTAACGATTTAAATAATATATTACACATAACGAGACCGTATTAAACATAACTACTTCAATTAACTTAACTAACCCGACCTTACTACTTTATAACTAACTCAATTAAATAAGCGAACATACAAAATATAATTGAACTATGATAACCGTCACATTCTAGTATAATAAGGTTCACTTAACAACTTTAATAATTAACATGAACAATATTAGTAATAATAATAATAATAATAATAAGAAGAAACATACCGCTAATAATATTAATATTAACAATAATTATCAATATTAACAATAATTATAATAATAACATATAATAGTAACATATAGTGACAAAATAATAATACGAATATAATAAATACTACTACTAATGTAACATATAATACATACTACTACAAATGTAATATTAATAATAATAATAATAAAAATAATATTAGTAGTGCACATGCAGCAGCAACAACACAAACAAAAGTAATAAAAATAAAATAATATAATAATAATAACAATAATAATAATACATTACGCACTAATAACAACAAACACACCACTTAGGATAATAATAATATAATAATAATTTAATTAAAAGCATACTAACACAAACGCAGCAACCCAAAAACCCGTAACCGCAAGAGCCCCAAAACCACGACCAACAGCCCCCTTGACAGCCTTCCTAAACCGACCCATAACTCCCATAATACCGCCTGAACCATCACCAGACCACGGTGGCCACCACCTATGTACCATGAAGCACCCATTGACATCAACCACGGCCCTTGACACCACTCTAACAGCCCTCGAAAGCCGTGACAAAACTCCCTGCCACAACCTCATTTGCGGTATCGTTTTACCGACCCTCTGTAAACAACCACTTAACCACCTGCCAACACCACCATCACCCCAACCAACCACCACCCACGACACGTCTCACTACCCACGACACCCTGGTGATAAACATCATGCCTCGACACCACTCAAACGCCCGAAACAATCGTTCAAAAATGACTGACACACCACCGTGACTCCCCTGTTTCCGCGACTTGAACAGGCTGTTAAAACAGCCTGTTCCGGCCACCATACACCACCTTACCACCATTAACACCACCTACCATTACTCACCCACAACAATAAATAAACCCAAAACATAAACGAATTAACAGCTACAAACGTCCTCGTTGTGCCTCAAACTTGACCACAACCAGGGCCAGAATCCTCCCCCGCTAGGTGTGTGACCCGGGTACTCCCGACCACAGGCTTTCCACACGGTCGCAGGGTCGCTCTGATACCATTTGTAACAACCCGACCCACCACGGTCGTAACACTACCCCAATAAGATGGGAGCGAGGTATGCCTTTAGGCCCATTATTTGTCCTCACTTAAGCCCAAAAGCACAAGGCCTTGTTACTATGTGGTGGGTGGAAGTTATTATAAATATATCACAATTCTCACATTCTTCCGATGTGGGACAAATCTCCTCTCATACTCATGGGTTGTTACAACTAAGTAAAACGAAACGTGAATTAAGTCTGTCTTACAGTGACGATGATGAGTGATGAAGATGGTGACTGGTCTCTCTGGTCCTTCTACGATCCCACGTCTCTCTTTTCTGAATTAGGGTTTTAGGTTTAGCCAATTAGGGTAGTTGTATAAGGGGTATGATATGTCGTGTAACAGTAGTAAGGTAGGGTTTACTATTATTTTGTTTGCTTCGTTTCCCTTACCCTAAACCCGA
Source organism: Silene conica (assembly GCA_029255685.2). NCBI lineage: Eukaryota > Viridiplantae > Streptophyta > Magnoliopsida > Caryophyllales > Caryophyllaceae > Silene > Silene conica. The sequence continues at coordinate 26,838,691 of CM055311.2, read as the reverse complement.
GTCCAACACGCTACACCTTACTCAAGCCCATGACGCATCTCGAGACACTTACATTCCGTTCTCGACTCACAACTTAAAATGACGAGCACATACATAGAATTAATTATACTAATTAAAAAAATATAAAATTATTAGCACTTACGTAAGAATATATATAAAATTAGGATTTAAATACAATCACGACTTAAATAATAAAACAAGTATATATGAGAAATAAATATAAAATAAGAAATATATTAATTATAGTTCTATTATCTAAATTAAAGAAATAAGAATGAAATATCATTTTATGAAATAATCGTCAAATATAAAATGATTATGAAATACGAAATAATCGTAGAAATACGATTTATAAAATAATAACAGTTTACGTAAAATACTTTATAAACATTCCATTTGAAATACTTGTATAACACATGGTTTGACTGCCATTGACCGAGACTAAAATATGGGGTATTACAGTCTTCCCTCCTTAAAATGAACTTCGTCCCGAAGTTCACCACCCCGTAACGACAAGGAAACACATAACAAGCATGAAACAATCACAAGTAGCACTTATACGAGTACCCAACAAGTGAAATGTTACATGTGTTTTGTGTTTTAAGAACATAAATACACATTCATTAAGTGATGCCTTGAGTCAATCACCTATAGCCACCCTATGTGGATGGGTAAGTGACAAAAAGAGAGTCTTTGTGCTTCCGTATGGCACACTCACGACATACACACCAACCCACCATCAAAATGTGAAGATGTTCACAACTTATTCCATCATTCCAACCCTAATATATTTTTCTAGTGTGAGAAAAACCTCTCTAATATTATAAGATAATACCTATATTTTGTATACTATAATAGTTATAGTATTAATATTAGTTATTCTAATAAGATTAGAATATAGTTTAAGGAAACCGTTTTTCATACCTAACTTGTGTGATTCTCGGTTATTAAGGGGTTGTTTTGGGTGCATCGTAAAGGAGGCAAGTTATATTGGTTGCTTCGTGGAGGATCATCCTAGCATTATTTTGGACCGAATGTAAGGGTTCAAATATTATTATTCCGCATTTTATTTTGCATGCATAAGATTCACATGACTAATTAAAATGTTAATTAGTAAATTGTAATTAGTAAGACTAATTAAGGTTAGGGCGTGTATGACAACCCTACAATTGGTATCTGAGCATACGGTTATTTGCATGCATCTCGTTTTTGTTTTTACGAGTTATTTGATAACGAAATAAAACCAAAATTATAAGTACATATATGATATGCACGAAATTTTTTATGCATGAATAACTACTGGTCCTAAAAATGTTTCAGGTCATTTGGAATGATTTATGGATATATATTGTTCATTTTGTTAATTAATTGGTATTTTTTAACATTTGACACGGCTAAAATGAAATTTAATTGGGAAAAATAGCAATTTTTACTTCCTAGCCGAGATTTTTTAATATGTTCTGACGTGTATTTTCTATATTATGAATATGAATTTTCGTAATTATTGGAGTTTCTATGCATGGTTTATGAATTTTAATTGTTAAATTGTCATAAAATGTGAATAAATTGGTTTATATAGTTAAATTATGAATTTATCTACGAAATGTTTTGAAGATGTCACATGCAATATTTAATATGTTAATTAAATTTTTCATATTTTATTCTTGAGTATTGCATGATTATTGATTTTTATTGTAAATATCGGTATAATAGTGACATAATTTCGACTTAAATAGTTTTAGTTGGAATTTGGCCACGAAAAGTTAACATAAAGTCATATATATTATTTCTAGCATGCATGTGAGTTTTGAGATTTTACTTTCGAATATTGCATGAGAAGCGATTTTAATGGTTAATATCGTATGATATATGATAAAATTCGTTAAAAATAGTAAATGTTACTAAAATGGCCTAAAATATTCTCCCATAGATGTCATATTAGATATGTTGATCAATAGAGTTTCTGTATATTTAATTTTTAATTTTACAAGTTTAAAGTTAAAAAGGATGAATTTTAAGAGTCATTAAATTCTTTTTCAGTCATTGGGCAATGTTTTAGCTGTAAATCCATTTGGATCCCCAAAGTGTGTTGGAATATGTAAAATTTTATTAGTATTTTAATTGTATTTTTAAAGGTAATTTTGAATTTCCGGCTTAAAAATACACGTTTTACGACCTCTTTACGAAATAAATTGGTTATTTCGTTTATACTAATAATTTTATGGTCCTGAAATTTTAAGAAAATTCCAGAATATCCGAAATTTGAATTTTGAATTTTTCAAAATTTTTATGACTCATTTGGATTTTTATATTATTTTTCCCGTAATACCGATTAAATTCAAACAATATTTGAAAAATAAGTTAAGTCATGTTCAAACTTTGAGTAAGACTAAATTTTGAAACCTAATATGAGTTAGGATGATTAACTTAAAAGTGAATAACGATTCACGAAATGTTAAGTGATTTTAAATGTTAAAATCACGCAATTCCATAAAACTGAGTTATACGATAACAATATTTAAATGATATTTAAATAGGACGATTTCGCTTAGGATTGGCATGTTAGTTACATATTCATAAGCATTTCATTTTATTATGATTGTCATAATTTTAATTTACGTAATTTGGAATTATGTAATTTTGCTTAGTGTGACCTTAGTTTTAAATCGGTAATTCCCGTAATGTAAGGGGTTATTGATTCAGATGTAATTAATGTGATCTTGTATCACTTTATTTATTGTTTTATTCTATTTTATAATGTATAAAGTAGATAGAAAAGTTGTAATTATTGTAATTCCGGAGATCCTTGAAGACGATGCCTTTTCGGAAAGGAGTTCCGACCAAGACGGTGTTTGCCTTGGGATGCGTGCCTCGTGTGAAGTTCAAGGGACCAATGAGTTGGTTTCCGAATTTGTATTTTACATTACTTTTCTATTTTAGGAAGGCCATACTAGGATTTTCTTATGCTTTAAGTTTTATGCTTTTAATTATGCTTTATATGTTTGCATGCATAGCCAAATCGTCGTATCATGTCATGCATGTTTATCGAGTATATCAACCGTGTCAATTAAATTTATCGATAATTCACCGACTTATTTCACTTAAAGGAGATAGATAGTAAATTGACTAGATCTCTTACGTATTCAAATATTGAGACTTAGCCTTACCAAAGAGTAAAAACCCATGACTCCCTTCTTCATTAGGAAGTGGGCTCGGCTACACCGGGGTGCTAAACTTATTACGTTGGGTAAGTGGGGTAATATGATTACACCTTGAAATTTGGTCGATCTCAACGAAAGTATTCGTAATCGTAGTTGTAATAAGTTCGGGCTAAAGATAATTTAAACTAAATTGTCGACCGAGAGTTCTAATGTAGAATCGATTAAAGGTTAATCCACCGAATTATATTAACAAGGGATGAATCGGCTACACCGTGCCCGAGTTAATATGGATTTGGATCTCGGAATCGTTTACTTAATTGGGTAAGAGATCATTAAGTAAATGTTCAACTTGTTTAAAATGTTTACAAGTTTTATAAACGATATTGTTTTTAATTCCTTCGTTTTATTTGCAGTTTACTTTCAACAATAATCAATGGCCGCAAACGCTCCACTTCTCACTAACGTATCATGGCTTCGATCCTTCATGGATCGTTGCAAACTTGACCAGCATGGCGCCAATTTTAAGGATTGGGACGCGCAATTGCTTTTGGCCGCAGAAGGTGACGATAAGACTCGTTACCTTTCCGAAGCTGCTCCTCCCGCTCCAACCGCTCGCTCCGAGGTTGCTACTCGTGAGGCCTATGATCTGAGGCCTATATGAAAGAGTCCTCCGCTCTCAAGAACGTGCTTATCTTCTCCATGGAGCCAGATCTCCAAAGGATTGTGATTAAGCTTAGCACGTCATACGAGATTTACACCAAGCTTGCGACGATGTTTTCGCAGACTACTAGGGTAATTCAGTAAGAGGCAGCCTCCGCCTTCTTCGATATCAGTTTGAAGGAAGGGCAAAAGATTAGCCCTCACGTACTCAAGTTGGTTGAGTTTTCTGAAACCCTTAAGGTGCAAGGAGTGGTTGTTCCCGACTCCCTCATAATAGATCGAGTTCTTCACTCCCTTAACAAAGTGAAATCGTATGCACAGTTCCGGGTGAACTTTAACATGCGAAATCAAGAAACCTCCTTGGACGAATTGCATAAGATGCTCGTCCAAGCGGAAAGGGACATGGGACTTAATGAGAGTTCCAGGAATTAAGTGCTTAACATTGAGAAGAAGGGCAAAGGGAGATTTAAGAGGAGTGGTTTCAAAGGTAAGGGCAACAAGGCCTCCAAATCCAAACCCTCAAAGGAGAAGACCCTTTCAAAAGGTGCTTCTACCTCATCTTCAAAGGTTGAAGACAAGTGCCATTATTGCACAAAGATGGGTCATTGGAAGCGGAATCTAAATACTTAACCGACCTAAAAGCTGGAAACGTTCTTGCAGTAGGTAATAATTCACGTTTTAATTTTGTCAACTTTTGTATGTCGATACAAGTTGTTGACTTTCACCCTTTTATAATTGTTTTAGAGGGGCACCCTCCAAGGAAAAAGTTCCTTACTTGGATTGCTATGGTAACATCCAGAGATTGAAGACATGAAGAGCTTGGCTCTAATTTTCATTAATGTCTTCTTTCAATCATGCATTTCAATTTTAAGAACATTGTCTTTTCTTGTATGAAAATGATTTAATTTTCAAACAATGGTTGTAATATTGAATATTGGTGACTTGGCTTTCAACCCAAGTCACTCCTTTTGTTCCTAATCAAATCGTTGATTCTTAAAAATGCATTTTGTGCCTTATAACATGAGTTGATATGATCTTAATAGATCACTAAGCAAGTACCTTGAATTGTTCATTGTACATTTGAATGATAGGATCAAATATTAAAAATCAAAAGTGTTTGATTTGTTTAAAAGAGAATTGCACCTTAACGACATTACTCAATAAATCATACATACGAGATGTAAGACATAAACATCTTTTATCGAAACTCGGATATGAGTTAATTAACTCTTTATACGATAAACATTTTAAGTGAAAATGAGAGTTAATATCTCAATCTTTATAATACTTAACTATCCAACACATAGTTTGTGGGCGAAAATACTATCCTTGTAAGAATAAAGGTTATTTGAAAGGATAGAGTGGGAGAAATTTTATAACCTACAAACTAAATATGGGATCTTAGAGAACAATCCTATATGGGAACCTTAAGAAGAACCCTAATTGAAAGGATAAGAAGAAAATACGTGAGGACACAGAAGAAACTACGCGAGGACATAAAAGACACTAGTAGAAAAACATCTATTTGCGGCTATCTATTTGAGGCGTTTTAGCCCAATAGCAGCAAATAATTTATTGGTTATTTGAGGCGTTTTGTGAATAAACGCAGCAAATAAGTTATTTGAGGCGTTTTTTTGAAAACGCCGCAAATACTTATTATTTAAAAAAAAAGAAAAATTGAAACAGGGATAAAACGCATTCCGTGTTTTTATCCCAATTGCAAAACAATAAAACAATAGAACAGTGTACTGAATCTCCCTCCCAAACTCCCTCGACAACCACCAAAATTTGCCAACCACCGCCTCACCACCATTAGAAATCAACGGTAATTGACGGAACTCGCAACCTCGCCATCTCCTCTATTCATATTATTCTAAATTAGGTATGTGAATTGATTTTTAGGGTTAACTATTTTCGATTAATTGGAGTTTGAATTAGCGAAATACAATACGATTATTCAATTCATTTTTATGGTCTCTCAATCTTACTTTCCTGTTTAAATATTTCGATCTTTTGTAATTTTTATGATTTTCGCGTTTCAAATTTACTAATTTGTACTCTTTTATTGGTTATTACTGTATTATTTTTCTAGGGTTTTAGTCATGTCGGTGGAAATATGGAATATGGAGCATTTATGTTGGTTAAATTTTGCTTTGTCTTAGATTGATTGTCTGAATTGGTAGTGAAAATGTGAAAAATGTAGTGGTTGGTGTAGCAGCAGTACAGTTCACTTCGTCTTAGAGGAAGGAAGAATTTAGGATTCTATTGCAAATTTAATGAGTTAGGGTTTGAAAAATTGGGTATTCTAGATCTATTTCAAATTAGGGAAAAATTAGGGTTTCGTTACCATTGTCTTTCACTGCTCGAGGTTTGTCTTTCAAAAAAACTCAGAATCTTATTTCCTTAGACTAGTTGAATCTAATGGCTGTGAAATTTGTGAACTTTCAGTTTCTTGTTATAGGAATAAGCTCAATGTTGATGGAGGAAACAGTAGCGTGGTGAGTTCTGATCTTATTAACTTAGTGTTCTGACCTAAAAAATTAATGCTTTTAGGATAAATTTTTGATTTTTCGTTTAGTTTACTCAATTACATATATTACAAGTTTAATCCCGTTTGAATTTCTTGCTTCCTTAATATTAAATCCTGATTTTGTCACTAGTTTCAATAGTGAGGTGTCGGTAATAAGAACGCTAAAAAACCCTCTTATGATTAATCCCAAAGACTGGAAATGTGTATGCTCCCTCCATCCCAATGATTTGTTCAAAATAAATAAATGATTGATACGTAGATAGTATTTTAGGCGAAAAATGTAAATGTGGAGCAACAGATAGTCTAGTTGGTTATTTTTCAGTTTGAGGATTAGTAAAGAATGACCTCACCTGTTCACCATTTAACCCATTACTTCAAAAATTGAAGTACTCAATTAGATGTCATATACATCTCTGAATTATTTGTCCAGAACCATGATCCTTCATAAAAGTTGTCTAGATTGCACGTGAAAACGATCTGATTTAGTATAAGTTGTACATATCTGATAACAAGATCCTTGATTTTTGGTGCGCAGCGTAGGGTTGTTAGTCTCTAGTCTGATGCTCATATACATGCCAACTCAATTCATACAGACATGGGTCCTGTACAGACAAGGTAACACTGGGAGATAGGATATGGCCTCATTCATTCTCCGTTTAATGTTAGCACGCAAAGAATTCACACCTTCCATTCTATTTATGAATAAACGTTATCTTCTTATGGTTCTTGAAAAAACTTTTCTGTGACTTGAGCACTGAATTGATTCAACTACCTTACCTTGTTTCTTCAGGAACACTTGAAAGAGGAGCCATATACAGTTGAAGATATTGAGGCCGTTACGAAAGAAAGTTTAAAGTCCATTTTCAGTGACTCCCCCACTTCTTTGGATGTATTGAAGGTGGCTAAACATTATAAGTTGCATCAGGTAGAGCACTTCTGAACGGTCTGACTTGCTGTGTTTGCTTAAAGTTAAATTTGTGGCTTTTAGACTATATTTGACATACTAATTCCAATCTCTGAATGAAATTTATATATCTTCTGGTTCTTGTATAAGTGTTTTGACGATGTTTTCAAACGATAATACCCCGCTTGAAAACTCTAGCCAGACGTTCATCCTGTGTAACACGGATAATTAATTATATATTGAACTTGTTTGATGTGTTATTTGCACTTTTTGGTACCTTTTTTTCCTCTTCTCTATTACCACCATATACCCTCCTGTCCTGAATCATTCCGAATGGTTAGCGTTTTGTATCGAGTAAGATGTTTAAGTTGTAAACTTATTAATAACTAAGCTAGTTATTAATAACTTTTTTCTGGGAGATAGGATTTATTTTTCTTTTTTGCTCGTAACCCAAATTTCCTCAAAATCCTAGAACCCAAAACGTTACTCTGACCACGAAGCTGGACCCTATGGACCTCAAAACTCCTGTCATTGCCGATCCTGCACCCATTAACAAGTCGAGATTAAGTATATATTCGAGCCTATTGCCATACTCTCCTCAACCTCAACGAACAATTTTTGCTCCCGGATTCCTGTTATCGATCCCTAGGAAGAAAACCGGAGTTTTAGAGGATGTTCGTACTGCTTCGTGGTTAGATGCCATGAGATCTTCATCTCCTCCACCTAAGAAGCTGGCTTTTAATGCCAATGCTGAGCTGTGTGAACTTGAATCTTCTGATGTGGATGTTGCTTATCATACTTGGATGGTAAACATCTCTTCTTTTTGGTTTAGTAATAATAGCTCTTAAGTCTACTAAATTGATTAATTATCGTTGGATTTCTTCATGTTGCAGCTTAATTATCCATCTGCACTGACCTCATTTGAGCAAATCGCTAAATTTGCGAACGGCAAAAGATTGGCTTTGTTTTTGGACTATGATTAGGAGTTTTTTTACAAGTATGATGAAGATATCGTTATTTTGTTAGCTAAGGAATATTACCTAACACGTAAAATCATTAGTGTTTAGCATCATTGTAACATTTTAAGTAGTGTGTAGTGCTTCTTTTTTTAGTGCGTCTTTTCATTTTCAAGTTAGAATATTTGAGAATACCTGATTTTTCACTTCCCATGGTTATTACAGATCGAAGGAGCATTCATACAGGGGTTGGGCTGGGTTGCTCTAGAGGAACTCAAATGGGGAGATGCAGCTCACAAGTGGATACCTCCTGGTTTCTTGTATACATGTGGACCCGGGACTTACAAGATTCCATCAATGAATGACGTCCCTTTAAAATTCATTGTCTCTCTTTTGAAGGTTAGTTCAGCTTGTTATTCTCGTACAAAGTCAGTTCATAATGCTGAATGTTTAGATGTACATTGTAGCCTCTAAATAGTTTGCATTGCTTTAAAGGATGCGGATATTTTTGCTTTTATCGCAGCCTTTTGATGTGCTATGAACTCAGTTACCCTCTGGATGCAAGTATAGGAGGCACGGGGGACTGGATGAAGGGAAAGGAAAGAAAGGGGGAATGAAGCTATGATTTTTTTTGGAAGAATTTCAGTTTGGTTTGTAGGGAGGAAAATGATTCCGTTCATTTTTCATTACTAACAAAAGCATCAGACAAGATTCTCCAGTCTGCGGCTGCTATTTTGTTAGTCTGGAATAGCAGTTGAGACTAATCTGCAGGAGTCTGGCAGTTAGTTGCTGGGTCTGATAGTGAAGTATTTGTGTTGCAGGGACGAGGTCTGATGTGGGATAGCTGTGAGGCGTGTTCAGGCAGTGCTCATTTGAGTCTGCAAAGTTGGTTGGTTGTACAGACTCGGCTCTATGAGGCTGGCAGTTGTGCTGGAAATAGAAGCAGAGTAGCAGCCTTTTGTAGCTGATGAAATGGTGATAATGAATGTGGAATTGAGCAAGCATGGAGTGATTGGAGTCAGGAAAGCGACTTTGCGGATACACAAGGCCGAGCTTAGAATTTTATTTAATCAAGCTTTCCCTTGTAATTTGACAGGCCGAGCTTAGAACTCAGCACAGTTATTTAGTTATATAGCCATTGAGCATTGTATACTTTTGTATGTGTTATTTAGAATAATTACAAAAATCATGTAAGATTCTTTTATGGAAAAATATATTGAGAGTTATTTTATTTAAATAATTTTTTGCATTATTTAAATTGTCAAAACTAAAAAAAAAAGAAAAAAAAAAAAAAAAAAATTTTTTTTGACCTATTTGCGGCGTTTTTCCCAAAAAACGCCTCAAATAGCGATACTATTTGCGGCGTTTTTTTAAAAAAACGCCTCAAATAGATCTGTTATTTGCGGCGTTTTTCTAAAAAAACGCCTCAAATACCATTTCATTTGTGGCGTTTTTTTTCGCCGCAAATAACATTTTCTATTTGCGGCCCCCTTATTTGCTGCTGCATCAAAAACGCCGCAAATGGGCACTATTTTGACGCCGCAAAAAGCCTTTTTTCTACTAGTGAGAAAATGTTATTTATGTCATTGGTTCTTAGAGAGGATAAAAGAAACCGCGCGAGAAGTCGGAAGGAAAACTTTTCCTTGATAATTGTGTGTCTTAATTTATAAGATAATAGAGGAGAAATCATCTTTTGCTTCCTCGATTGTAGTGTTTCTAACTCTAAAGGATTATAAAGGAGATATCATGTCCTGTTGCCTTTCGAGGAAACGAGGACGAGAAATGAAAGGTTCATAAGAAAAGATATTGATTGAGTGGGAACTAATCACTATAAAGATAGTGATACAAGTTTTAGTGGGAGCAATAATCATTAGAGAATCGAACCTACCATTGAGAGAGAATGATGATTCTTTAAATGTAAAGAATGAAAGGTTTTCAATTCTAGATGAATAAAAATGTTGGAACATCATATGATGGAGCTTCATAGGAGAGTTTGATATATTGATAATGAAACGTCGCCTATTAAAGATCAAAAGGGTTGGATAGATCATTCATATTGATGAATATAGAATCACCTAGATATGGATATGGTTATTCATACAACTCTGATTAACATGCCAAGATGTTTGAAAATGATAAGTTCTCGAGGGGAACTAGCAACTACAAAATAAATTTTAGTACAAATGTGACTGGGTACTTAAGAGCGATAAGTTGATCCCCTTGACATACCAACACGTCACGAGTTATAAGATAACAGTGGGAGCTTCTTTTAGGGAAAGAAACTCAAAGTCTAGTATGAGTTCACACATGTACTCAAATAAGATCATATTATACGAGATAATATGAGTCGGAAGGAAACTGAAATTTGTAGATTTTGGAAGACGCGAATAAATGGTGTATTCACAAATTCAAACCACTAATACAAATTGATGAATGTGCATCAAAGGCTGTAAAGTATGGAGCAATAATAACGTATTGACTATTCATACATGACAATATCGTTTGAGTTATTATTAACTCACTATTGATAGATACTTTGTCAAATCCAAATGGGTTGTAAGAGACAATTTGAACCCCATAAAGTGAACTGGATTAACTTAGTATGGCCCCTAGTCGCTTTTATTATGAGGTGACATCTTGAAGCGACTAGAGTGTGAGGCGATTGATGGCAAGTTCAAATGCCATAGAGTCATGTGGGATGATTAGTCGATCACATAGGGAGACTGCAGGAGACAATCTGTCGGGCAAGTGTTATAGAGTTCTGGAAATTTTATAATAGTCCGGTCGTGGCAAGAGCTGCTATAGTATTCTTATGAGTCAATTCTTAGACTAAAGACTACTCGCCCAAGATGGCACAATTTTGGTATAGCTTTGATTCATTCTCTACGACTTTTCGTAACTGGAGTCAAATGGGTTTGTTTTGGGTTATGTTAGGCTGTGGCTGGTCGAAGGGAGTAGTGCGATAGGAATTGTCCACCCCTTTGTCAGGGTTGTTCAAATCTCAAGGCCACTCGAGGAGAAGTTAACTTGAAATGCGAGGCCATGCTCGGAATGTATCTATGGTAGATAATTCCGGTCAAGCAGTTAATCTCCAGATCGAGGAAACCACTCACGATATGATCAAATGCAAGTACGACCTGAGAGACACCTTGCATTGAGTGGAAGATTGTAATAGGACAAGAGAATTGGTGACGCACACTTGTCGAGGACAAGTGGGAGATTGTTGGGAAATGTGTCCTCAACAATAGTGCAATGACATAATTAAATCTCATGACGAGAATGTGCAAGGGATGATTCGAAATTATATAGTCAACTGACCAACATTAATCGGTAATGATTGGCTAGCTAGAGTTTGACATTACTGTCGTATGACGGTGGTGGTCAGTTGATCCCTTTAGGTCACACCTATAGGACAATTCCCTTAATTGATAAACTGATCAAGTGTATATCGATACGAGTTGATCAGATTCCTTAAAATAGAATATTGAGAAATTAGAGGTTAAATCTTAATGTAAGATTTGTGTTTGAAATTGAAACGCGTCAATTGTCAAACATTAATCGATATTTATGAAATGTCGAAATTAGAATGAATCGGGTTGATTACTATTACAAGCGTTGTACATCGTATTGACGATTATTGAAATGACCATTTCATACATAACTAATTATGAATTACTAGTCAAATTGTTAAATATGATTTATTTAATTTATGAATGATATTTATTTGATAAATATGCATGTATAAATTAAAACAATTATTTTATGATTGTGACATATTGCATGTCACACATAAGTATACAATTGTACAAAATGACAACTGTAAAATGGAAGTCCATTTTATTATATGGGGTGCCGGTTTTAATGGTGCAATGAAAAGCGTGTTTTGTATTTTAAGAACATAAAAAACACATTCATTAAGTGATGCCTTGAGTCGATCACCTATAGCCACCCTATATGCATGGGTAAGTGACAAACAGAGAGTCTTTGTGCTTCCCTATGACACACTCACGACATACACACCAACCCACCATCAAAATGTGAAGATGTTCACATCTTATTCATTCATTCCAACCCTAACCTCTCTAATATTATAAGATAATACTCATATTTTGTATACTATAATAGTTATAGTATTAATATTAGTTATTCTAATAAGATTAGAATATAGTTTAAGGAAACCGTTTTTCATACCTACCTCGTGTGATTCTCGGTTATTAAGAGGTTGTTTTGGCTGCATCGTAAAGGAGGCAAGCTATATTGGTTGCTTCGTGGAGGATCATCCTAGCATTATTTTGGAGCGAATGTAAGGATTCAAATCTTATTATTCCGCATTTTATTTTGCATGCATAGATTCACATGACTAATTAAAATCTTAATTAGTAAATTACACTACTGCAATTAAGCACTTGGGCCACGACTAAATTCGTGGCGCAAGTACTAATTTCCCGTGGCTAAAGCTCTTTGTCACGGAAATACCTTCCGTGACCCAAGTGGCCGTGGCTAACAGATAGCCTCGGGAAAAACAAGAACGTGGCTAAAATTATATTTTTAGCCACAGATTCTCACGTGGCTAATAATTCCCGTGACCAAAAATTAATTCTCGTGGCCAAATTTATTCCCGTGACAAACAAAAATATAAAAAATAAATAAACAAAATGCAATATATTATTTTTTAATTATAATGAAAATTTTCACAATATTTTTTTGGTCTAAACCGGGGTGTCGACAACGGTGTATAATCCCCTCGCCACGGGCTCTCTCGCGAAGAGGTAAACAGCTTGCCAAAGAGTTGCTCCATTCCCATGGGTAAGTTTCGAACCCCTGACCTCATGGTTAAGGGATGAGGTGAGCAACCACCACACTACCAAACACATTTGGTTACATATGGAATTTTGTCAAGCTTTAATCCTTGCTTGGTTAGTTATCTCAACTCGTTACTTACAATCACAAGTCATTCACTTTTGCGAATCGTATATCCTCCCCAGGAGGTCACTCATCCCAAGACTACTCTCACCTGAGCACGCTTTACTGTGGAGTACTTATGATGAGTTACCGAAAATGAATCTTAAGCTTGTTGATATAGTTAACACTTTGAAACCTTTTTAAATTATATTCCTTTTTTTTCTAAATTAACTTCACTATTAGTTTTGCGAGAAAATATTAAATGATTTACATATTTTTGCGAAAAAAATATTATTTTTCTCAAATTACTCGAGTTTTCAATGTTGACCTCCCGACTAATGATGCTTGGGTCATTTTTTGCCCGAGTCAACAAAACCATTTTCTCCAAACTATTTAATCACATTTTCCTTATATTTTTTTCCCTAATATATTTTTTTTTTATTTTTTTTTTCATTTGTCGGCATTTTTATTTTATTTTTCTTTTATCCATTTTTTCATATATTTTTCCACACAAATACTATTTGTAAGATCGTCGTATTTGTAACGAAAAAAAGTTTAATCACTTTTTACTAAATAATGATCACTTTTGAATAATGATTACATATGGGTATCAATGACCGAGTTTTATTACTAAAATAAATGACCAAGACATTATTAACTCGAAAATAATCAGTTTTTGCCAAAAGACACAGAAAATAGCGTATAAAAATTTGTTTTCTCTAAATTGATTTCTTTTCATTATTCTTGATATTTCTTTTTGTCAACAAAATTTCACATTATTTACACATGTAAATTTGTTATTTTAATTTCCATTTTACTTTCGGTGTGATACGCTCTTTTTCAATAATTAAAATTTTTTTCTATATTGATTTTTTTATATCGGTTATTTCATCAATATGTTTTTTTTTTCCATTTTATTCAATGATTTGTTGGAAATCATTTTGAATTTAATTGTTTAGACTACTTTTTTTTATTTAATCATATTTTAAATCTAATTGTCTTTTTTTTTTCTCCTTAAAAACTTCCCCAATTTTTTTTCAATTTAACATCTCGAATTCAAGTTCTTGTAGAAATATTTTACAAATAAAGTTGTAAATCAATTTTCTAATGAAAAGCTTATTTAACAATATATTAGTATCAGACTTCTCAATGATAGGGGTGTTAATAAGTTAATTATTTAATTGGACATACTTTTTCTTTAAATGTGATGCAGTCTCTAAATAATGTTATTCAATATTATAAATTTAACAAAAAAGAATTATAAATATATATTTGCCATGGGTGTGACATTGTTCGTGGCAAAAATGATTATTAGCCACGACTGTAACCTAAATTGTGGCGCAATTGACTTTTTGCCATGGGAAAATTTTTCCCGTGGCATAAAATTTTTCTAAAATAGTGAATAAATTTTTCCCGTGACTAGACAAAATAAAGCAAAATAAATTGTTAAACAACAATCATTTATTCATATAATTATATTCATTTTCAAGTCAGTAGTGTTAATAAGAATAATCATAATAAATTGCACAAATTCTCACTTGTGACAGACTAAATCCAATAATAAGAATAATCATAATAAGATCATTTAAGTCAATAGTGAAGAACATTAAGTACGAATATTGTTCACATCTCGCAATAATACGACGCAATCATCTTGATGTCACAGTACACACCATGTTGCACTAATAATTTTGTACTATTATTAGTTATCATATCAAAAATATTAGTCACAGTAAAAATCCAGTGCGTAGCTAAGAGCAATAATTAGTCACGGGTAATTTACTTGTGACAATAAATCACAATTAGCCACGGTAAGAATTCAGTGTGTGGCTAAGAGCAATATAGTCACGGATAATTTAGCTGTGACAATAAATCATAATTAGCCACGTTAAGAATTCAGTGTGGCTAAGCACACTAATTAGTCACGGTTAACTTACGTGTGACAATAAATCATAATTAGCCACGACATTGTGGCTAAAAATAACTATTAGCCACGTTCGTGACTTGATGCGTGACTAAACGCATTTTTTAGCCACGGTCATGGCTTAATTCGTGACTAAAAATAATTATTTGTCACGGATATATTTTCCCGTGACATAAATTTTTTTAGCAATTAATTTTGAAGGAAGATGAATTTTTTTCCCGTGACTAAGCAAATTTAGGTCACGAATTATGAATTCCCGTGACATAAATCGTGGCGCAAGTGTCATTTTGTTGTAGTGTTATAATTGGTAAGACTAATTAAGGTTAGGGCTTGTATGACAACCCTACAATAAGGATAAGTTGTTAGTAGTATAAACAGAAGAGTTGTATTCTGACTAAACTACTCGATACACTCACCTATAAATAGACCAACTCAGCACCTTATGAAAGGACTAGTTCCCACGCATACTTCTCCCCTCTCTATCTAGCTTTCGTCATACACAAAATTAGAGGTAATTTTGCAGTTTCTAGCTCAGGAAAGGGTATTTCTCATTACATCTTGGGTGCAATGATTAGGAGGATATCTGTTTTTATATCTGATCTTAGGCCTTTGCAAGGACAGAAGGTTAATTCTTAATCCCAATCTTTGTATCTTGTTCTTCGTTTATGACTATAAATCGTACCCTATAAATTCGTTATAATCCTGCATATAAAGATACAGATATTTTCCCACAAAATCGTGATTAGATGAGTAAACCAAAACGCAACAGAGGAAAGCATACTAGGTTTCTGTCGACATCTATGGTTTCTATTATAAGGGCTATGGTGGCAGGACGCTGCTTTAAACACGAGATATAAGTTATTCACACTGCATTGGTACTCATATCATCATCACACTAGTATAGAAACTGATACAAGGGGTGCGAAATACTTACGAACTCTCCTACTACGCAAGTATGAGAACGATGAACGCGTGGGCTGTTCTTATTTGTTTATCCTTCTCCTTTGTTCTTCTCATGGCAGAGTTAATCTCGTTTTGTTGATGAAGGGAGGAAAGTGGGGAATGGAGGCAGACGAGTTGTGTTTAAGTAGGGTTTTGTGTTTTGTGAAGTTTTGTCGATGGATTGAAGAGTAGAGTAGGTAAGGACGTGGTAGTTTATTAGGGTTTGTTTCCATATTTTTTTTGTTCTTGTTGCACTATACTCGGTTAACCTACCCATCACGCATCACACATAAGCCCAAGCCCATCACACATCTCGAGTCTTACATAACTATATCCCGTTCTTTAGCCCGTAACTTAAAATAACGACACATATAACTAATATAATTATTATAGCAATTTGCAAATACGTATCGAATAAAATGTAATTGTACCTCGTCTTGATAAAATATAAAACAAGTATCGATGAGAAATAAATATAAAATAAGAAATATATTTAACTATAAATATATTATCAAAATTAAAGAAATACGAATGAAATGCCACTTTATGAAATAATCGTCAAATATAAAATAATTATGAAATACGAAATAATCGTAGAAATACGATTTATAAAATAATAGTAGTTTACGTAACTACTTTATAAACATTCCATTTGAAATACTTGTATAAAACATGGTTTGACTGTCGTTGACCGAGGCTAACATACGGGGTATTACAGTCTTCCCTCCTTAAAATGAACTTCGTCCCGAAGTGCGCTACCCCGTATCGATAAGGAAATACTCAACTTGTATGAAAGAGCACAAGTAGAGCTTATATGAGTTCCAAAACGCGAAATGTTACATTCTATCCTCCTTAAGAAACTTTGTCCCCAAAGTTTAACATACAACAGAAGTACATGACACTTAAAGAAACATGGTTACGTCCCTGTAACTCCAAGCATGGTCAAAGCTCAATTACCCAATCACAACATACCACTTAGCCAGATCGTAAACCATCAACATTTTACAATCCTATCCTCCTTAAAACATGGTCACGTCCCTGTAACCCCATTATAAAATTCCACATTCAAATGCTCAAGAAGATCACCGAAACAACAGTCACAAATCATCTGATAAGTTATTTACTCTATACTGGACAACTAGCATCCGACTTTTACAGCAACAAAACATACTTGTCAATTTCATGCTACGTAGAAAATCAAGGTAACTAACACTTATATACTTTTGGAAATTTCGACACAAAATTAGCACATTTACATCAATGTAGACAATCAGCCAACTCATAGTTCATACTTAACAAATTAAAATAATTCCTATTAGAATTCATATTATATACGTAAGATCATGTTTATTCATACAAGTTTTAGAAATGATATTAGACAAAATTTCAATTAATGTATAGCATCTGTATAAATGAACTACTTTATATATAACTCACCGAAATAAATAAGATCATATTATCATGTAATAAGGTTCATATTCATATCATATGCCTACCATTCATGTTACTAATGCCATATCGGAGTATTACATTGTTACATCACATAATTCATATTTGATTAAACTTTTATATTGAAACTTACATAACTTACGATTCCAACAATCATACATCACCTGGCAATTTCCAAAAATCATAATTAAATAAACGCTTAGAAAATATAAGGAATTAACCAATCATAGGAAAAAGAATCAAATGCATATCTTAAGGGAATTATTTATAACAATTTTTACAACTCGATTGGTTTGGACAAACACTTTACAGCAATTAGGCATAAAATTTGGGCAACTTGCAAAAATCACTATTAAATAACGACTCGTTAAGATTTTACGAGGCTTATCATTTTGAAAACGTGAATGAATATTCTAAACAGTGGTGTTGGAATCATGCATAGACAATGAATATGTTTTATATGATTTCTTTTGCAAAAAGATGGGTCAAAACAGAAATGTGCAGTAACAATCTGAGCACTATCGACTAAAATATTTATTTCTCGCAAAATATAACTCGTATTAACATGAAATCAAAAGCGCTGGAAAGATAACTCAGAAGGTTATCACACATACAAGTAAAGCCAACCAATGAATACATCTTTGCACATTCCACACTCAATATGTCATCCAAGTCCGAACTTGATTCCGTTCCTCCAGTGGTGCGTAGTTAGTGATACAGTGACAATTTAAGAGGAAAAAAAAAACCCTAATTTAATTACCATGTATCTCAACAATATGAAGTTTTAATTGAAATAAACCCTAATTTAATTAATACACCAGCAATTCAAACTCAAAGATCAAAACTCAAAACTTTCAATTGGAATAAAACAATAAGGATATCCGAATTGAGGAACCAAATAAGGGTACAAACCTGAGCAGGAAAGAGGAAAAATTAGTGGTACAAGGAAGTTGCAAGTATAATGGCTCGTTGTTGTGCGCTGTGGAAGGTGGTGCGTTGTGGAATGTGGTGACTGGCCACCTTGGTCGACAGTGAGGGATGACGGAGAGAGCGTATTTGGGGTTGGTATCTTTGACGGGGATCTGGTGAGTGAATGAAGTGGGTAACACTTTCTGCTTTAATTTCTTATTTGGGAATGTATGTTATTTGCTGCGTTTTATTTCAAAACGCCGCATAAGCTTTATTTGCAGCATCTTTTTTATTAACGCCTCAAATAGCCTTCTGTTTTTTTAAAAAAAAATATTAACTTCAATATCTATTTGCTGCGTTTTGATAAAAAATGCGGCAAATAAGGAGCCGCAAATGAATGTTTTTCTACTAGTGATGTCTTTTTATTTCAATTTATGATTTTTGTATCAATTCGTTTTTGATATAATCCTTGACAGTATTAATTTGATTAATACTTTAAATGGAAATTTGAGAAATATTCCTACAAGTGGTATCAGAGACGGATTCAAAAATCGTTTTGATGATAATCGAGAATTAAATTGACAGTTTTTTTTCTCTTCTCACGGCAATTTTCCTCCTTCACGGTCCAAATTTTTTTAGGTTTCGCATTTTTTAAAATTTTTTTTTTCGGTATTTTTTTGGGTTTTTAATTTTTGATTTTGTTATTGTAATTGTTAAAATAATCTTCATATGATGATATGCATAATATTGATGTAGATCAATGATTATTAAAAAAAAAAACCAATCGACATAATGAGTTTTAGATTAGTTTTGTTTATTTTAAATAGTTAAGATGAATGAATATTGATCATGTGATTTTAAAGATTAATCTTAATGACAATATTTGGTAAATTTTTCAGATCTAATATGATTAGAAATATAATAAATAAATTATGAGATGATTTTTGTGCTACTATGAGTAATTTTAAGAAAATTCACGAATTAGTAAAGTTACCAAAATCTATTTCTACCTTGATTATACCATTTAAGGAAATAGTATAATTTCTTATGAAGATGTCGATTTACATGTTATTATTTGATAATATGTGTAATTGCCTAAAATAAAAAAAAAATATAAAAAAAAACGTGAGGTTTTTTTCCTAAACCGTGAGGTTTTAATTTTTTTTTCGGCCCTTATTTATTATTATGTTGTTTTTGTTATTATTAATATTATATGATAATGTTTATATTAACTAAATTATAAATATATATTTATAATTAGAAAAAATGAATAAAGATAATAAAAAGGGTGTTATAACCATGAAATATGATTTTAAGGTTTATTGATTTGTTTTAGTTTTTATTTATATTATAGGATAATATTTATTTTGACTAATTTATAAATGATGATTTATAATTATGACAAATCAATTTTTTGAACAAATAAAAAAAATTAAAACAGCCCCTATGCCGTGAGGGACCAAGAAAACAAAAACTTAAACAAAAGTTAATTGATAATTTTCGGTTATTTAATCATTTATTTATTTTAAAATGTTTAATATATCTAATTTGATGATACACACTAGATTCTAAAATTGTTTAGAATTTTAATTGGATTATGATTTACATGTATGACATGTAATTCTCTCAATTTTAGTTTAATGGTGGTTTAGATAATATTGCATTATGAATGTTTTTACACTAGTACAAAAAACCCCTATCGTGTCGCCGCTATCGTGACGGTTCTAATATAAAACGACATAAAAGGCAAAAAAAATTGGCGGGAACAAATTTTTTAGGCTATAAGGAGTCCATGGTGACGGTTTTAATAAAGAACCGTCACTATAAAATAAATCATTTGTGTCGGTTCTGAGTCAAAACCGTCATTATAAGTCATTTGTGACGGTTATTTGTCCAACCGACATAAAAAATGACACATAAAATAATGATAAAAAACAACACTTTTTAATCAAAAACCGCCACGCATAATTTTTGTGAGGGTTTTAAGTATACTAGACGTATATACAAAGAACACTTTGTATTGAAGTAAACTGCTACAACTTAGACGCGCGCCCTTCTTCATCTCCCTCCTTATACCCTAATTAACTCTTGCAATTCATAAACACTTCCTTCCCTCTGCAATTATCACACTTATAAACACACGTATCAATTCGTTCTCTCTGCAATTTTGATCTTCGCATCAACTATTCAATTATTAATCAATTCCTCCATCACTCGAAGATTTGATTTCCTGATATCAGCTCTTTGTGATTGAACTGCTGACTTAAGAAAGGTATCAACGGAAACTTCACTCGCAATTATCAATTTTAGCATACTAAGATTGTTTTTCTATACTATCAATTTCAGTAATATGTTGTCTATTTTGATATTCATCTCACACCTATACTGCTGTTAGACGTGAGGAGGATTCTGCTATTAAGGAGTTGAGGTGATTAATTTGCTTGTATTTTTGGCTGTGAACCAAATTAGCATGAAATACATTTAGGGCTATTACGGAGTATATGGTTTGGAAACGAGGAACTGTATTTGTAGGAAACCTTGTGTTTGGGATGTAGCACTCATATTTAAACTGACTTGAAACGGAAATGGAGTCGTCACTAACTTGGACATTTGTTTAACCAGGACCCAATGAATTTCATTCAACCAACCCTACTGATAATCCTTGATGGCGAGAAACAACTTGTATGCCTTCTATACTTAATCTCACATTGGTATATATACTGCAAGAAGAATGTAAAAAAGCTAATTAATGTCAATGTACATTGCAGCAATTGTTATCTAGAAGGTGGATTTACTGAAGATAGTTCGTATCAACATTGCTATGGGAGTGTTGATGTTCGATCTCCATTTCTCAATTTTGCACCAGGTTCAATTCAGTGTAATTTCCGATGGTAGCGAGGAACGCACTTTCTATATTGTGAATTAGGTTCCTGTGGTAGCAAGGATTCTGCTATTCTAATAAATTCCCGGTTCACCTTCCTTTGTCATGCAGCCTGTGAAGCACCTCTCGTCCTCCCGCTTGGAGGCTACACTTATGGCGAGAAGTGTGTATTTCTTGCCAATGATTGGCATGCAGGCCTCGTTCCAATGTATGTTCATTTGCCGATTTTTCTTTGCTCCTTCTGAAGTTACTTGAGCTCTCTGCGTTGTTAATTGTTCCTTATAGTGTCTAAAACTCGTGTTTTAAAAAGTTCACTTGCATAGAAAGGCAAAAGATGACCCTTTTTTAAGCAATTAACCCATCTGTTATCATGTTGAGCTTAAACTAGTTCGGCTCTTTGGCAGGGGTACTATGATTTGTATAGAAAGTGGACAGTCATGGTTTTTTGAAGGGAGTAATCATGTTTATTGGTCATTCTGCTGAAACTTGGAAAGGAAACAAATTTTGCTCCACATTTTGCCATTAAATCCACTGGAAGCTTGTAGTTGATCACATTTTTATACTCCGTCTGTTATGATGCGGGCAAACTATAAGTGTAATTAGATCAAATTATTAGGTTTTCTATGCTGTTTTTTTCTATTTTTGTTAAAGGTGTTAAATAAATGCTGATCATTTTGTATGTTCTTAGTCTGTTAAGATCTGAATCATGTCAATTTTATGCATCTTTTTAAAATGATCAAATTTCAATGGGGACATTATATCTCTGGCCTTGTATACAGTTCAACTGTTTTTACTTGATACATTTTTGCTGCTTAACATGTGAATGTTGCTAACTACAGTTAACAATAATTTGTTCATTTTGTAGACTTTTGGCATCTAAATATTGTCCTTATGTATTTTACAAGGATGCACAAAGTTTACTTGTTATACATAACATGGCTCATCAACTATTGATTACTTGGGGGGATGAAAATTACCTACTTGTGCTCCATCTTGGGGAAATACTTCACTCACAATTTCAGCATATGTTAGAGGAGTTTTTGGGGAACCAGACTGGCAGACTGGCAAACTACAGTCTGGGCTGCATTCTGCTGCTTCTGGTACAGACGACATGCAGTCTGTACAACATTTTGCTACTACTGAAACATGCCCCTCTGCATTCTGCATTCTGCTGCTGGTACGGGCATCCAGTCCTTCCAGTACTTTTCTATACTATCAATTTCAGTAGTATGTTTGTCTTTTGATATTCATCTCAAACTTATACTGCTTCCCTAATTTAGCTTACTGCACAATTAGATTTTTTTTGTTTTTTTGCGTAAGGTAAGATTATTTAAAAAAGGAGATTAAATCCTATCTTCCTACTCAAGCCTAAATATTCTTGCCTAATCTTACGCCTAATTATCGTCTAACACATAGGCTATTAAGTATCACCATGTAAATATGTAATCATCTCTATCCCTGGAAGGATTGGTTTTTGCAAAAACATCTTGAAAACCCGAGCGCCCATGACTTTAGGTGTTAGAATTACTAACTGAATTGTGTTATAGGTCAAGGTTTCTTGATTCAGTTCAAGTTTCGCCAGTTAGAAATACCTCCGAATTCCAATGTTGATCACTTAGGTATTCCTACTGTTTGCTTAATAAATCTGTGCAAACTGCTACTCTGATGAAGATCCCTGTACTACATGCAAAATTGAAGTGATTGTAATTTTAGACTCCATATTATATTATTATTAATGATTTATGTAGGATTTTCTGTTTTATATAGTACATAAGCTTCTTTAAGTGTTGCCGTTATGATATTCAACAATTGTATATTCACTCAGGCTGCATTGACAGATGTGACGACACACTCGGAGAGTTGACGACTGAGATATGTGGAACGGGGTCTCGCAATCTTGACCGAGATGAAACGTAATAAGTTTATAGCCGATGTTGTAGCCGCGGTTCTGGTATATAACTTGCATTTGCACCTGTTTTCAAATTTTGTAATGCTATGTGTGAGTTGTGAGTTGTGACTAATTGAATAAATATAATCTGAAAAGGTAATTGCCTTGAATTTAGTTGTACTTTAAAACTTCTGTGCAGATCATATGTTTGTTTATTTACTTTCAAGAATCGTCGCACAGACCAGATTTGATCTAAAAATGTTCTGGCTTAATCTATTTCCATTGAAGCCAAAGACTCGCTACAATTTGGCATTGTAATATGGTGGAATAACTGAAAATGACTCATTAAAGTGTCTGCGTTATTTGATCATGAAATTGCAGTAGATTAAAGCTATTCTTGACTAGCGGAACAATCCCCCTGTATTCTCAATAGAATAACATGCTTGTATACATCCGACTCTCTTATCATAGTTTCATCATTATTGGCAGTGGTCCATTTCCTAAGTTAATTAGAGGATTGATAAAATAGTTGGATACTGGTTTACTACCGCCTTTTTTTTATGCATAGCATCAGCGAGAAGCCGAAATTCAACTTCTGGCAGCAACTGGACAAGCAATGTAAGGCAACTTCACGTCTAGTAAGCACATCCTCCTTCTTGCATTTATTCCTTTCGTTCCAAATATGATATATTGTGGCATTTATGATCCCATTAATCATAGCTCTTTTAAGTTTACTTCCTCTAATCTACCTTCGCCAATCATTCTGGACATTTTGATGCATCTAGTACCGAGTCCAGTGGGATATATAGGCTAGAATCTTCTTACTATATCTTCTGCATTGTTGTTGTAGATGCAGTAGTTAGTATCAGTCACCTATCTTTTTGTGGCTGTTATTGCTTCTGATTACCCCTTGCTATTATTGTAATAATTGTATCTCTTGCGTCTAGTTGAGAGAGATTTACTTCAGTAATTGCATCACACATGCTTTTCAGGTGTCGTAAGTTATAAACTGACTTGAACATTCTGATATGTGTAGTATCATTTCGATTTTATATACAAATGAAGGATGAAGGGTGAAGGATGATAGAAGTTCTGAATATTGAAATTTTCAAATTTTAGAGAAGGTTAGCATTTAAGTTTTTCAGTTCATGTATTCCGTATATGTCGTCGCTAATTCAAGATTTGATTTTTGGATTTCAAGGTGATCAATGACTCTCTTAAAACAAGATTATTTCCCCCTGATTTTGTTGACGGAGTTGACAATTACAGGGTTATTTGTTAACTCAATGATGCTATCAGTGTCAGATACCTTAGGGTGCAAAGTCATTCCATTTAAGATGATTTAAAAGGAGACTGAACATAGGCTAAGTTGAGAAAAAGACATCAATTTGGTCATATTGTGGACCCATACGGACATACCTTTTGAAATTTGAAGTGGCAAAAGGCATAATATTGATAGTTAGATTTATGTGGTCTAGGGCTGCACAAGTTTTTGTTCAGTGGTTCCTTCTAGCCACCCTGCCTTCTGGAAAACCTTCATTTGAGACCTAGAGAAAACCAATAAAGTTGTGCATGGGAGTTAGCTTTTGCACTTTCACTCCACATTGTATATACATATTCCTTTTCAGCAGTATATATTATGATATGATAATAATTGGGTGGTATATAGGTCTCTTTGTTGTTAGTTAAGAATATTTAAGGGCTGCTTTTTCGACATAAATTTACCCATTTCATAAATTTTTTGGATTGTCAGTGTCTCTAGACTATCTTCTAAAGCTCAAACTGTATATTTTTTTGCTGTAGAATAGTGGAGCAGCTTAGTAAAGTAAGTACCTGAAAAGGGGGTATATAAAACTCATTTATTTTGCTGTAGGATTGTCAGTTGAACTCAGGAAGAGACTTGATGTGCTTATTTGTATGGCTTTGGTATGGACTCTATTGCATCCTTGAAGTTTTTCTTAGGCGTCATTCTAGTGATCAGTTTAAAGGAACGTTCTTGATTATGATCCATGTTATTAGACATTCTGCGGAAAATAATGAAATAATAGAGCCAAAATAGTTTGAGCAAGTATTTCTTATTTTTTTTACTTATTTTCTTTTTTAAAAAAAAAACATCTCATTATTGATTTTCTTAAATGTAGATTATTGAAGATTCAACCGTGTCAGTTGAAGATATGAATGAAGTTAAAGAGGTGTGGCCTACAAAATGTTTCGAGAACATGTAATTTACATTAAATTATTGGATATTTACTTAGCTTGTTACTTGGTTGAGGTTATTGCCGAGGATACTTGTTGCTTGTTTTCTCGGATTATACATCGTTGGGAAACATAATAGTGTTATTGTATTGTTGGATGAGAATATGAGATGTATGGTTATTTCGAAGGTATTGTATGAAGTATTATTTTGTTGGTAATTGATTAAAATTCTTTGTAGGTATTCTTACATCAATATTTATATTCGGCCAGCACCGATTTAGGGGAGGTGCTGTCCAAATTAGCTAACTATTTTTTTTTAAATATATATATATATATATGGCGACGGTTCTGAAATTGGAACCAACACCATATCATACCATAAGGTGATATTTTTTAACTCACAACCGACATCGTAGCATACAAAAAAGTGACGGATTTAGTCTCAAAACCGACACCATAGCTTACCTATGGTGACGGTTTTCGACGAAAAACTGACACCATAGCTTACCCTATGATGACGGTTTTAGACGCAAAACCGTCACCATAACTTACCCAATTGTTGCGGTTTAGATCCCTATGGTGGCGTTTTGGGACTCACAACTGACACCATAGCGTACCCTATGGTGACGGTTTTAGACGCAAAACTGACACCATAGCTAAACCCTATGGTGACGGTTTTAGACGTAAAACCAACACCATAACTTATCCTATTGTAGCGGTTTAGACCCCTATGGTAGCGGTTTGGGACTCACAACCGACACCATAACGTACCCTATGGTGGCGGTTTTAACGCACAACCGACACCGTAGGGTAAGCTATGGTGACGGTTTTACAACCGACACAAACCTTATGTGACCCCAGCAATCACGTCGCTTGAAAACCGACACTAATGAGCTTTTAGAACCGACACTGTAGGGTATAATTCTACTAGTGTTATTATGTTGTTAATGATATAGCTTTACAATGAAGGTTTTTCATTTATTTTGGCAATTGTTGTAATATTTAATGATGTAATCTAGTGTGGTCTTAGTTTTGGATTACGTTTCGGTAATGGTGGAAAGTAATCAGGTGATGTATTTTATTAGATCTCGCATCTCCCCATTGTAATTAATTTATTCTTTATTTTAGATTAAATGGAAATAGGATTTGCATTGTAATAGCTTAAAATAAAGAAGAAGAAGAGGAGATTGAAGCATTCATTTCCAGCTTTTGGTGAGTCCATTTTACATCACAAGATGTAGAACGGTGATGCCACGAAGCTTCCCGGGTCCATGTGATTGGATTCCCAAGTTGTATTTACTGTTTTTCATAGTATAGGCTACACTAGAATTTTATGTTTTATTTTCTTCATTGCTTGCATATTACATGTCATTATATTCCGCCTAAACCAAACCACCTATATGCATGTAAAATGACTCATGTAGATTATTTTGCATTTTGACCTACGAAGTTTTATATTTGCCATCACTCATTTCTACTCACCTCAAATAGTTCACTTAAATGAGTTTAAAATGATGATGGGATCTCACTCTACGTAAAATTGAGAAATTAGGCTTTCTAAGTCAAAACCACTATGAATCCCTTGTTCGTCGGTGGGTATATAGGACCCGTTGTTATCTCCATATGGACCCCTTCTACCTCGGGTAAGTGGTGTGTTGTGATCTAGTTGAACTCAACACGATGATTCAATCAAGTTCTTGAAGTCATTGTGGACTAAAAGATAAATTTAAGAAATTGTCAACTGAGAGTTCTAGTGTAGAACAAGTTAAAAAGTTAACTCACCAAATCGGGATTTGGGTCTTGGAATACATTATATAATTCTTTGAGTGAGATCGATTATATTATGTTATTTATCTTAGATTAAAAGATTTTAAATTCGATGATTACTCATGTTTATTTATTTTCTCATTTGTAGATCATTTTAAATCTGCTTTTAAAATGTGTAATCCAAATGCAACTCCGGGCCCTAGTGCCACTCTCACAAGGGAGCCGTGGTTGCGCTCCTTCATGGACCACGTCTCCTATAATCAGAACTCCCGCCTTAAGAATGATGGGAGTAACTTTACCGATTGGGAGGCAGCATTACGGAATACTGCCATTGCTGATGGTAAACTGAAGTATTTGGTAAAGCCGATTCCGGCAGAACCAACTGCCAGGACTGGAGCCCAACGAACTGCATATGATGAGTTCGTTCGTGAAGCAGATGCGATTAAGAATGTACTTATATATGCAATGGAAAGCAATTTGCAGCGCCGCTTCATTTCACAAGGTGCAAATAAGATTTTCACCACCCTTACCAATGAGTTTTCGCAAGCTCCGAGAATCATGAGGTATGACGCTGAAGTTCGCTTCTTTGAGGCAAAACTGACAAAGGGCCAAGCTGTTAGCCCACACATCCTCAAGATGATTGAGAATGTGGAAGTTCTGGAGTCTCTTGGTTGCAAGATTGAGGAGTCAGTCATTGTAGACCGTATCTTACACTCCCTTCATGATGGGTTCACTCAATTTAGGGTGAACTACAACATGAATGACATGAAGAAGAGTCTTCATGAAATTCACTCTCAGCTCGTGCAAGCTGAGAAGGATCTCAGTTTGAATGGGAGTGCTAAGAATGACGTCCTCGTCATACAATCTAATTGGAAAGGGAAAGGAAAGGCAAAGGCTTCCTTAAATGTTAAGAAGCCACAGTTCAAGAAGAAGCAGCAGCCTAAGCCCAAGAGTGGACCTGGTGAGACCAGTAACTCAACGGGAAAAGCTAAGGGCAAGGGGAAAGAGGGAGAGTGCCACCATTGCCACGAGTCCGGACATTAAAAGAGGAACTGCCCTAAGTACCTCGATGATATCAAGGCTGGACGTGTGACAGCTACAGGTATATCATCATTTATTCATATGATTGAAATAAACCATGCAAGTTCAGCAACATGGGTATTTGATACTGGTTGTGTTTCTCACTTGTGTAATCACTTGCAGGGTTTAAGGGACGTCCGCAAACTTGAGAAGGGGGACGTAGACCTTCGCGTTGGAAATGGAGCAAAGGTTGCAGCTGTCTCCATAGGAACTTATTTACTCAAACTACCTAGTGGTTTTGAGTTATTTTTGAATAATTGTTATTTTGTTCCTAGTTTGTCGAAAAACATTATTTCTATTTTTGTTTTGGATACGGAAGGATTTTGTTTTAATATTAAGCACAACTGTTGTACTTTTTCATTAAACGATATGATTTATGGCAAAGCTATTTCCATAAACGGAAAATATGTTGTAGACCAAACCACCGAGGTTTATCATGTGAATAATAAAAAGGTTAAAACAGGTGATAAATAACAAACGTATTTATGGCACTGTCGAATGAGACACATCAATGAAAAACGCGTAGAGAAACTCATTAAGAATTGGACAATACCACCATTTCATTACAAATCAATTGGTACGTGTGAATCATGTCTCATCGGAAAGATGACTCGTATAACCTTTAAAGGTATTAGGATGCGAGCTAGTGATCTGTTAGGTTTCATACATACAGATGTGTGTGGTCCTATGATAATCACAGCAAGAGACGGCTATAGATATTTTATCACTTTTACGGATGATTTGAGAAGATACGGGTATGTCTACTTAATGAAACATAAAAGTGAATCCTTCGACAAGTTCAAAGAATTCCAAAACAAGGATGGGAACCAATTGGATAGGAAGATTAAAGCACGTCGATCTGATCGTGGTGGCGATTTTCTTTCGACTGAGTTTGATCAACACCTAAAAGACCGTGGTATTATATCATAGTTGACTCCACCTGGAACACCATAATTAAATGGTGTATCCGAACGGAGAAACCGAACTTTATTAGATATGGTTCGATCCATGATGAGTCACATGATTGTGTCTGATTCATTATGGAGATTTGCTCTACAATCGGCTACTCTAATACTGAACCGAAGTTCGACTAAAGCAGCGGACAAGACTCCATATGTGATTTGGAAAGGAAAAGTTCCTGACTTGTCTTTTATTCGGGTTTGGGGTTGTGAAGCTTATGTCAAGTGGAGACAAGAAGACAAGCTATGCCCACGATCGGTCAAGACTTACTTTGTAGGTTATCCAAAAGGAATTTTTGGTCACTACTTTTATTCACCTATCGAACAAAGAGTTTTTGTTGCGGCTAGTGCAAAGTTTTTAGAGAAAGAGTTTCTCTCGAACAAACAAAGTAGTAGAACTTTTGATCTGTCAGAGGTTCAAGAACCAGAAACCAACAGTGTGATGGAAGAAAGTGTTCCTTCCACATCTGCTATGGTATCCATTCCAGAGGAACCTAGGAGGACGGTTCGAGTTTCTCACCCCCCAGACCGATACATTGGTATGGTTGAGGAGGGTGGTGTAGAAAACATTTTACTCCTTGAGTGTAACGAACCTTCTACGTACAAAGGAGCCATGACCTGTTCTGACTCTATGCTATGGCTCGAAGCCATGCAGTCCGAAATAGATTTCATGCACCAGAATCAAGTATGGGATTTGGTTGATTTGCCTGAAAAGGTGAGACCCTTCAGTGCAAATGGCTTTACAATATAAAGCGTGCATTAGATGGACAACCAGATGTTTATAAAGCACGATTGTAGCAAAAGGTTTCACTCAAGTACACGGGTTGCACTATGATAAGATATTTGCTCCAGTTTTAATGCTTATATCTATTCGGATTATCTTAGCGATAGCCGCATTTCATGATTATGAGATTTGGCAAATGGATGTGAAAACCTCCTTCCTAAACGGGTTTTTGGAAAAAAATTGTATATGATATAGCCTGAGGGTTTCATAGATCCTAAACATCCTAAGAAATTGTGCAAGCTTAAGCGTTCCATCTATGGACTTAAGCAAGCATCACAGAGTTGGAATCATCGTTTTGATGACGTGATAAAACAGAACGGATTCATTCGAAGTGTCGAGGAACCATGTCTGTATATCAAGTCAAGTGGGAGAAAAATCGTATTCCTAGTATTGTATGTAGATGACATAGTACTGATTGGAAACGACATTCCTATCCCATGCTCTCGTCGGTTAAGACATGGGTAAAGATAGAACCACTTCAAAATGAAAGATTTTTGTGAGGCACAAAGGATTCTAGGCATCCGTATCTATAGAGATAGATCGAAAAGGATGTTAGCATTGAGTCAAGAAGATTATATAGATAAAATTCTTGACAGATTCAGTATGATAAACTCCAAGATGGACTACCTTCCTGTTGTTCATGGGGTGCATCTGAGTAAGTCTCAATCACCTACAACACTGTAAGAAACTGAACGCATGAGTGATTCCTAAACTCGTTTCTTTTGACCATTGATTATTTCCTGCGATATAGACAGTTTTTGGATGGTTTAGGTTTCTATCCTAGGTCGCACCGTAAAAGGAGGCCAATCGGACTTTTACTGGGCCATTTTATGCTGTGCTTCCATCGGCAGGTTATAAGTCAAGGAAAATATCCAGCCTTTATCAGGTTTTATATATATTCTCAGGGCCACTCGAGGAGTAGTAACTTAAATGCATGGCCATGCTCGATGTGATTCGTATATCAGTTATGTTACTCTCTAGTCGAGGAAACCGCTCTTGATATGATTACTTGGGAGATACGACCTTGTAAGGTGGGACTTTGCAATTTGTCTTCCATTGAGTGGGAGAAATTTATGGATATGAGAATCGTAATCGCACACAGACTTGTAGGACAAGTCGGAGATTGTTGGAATAAATGTCCTCCACAGTGTGTGATTATTTGAATAAATCTTTTACAGGATCACACAGGAATACTTAGTATATTAATCAGTTGGTTAACGTTTATCGGTAACGGTTGGCTTACTAGAAGTTTGACGTAACTGTCATATGATGGCGGTAATCAGTTGATTCCTAAAGGTCACATCTATAGGATAGTACTGAGAAATGTGATTATATATTGATATAATTACGTAATTGCCAAACTTAGCTAAATGTAGTTAAATAGATGATAAACATTTGATATGATTAAATAATAATTAGGAGAAATCAAATAAAATGTTAATTCTAACAAATATATATATATATATATATATATATATATATATATATATATATATATGTGTTATATTTATTAATTATATATATTTTAATATATGATATTTAAAAATAATATAATTAGGTTAATTAATTGTAAGATAATTAATTAACATTCTCCTTAAAATCGTGTTTATGTTACATTTACGAAAATGTTCTCTGGAAATTAATATGGGATATTTAGTTCCGAGTACATGCATTAAAATATATGTAGATATTTTAATAGAAGTTCGGATAGGTGAAATAAATAGACCAAATCACAGGGTAGTAGTTTGGGCCGTGTAAGACTACTAACTCGGTAGTAGTTTGGGCCGTGTAAATCACAAAGATATAAGAGAACAGGTTTCTCTTATTGTGAGGTAGTTGTTCATCATCTAACAACCCTAAAAACAAAAGCCTTCAAAAATTAATAGTAATTGAGGTGGTAACTTGAAGGGCATTTTTCTTAGTCATCTTGGGTGCAATCTAAGTAGAGTTTCTACATTGAAACTTGGGTTTACTAGGTTGTTCTTAGGCCGTTATCTCATAGATCTAAAGGTTATTTCTATATCCATGTCTTTTTAATTCAATTTATAATTTTTGTATCAATTCGTTTTTTATATAATCATTGGCAGTATTAATTTGATTAATACTTTAAATGGAAATTTGAGAAATATTCCTACACTTTGTAGGGAGGTCATGTAGAGCATCCATTACGTACTTCAACATCCTTTTGACGCTGAGATTGTTGCGTTAACACTGCATCATCTGCCTCTCCTTCTTTTCTCTTTTCTTTCTCGCTCCCTTCACTAGCCGAGGTGGTGCACGTACACAGTAACTTTGTTTAAGAAATCTTGTGGGAAGAATTCTTTTATGGTAACCAGCCTTAGTGGTTCTTGCTCTAACATATCTATAGGCAAGACATGTGGTTTGACCACAGTTTTAGGGTTTTTCTTCCCTTTTGGCTTGTGAGGCTTTTTTTTCTTTGGCTCGCTTCGCCGACGCTGGATGTGTTGAACTGTTTGTTTCGCTTGTTTCATCGGCTTCCTACGTGTCACCAAGGTCTAACCTTCATTGTTATTGTCTTCATTTTTATCTCATTGATTCTTATCCTAAGGAGTTGACTTTGTTTCCGACGACGTTGGAGGTAGTGATGAAGATGACATTTGGATCCTAAATGACATATATTAAAAGCTTCCGAACTGCAACGTATGCACAAACCATCCCTGATGCATAGTTGGCTCTTCAGGCTCCTCCGAACTGCAGTAGTTTAGGGTTTAGGCTCCTCCGAACTACAACGTATGCACAAACCATCTCTGATTCAAAGCTTTTGCTCGGTGAAGGCGCCGACTTCATTATTTGGCTTTCTATTGTCATCCTTGCCAGCATCCTTGCTTATCACTGTCATCCTCCTCATCAGTGTCACCATAGTCACTCTCAGCCTTCCTACCACGGAGCGACAGCACCTCTTTTTGGAGTTCATCAATCTTATTGCTCTTCTCCTCATTCTCCTTCATCATCTTTTCAAGGAGGTTGTTCATGTTCTGGACTTGCTCCTCGAGAGTAACGACATTGATCACCATGACTGAATCAGTGTCAGGAGTTGAGACTTTTTCTTCTCTGGTGACCTCTTGAGATTGACAGGGAATGTCTTCTTGTCGACCTTAATACTTCTAGTCTTCTCACATGGAGGAGAAGAGAATCAGAAGCGTGTGGGAAAATATCTGTATATATTCCCAATTCTTTATATGCAGGATTATAAGAAATTTATAATGAACGATTTATAGTCATAAACGAAGAACAACATACAAAGATTGGGATTAAGAATTAACCTTTTGTCCTCGCGAAGGCCTAAGATCAGATATCAAAACAGATATCCTCCTAATCGTTGCACCCAAGATGTCCTGAGAAATACTCTTTCCTGAGCTAGAAACTGCGAAATTACCTTTAATTTTGTGTAAGATGAAAGCTATAGAAAGAGGAGGGAAGTAATCGTGTAACTCGTGCCCCTAATGTGCCGAGTGAATGTGCTATTTATAGCTGCAAATAAGCTTGCTATTAGACATCAACTAGGATTTTCCAAATCAGTATTTGGTTCTACCTATAGCACTTCACAACAACTGAACAACTTAATAATTGCACCAGTTGTGTCGAGCTCAATCAGACCCACACGGCCTACTGGCCGAAATTCCCTTGCTCAGACCGAAATTCTACCTTTATAGAATTGGTTATATCGCTCTCTCTCGTGTAATGTTTTATCTTATAAATATCTCATATTTATAATCCACTAATTAAAAATAACCTTTTATATTTAATTAAATAATTTAATCTTTATTAAATAATTTCATTACACATAATTAAATATAACATTTTATATTTAATTACGAATTAACATTTTAATTCGTCTTAACTAATAT
This sequence comes from Silene conica, assembly GCA_029255685.2. Classification (NCBI taxonomy): domain Eukaryota; kingdom Viridiplantae; phylum Streptophyta; class Magnoliopsida; order Caryophyllales; family Caryophyllaceae; genus Silene; species Silene conica. The sequence continues at coordinate 26,804,930 of CM055311.2, read as the reverse complement.
TATTTAATCAGTATTAAATAATTATATCATTATTACTTTGACTAACTGTTTAGTCGTATAGGGTATCAATATGATTACATTTTCATCTAATCATATCTCTCAGATTCCATCCTTTAGGTGTGACTCTTAGGGACCAGTCGATTACCGCCATCTGTATGACAATAACGTTAAACTTTCTAACAAGCCAACCGTTATTGATAAACGTGAATCAACTGGCTAAAATACAAAGTATACCCTGTGTTCCTTTAAGAGATTTATACGTTTTGTCGCACTAACAGTTGAGGACACTAGCTCCAACAATCTCCCACTTGTCCGTACAAGTGTATGTGCGATAACCGATTCTCATATCCAATAATTTGCAAATCTGTATTCACAAAGGTCGTATTTGACAAGCGATCTGTATCAAGAGTGGTTTCCCCGACTAGAGAGTAACTCAACTGATAACAGATCATTATTTTTAGCTTGGCCAAGTATTTCTGTTACTACTCCTCGAGTGGCCCTGAGAAATATTAAAACTTGATAAGGGGTGCATATTTCCTTTAACTCGAATCTTGCCGAGGTAAGCACAATATGAAATGACCCAAAAAAATATGCTTAGCCCCAGTTACGGTCAGCTAGTGAGAAAGAAATCAAAGTCACCCAAAACTGCCCTTTATCTCAAGAAAAAGTCGACAGTCAAAAGAATCAACTCAAGGAACACGCGCGATGGACGTCCTATCCACGACCCGACACCGAATTTTTAGTAACATTTAGGATCCATTGCGTCGTCACGAAAATGTCCTACGAGTTATCATTATAATCTCGTATCTGTGCTCGATCAGTCAACGGTTTGACTTAAGGTTTATTGAACCCGCCATCAATCGACGTCACAAAGTAATTGCCAGAGTTATCAGCTTGTGTAGGCGATTACGTACAAAACAAAATATAATGTAATTCAGTTCCCTTTGTGGTGTTCAATGTTGTCAGTACAATCCACATAAAAAACAATATATATATAAAACAAAATCGATGGTGTTATAAATAGTATATGAAATAGATACAATATCCAATCCACCAAAGTACTAATACAACTCAGGAAAACGTTTAATTCCCATTGAAATAACGTGCCCTTCATGTTTATCATGTCTTAATGGTTTAGTGAGAGGATCTGCGATGTTGTCATCCGTCGCAATCTTGTCTATCACTATCTCCTTTTGCTCCAAGTAGTCTCGAATTAGGTAAGCTTTCCACAATACATGTCTAGATTTATTGCTAGACTTAGGCTCCTTAGCCTGGAAGATGGCACCTCTATTATCGCAATAGATGGTGATCGGGTCGTTCGAACTAGGCACTACAGTGAGTCCTTGTAAGAACTGACGCATCCATCTAGCTTCCTTTGCAGCTTCTGAAGCGGCATAGTACTCGGACTCAGTAGTAGAATCTGCAATAACACTCTGCTCAGAGCTTTTCCAACAGACAACAACGCCATTAAGAGTACAAACGAATCCAGACTGAGATTTCGAGTCATCGCGATCCGTTTGGAATAGCATCTACTTAACCGTTTGCGCAAAGCTCAGTGCCTCCACCATAAGTCAATACCCAATCTTTAGTCCTCCGTAGGTACTTAAGAATGTTTTTAACAGCCATCCAGTGTGGTTCGCCTGGATTGCCTTGGTACCGACTCGTAAAACTCAAAGCATATGCGACGTCCGGACGTGTGCATATCATGGCATACATGATCGATCCTATAGCTGACGCATAAGAAATGCGACTCATGCGCTTGACCTCTTCCGGTGTCTTAGGTGCCTGAGACTTACTCAAATGCATCCCAGAGATCATCGGAAGTAACCCGTTTTTGTAGTTGGTCATGCTGAATCTGTCAAGAATCTTATCTATATAAGACTCCTGACTCAGTGATAATATCCGTCGTGATATATATCTATAGATACGGATCCCCAATATACATTGTGCCTCACCCAGATCTTTCATCTGGAAATGGTTCTTTAACCATACTTTAACCGAAGATAAGAGAGGGATGTCATTTCCGATCAAGAGTATGTCGTCGACATAGAACACCAGAAAGACGATCTTGCTCCCACTCGACTTGATATATAAGCATGGTTCTTCGACAGATCGAATAAAACCATTCTTTTTTATTTAACACTTGGTCGAAGCGATGATTCCAACTCTTAGATGCTTGCTTAAGTCCATAAATGGAACGCTTAAGCTTGCACAATTTCTTAGGATTTTTAGGATATGTGAAACCTTCGGGTTGTACCATGTATAAGTCCTCCTCCAAATAACCGTTTAAGAAGGCGGTTTTCACATCCATTTGCCATATTTCATAGTCATGAAATGCAGTAATCGCTAAGATAATCCGAATGGAACGCAGCATGACTACGAGTGCAAAAATCTCATCATAGTGCAACCCTTGCACTTAAGTGAAACCTATAAGGCACGACTAGTGGCAAATCAACCAACTCTCATACGTCATTTTCGTACATGGAGTCCATCTCGGATTGCATGGTAGTAAGCCATAGCTTTGAGTCGAAACAGGTCATGGCACCTTTATAGGTTACGGGTTCGTTACTCTCTAAGAGAAAAACATCAACTCCTTCAAGTTCGTCGATAATACAGATGTATCTATCTGGAGGAATGGAGTGTCTATCCGACCTTCTGGGTTCCTCAGGAATACTGACTGCAACAGAAGATGAATGAACGGTTTCCTCCATTGGTTTCTCAGTAGTTGGTTCTTGAACCTCCGACGGATCGAAGGTTCTATTACTTGTCTTATTCTCGAGAAACTCTTTCTCTAACAACTTCGCACTAGCCGCAACAAAAACGCGGTGTTCGGTAGGCGAATAGAAGTAATGACCAAACATTCCTTTTGGATAACCAATAAAGTATGTCTTTACCGATCGCGGGCCGAGCTTATCCTCGTGTCTCCACTTGACATAAGCCTCGCAGCCCCAAACCCGAATAAAGGACAAGTTAAGGATCTTTCCCTTCCATATCTCATATGGAGTCATGTCAATAGTTTTAGACGGACTTCGCTTAAGTATAAGAGCAGCTGACAATAGAGCAAAGCCTCATAATGAATCTGGCACAACTGTGTGACTCATCATGGATCGAACCATATCTAATAGTGTTTGATTTATCCGTTCGGATACACCATTTAACTGTGGTGTTCAAGGTGGAGTTAACTGTAGTACAATACCACAGTCTTTAAACTGTTGAGCAAACTCATTCGAAAGATACTCACCACCACGATCTGATCGTAGTGCTTTAATATTTCTATCCAGTTGGTTTTCAACCTTCGCCTGGAATTCCTTGAACTTTTCAAAGGATTCACTTTTATGCTTCATTAAGTAGACATATCCGTATCTACTTAAATCGTCCGTGAAAGTGATGAAATATCTACAGCCGTCTCGCGCGGTGATTGACATAGGTCCACATACATCTGTCTGCACGAGGCTTAATAGGTCAGCAGCGCGCATTCAACACCTTTGAAGGAAATACGAGTCATTTTTCCTATGAGACATATTCACATGTGTCAAATGATTCATAATCAAATGGAGATATAGCGACATTCTGTATTAGCTGCTTTACATGTTTCTCATTTATGTGTCCCATACGACGGTGCCATAGATATGTTTGATCTTTGTCACCAACCTTTAGTTTCTTATTATTCATGTGTAATATTTCAGTCGATTGATCTAAGACATATATACCATTCATGAAAACTGCTTTACCATAAACCAGTCCATTTAAAAAGAAAATACAACTATTATCCTTTATTAAGAATAAAAATCCGTCTTTATCGAGTACGGAAACTGAAATAATGTTCTTAGATAAATTGGGTACATAATAATAGTTATACAGATATAACTCGAATCCGCTCGGTAGCTGGATCACATATATTCCCATGGAAGCAGCAACAACTTTTGCTCCCGACTCGCAGCTCCACATCACCCTTTGCGAGAGGTGTGATGTTTTTAGGCCCTGCAAATGATAACACAGATGAGAACCACGACCAGTATCAACTACCCAAGTTCCGAAACTTGCATGGTTAATCTCAATCATATGAATATAAGTTGACATACCAACAGGAGTGACGTGGCCTCCTTTTATGTCCTCACGGTACACTAGATAGTTCCGCCTCCAATGCCTAGTCTTGTGGCAATGGTGGCACTCAATGTTACCGTCTTTGCTCTTTGTCTTACCTTATGAGCTACTTGTCTCACCAGGCCCACTCTTAAATCCGGCCCTTTTGAATTTAGGAGGCTTAGCTACTCTTAGCTCTACTTGAGCTTTTCCCTTACCCTTCCCTTGTTTGCAATCATGAGAACGTCTTGCTTCATGCTTCCACTCAATTTAAGATCCTTCTCAGTCTGTACGAGAAGGGGGTGTAGCTCATGAGGACTTTTCTTCATGTCATTCATTCACGTGATCATTAAGCTTGTTAATTCTTTCTTACTGTTTTCAATAATCGTATTGCTAACTTTTATCGCATTCGTGTGCCGGACATCGATAATCGTGACTGGGATTCCGGACACCCACCCCGATACCCGAGATACGTGCTAGTGGGAGATACTTTACTCGTACGAGAACTGTGTGATGCTTGCATTCTTACCCTAGAGTCGGGCAAGGGTGCGCACCACGATCCAGCAAAAGTACTGGACTGTGACACTTAGGACCTATTAATATGACCTATACACTTTTACTAATTATGTGTTATAAGACCATTTTGTATGAAGGCCCAAAATAATGAAACAAAGTAAAAACTTAAATTTGGTTAAGCATACGAGATATCAAACTACAATCGAGCACACTAACTACAAATAAAGTTAATTATTCAAATCTAGAACTTGAATAAGACTTTAAAGTAAAATTGCTTAACAAAAATTAGAGAGATTTTATACCATTATCGTTTAATATTTTAATTATTATATAAGTACCCTTAAAACTATTTTAATATTTTATGATATCCATTATATAACATCAACGTTTAATATTTTAAATTTAATTATTATATATTTAATTATATGATAATATCACGGGTTTAAATTTTTAACAATTTGACTAATTTGTTTTAGAAGTGCACATGTTATAATTTGTATCTTCTCCCTTGCACAACTTTTACAAATGTGCACAAAGATAAAATGAAATACATGTTTAACAATTTGCACTGGTCAACATTATTACTTTTTTCGGGTTATTAATGATTTTACTCAAATCTTATCTATATAAATTATGAAACATTTATCAGCCTGTGGTTGCGCCACGTTATTCATCCAAGTTTTATTTTTTCTTTTTAATTCACTCTGGTGGGTTCCGTACAATACTTTATGATTTCCCAGCACAATAACCGCTAATATTTCTACGTATTCCAAATAAATGCCTAAAATCGTAGATTACGAAACATTACGAACATTTTTATATAAATCAATTAATTAGAAATAGAAATTGTGATAATTAGACCACAATTTATTAAGATGTTTAGAATATTCTAATCAATAACAATTTACAACAATAATAAACCGAACATACAACATTTTAAACATGATTTAAAATAACGTAATATTAATATACAATCAGGGGAAAAAAATTATAAACTCCTCCACGGAAAATTACGTTATTATAATTTGGCGTACTCAGGTGGATCCCGCATAATATTTGATGATTTCCTGCACAATAACCGCTTAATATACTACGTTTTCTAAATAAATGCCAAAATCGTAGATTCTGAAACATTACGAACATTTTTATTTAAATCAACAATGGCGTAATTTTGTATATATATTTTAAAAAACTTATTTTGATTTTTGATGAATGGTTATATACTTCAAATCGAATATAAAAAATATTATAAACTCCTTTATGTAACTAATTATATACTTCATTAAAATCAACAAAAGCATAAAAGCATGCTGTATATATTATCTGCATAAAATATATATACAAGCAAATTATTATTAAATATAAATAAATAATTTTATTAGAAACAAAAGTATTTAATTAGAAATTGTTTCAGTAAAGACTTTTATGAAATTATTTTCCGAAATATAAATTGATCTTTATTTTCCGAAAATATTTAAATTGTAAAAATTATCTCAGATCTGGTACGATAGCCAATCATCACCGAGAATTGATTTGGAGCAAAACATTTCAGCAACTAACTACCAACCGCCATTCCATCGGGAAGGTGACAATGATAGGCTACCCGGAACATTCCTCTACAACAAATTCATTAGGACGGCAACACTATTCGTCATTTCAATCGATTGTCAATTCAAGAAATGGCCAGTATTCCGACGTCAAATGAAGGGCCTGCTTTTCGAATTTCAATATGGGTCAACCAGCAACCTCAACCCTCCGAAAAAACATTATGGGCCAACAAATACAAATACAAACCCAAACAAATCTGAGAGGCATTATTAATGGGTAGTTTAAAAACAGTTATAGCAATAACCGGGAGGTTTATCAATATAATAGAAATTGAATGCAAAATATTTACGTATTATTGACACTATTCGATAATATTAATTATCCACCACATTTTTCTAAAAATATACCCGTGCAATTTACATGGGTTTAAAACTAGTTTAGCTTACAAGAGAAACATTATACCACAACTACTTGGTCAATTCACTTTATGCTAATTGTAACTAAAATTTAATTCAATGATAAAAATATAACTATAAATATAACTATAACTATACGAAACTCAACTATTATTCTTATAATATAAAATTGTCCAGCAAAAGATAGAGAAATATTAGTGCTTTATTTTTAGATTTTTTTCTAAATATAAGTAACCTTAAAGGAGGATTATTAATCAATATAATATACATTTCTATAAAATAGCAACCTGTGCAACTTGCACGGGCTGAAAAATAGCAATATATTAATATGATGTACTATATATATTATTTTTATTATTCAAGTGGTTTACATTTATAGGACTAGAATTGACAATTTGGAGGTCCGCCAAAGTACATCATTCGGTCCATGTTTCCAGTTACTTTTCCAATGTATCTTGCCCTATAACAATCGGGTTTACTCAAAGCGTAAAACAAATGATCTTTATCAGGAAACGCATCTATACCATATAACTCTAGATTACTAATGAAGCAAGCTTTCCCAAATCCGTCCTCGGGGAAATGACCACTTCCCATGCCCGGAGCTGGCTCTGGGTTCGGGCTCAATATACCTCCTCCCCACCCTGCTTCTGCTGCTCCTTCTAATAAGGTGGTGAAAAGTTCTTTTGGCCAATATCCGACCACCTCGTCTTGTATCATAAACATCCAATTTTTTGTAACATCGTCCTATCAACAATGGCAATGCAAGTTAATATCATTGTACAATTGTACAAATTGATCAACAATTCTACGGTCGACACTTACCAATCAATTAAACAATCAATCAAATGGTGTAAGTTACATTATATGTAAGGATCTTTTGCCGAAAGAGTCGTTTCTTTTGAAGAATTCATCAAACAAAACAGATATTTCATAAAAGTATTTTGCAAACTAACCATACCTAGGTAAAAAAAGAATAATAATAACCTTAACTAGACCACTTTAATTAAACCATAAACCATATGACATAAACAAATCCACATAACGAAAAATCATTCAAAAAAACTATATACACCTAAACCTAAAAAGTCTGTTCCCGTTCAACGACATCTAGTCTCGACAATTTTGAAATGCTCTTCTAATCTCAATAAGGCACAAAATCAAGTTTCTGATCATAATTGACGAATATCTCCTTTTCATATTATGCAATCTAATTTTGTTTATTATTTACATAGGTATCGTTAGAGATGTTTTGTTTGCGACCAAAAGTTTCTCATAGGTTTTTATTGCGATATGTGATATGCAATTTTCAAAGTTCAAAGATATTCATTTGAAAATGCAATTTATAGAGTCAATGTTTAAACTAAATTCATAATATTGATCCTCACTCAAAGCGATTAATTAGCTATATTGGTTTGATAATACTTGTGTCACTATTTGCCTCAGTTTTATTAAACAAATTTGATGTTTGGAGTTTTTTCAATTTTGAATGATCGTTAAACAAGCTAAATTTAATGATTGGTAAAATAACTAAATAAATAATGGATAACCAAATTAAATAAAGCTGGACCGAACCAACAAGTATGTAGGAACTTACTATTTCAATGATTATTCCAATAACTAAACTGGTCATATGGTTAATTTGAACAATGTTTTGATGAAACCTTTATTTTGGTGAATACTTTGAAATAAATGGTTAGTTTGGTAAATCCTACATATATACTGTAGGAATTTATGTTATTGGAAATTTTGCTTAGTGATCCAATAAAATTACAACCAAAATCTTTAATAATAGTTTGGAACTAAATTCATCTTTGGTTTCGTTTGATTGCTCATTCAGTTCATGAGAATATTAAAATTCAAATTGAGAGTTCTAGAGTTTTTTTGGTTAACCTATTTTTTTTCAAAAAAAATTATGGAGTCTAAACTTTAAAACTGTATACGATTTTTCAACTCCTACATGATGGGGAAATTTACATACCTATCACTTCATGGTCATTGAAAACTTCTAGAAAAATAAAACTTCAATATGACAACTAAACAGATTATTATAATTTACCTGAGTTTTAAGATAGAAATTAGACTCTACTGCATTACCAATTAACATATCAATTTGATTCATATATAAACCAAACGAGACCTTATATTACTTTTAAGGATTTCAACCAAATTAGATGACAAAACATATATCTATATATTGAACATAATCTTCAGCATAAATTTCAAATTACCTGTTTTATTTTGGCATATATAACGTATTGACGACCTTTATAAGTTGACATTGGGGCAAGAAATAGGCCAATAGGGTACTTTGCACTTGTTTGAACGAAACCTGGACACAGGTTATTCAAACACCCTGTTGTTTTACCATCATCTCTCTACAAAACCGAAAAGTTGGTTTTAATTTAATGGTAAGTATCGTAATGTCAACTATCATAATTGGTAAAAGTATGAGAGTTTGCCAAATTCTTCTCTAACTTGGTTTGACCAAGTATGAGCCTAGCTTAATCGAGCCAATTCTGAAGGTTAAATAAACCGGCTTAAACCATTTATATACCTCTATTAGGTGATATTAATAATTTGGGTTTGAAACCTATTAATATCAAAATCACACTTACATACTACATTTATATTAGTTCTTTATATTGACTAATAGAACACGTACATTAGTGAAAATAAGTTATCAGGATTCTTGTTTCTTACCGTCCAATAACCGTAGAGTAGTGTATAGTTAACATTTGTTATAGCTGGAACTATCTGATGCAACAAAACAAAACAACGGTTAGAAAACACTATAAAAAACTTCCGCATATTTTGAAATGTATTTTTAGTCCAATGTTAAAGAAATTAAGAATAGTAATCCCTTCCTTGCAAAAAAAAGAAGAATAGTAATCCCTTTAGGGCTCATTTTACAATACCCAATAACCAAAGTATTGTTACCGAAGTTAAAATCATTTGTCCCTCTCTAAAAGTCATAGCCTTCATCAATTATCGATAGTCAATGATGGTATTCCTTAAAAAGCTTTATTTATCAATTATTATTATTATTATTATAAATAGTTATGAGTTAATATATAAGTCTCCCTTTTAGTGATATCGTTGGTCACTTCTTTTCTCATAGTATATTTTTGTTCTTTATGTCTTTATAAACGAAGGATCCCTTAAAATGCGACATAAAAATAGGAGTAAATTAATAAACACTACCAACTTTAGTCCTCTTTTTCATAATCAATACCAATATAGTTAATAATTAGTAATCAGTACCAAGATATTAATTTTTTTCTACGTTAGATACCAAGTGCTCGTTTTACTCTAGTTTGTTCTTACTTTAAAAGGTGCTTTTATCTAAGAGAATGATTTTGGAGCCGAGTGTCTAGAGATGTGTACTTGAATAATGGCTTTTTGGACCTCTTCGAGTAGATTAGTATAGCATTTTCACGTGACTTGGTACCTATCTTAGAAAAAAGTTAATATTTTGGCAGTGATTATTAATTATCAATTATGTTGGTACTGATTATGAAAAAGGGTCCTTATATTGATATTGTTTATAAATTAACTCTAAAAATAGTGATACAAAAACTAGCCTTAAAAACGGTCTCTCAATAATTTTATTAAAAAAAATACTTTACAAATTTAAGGTTAAAATTACCACGTGTAATAAAAACGTACAAATCATAAAATGGGTAAGGTTTTGTGAAAATAGGTACAAGCTCGAAGATATACTTTGGATCATTATCAATTATAAAAAAATGTATAAAAAAATACATAAAGGGATACGATGTAATAGATTATCAATAGAGTAGGTCTTCTGGGAGACCGCCTCTCAATAAGATTATTTAGAGACTATTGTACAAATTTAAGAAAAAGTGGTACTAAAGGTAATAAAATAGGTACAAATCCTGACTAAAGATGAAATTAGTACATTTATTATGTAAATAAGTACGAAATTACTATGGTACAATCAATCATAAAAGGTCACGAAATACAAATAAACTGGTACAAAAAAATGGTCTCTCAATAATTTATTGAAAGACCGTCTCTCTTAAATTTTATTTTTCTCAATAACTAAGTGGAAGACGTCTCTCACGAATTTCTGTGCCAAGAAATCATGTTCTTCGTTTTAGTTAAGTTATTTATTAGGCAAGCATCTTTATTTTAGACTTAGGAAGAAGTCGATTCTACAAAGAAAAAACCATTTTTAATATTCGTGTTTGCATAATTTAATAATTTCTTTAAACTTCAACACTAAAAACACATATCACTTACTAATTAAAACAATGATGAAGATTCAAAAGTAGTTGAAACGGGGAAGCAAATAAAAAGAGATATGAGCATTGAGCAACAAATTAAAGGTGTTACCGCCCATCCTGCTTGTATATGATTATAAGTCGAACCATCCGCAGTCGTAACGAAAATAGAGCCAAGTATGGATTGGCTTTGTGTAGCAGCCACATTCCATGTATTAATCTTACCACCCACTCCCTTTGTTTTAACAAATGTTTTCATTAATCCAGTCTGCAATATTTGTTAAAGAATCGTTTACTTGATGCGGAAAGTACAAATTTATGCGTAATACTTTTTCCATTCTAATGAATTCCGTACCTTTGTTATATATGTAAGATATATTTTAACCAAAAGCATGGAATTCATTTGAAAGGAAGGGTATTAATTAAATTTGACATACGTGAAATTGTTAAAAGACGCTACCTGCTGGCCTGCGGCCTTAGGAGCATCATCGTTGGGATCCGAAATTGAGGAATCGGAATTAGTCGTGTAGACTATTCCGAGGGACGATGAGATCATATTATTTGCGATAAGATCTTCCTCTTTGATCCTTTTAACAATGACAGTTCCTTGAGGACATCTTATATTCTTTGGCAATACTATTGATGAACTTACTTCCTTAGAAGAACTATCTTTTGATTTTCTTATCTTTGAAACACCGAAACTAGATTGTAACTGCACATCATTTTAACATAGTATGTAAATTTTTTTTACGTTTTCTAATTCTCGTGTTAAACCAAGGAGGGTAAAATGGGAAAAATATGCAAACCTGTATAGTGTGGTTTTTCAACAAGGGATGATCAAATGCAAGTTGCTTGTGAATTTCAACACAGTCCAAAATTTCACCATATTTACTCTGATTATTGTAACATATTTAATCATAAGTTTAGTTAGCTTAAAAAAAACAAAATACACAAATTCGTAAATTAAATTATTGTGAGATCATATTATGGGACGATCATTGCGCAAGCGGAATAGACTTATTGTCAAAAGGACTGACTCCTCCTCTTTACCTGACTTAAAATTGACCCGAACAAAATGATCACTCCGACACATGTCTAAAGTTTATAAGCATACCGTGAAACTCTTGATAGCAGGTTTATTGAGAAGCTCAAGTTGCCTTTGTAGAGCAACCTTGTCATCGAGTGGTGTTGCTTCTAATCCTTGTAGCGCAACAACTAATAACAAAAGTAAGATTAACGTTGAATTTGACATGGATATACTTAAAAGAGTAAACTACAAAATATATTTGAAGGATTACGGGGTGAAAATATATCACTTTATATAGGTTTATAAGACTATAACTTACGTGATTTTTGGCATGCAAGATAATAATTTGCAATGATAATGTTGGTCTCTTTTTAAACGGGTCATTAATAGGCTTAATATGCAAAGATTGCAAAATATTTAATCCACAAATGCAAGTGTAACTCAAGTTTACTAAAATTATATCTTATTAACCGCTTATGGTAACTTATTTTTCAATTATATAATTTTGTAATCATTTTACAGCCAAATGTAACCGCTATTGAAAAATAAGCTACCATAAGCTATAACACTAGATATAACATTGTGGTTACATTTAATCATAAAATTATCTCATATGACCATATGAAAATTAGATAAAAAATAACTGTCTCTAACAAGAATTTGGGACGTCAAAAGAAGGAAAAAGATGCACCAGATGCATTAAAAAGATATGGTCATTTAGTTCCTATAATGTTGTAAATGTTACTAAATGACATTTATAATATATGGAACAATATTTGTACCCAGAAAAAACATATATGGAATAACATCAAGTTGAATTTGTTCTCTTTTCTAGCTTGGGTCATTCTTAGTGGTAGTTAGGGCCTTACAGGTGATCTGGTGGCGAAAAAGCAATGGTTATACTAAGGTCATGTTCGGTAAACAACATATTGATCAATTTTTAGCATATTCAAGGGTTTTAGCATATTTGACCAATTAATATGCTAATTTGAGTGTTTGGTAAACAACATATTGAAACAACATATTTGACGTCAATATGTTGGTTTACAATATGCTGCTTACCCTAGCTTATTGGTTAGCCTATTCTAAACTAGGAAATTTTACTACATTTTACAAAGAAAACTAACAATCTACTAATCGTAATTTGTAAGCTACCAAACACTCAAATTAATTCTGCTTATTATAATATGTTAGTCCAATAACCTTCTGTTTAAATATGGCGTTACAATCTGCTTATGCTGAAATTAATCCGTTGTTTACCAAAAAAAGCCTTGGTCTATGATATCTCTTGTATACAAAGGTAATATCGTGACATGTGGAAATGGTGTGATGAAATAAAATATTTTATAATAATTAATTTGGAGAATTTGAGAGCCAAATCTTTGAAATATAAAATTTGAGATCTAAATATATTGGTCATATTTAAAAAATTCACAAGTTATAAATTTTCAAGGCTTTAAGTTTTCAGATTTAGTAATACTATGTTATTTTATGTTATATTCCTCATTTTCTTTTTCTTTTTTCTTCATGAACATTAGTATATCCTTAGTTTTAAGAAAATTGAAATTATTAATCTGATGCGTATTCTTTAGATAACTCGGTAGATAATCAACAAGAATACTTAAGGTTGCAGCGGAATATGAATTTGTAATAAATAGAACGAAATAGAACAAGTAACAATGGATAATCAGCGGTGATGATGAACATTTGATGGTGATGAACGTGTGATGGTGATGATGCACGGCTATGATGATGAACGAGATGGTTTGTGTAAGTTTGATGGAACGATTTTATGTATGTTTGATGAATGGTTTGTAACACCCTCGCAAGAAGAACTTGTAACACCCTGCAATTCAACCTCGCAAGACTGAACCCAAAGACTAAGCTCGCAAACCTAATCAATGTAATTACTCACACAGAGACTCAATGTTTAATCTTAATATTTCTGAATGCCTTAAACGAATGAACACGGCTGCCTATTTATAGGTCTTATGGCTGGCCCTACTACTACTCTAATAAAGGTAAGAATACCTTAATTTGAAACTAATTAGAAAACCTAATCCTACCTAAGTTCAAACAACTAGTTTGACTAGGATTAAGACTTCTACTCCTACACAAACTATGAATCCTATAACTATTAGAATTCTTTATTCTACTAGGATTGTGAATCCTATAAATACTAGAACTTCTACTCTTGTTAGGATTACGAATCCTACAACAACTAGGACTCCTAATTCTACTAGGACTATGAATCCTATCACAACTAGGATTCCTATTTAAATTAGGATTTCCTATTTGTACTAGGACTCTTACAAAGACTCCTACTTGGACTAGGAAACAAAAAGATCCTTTAGTCCTTATTTTAAACATAAAATAAACTAACTACTAGAATAATACTATGTTGGCCGTGTAGTCACACGTCCAAAGCGTCCATGGACATCCTTCTTCCTTGTCCTTCTAGGATCTTCCATAAGCTTCCCTTGTTCTCTTAACACATCTTACCATGCTAGTTTGAAGATGCAAAGGGATTCAATCTCGAACCTTTTATGGTCGAGTCTTGTGCGTGGACGAAGACCACATTGCTTCGCATATGCTCCCGCATCATACTCTCTTTGTTTTTGAGAATTTGACCTCAAATTTGCTCCAAGCAATCCTCTCCTTGAGTCAGCAATCCACCAATAAACCTGTAGAATCATGTTAGTAATAATAGGTTTGGCTACTTGTCCCAAAGTAGGACACTTGAACCGCAGCTTCCCCTATCACACCACCCTTCGACATAGCCACACCTTGAAACCAGGCTGCTCTCGACACACTCTTCCTAGCCATCATCATGCTAGAACTTGATCTCACCAAGCTACTAGTACCTACACCAAGCAAACTCTCAGACCCACTCTTGACTACAGACCCCTTGCCTGCACTAGGTATAAGTTCTAAGCTTCTTGGAACAACCTTATGCTTAACATAAACCTCCTGACCACCGTGATCTTCCACCAACCCTTCGTCCTCACCACGATCCTCCTTGTCCTCTCTTAAGGTTAAAAAGAAGCTTTCCTTCTTATACTCGGTGTGTTTAGGTTTAATGGACAACAATTTCATATTGTAGGCGATGCCACCTGGATCAAAATTACATCTTCCAAGTCGAATCATCATTGTAATAGCAGGACTAGGTAATCCCACCGTTTCCTTTATAGTAGCAATTTTTTTACGACTTTTATAATCTTCAATCAAACTCGGTTTACGCTTCTGCTTTGTCCTTCCCACGTTTCCTCCATCAATCCATTTTCCTTGCACAAATAGATTATGAACAGAAGAAATTGTTTGTGGTACACAACTTTACCTTTAACCATCATAGGATTCGAGTTTAACAATGGGTTAAAACTTCTACCGTGTACTTCCTTACCAACCTCCTTTCCTTGCATAGGTAAATTTTGAATAAAACAATCCGCTTGGAATCCAGTAGCGATACTTCTAATGAACATAGGACTTGCATTTCATATTTGGTTATAGTTCTTACCATGTAACTTCTTATCAACACAAACTCCAATGGAAGATGAATCTGATGTGTTGATATGAAGACCTTCATCAATGACCTCGCTCAAGGACACTTCACTTAGGATAGGTAAAAGTTCAGAATTCTTTTGATCAACAATATGACCACTGTGATCAGCCCTTTTCTTATAAACTCCACCACTCCCGAACACTCCCAATATCATATTAATAACATGGTTCGTTTCTGCTTTTGATGGATCTTGAAATAGCCCTTGATCACCTATATTTAGCTCGCCAACTAAGCCCTATTCATCCTGTTGTTCGTCCCTCTTATCAACAACATTAAAAACCTCAATGTTTCTTTCCATGAACGGAACAACTTGAAGATGCAAACTACTAGTCACCGTTTCTAGTTGATCAACGTTACTTCTCCTTGGTTCAACTAAGATGACTTTATCTTCTTCTTTTGCTCCGATGATCATACTTTCTGTTTCTGGTTTGGTTTCTAGAACCTGCTTTCGGATTATAGGTTTTAGATGATAGGTGTCCTTCCCCTTCGAAACAATATAGATGTTAGTCCGCCCATTGTGTTTAACCCTTCGATCAAACTGCCATGGTCTTCCTAACAATATGTGACTCGCACTCATTGGGACTAGATCACACCAAATCTCATCTTCATAAGGACCTATTTTGAATGTAACCAATGCTTGCCCCTTTACCTCGATCCCTTCCTCTCCATCGAGCCAATGTAATTTGTAAGGTTTCTTTCGATTTCTGATCGGTAGGTTTAGCTTTCCCACCGCCTCCTAGGAATCTAGGTTCATACATGAACCACTATCGATGATGAGCGTGCACAACTTCTGCCCTACTCGACATCTTGTGCAAAAGATTTGCTCCCTTTGATTAAACTCTTCGGGCGTGGCTTCAATATGTAAGTTCCTAAGCATAAAACAACTTTTCTCCATAATTAATAATCTCCCAAGAACTGATATAATAAAAATTAAATCAAGAGCCGAAGCTCTGATACCAATTTGATGCGTATTGTTTACATAACTCGGTGGATAATCAACAAGAATACTTAAGGTTGCAGCGGAATATGAATTTGTAATAAATAGAACGAAATAGAACAAGTAACAATGGATGATCGACGGTGATGATGAACGTTTGATGGTGATGATGCACGGCTATGATGAGGAACGAGATGGTTTGTGTAAGTTTGGTGGAACGATTTTATGAATGTTTGATGAATGGTTTGTAGATGGATATCGATGGACTCACTCCCCTCACAAGAAGAAGATGCGAATGGATCCAAAAACGAACCTTTTATGGTCGAGTCCTGTGCGTAGACGAAGACCACGTTTCTTGGCATATGCTCCCGCAACATACGCTCTTTGTTTTTGAGAATTTGACCTAAAATTTGCTCCAAGCAATCCTATCCCTAACAGCAATCCACCAATATACCTGTCGAATCATGTTAGTAACAATGTGTTTGGCTACTTGTCCCAAAGTAGGACACTTGAACCACATCTTCCCCCTATCACACCACCCCTTCGACATAGCCACACCTTGAAACCTGGCTGCTCTCGACACACTCTTCCTGCTAGCCATCATCATGCTAGCACTTGATCTCACCAAGCTACTAGTACCCACACCAAGCAAACTCTCAGACCCACTCTTGACTACGAACCCCTTGCCTTCACTAGGTATAAGTTCTAAGCTTCTTGGAACAACCTTATGCTTACCATAAACCTCTTGACCACCGTGATCTTCCACCAACCCTTCGTCCTCACCATGATCCTCCTCATCCTCTCTTAAGGTTAAAAATAAGCTTTCCTTCTTGGACTCGGTGTGTTTAGGTTTTATGGACAACGGTTTCAGATTTTAGGCGACGCAACCTGGATCAAAATTATATCTTCCAAGTCGAATCATCATTGTAATAGCAGGACTAGATAATCCCACCGTTTCCTTTATAGTAGCAATTATTTTACGACTTCTATGATCTTTAATCCAACTCGGTTTACGCTTCTGCTTTTTCCTTCCCACGTTTCCTCCGTCAATCCATTTCCTCGCACAAATAGATTATGAACAGAAGTAATAGTTTGTGGTACAACAACTTTACCTATACCAATCATATGATTCGAGCTTAACAATGGTTAAAACCTCTAGCGTGTACTTCCTTACCAACCCCCTTTCCTTGCATTGGTAAATTTTGAATAAAACAAACCGCTTGGAATCCAGTAGCGATACTTCTAATGAACATAGGACTTGCATTCCATATTTGGTTATAGTTCATGTAAATTTTTATCAACGCACACTCCAATGGAAGATGAATCTGATGTGTTGATAAGAAGACCTTCATCAATGACCTCGCTCAAGGACACTTCACTTAGGATAGGTAAAAGTTCAGAATTCTTTTGATCAACAATATTACACCATGATCAGCCCTTTTTCTTATAAACTCCACCACTCTTGAACACTTCCAATATCAGATTAATAACATGGTTCGTTTCAGCTTTTGATGGATCTTGAAATAGCCCTTGATCACCTATATTTAGCTCGCCAACTAAGCCCTTTTCATCCTCTTGTTCGTCCCGCTTATCAGCAACATCAAGAACCTCAATGTTTCTTTCCATGAACGGAACAACTTGAAGATTCAAACTACTAGTCACCGTTTTTCAGTTGATGAGCGTTACTTATCCTTGTTTCAACTAAGATGACTTTATCTTCTTCTTTTGCTTCAATGATCATACTTTATGTTTCTCGTTTGGTTTCTAGAACCTTCTTTCGGATTATATGTTTTAGATGATAGGTGTCCTTCCCCTTCGAAACACTATAGATGTTAGTCCTCCCATTGTGATTAACCCCTCGATCAAACTGCCATGGTCTTCTTAACAATATGTGACTCGCACTCATTGGGACTAGATCACACCAAATCTCATCTTCATAAGTACCTATTTTGAATGTAACCAATGCTTGCCCCTTTACCTCGATCCCTTCCTCTCCATCGAGCCAATGTAATTTGTAAGGTTTCTTTCGATTTCTGATCGGTAGGTTTAGCTTTCCCACCGCCTCCTAGGAATCTAGGTTCATACATGAACCACTATCGATGATGAGCGTGCACAACTTCTGCCCTACTCGACATCTTGTGCAAAAGATTTGCTCCCTTTGATTAAACTCTTCGGGCGTGGCTTCAATATGTAAGTTCCTAAGCATAAAACAACTTTTCTCCATAATTAATAATCTCCCAAGAACTGATATAATAAAAATTAAATCAAGAGCCGAAGCTCTGATACCAATTTGATGCGTATTGTTTACATAACTCGGTGGATAATCAACAAGAATACTTAAGGTTGCAGCGGAATATGAATTTGTAATAAATAGAACGAAATAGAACAAGTAACAATGGATGATCGACGGTGATGATGAACGTTTGATGGTGATGATGCACGGCTATGATGAGGAACGAGATGGTTTGTGTAAGTTTGGTGGAACGATTTTATGAATGTTTGATGAATGGTTTGTAGATGGATATCGATGGACTCACTCCCCTCGCAAGAAGAAGATGCGAATGGATCCAAAAACGAACCTTTTATGGTCGAGTCCTGTGCGTAGACGAAGACCACGTTTCTTGGCATATGCTCCCGCAACATACGCTCTTTGTTTTTGAGAATTTGACCTAAAATTTGCTCCAAGCAATCCTATCCCTAACAGCAATCCACCAATATACCTGTCGAATCATGTTAGTAACAATGTGTTTGGCTACTTGTCCCAAAGTAGGACACTTGAACCACATCTTCCCCCTATCACACCACCCCTTCGACATAGCCACACCTTGAAACCTGGCTGCTCTCGACACACTCTTCCTGCTAGCCATCATCATGCTAGCACTTGATCTCACCAAGCTACTAGTACCCACACCAAGCAAACTCTCAGACCCACTCTTGACTACGAACCCCTTGCCTTCACTAGGTATAAGTTCTAAGCTTCTTGGAACAACCTTATGCTTACCATAAACCTCTTGACCACCGTGATCTTCCACCAACCCTTCGTCCTCACCATGATCCTCCTCATCCTCTCTTAAGGTTAAAAATAAGCTTTCCTTCTTGGACTCGGTGTGTTTAGGTTTTATGGACAACGGTTTCAGATTTTAGGCGACGCAACCTGGATCAAAATTATATCTTCCAAGTCGAATCATCATTGTAATAGCAGGACTAGATAATCCCACCGTTTCCTTTATAGTAGCAATTATTTTACGACTTCTATGATCTTTAATCCAACTCGGTTTACGCTTCTGCTTTTTCCTTCCCACGTTTCCTCCGTCAATCCATTTCCTCGCACAAATAGATTATGAACAGAAGTAATAGTTTGTGGTACAACAACTTTACCTATACCAATCATATGATTCGAGCTTAACAATGGTTAAAACCTCTAGCGTGTACTTCCTTACCAACCCCCTTTCCTTGCATTGGTAAATTTTGAATAAAACAAACCGCTTGGAATCCAGTAGCGATACTTCTAATGAACATAGGACTTGCATTCCATATTTGGTTATAGTTCATGTAAATTTTTATCAACGCACACTCCAATGGAAGATGAATCTGATGTGTTGATAAGAAGACCTTCATCAATGACCTCGCTCAAGGACACTTCACTTAGGATAGGTAAAAGTTCAGAATTCTTTTGATCAACAATATTACACCATGATCAGCCCTTTTTCTTATAAACTCCACCACTCTTGAACACTTCCAATATCAGATTAATAACATGGTTCGTTTCAGCTTTTGATGGATCTTGAAATAGCCCTTGATCACCTATATTTAGCTCGCCAACTAAGCCCTTTTCATCCTCTTGTTCGTCCCGCTTATCAGCAACATCAAGAACCTCAATGTTTCTTTCCATGAACGGAACAACTTGAAGATTCAAACTACTAGTCACCGTTTTTCAGTTGATGAGCGTTACTTATCCTTGTTTCAACTAAGATGACTTTATCTTCTTCTTTTGCTTCAATGATCATACTTTATGTTTCTCGTTTGGTTTCTAGAACCTTCTTTCGGATTATATGTTTTAGATGATAGGTGTCCTTCCCCTTCGAAACACTATAGATGTTAGTCCTCCCATTGTGATTAACCCCTCGATCAAACTGCCATGGTCTTCTTAACAATATGTGACTCGCACTCATTGGGACTAGATCACACCAAATCTCATCTTCATAAGTACCTATTTTGAATGTAACCAATGCTTGCCCCTTTACCTCGATCCCTTCCTCTCCATCGAGCCAATGTAATTTGTAAGGTTTCTTTCGATTTCTGATCGGTAGGTTTAGCTTTCCCACCGCCTCCTAGGAATCTAGGTTCATACATGAACCACTATCGATGATGAGCGTGCACAACTTCTGCCCTACTCGACATCTTGTGCAAAAGATTTGCTCCCTTTGATTAAACTCTTCGGGCGTGGCTTCAATATGTAAGTTCCTAAGCATAAAACAACTTTTCTCCATAATTAATAATCTCCCAAGAACTGATATAATAAAAATTAAATCAAGAGCCGAAGCTCTGATACCAATTTGATGCGTATTGTTTACATAACTCGGTGGATAATCAACAAGAATACTTAAGGTTGCAGCGGAATATGAATTTGTAATAAATAGAACGAAATAGAACAAGTAACAATGGATGATCGACGGTGATGATGAACGTTTGATGGTGATGATGCACGGCTATGATGAGGAACGAGATGGTTTGTGTAAGTTTGGTGGAACGATTTTATGAATGTTTGATGAATGGTTTGTAGATGGATATCGATGGACTCACTCCCCTCGCAAGAAGAAGATGCGAATGGATCCAAAAACGAACCTTTTATGGTCGAGTCCTGTGCGTAGACGAAGACCACGTTTCTTGGCATATGCTCCCGCAACATACGCTCTTTGTTTTTGAGAATTTGACCTAAAATTTGCTCCAAGCAATCCTATCCCTAACAGCAATCCACCAATATACCTATCGAATCATGTTAGTAACAATGTGTTTGGCTACTTGTCCCAAAGTAGGACACTTGAACCACATCTTCCCCCTATCACACCACCCCTTCGACATAGCCACACCTTGAAACCTGGCTGCTCTCGACACACTCTTCCTGCTAGCCATCATCATGCTAGCACTTGATCTCACCAAGCTACTAGTACCCACACCAAGCAAACTCTCAGACCCACTCTTGACTACGAACCCCTTGCCTTCACTAGGTATAAGTTCTAAGCTTCTTGGAACAACCTTATGCTTACCATAAACCTCTTGACCACCGTGATCTTCCACCAACCCTTCGTCCTCACCATGATCCTCC
The DNA here is from genome assembly GCA_029255685.2 of Silene conica. Classification (NCBI taxonomy): domain Eukaryota; kingdom Viridiplantae; phylum Streptophyta; class Magnoliopsida; order Caryophyllales; family Caryophyllaceae; genus Silene; species Silene conica. The sequence continues at coordinate 26,783,274 of CM055311.2, read as the reverse complement.
TCATCCTCTCTTAAGGTTAAAAATAAGCTTTCCTTCTTGGACTCGGTGTGTTTAGGTTTTATGGACAACGGTTTCAGATTTTAGGCGACGCAACCTGGATCAAAATTATATCTTCCAAGTCGAATCATCATTGTAATAGCAGGACTAGATAATCCCACCGTTTCCTTTATAGTAGCAATTATTTTACGACTTCTATGATCTTTAATCCAACTCGGTTTACGCTTCTGCTTTTTCCTTCCCACGTTTCCTCCGTCAATCCATTTCCTCGCACAAATAGATTATGAACAGAAGTAATAGTTTGTGGTACAACAACTTTACCTATACCAATCATATGATTCGAGCTTAACAATGGTTAAAACCTCTAGCGTGTACTTCCTTACCAACCCCCTTTCCTTGCATTGGTAAATTTTGAATAAAACAAACCGCTTGGAATCCAGTAGCGATACTTCTAATGAACATAGGACTTGCATTCCATATTTGGTTATAGTTCATGTAAATTTTTATCAACGCACACTCCAATGGAAGATGAATCTGATGTGTTGATAAGAAGACCTTCATCAATGACCTCGCTCAAGGACACTTCACTTAGGATAGGTAAAAGTTCAGAATTCTTTTGATCAACAATATTACACCATGATCAGCCCTTTTTCTTATAAACTCCACCACTCTTGAACACTTCCAATATCAGATTAATAACATGGTTCGTTTCAGCTTTTGATGGATCTTGAAATAGCCCTTGATCACCTATATTTAGCTCGCCAACTAAGCCCTTTTCATCCTCTTGTTCGTCCCGCTTATCAGCAACATCAAGAACCTCAATGTTTCTTTCCATGAACGGAACAACTTGAAGATTCAAACTACTAGTCACCGTTTTTCAGTTGATGAGCGTTACTTATCCTTGTTTCAACTAAGATGACTTTATCTTCTTCTTTTGCTTCAATGATCATACTTTATGTTTCTCGTTTGGTTTCTAGAACCTTCTTTCGGATTATATGTTTTAGATGATAGGTGTCCTTCCCCTTCGAAACACTATAGATGTTAGTCCTCCCATTGTGATTAACCCCTCGATCAAACTGCCATGGTCTTCTTAACAATATGTGACTCGCACTCATTGGGACTAGATCACACCAAATCTCATCTTCATAAGTACCTATTTTGAATGTAACCAATGCTTGCCCCTTTACCTCGATCCCTTCCTCTCCATCGAGCCAATGTAATTTGTAAGGTTTCTTTCGATTTCTGATCGGTAGGTTTAGCTTTCCCACCGCCTCCTAGGAATCTAGGTTCATACATGAACCACTATCGATGATGAGCGTGCACAACTTCTGCCCTACTCGACATCTTGTGCAAAAGATTTGCTCCCTTTGATTAAACTCTTCGGGCGTGGCTTCAATATGTAAGTTCCTAAGCATAAAACAACTTTTCTCCATAATTAATAATCTCCCAAGAACTGATATAATAAAAATTAAATCAAGAGCCGAAGCTCTGATACCAATTTGATGCGTATTGTTTACATAACTCGGTGGATAATCAACAAGAATACTTAAGGTTGCAGCGGAATATGAATTTGTAATAAATAGAACGAAATAGAACAAGTAACAATGGATGATCGACGGTGATGATGAACGTTTGATGGTGATGATGCACGGCTATGATGAGGAACGAGATGGTTTGTGTAAGTTTGGTGGAACGATTTTATGAATGTTTGATGAATGGTTTGTAGATGGATATCGATGGACTCACTCCCCTCGCAAGAAGAAGATGCGAATGGATCCAAAAACGAACCTTTTATGGTCGAGTCCTGTGCGTAGACGAAGACCACGTTTCTTGGCATATGCTCCCGCAACATACGCTCTTTGTTTTTGAGAATTTGACCTAAAATTTGCTCCAAGCAATCCTATCCCTAACAGCAATCCACCAATATACCTGTCGAATCATGTTAGTAACAATGTGTTTGGCTACTTGTCCCAAAGTAGGACACTTGAACCACATCTTCCCCCTATCACACCACCCCTTCGACATAGCCACACCTTGAAACCTGGCTGCTCTCGACACACTCTTCCTGCTAGCCATCATCATGCTAGCACTTGATCTCACCAAGCTACTAGTACCCACACCAAGCAAACTCTCAGACCCACTCTTGACTACGAACCCCTTGCCTTCACTAGGTATAAGTTCTAAGCTTCTTGGAACAACCTTATGCTTACCATAAACCTCTTGACCACCGTGATCTTCCACCAACCCTTCGTCCTCACCATGATCCTCCTCATCCTCTCTTAAGGTTAAAAATAAGCTTTCCTTCTTGGACTCGGTGTGTTTAGGTTTTATGGACAACGGTTTCAGATTTTAGGCGACGCAACCTGGATCAAAATTATATCTTCCAAGTCGAATCATCATTGTAATAGCAGGACTAGATAATCCCACCGTTTCCTTTATAGTAGCAATTATTTTACGACTTCTATGATCTTTAATCCAACTCGGTTTACGCTTCTGCTTTTTCCTTCCCACGTTTCCTCCGTCAATCCATTTCCTCGCACAAATAGATTATGAACAGAAGTAATAGTTTGTGGTACAACAACTTTACCTATACCAATCATATGATTCGAGCTTAACAATGGTTAAAACCTCTAGCGTGTACTTCCTTACCAACCCCCTTTCCTTGCATTGGTAAATTTTGAATAAAACAAACCGCTTGGAATCCAGTAGCGATACTTCTAATGAACATAGGACTTGCATTCCATATTTGGTTATAGTTCATGTAAATTTTTATCAACGCACACTCCAATGGAAGATGAATCTGATGTGTTGATAAGAAGACCTTCATCAATGACCTCGCTCAAGGACACTTCACTTAGGATAGGTAAAAGTTCAGAATTCTTTTGATCAACAATATTACACCATGATCAGCCCTTTTTCTTATAAACTCCACCACTCTTGAACACTTCCAATATCAGATTAATAACATGGTTCGTTTCAGCTTTTGATGGATCTTGAAATAGCCCTTGATCACCTATATTTAGCTCGCCAACTAAGCCCTTTTCATCCTCTTGTTCGTCCCGCTTATCAGCAACATCAAGAACCTCAATGTTTCTTTCCATGAACGGAACAACTTGAAGATTCAAACTACTAGTCACCGTTTTTCAGTTGATGAGCGTTACTTATCCTTGTTTCAACTAAGATGATTTTATCTTCTTCTTTTGCTTCAATGATCATACTTTATGTTTCTCGTTTGGTTTCTAGAACCTTCTTTCGGATTATATGTTTTAGATGATAGGTGTCCTTCCCCTTCGAAACACTATAGATGTTAGTCCTCCCATTGTGATTAACCCCTCGATCAAACTGCCATGGTCTTCTTAACAATATGTGACTCGCACTCATTGGGACTAGATCACACCAAATCTCATCTTCATAAGTACCTATTTTGAATGTAACCAATGCTTGCCCCTTAACCTCGATCCCTTCCTCGCCATCGAGCCAATGTAATTTGTAAGGTTTCTTTCGATTTCTGATCGGTAGGTTTAGCTTTCCCAACGCCTCATAGGAATCTAGGTTCGTACATGAACCACTATCGATGATGAGGGTGCACAACTTCTGCCCTACTCGACATCTTGTGCGAAAGATTTGCTCCCTTTGATTAAACTCTTCGGACGTGGCTTCAATATGTAAGTTCCTAAGCATAAAACAACTTTTCTCCATAATTAATAATCTCCCAAGAACTGATATAATAAATATTAAATCAAGAGTCGAAGCTCTGATACCAATTTAATTTGTATTCTTTAGAAAACTCGGTGGATAATCAACAAGAATACTTAAGGTTGCAACGGAATATGAATTTGTAATAAATAGAACGAAATAGAACAAGTAACAATGGATGATCGGCGGTGATGATGAACGTTTGATGGTGATGAACGTGTGATGGTGATGATGCACGACTATGATGACGAACGAGATGGTTTGTGTAAGTTTGATGGAACAATTTTATTTATGTTTGAGGAATGGTTTGTAGTTGGATATTGATCCACTCACTCCCCTCGAAAGAAGAACTTGTAACACCCTGCAATTCAACCTAATCAATGTAATTGCTCACACAGAGAGTCAATGTCTAATCTTAATATTTATGAATGCCTTAAACGAATGAACACGACTGCCTATTTATAGGTCTTATGGCCGGCCCTACTACTACTCTAATAAAGGTAAGAATACCTTAATTTGATACTAATTCGAAAACCTAATCCTACCTAAGTTCAAACAACTAGTTTGACTAGGATTAATACTTCTACTCCTACACAAACTATGAATCCTATAACTATTAGGACTCCTTGTTCTACTAGGATTGTAAATCCTATAAATACTAGAACTCCTACTCCTATTAGGATTACGAATCCTACAACAACTAGGACTCTTAATTATACTAGGACTATGAATCCTATCACAATTAGGATTCCTATTTAAATTAGGATTTTCTATTTGTACTAGGACTCTTAAAAAAGACTCCTACTTGGACAAGGAAACACAAAGATCCTTTAGTCTTTATTTTAAACATAAAATAAACTAACTACTAGAATACGACTATGTCGGCCGTGTAGTCACACATCCCAAGCCTCCATAGACATCCTTTTTCCTTAGCCTTGTAGGATATTCCATAAGCTCCCCTTGTTCTCTTAACACATCTTACCATGCTAGTTTGAAGATGCGAATGGATCCAATCTCGAACCTTTTATGGTCGAGTCTTTTGCGTAGACGAAGACCACGTTGCTTGGCATATGCTCCCGCAACATCCGCTCTTTGTTTTTGAGAATTTGACCTAAAATTTTTCTCCAAGCAATCCTATCCCTTACAACAATCCACCAATATACCTGTCGAATCATGTTAGTTGCAATGTGTTTGGCTACTTGTCCCAAAGTAGGACACTTGAACCGCATCTTCCCCCTATCACACCACCCCTTCGACATAGCCACACCTTGAAACCTGGCTGCTCTCGACACACTCTTCCTAGCGATCATCATGCTAGCACTTGATCTCACCAAGCTACTAGTACCCACACCAAGCAAACTCTCAGACCCACTCTTGACTACGAACCCCTTGCCTTCACTAGGTATAAGTTCTAAGCTTCTTGGAACAACCTTATGCTTACCATAAACCTCTTGACCACCGTGATCTTTCACCAACCCTTCGTCCTCACCACGATCCTCCTCATCCTCTCTTAAGGTTAAAAAGAAGCTTTCCTTCTTGGACTCGGTGTGTTTAGGTTTTATGGACAACGGTTTCAGATAGTAGGCGACGCAACCTGGATCAAAATTATATCTTCCAAGTCGAATCATCATTGTAATAGCAGGACTAGGTAATCTCACCGTTTCCTTTATAGTAGCAATTTTTTTACGACTTCTATGATCTTCAATCCAACTCGGTTTATGCTTCTGCTTTTTCCTTCCCACGTTTCCTCCATAAATCCATTTCCTCGCACAAATAGATTATGAACAGAAGTAATTGTTTGTGGTACAACAACTTTACCTTTACCAATCATATGATTCGAGCTTAACAATGGGTTAAAACCTCTACCGTGTACTTCCTTACCAACCCCCTTTCCTTGCATTGGTAAATTTTGAATAAAACAAACCGCTTGGAATCCAGTAGCGATACTTCTAATGAACATAGGACTTACATTCCATATTTGGTTATAGTTCATGTAAATTTTTATCAACGCACACTCCAATGGAAGATGAATCTGATGTGTTGATAAGAAGACCTTCATCAATGACCTCGCTCAAGGACACTTCACTTAGGATAGGTAAAAGTTCAGAATTCTTTTGATCAACAATATTACCACCATGATCAGCCCTTTTTCTTATAAACTCCACCACTCTTGAACACTTCCAATATCAGATTAATAACATGGTTCGTTTCAGCTTTTGATGGATATTGAAATAGCCCTTGATCACCTATATTTCGCTCGCCAACTAAGCCCTTTTCATCCTCTTGTTCGTCCCACTTATCAGCAACATCAAGAACCTCAATGTTTCTTTCCATGAACGGAACAACTTGAAGATTCAAACTACTAGTCACCGTTTCTAGTTGATCAGCGTTACTTATCCTTGGTTCAACTAAGATGACTTTATCTTCTTCTTTTGCTTCGATGATCATACTTTCTGTTTCTGGTTTGGTTTCTAGAACCTTCTTTCGGATGATAGGTTTTAGATGATAGGTGTCCTTCCCCTACGAAACACTATAGATGTTAGTCCTCCCATTGTGATTAACCCCTCGATCAAACTGCCATGGTCTTCCTAACAATATGTGACTCACACTCATTGGGACTAGATCACACCAAATCTCATCTTCATAAGTACCTATTTTGAATGTAACCAATGCTTGCCCCTTAACCTCGATCCTTTCCTCGCCATCGAGCCATTGTAATTTGTAAGGTAGCTTTCGATTTCTGATCGGTAGGTTTAGCTTTGCCAACGCCTCCTAGGAATCTAGGTTCGTACATGAACCACTATCGATGATGAGGGTGCACAACTTCTGCCCTACTCGACATCTTGTGCGAAAGATTTGCTCCCTTTGATTAAACTCTTCGGACGTGGCTTCAATATGTAAGTTCCTAAGCATAAAACAACTTTTCTCCATAATTAATAATCTCCCAAGAACTGATATAATAAAAATTAAATCAAGAGCCGAAGCTCTGATACCAATTTGATGCATATTCTTTACATAACTCGGTGGATAATCAACAAGAATACTTAAGGTTGCAGCGGAATATGAATTTGTAATAAATATAACGAAATAGAACCAGTAACAATGGATGATCGGCGGTGATGATGAGCGTTTGATGCTGATGAACGTGTGATGGTGATGATGCACGGCTATGATGATGAACGAGATGGTTTGTGTAAGTTTTTTTTTGGTATAGAAAGAGGGGCGAAGCCCCGATAAAAAAAAAACAAAAAACTAGATGTTTGCTATTACACGGGGAGTAGCAACCCCGAAAATATCTTCTCTAAGGATAACTCGTAATTCAGCATTTGGAATTTGTAAAAACTGAACATTGGTGCTAGATGAGACGCCGTGATTCGCTAGATAGTCCGCTGCTCTGTTTGCTTCTCTATATGTATGCTCGATCTTAGTCGTCCAGTGAGATTCAGTGACCAAAGTCTTGCAACGTTGGGCTATAAATATTAGGCTATTACTGGTCAGTTGGTCTTCTTTGACAATTCCCACACAAGAGGCATTGTCCATATGGATTAAAAGTTTCTTGTTGTTAAGAGATTTTGCATGTTCCAAACCAGCTTGAAGGGCAAGAAGCTCGGATTTCATAGATGAACAAATACCACACGAGAAGTAGAAAGCAGATACGAAGTTACCTGTTTCATCTCTAAGGATACCCCCTCCTCCCGCTTGACCCGGGTTACCTTTAGAGGCTCCGTCAGTATTCAGTTGGATCCACCCATGCGGTGGAGGAAGCCATCGAACATGAATTTCAGTTCTAGGTGGTTTTGGTTGAGGAATAAAGATGTTGTACTTGTCAAAAGCTTGTTTCGAGCTAGCAAACTGATGGTAAAGAAATCCCATAGGCTCTGTAGGGTTTTCACTGTGCCTTCCAAACACAATATTGTTTCGCCACTTCCAAATCCACCAACAAGTAATAGCAAAATGCATAGGCCAATCAGCATCTCGGTCTATGACCTCATTACAAGCATTTTTGGATAACCAAATAGCAAACGGAGTTGTAAAAAAGTCGGGACTAGAAGGAGGAATTCCGAGCATGTACCATATTTGTCTTGAGATGTGGCAAGATCGAAGAAGGTGCTCGATATCTTCCTCATTATCGCTACACCTGGGGCACATAGGGTCGTCACTCAAATTTCTATGGACCCGGCTGACGTTGACCATAAGCCTATTGTGTCCCGCGAGCCAAAGGAACATCCGTATACGTTGTTGAACTGGGAGGCGCCATATGGTTCGCCAGTCAGGGTCTTCTGTATTCGTCGATATATCAAGACCATGTAAGAATCCAAGGGCGGATTTAATAGTAAATTTACCAGATGATGTCCCATTCCAGTATAGAGTATCTTCAAGGTCAGGGTCCGGGTCTAGTGAAATAGAGGAGATACGCTGAAGGATATGCTGCGGTAAATAATTAGCAAAGACATCCCATCTCCATCCGCTGCCTTCGCCCCACATGTCACTGACAGTAGCTCCGAGTAAGTCTTCTGGAATTTGGTGAATACTGTGATCGGAGAGGCACAACCCATCTACCCAGGCATGGTCCCAGAATAACGTTCGCCTACCATTCCCAACTGCTGTAGCCGTTCCTTTCACAATAGTTCTAGATTGCTCTGAAATACCTGCCCAAATATTTGACATACCTGGCTTGGGTCGAAAAATATCTATGTCACAACGATTGTTGCAGTACTTTGCCCGAAGCACACGAGACCACAAAGTAGCCGGTTCAGCTAAAACTCGCCACCCCAGCTTAGTAAGAAATGCTGCATTCGATTGCCTTGCTGATTGAATGCCCAAACCACCCAACGGCTTTGGTTTTTGAATATTCTCCCAGGAAACAAGATGGATTGATTTTTTATGTCCATGCCCTCCCCAGAGAAACCTTCTAGCTTTCCGATCAATTGTATCGCAAACTGTTCGTGGTAGCTTGGTCGTCTGCATGCTATAATTGGCCATGGTAGTTAGCGTGGATTGGACCAGTGTGGATCTTCCGGCTAAAGAGAGTCTCTTAGTGCTCCATCCTGCGAGTCTTTTGTTCATTTTTTCCTCAAGATGAGCAAAGGTATGCCGAGTCACTCTACCATTAATCGTAGGCATCCCGAGATACAGCCCAAGATCTTCTGTTTCTTCAAAACGCAGGATATTGCAAATTTCAGACCGCGTTGAGGCTTCTGTGTTACCAGAAAAGAAAACCCGTGATTTTGCCTCACTAACTTTTTCTCCTGAGGCCTGACAAAAATTATCTAGCACATATCTTATAACCAAGGCTTGGTCCTCTTTTGCTTCAGCAAACAGAACCATATCATCAGCGAAAAAAAGGTTAGAAATACCCGGTCCATTACGGCATACCTTGAAAGGTTTCCAGTTCTTATTGCAGACTTCCAAGTTTATGGCTTGTTGCAATTTTTCTAGGCACATGACAAACAGGTACGAGGATAAGGGATCTCCTTGTCTGACCCCTCTGGTCGGAGTGAATTGTTCAGTAGGCTCCCCATTCCAAAGAATTCTCATTCGGGCCGATGAGACACATTCCATGACTACGTCTATAAGAAGCCCAGGGAAGCACATGTCCTTAAGAGTACTACGAATAAAATTCCATTTGAGCCGATCGTATGCTTTTTCCAGATCGATTTTAAGAGCCATATAACTGGTATTCCCTTTCTTCTTTCTCATTGAGTGTATAGCTTCTTGGAATACCACAATGTTATCTGTGATTTGCCGACCCAGTACAAATCCACTCTGGGTCTCGGAAATGACATGAGGTAAGACTTTCTTGATCCGATTAGCAAGGGTTTTGCTAATGATCTTGTATGCTACATTACACAGACTGATAGGACGAAATTGAGAAAATGTCTCTGGAGTATTTACCTTTGGTATAAGGACAAGATGGGTGTCATTAATTCCTTCGGGAAAGCCTTTTCCTTCCAGAGCATTGAGGATCATATAGATAAGAGAGGGGTGAATTAATTGCCAATTCTTTTGGTAGAAAAGAGCTTGAAATCCATCTGGTCCCGGTGCCTTTAGAGAACCCATATGCATCACAACGTTTTCAATTTCGGCTTGATTAAAAGGTCTAGTTAACCATTCCCAATCTTTCGTACCAAATTCTTGAAATAAATCCCAAGGGAGACGGTCTTGTTCCTCCGTTACTGGTTCGTCCGTATAAAGATTTTTAAAATAATCAACCACCATACTTTTGATTGCACTCGGATCTTCAATCCACTGCCCTTCCGCGCTTTTCAATGTATTAATACGGTTACGCCATCTTCTCACTAATGTACTAACATGAAAATACGATGTATTGCGATCTCCATCTTTAATATACTCCATCCTCGATTTTTGGTACCAAAAAATATCCTCTTGATTTAACACTTCGTCAAGCTCCTTCCGTAGCTTAGCTTCTAGATGTAATAATCCACGAATACGGGTCAACGAAAGCTTTCGTTGACATCCCGCAATACGAGCTAGCAAATTATTCTTCCTTTTGAATATATTACCAAACGTTACAGCATTCCAGTCTTGAAGTTTCCTAGCCAAATTACTTAAACGAGCAGGAAACAGACCCGTATTTGGCCAGTTTTCATCGAGAAATTTTTGGAAGTTTTCATGGGTCATCCAACAAGCTTGAAACTTAAACGGTTTCCGAATATTACTGACTGGAGCGAAGCCGTTTGGAGATATAAGAATAGGACAATGAGCAGATTGAATAGCCGGTAGATGTCGAACCATGGCTTCTTCGAATACCGCTCCCCATTCTCCATTACAAAGTGCTCTGTCAAGCCTTGCACTTTGTCGAGACTCAACTGATAATCCTCTAGCCCAAGTGTGCGACGCTCCAGTGAATGCGAGCTCAATGAGTTCGCAATTTTCGATCCAGTTATTGAACATTGCGCATCTGTTTGCCATGTTACTATCCCCACCGTGCCTTTCGGATAATGACCGAGTTTCGTTAAAGTCCCCTGCTATCAGCCATGGTCTGTTATTCTGCCTGGCGAATGATTGCAATTCTGACCATAATTCTCGGCGATTCAAAGGATCGGGACTAGCATAAACTGCCGAAAAAACCCAAGGGAGTTCTCCGTTCCTTGCTACTTCGAGAGTAATATATTGGGGATGCGTGGTGATGGGAGTAATATTCACTATATCTTTCTTCCAATACACCCATATGCCCCCACTAAATCCCTGAGCATTGACTCGTGACTGACCATCATACCCGAGTATAGTCGCCATCTTCACCGCGTGGTCCTCCCCCATATGTGTTTCTACTAAGGCAAGGACGGACGGTTTATACGTTTTAACCACGTCTTTAATAGCTATGATTTTTTTTCTATTACCAGTTCCTTGTACGTTCGATACCGTGAATGAGATATGGGGTAGGTTGGGACAAAGGTTCGAGATTCTTGTATTCATAAAATCAGGTAAATAGTTTAGGGAGGATAGATAAGCTCTACTTACTAGTTTGAGAACTTTGTCAATACTCCATGGTATCGACATCGTTAATGTTAGCTTCGAGGGAGACTCCTTCGTTAATTCTATCTGTATATCCATCACTGGACATTCCGCAACCATCAGAGCGAGGTAGGGAGCTTCCATCTCCGGAAACAGGGGTACTGTAATGCTCGTCGTCGGGGGGATCACCTCGACAAGAGGGTGCTGTGATAGATATTGAGGCTGAGGCAGTGGACTCTCATGGTACGAGAAATACGGTTGGGGAACGAGGGATTGAATTATCTTCGACCTCATTGTTGGAATTCAGTTGCATAGGAGTGCTTGAAAACAGAGGTACGTGGTAGTTATCAGAAGTTGGATTTGAGGAGATTTGGTTTGTGATATTTCGAAGGGCAGGGGTAGTAACTTTTATAATAGGGGTTGCTTGATTATTTGATTTCCTAATTTGGCTAGCCTCAGAATTCTCGTTATTTCCAGCTCCTAGTGGTAGATTTTTGGAATTTTTATTTGAATGGATTTTGTCGACTTTTCGGTATTGAAAATCTTTCCTTTGCTGAGCTTTACCCAAATTTGGAAATAAAGCTGAGTTATGGAAATTGGTATTTGAAGGGGGAATAAAATTATTTGATTTGGTAGGATTTTCGGGAATATTATCTCTTTGATTATCTTGTGCTAAAATATCAAAGCGTGATCCTTGGGTAGTCGAATTGTTTCCGAAATTAAAAATCGGTTTGACTGGTGCATGATTCGGGTTTGAATTCGATGGACCGGGTTTTCTACGAGGCGGTTTTTTCACCAACATCCAATCTCCATAGTCATCCTTCTCCTCCGGGCGCAGCCCTGCCTCCATAGATTGAGCAGAGTCGGACTGCAACCGCTGTTCTGCTCCATCTCGCATAATCTGTTCATCTGCCTCTTTAGCCTTACTGCAGTGATCCGTTTCGTGCCCAAGTTTTCCGCAATTAAAGCAAATTAATTTTAATCCCTCATATTGGATTGTATATATTTTACCATACATTCTGAACTTAGATAGAAGTGGTTTTGATATATCAACCTCCACACTTAATCGCGTAAATTGACCTCTTTCCGCCGATGCCGTGTTTTTATCAATTCGGATTACCTTCCCTATTTTCGGTCCTATCTTGTGCAAAAAAGTCGAATTGAAATACTCGACTGGTAGGGATGGAATACGAACCCACGTGGTTAGGAATTGTATTTTGTCTTCTGATGGAACGAAATTTGGAATCCATTTGCGTATAGTTAAATAGTGATCATCAATCATCCAAGGCCCTTGTGTTAAGACAAACTCGTAATCTTCTCTAGCCGAGAACCTTGCTACATAATACGAGTTCGACAGATCCGTAAGGGTTAATTTTCCTCTAATCGACCATTTCGCTTGTAATTTCCTCATCAGAGATAGGTAACCGATATTTTTATCAAACATCTTTATGATAAGCGAGTTTCGCCATGGCTTGCGAATGAGTGTTTTCTCTGACATGGTGAGGTTGATTCGCGGACACATGTGGTCTTCGTCTTCGCTCAGAACCTCTGCATCATCTTCTGAATCTTCAGCATCAACATCCTCTGTGGTGTTGTCATTCGGGAGCATAAAGTCGGACCCAAAACCTTGAACACTTTCTTTGTATGAAATCTTGTTGGGTGTATGTGAACTCGAGTTTTCGATCGAAATTGGCTTCTGATTATTGAATTCATGGATATGAATCGATTTACGTTTCGCTTTCTTTTGTGACGGTAGAGGAATAGAGGGACAGACCTCTGAGGGAGGAGCTTCCTCATTAGGATCGTCTGTTTGGGTGAAGGTGGTCTCCGGCGGGAGACCCGTTGTCAGGCTTATCATTCAAAAAAATTAGAGAGAAAATAATTTAGTGATAGAGAGAGAAAATAATTTAACTCAAGATACTTATTAAACCGTCTTGCTTGTGACCGTTTGTGTAAGTTTGATGGAACGATTTTATGAATGTTTGATGAATGGTTTGTAGATGGATATCGATGCACTCACTCCCCTCGCAAGAAGAACTTGTAAGAACCTGCAATTCAACTTCGCAAGACTGAACCCAAAGACTAAGCTCGCAAACCTAATCTAAATGTAATTGCTCACACAGAGACTCAATGTTTAATCTTAATATTTCTGAATGCCTTAAACGAATGAACACGGCTGCCTATGTATAGGTCTTATGGCCGGCCCTACTACTACTCTAATAAAGATAAGAATACCTTAATTTGATAACTAATTAGAAAACCTAATCCTACCTAAGTTCAAACAACTAGTTTGACTAGGATTAAGACTTCTACTCTTACACAAACTATGAATCCTATAACTTTTAGGACTCCTTATTCTACTAGGATTGTGAATCCTCTAATTACTAGAACTCATACTCCTATTAGGATTACGAATCCTACAACTACTATGACTCCTAATTCTACTAGGACTATGAATCCTATCACAACTAGGATTCCTATTTAAATTAGGATTTCCTATTTGTACTAGGACACTTACAAAAGACTCCTACTTGGACTAGGAAACACAAAAATCCTTTAGTCCTTATTTTAAGCATAAAATAAACTAAATACTAGAATACTACTATGTGGGCCGTGTAGTCACACGTCCCAAGCCTCCGTGGACATCCTTCTTCCTTAGCCTTCTAGGATATTCCATAAGCTCCCCTTGTTCTCTTAACACATCTTACCATGCTAGTTTGAAGATGCGAATGGATCCAATCTCGAACCTTTTATGGTCGAGTCTTTTGCGTAGACGAAGACCACGTTGCTTGGCATATGCTCCCGCAACATCGTCCGCTCTTTGTTTTTGAGAATTTGACCTAAAATTTGCTCCAAGCAATCCTATCCCTTACAGCAATCCACCAATATACCTGTCGAATCATGTTAGTAGCAATGTGTTTGGCTACTTGTCCCAAAGTAGGACACTTGAACCGCATCTTCCCCCTATCACACCACCCCTTCCACATAGCCACACCTTGAAACCTGGCTGCTCTCGACACACTCTTCCTAGCGATCATCATGCTAGCACTTGATCTCACCAAGCTACTAGTACCCACACCAAGCAAACTCTCAGACCCACTCTTGACTACGAACCCCTTGCCTTCACTAGGTATAAGTTCTAAGCTTCTTGGAACAACCTTATGCTTACCATAAACCTCTTGACCACCGTGATCTTCCACCAACCCTTCGTCCTCACCACGATCCTCCTCATCCTCTCTTAAGGTTAAAAAGAAGCTTTCCTTCTTGGACTCGGTGTGTTTAGGTTTTATGGACAACGGTTTCAGATAGTAGGCGACGCAACCTGGATCAAAATTATATCTTCCAAGTCGAATCATCATTGTAATAGCAGGACTAGGTAATCTCACCGTTTCCTTTATAGTAGCAATTTTTTTACGACTTCTATGATCTTCAATCCAACTCGGTTTATGCTTCTGCTTTTTCCTTCCCACGTTTCCTCCATCAATCCATTTCCTCGCACAAATAGATTATGAACAGAAGTAATTGTTTGTGGTACAACAACTTTACCTTTACCAATCATATGATTCGAGCTTACCAATGGGTTAAAACCTCTACCGTGTACTTCCTTACCAACCCCCTTTCCTTGCATTGGTAAATTTTGAATAAAACAAACCGCTTGGAATCCAGTAGCGATACTTCTAATGAACATAGGACTTGCATTCCATATTTGGTTATAGTTCATGTAAATTTTTATCAACGCACACTCCAATGGAATGTAACAGCCCAATATTTCGGGACTTGGAATTTTAAAGATTTTAAGTTCAAGTTCGAGAAATAATTTATATTTCGTAACTCGTGATATTTCATTTAACTAACCGATTAATTTATGTTAGAAGATTTAAAAGAATTTAAATAAGATTTTATTTAATTGCGTAATTTACGTCTTAGTAATTTAATTTCATAGTCCGGAAATATTTATATCGTCTTAAGTTTGTAGTTACCTTAAGTCGATGTTCTTAACTCAAATCGTCTTAAAACTCGTCTTATGGGCCTAACTTGTTAATGGATCCTTTTTTTTCCTCTTTTTCCTCACAAAACCCTAACCTCACCATCTTCTACCTCTCTCCTCCAATTCGTTTTTCAGATTTAACAAAGAAGCAAAACACCATTTTTTATTTCCTCCTTCTTCAATCTTAAAACTCTCATAGAATCTTCGTTTCTTATCCGATTGAGGCGATTTTCACGGCTACGGATTCCTCTCCTCGAGCCCGTCGTTTTAAGGTAATAAATTTTGCAATTTGTGACAGTAGGATTTTCGGCCTGTTCACATAATTTCGAAATTCGTGATTTCTCTTCGATGTTTGTGTTGTTTTAGACGGTGTTTGTGTTAACCCGGAAGAGGGCTTGATGATTACTGAAGAAGATCTCGAAGATTTCAAGGATTTCGCTAAGTAAAGGTGACGATAATGAGAAACTCGGCCTTTATGTGTATATTAGCAAGTTTGTTGTGTTCTTGTGTTTAGTTTCTGATTTTGTTGAAATATAATACTTGAAGGACTTAGTAACATGTTTAGGAATGTGTTATTGTGTTGAATTCAAGCTTGTTGATGTTCTTAAGATCATATGTGGTTTTTCTGAAATTTGTACATTTTGCGACGGATACTCGATATAATCATTTGAGGATTGTTATGGGAATTGTATGCTGCTAGGATAGTGATATTTGATGTTTATGATGTTGGGCAAATCATGCTTGTAGTGATTATGGAAGTTTATAGGTCGATTTGTGAAGTTTGAAAAGGATTGGAAAATGCGATTTTGCGTTACAGGCTCTCTGAGCCGGTCGACCGACCGGCCGCCGGTCAACCGGCTGAGACTGCGTTTGTGTGTTTTCGTGTTTTTGAGAATTTGGCCTTGAACTGCCAGCCGGCCGACCGGCTGCCTGCCGACCGGCTGCCTGCCGACCGGCTGGTAGTCCCTTGTGTCGTGATTTGCTTGCGAAAAACCTAAGTAGAAAGGGAGCCCAGCCGGCAGATCGGCCGCCTGCCAGCCGGCTGGGAGTGCATTTGGGTTGGTTTACGAAATAGCAAAGGCTAGGGAAATGGGGTTCCCAGCCGGCCGACCGACTGGGAGTCCTTGTGTGGTTTGTTTTCGAAAAGGAAGTGTAGGCTGAGGAGGTCACCAGCCGGCCGACCGGCTGCCTGCCGACCGGCTGGGGACCCCTGTAAACTATTTTCGAAATTGTAATTTATTCATAACTTTTAATCGGTAAATCGGTTTTGATTGAAACTTGTTCCTTGCATCTTTGTTATGTATTTGAGGTCCCCGGAGGATGGGCAACACTATATTGAGTTCGGGAATGGAGTGAGGATAGAGACCCCCCGGTCGGGTAACCGAAAGGGAAACCGGCTCTCCCTCGTCTTAGTTCCCGGGATCAATTAAGTGTTGATTAGAAGTTTAAGAAGTTAGAACTATAGATTAGCTTCTACCTTTGGATGTTAGAGGTTACATTGGTTGTCGCGTGGTGGGATATGTGTTAAGCTCACCTCTGGACCCACTACGTGTTTTATATGTCGCGTGACGGGATATGTGTTAAGCTCACCTCTGGACCCGTTACGTGTTTTGCTTGGGCGTGTCAGGGTATGTGTTAAGCTCACCTCTGGACCTGACACGTGATCGGTTGTCGTACACGGGATATGTGTTAAGCTCACCTCTGGACCCGTTGTGCGGTAGCTGTGTATTGTGATATGTGTTAAGCTCACCTCTGGACCCAATACTTGTTTGTAGCATCGGGATATGTGTTAAGCTCACCTCTGGACCCGTTGCTTTTAGATGATTAGGGATATGTGTTAAGCTCACCTCTGGACCCTTTTCATGTTGTGTAAGTTTAGGGATATGTGTTAAGTTCACCTCTGGACCCTTTACTTGAATTGTAAGTTTAGGGATATGTGTTAAGCTCACCTCTGGACCCTTTACTTGAATTGTATGTTGGGATATGTGTTAAGCTCACCTCTGGACCCGACATTGTGTAGTAATGGGATATGTGTTAAGCTCACCTCTGGGCCCATTGCGAGTGTTATGAATGTTTTATCTGCTTGTCTTGATGATGGTACAGTGTCAGATATGCATGATGAGTTAATGATGTTTATTTGAGTTATGGTTTAATCATCCAAGGCATTGGATGACTCTTAGTTCGGTTTCATAAATAGTTGGATTGAAAGACCCCCCGACTGGGTAACCAGTAGGGAAACCGGCTCTCCTTCCTAACGGTTTATGAAGTTGGTTGAGAGCCGTGCACTAGAGTTTGCATGTTAGTATGGGATCAGTTGATGAGATGTTTATGCTTCACATGTTGATATATGTTGGAGTATTCTATATTGCTTTATGTGTTACGTGTTGTCACAAAAGGTGGCTAGGAGAACTCTAGTCACTCCCCACTGATTTTGGCGTACATGTTTACATGTATGTAGGTACATGACAGGTGGTTGGCAGAGGGTTGCAGGGAGCTAGCGAGCGATGATCCTATTCATCGATTGACTCACACGTTTACGTTAGCTAGACTTAGTTTACATTTCAATTTGAGTGCCTGTAGGGATGTACCATCCCAGGCTGTTTGTATATGTAATTTTACTTTCAGTTACAGTTTTTAATTCACCTCGCATGTTAGTTATGTTAAAAAGTTTTAATTCTGCTGCATTTTTAGTCATACTATATGTTTTATATTTCCGCTTTCTCGAGGGGTTTTACAGTTGGTATCAGAGCATTATTGCTCCCGACGCACTCATGTAACCCCCAACCTTAACTTGACCATTTAATCGAATAATGAATGAGAGATGGGGTAGATTTAAGGACTTAAATTGTAGTCTGTTTTGTGACTGCTTTTACTAGGTTCTAACGTGTTTGTTGATTGTCTTTGATTTTACTTTATTGCCTTCCAATCGACGAACCGTGGACTAATCCATCTGACGATGAAGACCTGAGTTCCTACCGGAGATAGAAGATTCGTGCTACTATTGGAGAATGCTTCTAAGCCTTGAAGATACTTCTCTTTCTTCGTGCATCACCTTTTTTCGATAACTCTGGATGCACATCCTTCTTTTAGAATATTTGTCTATCTTGCTTGAACAGATCTTCATATCTTTTCAGCTTAACCTTGTTGCTTGCTTTCTTAAGGTGCCCTCTAAGTAACCTTTCCTTTTATTGGATTTGGAGGAACTAGTCTTAGGATAACCGTAAGCTGTGTTATGAGGAATATTGTTATTTGAGGAATAATTTAAAAGGTATCGAGATACATGTTTTGGTGATCCAAGGGTCTAGTTGTCTATCCAATTGGGAGAGTGAAAGTGAGTGATAGGATACTTGCTTGAAGGTTGAGTTGTTTACTTAGTATTCGGTGGAACTTAATCTTGAGAACCATGCTTAGATTGTGAAAATATGTGGATTGAAGAGTACCTTTTAAGGAGTTAGATAAGATACTTGAGGTTATAGAGCAACCTGAAATAATAAGCTTAAGATGCTAATGATGATGAGTGGATGATGAAGTGAGTTAGTATCACTTGACTTAGGTGAGTGATTGAGCTGAGAAAGGCACGTTGTTGAGGAATACGAATCATGGGCTATAATAGTTGAGTACTCGGAAAATTTATGATTTAAACTGGGAGGAAGTGAATCGTTATCTGGCCTTAGGTTATTTAATGGATCTTAGCGTTCTTCTATTGAAGAACTTAAAGGAAACTTGAGGATGCACCGCCAGTTTGTGAATGGAATAAAGTAAGTCATTGGGAGAGGAAATTTCGGAAAAACTTGATGGTTTAAGAATTGTTATCTGGTGGACAGTGAGGTAAGTAAAGTGTATATGACATAAGGGTGGTGACCTGGAAGTGTTATTGAATTGTCATTTGGGGAACTAGCAGAGATGTGCCATCTCAAACTTTTGGGAATAGGTGGTTATAATGATGACATCGTTTAAAGTTTGGGAGATTCGGGTATAGAAATCATTGGAGGAATTGTTCGTGAGAACCGCTAATTGAATGACTTGATTTGGGAAGTAAGAAGTGAGAACCCCCTGAGAATAGTGAGAGACCCGCACGTTGAGAGATTTCCGTAATCATTTCTTCATGTCGCTTATCTCCCTTCTTCTCCTTTACTTCTCCTTCTGATCTTAACTTCAATTTTATTGGAGTCCATAGCCTAGAGTTCCTTACCTTGTCATCTCATTGTTCCTCGAGTCGTTTTCCGTGTGTCTCTCTCGAAACCTGTATCGTGTTTGTCCCTGAAGTTCGTATCTCATCTCCTCTTTCGTGAGCCTTGTTCCTTTGCATTTAGATTAGTGGCGAGATCGACCTGTTCTTGGGGTAGAGATAGATGCCTTGAGGAATGCTTGGTTCTGCGTTGTCAGGATTTGGTTGAGAGAGTTGGTGAGAATAATGTTCGGTCAATGTTGGGCAGTGTGTCGTCTTGAGAGTCCATGTTAAATGGATTGTGTGTGAGTGATATTTGTAGATTTTTAAGCACCATTTGAGGATTGGAATAGAATGCTTGGAGTCATAGATGAATTTAGAGGAATGTGCCTTAGATAATGATGATGTGGTTAAATTGATGAATTCGGTAAGTTAGTGCTACTTAATCTTGAGGAATTTTTGTAATGCAGAAAGGACCACATACTTGAGTAACGAGAGTTATTAGTAACTGCGTGAGAATATTGAGACATTTTCAAGTGGACTTATAAAGCTGACTGAGTGTTGACCGTGAGTTACATATGGAACCTCGGCATTTGCCTATTGATGTACTTACAGGTAACCGTTGATGTTTGAGGTAATCGTAGAGTGGAAATTTGAAACTTATAAGTGTTCATAAATATCAATTGAGGAATCTCGGAATGTGAATTCCTAAGTCTTATGGAACCTATAAGAGTGAAAGTTGTTACTTCTTTGGAACTTTCTTTGAGATGTATATTGTTGGTAAATGGTTGGAAATCAGAGGATTTAGAAGTTGTTACCTTAGAAAAGTCTCGATTTGAATGTTCACTATGATGATAAAAATTGGGAATTTAAGATTTCGAAGCACCTTGTGGAGTAAGTTGTCGGGATCGAACTGTTAAGGATTTAAGGTTATAGGATATCGAATACCCTATCTTGGGGTTTTGAGGTTCGTTGTTATAGTATTAGAATCCCCGTCCAGAGATTTGAAAGCCTTCTTGTTGAGGAATACCTTGTTTTGTGGATGAGATAATAGTAAGAGGGATCGTGAAACCATTGAGAGTTTAGAGATCACTTGAATTGTCCTCCCAGGGATATATTGGGAATCCTTGTAACGATGCTTTGATTATGGATCCAGTGATTAGTGACCCCATGTTTGGCAAGAGTTACCGTCTTCCTTGACCTCTAACCTGGTTGTTTCATTCCTTCGATCCTTCCGTTTATGTTCTGTCAGCTGTGAAACTAGAAACCCTCAATCCTTCGTGCCGAAAGTAAACTCTATGATCGTTTCTACGCTCCCGGTGACTGTTTTGGAATTTGTTCACTATTTTTAACACTGAAAGTTGTAGTTTTTGGAAAACCTTAATTGTTGTGAGGATTTGGAAACTGCTCCCTCTTTTGTTGAAAGTAGATAAAGATCGATTTTGAATGAAACTTGATTTTAAAGAGCAGAACGTTTTACAACTTTGATTGATCTTAGCGTTGATTTGTCATCTGAACTCGTTATTGAAGACGTCTGATAACCCGTACTGTGCTTATCAACACCGGATCGATCGGAATTTTGAATTTTAATGATTTAATTTTGGGACTTGTCTCGGATTTGGAACGTCGGACTCTTGAATACGTAACGAGAATCCCAATGACCAATGACGAGACTCGCACCTTAAAATCTTTTACTTCTTAAAACCTTTTGAAAGGTAAGGATTTGGGTACCATAACCCGTGTGGTACATTTTGAAAGTTAGAGTTGTTTTCGCACTTATTTCCGTTTTCAAGTTTCGAGGACGAAACTTTTTTAAAGATGGGGTGATTGTAACAGCCCAATATTTCGGGACTTGGAATTTTAAAGATTTTAAGTTCAAGTTCGAGAAATAATTTATATTTCGTAACTCGTGATATTTCATTTAACTAACCGATTAATTTATGTTAGAAGATTTAAAAGAATTTAAATAAGATTTTATTTAATTGCGTAATTTACGTCTTAGTAATTTAATTTCATAGTCCGGAAATATTTATATCGTCTTAAGTTTGTAGTTACCTTAAGTCGATGTTCTTAACTCAAATCGTCTTAAAACTCGTCTTATGGGCCTAACTTGTTAATGGATCCTTTTTTTTCCTCTTTTTCCTCACAAAACCCTAACCTCACCATCTTCTACCTCTCTCCTCCAATTCGTTTTTCAGATTTAACAAAGAAGCAAAACACCATTTTTTATTTCCTCCTTCTTCAATCTTAAAACTCTCATAGAATCTTCGTTTCTTATCCGATTGAGGCGATTTTCGCGGCTACGGATTCCTCTCCTCGAGCCCGTCGTTTTAAGGTAATAAATTTTGCAATTTGTGACAGTAGGATTTTCGGCCTGTTCACATAATTTCGAAATTCGTGATTTCTCTTCGATGTTTGTGTTGTTTTAGACGGTGTTTGTGTTAACCCGGAAGAGGGCTTGATGATTACTGAAGAAGATCTCGAAGATTTCAAGGATTTCGCTAAGTAAAGGTGACGATAATGAGAAACTCGGCCTTTATGTGTATATTAGCAAGTTTGTTGTGTTCTTGTGTTTAGTTTCTGATTTTGTTGAAATATAATACTTGAAGGACTTAGTAACATGTTTAGGAATGTGTTATTGTGTTGAATTCAAGCTTGTTGATGTTCTTAAGATCATATGTGGTTTTTCTGAAATTTGTACATTTTGCGACGGATACTCGATATAATCATTTGAGGATTGTTATGGGAATTGTATGCTGCTAGGATAGTGATATTTGATGTTTATGATGTTGGGCAAATCATGCTTGTAGTGATTATGGAAGTTTATAGGTCGATTTGTGAAGTTTGAAAAGGATTGGAAAATGCGATTTTGCGTTACAGGCTCTCTGAGCCGGTCGACCGACCGACCGCCGGTCAACCGGCTGAGAGTGCGTTTGTGTGTTTTCGTGTTTTTGAGAATTTGGCCTTGAACTGCCAGCCGGCCGACCGGCTGGTAGTCCCTTGTGTCGTGATTTGCTTGCGAAAAACCTAAGTAGAAAGGGAGCCCAGCCGGCAGACCGGCCGCCTGCCAGCCGGCTGGGAGTGCATTTGGGTTGGTTTACGAAATAGCAAAGGCTAGGGAAATAGGGTTCCCAGCCGGCCGACCGGCTGCCTGCCGACCGGCTGGGAGTCCTTGTGTGGTTTGTTTTCGAAAAGGAAGTGTAGGCTGAGGAGGTCACAGCCGGCCGACCGGCTGGGGACCCCTGTAAACTATTTTCGAAATTGTAATTTATTCATAACTTTCAATCGGTAAATCGATTTTGATTGAAACTTGTTCCTTGCATCTTTGTTATGTATTTGAGGTCCCCGGAGGATGGGCAACACTATACTGAGTTCGGGAATGGAGTGAGGATAGAGACCCGCCGGTCGGGTAACCGAAAGGGAAACCGGCTCTCCCTCGTCTTAGTTCCCGGGATCAATTAAGTGTTGATTAGAAGTTTAAGAAGTTAGAACTATAGATTAGCTTCTACCTTTGGATGTTAGAGGTTACATTGGTTGTCGCGTGGTGGGATATGTGTTAAGCTCACCTCTGGACCCACTACGTGTTTTATATGTCGCGTGACGGGATATGTGTTAAGTTCACCTCTGGACCTGTTACGTGTTTTGCTTGGGCGTGTCAGGATATGTGTTAAGCTCACCTCTGGACCTGACACGTGATCGGTTGTCGTACACGGGATATGTGTTAAGCTCACCTCTGGACCCGTTGTGCGGTAGCTGTGTATTGGGATATGTGTTAAGCTCACCTCTGGACCCAATACTTGTTTGTAGCATCGGGATATGTGTTAAGCTCACCTCCGGACCCGTTGCTTTTGGATGATTAGGGATATGTGTTAAGCTCACCTCTGGACCCTTTTCATGTTGTGTAAGTTTAGGGATATGTGTTAAGTTCACCTCTGGACCCAATACTTGTTTGTAGCATCGGGATATGTGTTAAGCTCACCTCCGGACCCGTTGCTTTTGGATGATTAGGGATATGTGTTAAGCTCACCTCTGGACCCTTTTCATGTTGTGTAAGTTTAGGGATATGTGTTAAGTTCACCTCTGGACCCTTTACTTGAATTGTAAGTTTAGGGATATGTGTTAAGCTCACCTCTGGACCCTTTACTTGAATTGTGTGTTAAGCTCACCTCTGGACCCGACATTGTGTAGTAATGGGATATGTGTTAAGCTCACCTCTGGGCCCATTGCGAGTGTTATGAATGTTTTATCTGCTTGCCTTGATGATGGTACAGTGTCAGATATGCATGATGAGTTAATGATGTTTATTTGAGTTATGGTTTAATCATCCAAGGCATTGGATGACTCTTAGTTCGGTTTCATAAATAGTTGGATTGAAAGACCCCCCGACTGGGTAACCAGTAGGGAAACCGGCTCTCCTTCCTAACGGTTTATGAAGTTGGTTGAGAGCCGTGCACTAGAGTTTGCATGTTAGTATGGGATCAGTTGATGAGATGTTTATGCTTCACATGTTGATATATGTTGGAGTATTCTGTATTGCTTTATGTGTTACATGTTGTCACAAAAGGTGGCTAGGAGAACTCTAGTCACTCCCTACTGATTGTGGCGTACATGTTTACATGTATGTAGGTACATGACATGTGGTTGGCAGAGGGTTGCATGGAGCGCTGATCCTATTCATCGATTGACTCACACGTTTATGTTAGCTAGACTTAGTTTACATTTCAATTTGAGTGCCTGTAGGGATGTACCATCCCGGGCTGTTTGTTTATGTAATTTTACTTTCAGTTACAGTTTTTAATTCACCTCGCATGTTAGTTATGTTAAAAAGTTTTAATTCCGCTGCATTTTTAGTATTTTGTATGTTTTATATTTCCGCTTTCTCGAGGGGTTTTACATGGAAGATGAATCTGATGTGTTGATATGAAGACCTTCATCAATGACCTCGCTCAAGGACACTTCACTTAGGATAGGTAAAAGTTCAGAATTCTTTTCATCAACAATATTACCACCATGATCAGCCCTTTTTCTTATAAACTCAGCCACTCTTGAACACTTCCAATATCAGATTAATAACATGGTTCGTTTCAGCTTTTGATGGATCTTGAAATAGCCCTTGATCACCTATATTTAGCTCGCCAACTAAGCCCTTTTGATCCTCTTGTTCGTCCCACTTATCAGCAACATCAAGAACCTCAATGTTTCTTTCCATGAACGGAACAACTTGAAGATTCAAACTACTAGTCACCGTTTCTAGTTGATCAGCGTTACTTATCCTTGGTTCAACTAAGATGACTTTATCTTCTTCTTTTGCTTCGATGATCATACTTTCTGTTTCTGGTTTGGTTTCTAGAACCTTCTTTCGGATTATAGGTTTTAAATGATAGGTGTCCTTCCGCTTCGAAACACTATAGATGTTAGTCCTCCCATTGTGATTAACCCCTCGATCAAACTGCCATGGTCTTCCTAACAATATGTGACTCGCACTCATTGGGACTAGATCACACTAAATCTCATCTTCATAAGTACCTATTTTGAATGTAACCAATGCTTGCCCCTTAACCTCGATCCCTTCCTCGCCATCGAGCCAATGTAATTTGTAAGGTTGCTTTCGATTTCTGATTGGTAGGTTTAGCTTTCCCAACGCCTCCTAGGAATCTAGGTTCGTACATGAACCACTATCGATGATGAGGGTCCACAACTTCTGCCCTACTCGACATCTTGTGCGAAAGATTTGCTCCCTTTGATTAAACTCTTCGGACGTGGCTTCAATATGTAAGTTGCTAAGCATAAAACAACTTTTCTCCATAATTAATAATCTCCCAAGAACTGATATAATAAAAATTAAATCAAGAGTCGAAGCTCTGATACCAATTTAATGCGTATGCTTTAGATAAATCGGTGGATAATCAACAAGAATACTTAAGGTTGCAACGGAATATGAATTTGTAATAAATAGAATGAAATAGAACAAGTAACAATGGATGATCGGCGGTGATGATGAACGTTTGATGGTGATGAACGTTTGATGGTGATGATGCACGACTATGATGATGAACGAGATGGTTTGTGTAAGTTTGATGAAACGATTTTATTTATGTTTGATGAATGGTTTATAGTTGGATATCGATGCACTCACTCCCCTCGCAAGAAGAACTTGTAACACCCTGCAATTCAACCTCACAAGACTGAACCCAAAGACTAATCTCGCAAACCTAATCAATGTAATTGCTCACACAGAAACTCAATGTCTAATCTTAATATTTCTGAATGCCTTAAACGAATGAACACGACTGCCTATTTTTAGGTCTTATGGCCGGCCCTACTACTACTCTAATAAAGGTAAGAATATCTTAATTTGATACTAATTCGAAAACCTAAGTTCAAACAACTAGTTTGACTAGGATTAAGACTTCTACTCCTGCACAAACTATGAATCCTATAACTATTAGGACTCCTTATTCTACTAGGATTGTGAATCCTATAAATACTAGAACTCCTACTCCTATTAGGATTACGAATCCTACAACAACTAGGACTCTTAATTCTACTAGGACTATGAATCCTATCACAAATAGGATTCCTATTTAAATTAGGATTTCCTATTTGTACTAGGACACTTACAAAAGACTCCTACTTGGACTAGGAAACACAAAAATCCTTTAGTCCTTATTTTAAGCATAAAATAAACTAAATACTAGAATACCACTATGTTGGCCGTGTAGTCACACGTCCCAAGCCTCCATGGACATCCTTCTTCCTTAGCCTTCTAGGATATTCCATAAGATTCCCTTGTTCTCTTAACACATCTTACCATGCTAGTTTGAAGATGCGAATGGATCCAATCTCGAACCTTTTATGGTCGAGTCTTGTGCGTAGACGAAGACCACGTTGTTTGACATATGCTCCCGCATCACAATCTATTATAAGGACAACATGTATAAAATTAACAAGGTGAAAATCTATTATAAGTACAATAGCCGTCAACAATGAACATCTCTAATCCTCTTGCAACTATCAGTGTTCAGCGGTCCAAAACCGGACCAGACCGGACCGGTAACACCTTCATAGCCCAAGACGTTTAGAAAGGACCATCAGACCATGAAAGTGTCAGCATCTCGGTTTCACGAGGTACAATATCAAAGTAAAGGTGCAAGAAACTTATTATAAACATAAATAAAGTGAAATACAACCGTCTCAAAAGAATAATAAAATCACAACTGTTTGCGAAAGCTAAGTATAAAAGAATAAACTATGGCTAAACTTCAACGTACGTGATGTCCCACTCCTCCCAGCCATAACATCAACCATCACGACGTACTACCTGGGAATCTGCTCACCATAACCATGGATCATCATTGTAATATACAACAAGCATTAGTTACTATCAAATAAGACGGTCACTACCAAAAGTAATAACATAATACCAAATACACAACAACCAACTGCTATCACATCCAATCAATCACAAGTGGCGACCTCTAGTACCACATTCAACCCCACTTGCTTATTGCAAGGGATACTCAGACCATTAATGTGCACATCCCCTCCGCGACGGGAACCACGAAGGGCGATCGTAGGATTAAGAGTCATTTCCCGTCAATGGTCCCAAACATATGTTCCCAATCAATAAATCAACAATACCATGATATCAGTTATACAAATAGCAGAAGATCGTCACAATCATAATTAATAATAATTGAGTAGGGAAACTGATACGAATTCTTGAGCAAAGAAATCGTTCGCGGAAGCTTCTAGAATCTGTATAAACAATAAAGAACGAAAATAGAATAATTTATGTTAATATGGCACGATTTGAATGATGATGAACGGTTATGATGGTGATGATGATCGTGAACGATGTTGATGAACGTGAATGATGATGGTGGACAATTATTGTGACGGTCTTAGGGTGAATCCCTAAGGTATAAGGATATTTGTTTAACTTAGATCTATAGGTTAAAGCAATGGTGAATTTCTCCCAAGACCTATAGTTTGTAATTAGTGCTATTACTTAAAACGCGACCTGCAACAATGGTTTGGATCAACACTCGATGAGTCCGGAAATTATAAGAACCTTGTAATCTGAAAACTTTTATTTTTATTAATCTTGAAGTCTGTGTAAATAAAGATGAACGAAGTCCCTCTTTATGGTAGGGACTCACGTCTCCTACACGGCTACAATAGCCTTCCTAAAATCTGATTCCACGTAGGAATCCTACCTAGATCCTAATTTGATCTTTAAATACATATTTATCGTATTGAGGTTGTAACTAATCCTAACAACCTTTTAATAACTAACTATTTGTAATAACCTAGTTGTAACTAACTTGTAACAAACTAGATGTAACAAACTATTAACTAACTATTTCTAACTTGTAACAAACTTATCACAATTGTAACAAATTTGTAACAACCTAACTAATTTATTCTAACTTATTAAAATAAAATAAATAACCATTAATCTCCAAAACAGAATTGGAGTATTCGAGTAAGCACTCGGTTCTTGGACCCTGAGCTGGACCACCACATCGTGGCCATCGTGACCCTCGGTGGTGATTTGTCCACCATTCTTTAGCCCAATCTCCTTTTATTAATATCTCTATAAATACCTCGTTGGGCCAAGGTTGTTGTATTCATTTAATCCCGACTCGACAATAAAATAACCCGTTCTTTGAACACAACTCGAACAAGGCTATTCTGCATTCTATCCTTGAGTCCCAAGTATTCCAAGCAAGATCAGCCCCTATTATGATCGGATCATCCCCTGCTCCTTTGAAGAGAATTCACCTTAATTCTTGATGATTGCTCTTCAAGAAACGGTGAATTTGGAGCATGCTACATGTACTTAGGGAAATAGATTGTAATGTTAACCCCGAACCACCTATCTCATGGTTGCGCCTCTTAGCAACATCACGTAACACCACTACGCCCTCCTCCTTAACCTCACGCCTATCCTTTCCAAGAAAGTGATCTATGCTTAGCTCTAAAGGAGAATTGCAATCCTTAGATTCTAGCACGCATCCTACCCTTTTTGTTTTGGCTCGAACCATGCTCACACCTCGCAACATCTTACTCAACTCTTCGAAACTCGATGCTTCCCGTGGTTCAGGTTTTACCACACCACTTCTAGCCACTTCCGTGTCCTCCAATACTACCTCCTTACTTTCCGCCATGGTTGAATCAACCCCTAACACATCCTCTTCCTCCTCGTCTTCCCTAGCAATAGCGAAAACAGAAAGTTAAGTGCTCTTTCCCGTCTTGGCCCTCATCAACCCCATATCTTTCGGACTCATAGGTTTTAATATAATTCTTTTCCCCTTGTCCATCAGTTCGTACTCCTTTACTCTCCCTCTATGCAAGACATCCCGATCAAATTGCCAAGGACGCCATAATAGAATATGGCAAGCATTCATGGGTACTACTTCACATAGCACCTCAATCTTGTACGACCCCATGGATAGTCCTATTCGAACCTGCCTAGTAACCCTCACCTTATTCACATCTCCTAACCAATGTAGTGCATATGGTTTTGGATGTTTACTTGTGGTTAAGGCTAATTTGGTTACCATATCCACTAAAGCCACGTTTGTAAAACTCCCCCCATCTATGATCATACTACACCACTTATCTTTTACGAGACACTTGGTATGGAAGATGTGATCTCTTTCTTCAGCAACTATGGGTGTGGATTGGGCTTGCAACGTCCTAAGTACTAAGGTGGTTGTGGATGGTGCCTCAAATGATTCGTGCTTCTCCTCTTCTCCACTCTCGTTGGAACCACCAAACAACTCCTCCTCCTTCTCTAACTCCTCTCCCTCGCCTACCAAATTTATACAAGTTAGGGCTTCCCTTAAAGTTACCACCCTTTTTATTAGGACAAGCGTTCTTGAAGTGCCCAAACCCTTGACACTTAAAACACCTCACCTTAGATAAACCGATCTCACTTGGTGTTGGAGTTGGATTAGGTTTAGATTGTTGTGTCCCACTCGTACTCGGCTTCCCCACGTTTCCTGTCACTCGTGCTAGGGTTTGCTTTGGACGATTCGCCTTCGCCCCACTCCCCTACAAGGTTCCACATGTGGCCCCCTCCGAATCTTGTCTTCCCTTGTGCCTCAACCTTCAAGCACAAACTCAGTAGTGTATCAAAATCAGAATAAATTTGAAGCTTCACAGGATTAGCAATATTATTTTTATTTAAACCCCTGAAGAACCTCGCCATCTTCTGTTCTTGATTCTCCTCCACTTCTCCCATTAAGGTAAGATTTTTTAATTTATCTATGTAGTCACTCACCGACATCTTACCCTGCACAAGATTAGAAAGTTTTCAATACAAATAAGTTTATAAGTAGGTGGTACATATCGTTTACTCAATCTCTTCTTTAAACCATCCCACGAACAGATTTTCTCCTTTCCGGCCCGCGCCCTCTGAGCTTTGAGACTATCAAACTATAAAGATTCTCAATTGCTTAGCCTTAGCACTGCGTACTTACACATCTTGTGATCGTCAAGTTTTTTAAACTCGAACATGCGGTCCATCTTTCGCTCCCATTCAAGATAGTCCTTCGGATATGTCCCTCTTTCTAACTCAGAAAACTCCGTGATCTTGAATTCGTCAACTTGGCGTACTGGTTCACAGCGTGGCTGCCATCTTCCATCGTTGGTGTTGGTCACGTGCTCCAACGCCTTCTTTAAATTGTCTAGGAATTTTGGATCGTCAAAATTCATAGATGCCCCGTATGGATCGTCTTGGATATATGGAAATCAAGAGCCGAAGCTCTGATACCACTGATGATACAAATTCTTGAGCAAAGAAATCGTCCGCGGAAGCTTCTAGAATCTATATAAACAATAAAGAACGAAAACAGAATAATTGATGTTATATGGCACAATTTGAATGATGATGAACGGTTATGATGGTGATGATGATCGTGAATGATGATGATGAACGTGAATGATGATGGTGGACGGTTAATGTGACGGTCATAGGGTGAATCCCTAAGGTAGAAGGATATTTGTTTAACCTAGACCTATAGGTTAAAACAATGGTGAATTACTCCATAGACCTATAGTTTGTAATTCGTGCTATTACTTGAAACGCGACAAGCAACAACGGTTTGGATCAACACTCGATGAGTCCGAAAATTATAACAACCTTATAATCTGAAAACTTGTATTTTTATTAATCTTGAATTCTGTGTAAATAAAGATGAACGAAGTCTCTATTTATGGTAGGGACTCACGTCTCCTACACGGCTACAATGTAAGTAACACGGTTATACCAACCCTACTACAACATTAGTCTCACTAATTATTTTACCAATTTAACTTTTAAATATAGTTTAGATCTTATGCATGCAAATGAAAATGCGGAAATATAAAGAATCGGACCCTTACAATCGGTCCAAAAAATAGCAAAAGACGATCCTCCACGGAGCAACCAAAGTAGATTGCCTCCTTTACGATGCACCCAAGACACGCCCTTAATTACCGAAAACTAACACGAACTAGGTGAAGGAATTCGGTTTCCCTTAAAATGTAAACTAATCTTATTAGAATACTAATGAATACTATAACTATTATAGTATCTAATATAATCTTATTATGTAATTTATTAGAGATATGATAATATTCTTACTATAAAATATTAGAGGATTTATATTTCTCACACTAGAAAAATGTAAACTTGGGTAAGAATGAATAAGATGTGAAATATTCACATATATGGGGGATGGTGGGTGTGCCGTGTGCAAGGAGTGCATCGGATAGGGTTTTGATTCCCTTTTGTCTTACCCATACACTTAGGGTTGCATGGCTACCTATTAACCATCATACCTTAACTAATAATTATGTTTATAAGATAAAATATCACAATATTAACCCACAACATACATATACATGGTACACTTAAGTGTAAAATGGACTTCAAAATATGTGACATCCTATGTGACATAAAACAATTGTATTAATTTTAAAATAAAAAATTTATCAAATAAATATTATTTCAAAATTAATTAAATCATATTTAACAAATTAATTTAGTAATTCGTAATTACCGTCCCAAAATATGGTTATTATAATAATCGTCAATACGATATACATCGTATGTTATAACCACAAACCTTTCTCATTCTAATTTCGATATTTCAAAAATATCTATTAATATTTGACAATTGACACGTTTCAATTTCAAATATAAATCTTACATTAACATTCAACCTCTAATTTCTCAATATTTGATTTTAAGGAAATTGATCAACTCGTATCGTGTACAATTGATCAATATATCAATTAAGGGGATTGTCCTATAGGTGTGACCAAAACGGATCAACTGACCACCACCGTCATACGACAGTAATGTCAAACTCTAGTCAGCCAATCATTACCGATTAATGTTGGTCAGTTAACTATATAATATCGGATCATCCCTTGCATATTCTCTTCATGAGATTTAATTACGTGATCGCACTATTGATGAGGACACATTTCCCAACAATCTCCCACTTGTCCTCGACAAGTGTGCGTCACCGATTCTCTTGCCCTATTATCATATCATCTCCCACTCAATGCAAGGTGTCTTACAGGTCGTACTTGCACTTGAACGTATAGTGAGCGGTTTCCTCGATCTGGAGATTTAACTAATTTGACCGGAATTATCTACCATAGATACCTTCCGAGCGTGGCCACGCATTTCCAGTTATACTCTCCTCGAGTGGCCCTAAGATTTAAGATAACCCTGACAAGGGGTTGGACAATTCCTATCCTACTGTTCCCTTCGACTACCACAGTCCATCATGACCCAAAAGATGCCCATTTGACCCCTTTTACGGAAGATCGTAGAGCATAAATCAAAGTCACTCTGAAACTCGCCACCTTGGGCGAACAGTCTTTAGTCTAAGAATCGACTCATGAGAACAATATAGTAGCTCTCGCCACGACCAGGCTATTATAAAATTTCCAGAATTCTATAAGCAGTCACTTATTGCCCGACAGAGTGTCTCCTACAGTCTGCCTATGTGATCGACTAGTCATCCCATATGATTCTATGGCATTTGAACTTGCCATCAAGCGCCTCACACTCTAGTCGCTTCGAGACATCACCTCATACAAGCGACTATGGGCTGTACTAAGTTTAATCCAGTTCACTTCATGGAGTTCAAAATTGTCTCCCATAACCCATTGGATTTGACAAAGTATTTATCAATGGTGAGTTAATGATAACTCAAACGATAAGAGTAATTGTCATGTACGAACAATCAATACAATATTACTGTTCCACACTATATAATCTATGATGCTCATTCATCAATTTGTATTAATGGTTTGATATGTGAATACACCATTTATTCACGTCATCCAAACCTACAAATTTCAGTTACCTTCTGACTCATATCATCTCGAATAACATGATCTTATTCAAGTACATGTCTAGTCCTCATACTAGATTCGACTGTCCTTTCCAGAAGGAAGCTCCCACTGTTATCTTATAACTCGTGACGTACACAGTCACATTGTACTAGAATTCATATTGTAGTTTACTTAGATCCGATCCACTAGTTCTCCTCGAGAAATTATATCGAAATAAGGTTTTTGTTTCAACATTTTGGCATGTTAATCAAGGTCATACGAATCAACACTTTCAAATCTAGGTGATTCTATATTCATCGATATGAATAATTTATCCAACCTTCTAAATCAATTGGTGACGTTTCATTATCATATAATAAACTCACTTATGATTGTCCATCATCCTATGATGTTCTTAACATTTTTACTCATCTAGAATTGAAAAACCTCTTATTCTTTACATTTAAAGAATCACCATTCTCTCTTAATGGTTGGTTCAACTTTCTAATGAATTTTTCTCCCACTGAATATTGTATCACCATTTTTTTAGTTAAACAACTCCCACTATCTCTATAGTGATTAGCTTGTACTCAATCAACATCTTCTCATCTCATTATGAACATTTCGTTTTTCGTCCTCGTTCCCTTGGAAAGCACCAGGACATGATTTCTCCTCTATAATCCTTTAGAATAAGAAACACTTTCATCAAGAGGACGGGAGACGATTTCTCCTCTATTATCTTATAAAATCAAAAACATTAACTTCACGGAAATGTTTTCCTTCCGTTTATACACGCGGTTCCTTTTGTCCTCTCTAGGAACTAATGACATAAAGAACATTTCCTTTTGTGTCCTCGCGTAGTTTCTTCTGTGTCCTCTCGTAGTTTCTTCTATCCATTCATATTCATATAGGATTCTTCTCTAAAATCCCATATTTATTCCATTGGTTTGCGAGCGTAAAATTTCTCCCACTCTATCCTTTAAAATAACCGTTATTCTTACAAGGATAGCAATTTCGCCCATTAACAATGTTTTGGATAGTAGGTGTTATGAGGGGTGAGATATTAGTTCTCATATTCATTTAAGTTGACCATCTTATAGTGAACTAATGTACTCACATTTGAGTTTGATGTTTATATCTTATATTGATTGAGTGTTTTTTACGGGGGTATAATTCTCGTTTGAGTAAATCAAATTACTTTATTATGATCCTATCATGTCTAGCATACGGTGAACTATTCAAGGTACTTTATTACGATCTATGAAGATCAACTCATGGTATATAATGCATTTAAAAACAACGATTTGATTTAAGAACAAAAGTGATGACTTGAGTTGAAAACCAAGTCAAATTTTTCAAGGCCAGTTGGGAGCACATTGAGACAGATATTTGTGCAGCAGTAAATGAGTTCTTCAATAAAGGGCAACTGCTAAAGCAAATTAATGCAACTAATGTCACTTTGATCCCCAAGGTAAGTAATCCTCAGAATGTGACTTAATTTAGGCCCATAGCTTGTTGTAATGTGGTGTACAAGGTCATATCTAAGCTACTTTGTAGTAGATTGGCTAAGGTCCTTCCAGATATCATAGCACCTACTCAAGGAGGGTTTATCGAAGGAAGGAGAATCATGGAGAATATCCTTATATGTCAGGATCTAATTAGGCTTTATGGGAGGAAGACAGTGTCACCTAGATGCATGTTCAAGATAGACCTCCAATAGGCTTATGACACAATTGAATGGACATTCTTGCTCCAAATGCTGCAAGCACTTAAATTTCCCACTAAGTTTATTAACCTAATTATGGAATGTGTGACCACCACATCATTCTCTCTATGCCTTAATGGAGACACTTTTGGGTTCTTTAAAGGAAAGAGAGGGCTTAGACAAGGGGACCCCTTGTCTCCTCTGCTGTTCACAATCTGTATGGAGTATTTATCAAGACTGCTGCAACACACCACTCAAAATATGGCCTTTAAATACCACCCTTTGTGTGGTCCTATGAAGCTATCACACCTGATGTTTGCAGATGATCTATTGATGTTTAGCAAAGGGGATATCCACTCAATCATGACTCTTCTCAGAACCATTGCTACATTCTCCTCAGCATCAGAACTGAAAATGAGCCCAGGGAAAACTAATGTCTACTTCAATGGGGTTCACAGTGATGTTAAGGCTGATGTTACCCAGGTGGCAGGCTGTGTGGAAGGGACACTGCCCTTCAGATATCTGGGGGTTCCTATAAAACCAACCAAGCTTAATGAAAAGGACTGCAAACCTATAATAGACAAGGTGATGGAGAGGATAAGGATCATAGGAACAAAGAAGCTATCTTATGCAGGGAGGTTGGTCCTCATAAAATCTGTTCTCAAGACCCTACACAATTACTGGGCACAAATTTTTATTCAGCCAGCAGCTGTAATTCATAATTTGGAAGGCATGTGCAGGAATTTCGTGTGGGATGGAGGGGTTGATTATAAGAGAGTGCCTCCAGTGGCATGGGAGAAAGCTTATAAACCAATAAAAGAAGGAGGACTGGGCATTAAAACTGATCTGATCTGGAATAGAGCAGTAGTGGGAAAAATGGCATGGTTGATCCATGCTAAGCCAGACAAGCTTTGGGTTCAATGGGTTAATCACACTTATCTTAAGGGTCAAGGATGGACTACCTACAACCCACCTATTGATGTTGCGTGGACATGGAAAAAAAATATGCAAGATGAAGGAGATAATTACTAAACTGCCTTTTGATATAACAGCAAGCCAAACACAGTATTCAATAGGAAAGGTTTATGCACTGATGCAGCCAGTAATTACTACCCTACAGTGTCCTTCTTTGGTCTAGAACACATGGACAGCCCCTAAGCATGTGTTTGTGAATTGGATGAACCATCATAATGGACTGTCAACTAAAGACAAGACGATGAGATATGGAATCACACAGGAAGATCAGTGCTGCATTTGCTGGAATGCTACTGAACTGCTACACATCTGTTCTTTGAGTGCCCATACAGTAAGAGGATTATTATACACCTTATGGAGTGGCTGAAAATGAACATACCAACAGCACAGGTCACAAAATGGAGACTGAGAAAGAGAGGGTCCAAACTTAAGAGAGGAGTGATCAATGACACTTTGAATGCAGCAGTCTATCATATATGGATGCAAAGGAATAAGGCTAGAGTGGAGTACAAACTGATGAGACCAGATGTGGTGTTCAAAAACATTCAAACAGAAATGAGAATTAGAATCCTGAACAAATGTAAAGGACAAATCCCTAGCAAGGATAAGTCCTGGATAGATAGCTTGATGATGTAATGAGGCTTTGTAAGTAAGGTTTACACCTTATGTGTAATATCCCGGATCTTCACAGTTCGTGATAATGAGTTCATTTATGTTAACTTACTTATTATGGTGTGTTAGGTTTTGAGTCTATACGAGTATGGGATATATGTTGGAGTTGTGAACTTCGGGACGAAATTCATTTTAAGGGGGGAAGACTGTAATACCTCGTACTTTATTTTAATAATTATTAATTATATTGACGTGTTGTTGGTCTTTTGAATGTTTATATTCGATAATTAAATTATCGAATACACGTTTTATGTTTTATATGTTATTAGTGTAATAGCGGGTTGGAGTATTAGTTTTCATATCACGTTTAAGCAAGTGTTTTGGGCCTCGTATTTTGTGCAACCCTAAACAACCCAAAACCGAAACACACACACACACCTTGACACAAATATCAGACTCGTCCTCATGCAGCCATATAAAACAGTTCCCTAACCCTAATTTTGCCCTAGTCGACGCTCAAACAACCACCAGTGCTCACTGCCGTCATATCAAAGGATTCAGGGAAGGGTTTACACGGTGGGTTAATGGGGTGTAAGGCAATTCGTTTTCAGAGAAAAGTAGGTATGTGCTTATCGTTATTTCGTTCTCTGTTTATGCAGTGGTTTTCAATTCGTTTACCAATCGTTTGTACATGTTCATCGTGTGTGATTGTTATACCTGGCTATGCTATGGTGTTTAGTCTTTGTGTTTTGACCCTAGTAGAGTCATCGTCAACCACCAGGAGCCACCTATCACGGTCTTTTTCTTATCGCCTGTATCAGTCTCTCATTAATTCCAGAATCGAGTTTGTAAACACGGATGTTAGGCTTGTATTCGAAAAAGCTATGGCTCGTGTCTTTATGGGTGAGTTGGGTTTCTGGATTGGGCGCATTCAGGGGTTTCGTCAGGTGGTTGTCACGGTGGTGGGTGTCAGTTGTGTCGGTGGTAACAGTGGTTTTCGTGGTGGTTGTCAGTCACGTGAGAACAGAGCAGTGCAAGGTTGATGAGTTTGTTGTGATTGTTTGGCGGTGGTGGTCGCTATAGGCAGCCACTGATCTCCACCGTGGAACCACCATGGCTCAGAGGCGAGCCTGGTGGTGCCGGTTGGGGAGTCAGGGGTTGCAGGCGGTGTATGGAGTAGCGTTTATTACGGTGGTCAGTCGTGGTTTGTCGTGAGCGGGGGCTGTTCGTGTTCTTTTGTTACGGCTGTTGTTGCGTAGGGTTTGGGGTTGTTCATTCATTTTATTCTTGCTAACATTAATATTAATATTATTATTATTATTATTATTGTTATTATATATTGTTGTTATTATTATTATTATTATTATTAGCATTATTATTATTACTTTATTAAATGATATTGTTAGTATGTTATTTGTATTAACACTATATGATAATGATCTTATTAGTACTATTGTTATGATTTTGTTATTATTAATACTCATGTTATTACTACTATTATTATTGCTTATGGGTGCTTAGATATATTCAAGGGAAGTTTTACTCTTAATTATCAAATGTTGGGAGCTAGGTTGCTCATGTGAATTCTACGACTTTTGGAAAGTACTTTTTGGGGCAAGGTTGCTAATTCGGGAAAGTTTCCAATTTAGGAAACTTTCCACTTTTAAAAGTTACTATATTTGGTATTTTACTATATGCATTGGGGGTCTAGTAGAGACTTATTAATCGTTAGATAATATTTATGTTAGGTGACGGTTCGTGTGGATTATTCTAGCAGCTGTCGCTTGTCATCCTACAAATTGAGGTAGGGGATTAACTGTGCACTCGTTTATGATGTGAAACATGGTTATTAACTGTTGTGAATTATATATATACCTTGTTGAATGAATAATGCTGTGATATTATTTATTGGCTATATATTCTTATGACGCGGAAATTGATATAATGGGTCTTGTGATACGGTGCGGAGTTTGTTTGGCGTTGGATCTGTAATACCCCGTAATTTAGTCTCGGTCAACGACAGTCAAACCGTGTTTTATACTCGTATTTCAAAATGAATGTTTATAAAGTATTTTACGTAAACTGTTATTATTTTATAAATCGTATTCCTACGATTATTTTGTATTTCATAATTATTTTATATTTGATGATTATTTCGTAAAATGACATTTTACTCGTATTTATTTAACTTTAATAATATGTTTTAACTAATTATTTTTTCCCTATTTTATATTTAGTACCCAACTATACCTATTTCCTATTTATTAATTTTGCCTAAACCCCATTTTTTTTCCGTTCACCCCAACCAATACCCATATCCATCGACATATCAATATACAACCCAAACCCTATTTTCTAATCCATCGACAATAGCCTCCCATATCTCGTACAATTTCAAAACCCTAATTCATATCAGTCGCCATGGGATTGAGGGAGAACGAGAGACATCGTCGTCATCATCATCGCTCGTCAACCATCGTAACCAACACCCGTAAGTCGTTGTTTTTGGTCGACAGTAGCTTGTTTATCTTTACGCTGGTCTTTCTTTATTTGCCATTGAGTTGTTATCATGGCTTCGTTTTGGTACAAGTAGTAGGGGTAGTCGAAGTAGGGTGTCTGTAGGTTGTTTTGGGTGCTGTGGGGTGGTGCGTGGTGGCCGGAGCACCACCAGAAAAGGGTCGTGTATGTGAACAGAGTCAAGGGAAAACAGAGCAGGAGGAGGACGGGTAGTTTTAGCGGCTGTTTGCAGGTGGTTGTAGGGGCGTCGAGGGTTGGTGTTTGCCACTAGGGTAGTCGTGGGAGTTGAGAGAAGTCGGGGGTAGGTTCAGGTGGTGGCAGTAGCGGCTGGAGTCGGGTTTCTACAGTAAGGGTATCGGTGGTTGCCGAAAACCGAGTTGAGATGTGAGTTTTGATGGTGGTTTTTATGGCGGTAGAAGGGAGACTAAATCGGAAGGTTACCCACCCTGGCACCACCGTGGGTCAGTGGTGACAACGGTGGTGGCCAGAGGCGGTGGGAGGGCATGGTGGAGAGAGAAAGCAACGAGAGAAGTAAGGGGTATGCATTTGAGTTGCTGGAAACGGAGTAAGTACGTGTGTGGGCAGGCTGTTTAGGATAGGCGCGGTGGTTGCCGTGGTGGCCTCTGGTGGTGGCTCAATGGTGGAAGTTACAGTGGGTAGTACAAACTTTAGAATGGGGCCAGTGGAGTCGGTGGTTAGGGACCAAGCTAGTGACGGTGGTGTCGCGAAGTTGGTGTCGGGTCTGTTCGCGTTTTGCTTTGATGTCGTAGTCTGTATGTTTGTATGGGTTCTGTGTGTTATTATCTTATTATTATTATTGTATTATTATCATAATGATTGTGTTATCATGATTACCATGACAATTGTGTTATGGTTGTCATGTTGTTTTATTATTATTATTATTATAATTATTATTATTATTATTATTATTATTATTATTATTATTATTGTTATTGCTAGTTTTACTAATGGTATTATTATCATTATTCTTGTTATTCTTGTTAGTATTAGAATTACAATTATTTTAAGTTGTTTGTATTATTGTTAAAAGTTTATTAGTAGCTTGATAATAGTTATATGATGGTTATTGATAATATTTGATTACTTTATGTTTTGTTATTGTTATTAGCTTTTTAGTTAGATTAGTTAATTTGCTTTTATGGTTTTGTGACGGTAATTTAATTAATTAACGAATTTAGTTAATCGACTAGTTATGTTTATAATCTCGTTATGCTTGAAGTACCATTTGGTTAATTAAATTAATTGGTTAATAGATTATACCTTGTTTCCGTAATTATATCAGCTAGTAATTTTGCATATTATATTTGTTAGGTGACGTTTTGAAGTGGCATAAATCTGTTTACTTACTGGCTTGCTATTGGACTATATTGCTATCCAGGTAGGATACACTGATCTTATACTCTGTGCTGTGTTATGAATGGATGTGGTATTGTGTGTTAAGGATGCTGAGTATGATTGATATGATAATGATATTGGTTGGAATGAGTGTTGATTATTATTAGTGGCATGAGCATTGCATTATTAATAGTATGATTGATTAAGAGTATTGTTGCATTCATGAGCATGACATATGCATTGGTTACTGAGAAAGATGTGAATCAGATATTGTTCTGATATAAAGCCCAGGGTGGTTCTGCAGACCAGGCCTGGTGTCTTATCAGCTATTGAGCTGGTGTTCGGTGACGACCGATTATAGTCTGCCGGGAGGTTCGGTATGGCTGGGAGTTACGGGTTTGAGATTGAGATTGTGATTGAGCTCGAGCATATCATGGCATTGCATATCATATTTGTTGCATTAATTACTTTTGTGTTACCCTACTCAACCGCGAGGTTGACAGTGTATTCGTGTACACCTACAATGATCCGGAATGGGGAGTAGACTCTACAGGTCAGAGACAAGTGGACTAGGAGCTTGGGCAAGGAGATAGAGACATGGCTTGGACCTACTTAGAACTAGATCACATAGATAGATGTTATCAGTTGTACTTTTATTTTTGTGTAATCGATGTAATATCGAAAGTTTAAATTTAATCAGTTTTTATATAAAGTACTTTGGTTTGTTTACTTGTTATTCACTACCTCGGTCATTCCGAGATGGTAACAGCTCTATTTTTTTGAGAATGTCTTGCTAAAGGCTCTTAAATAAATGGGGGTGTTACAAAGTGGTATCAGAGCGAACGATCCTCAGGCCTAAACCAAATGAATAATAATGAACGTAGGAAGAGTCTAATAAAATGAACCCCAGGTTAGTAACTGTTAGGAGCCCCAGGATTGGGATGAGTTAGGGGCCCCCTCAAACCAAGCCACTGGCCCTTTCAGTCTAACCTGGTTACCCTTGAGAGATGGAGAGCGTGGGTAGTATAGAATAAAGGACAGGACCCAATATATATATATATATATTGTACTAACGTTTCCGCAGAAAAGGAATGAGGTAAGTATGATGTGATATATGGTTGGAGATCTTTGTTGTATGAGATTTATATTGAGTGTTGATTGAGATGTATGATTTTTAAGTATTGGAATGTGATATTTGAAATATAAGCTTGACTTGTATGATGATGTGCATTAGACGAATACGACTGATCTTAAAATGCTGGTTGATCTGAACGCTTGAACTGAAATTTTCAGAGAATGGTTGTATATTTGTTGAACAGTAATTTGGAGTGATATGATCATATGATTTTGGTGTTTTGAAATGTCTATATGAGATCTGGTCACTAAATGACTATCGCAACTATGTAATATATTGTTTTGTATCGAATGAGAATGATCAGATTTATAAGTTATATTAATTTATGTCTGGTGATATGCATGCGGCTATATGATCCCTGAACCCTTAGGTAAAGATACAATATGATGATATGTGTAATGAATTGATAGTAAGTAGCACCTTCGTGATTTCTAGGATATATTTACGTACTTAAATCTGCTATGTTTACTGCGATGGTAGAAACTAATTCATTGTTTATACATATATAATTATTAAGTTATTTAATTGATTATATTTTTTTTCAGTTTCACAATCTTACCGCTTCCTGGATGACAATTTTAGTTGGAAATGATGAATAATTGCTAATATGGTGCAATGTTATTTCTTAGCTTCAATATATGCGTCAACATGTTTTGAGAATAGTTGTGTTCTAATATGACGATGTAAAGTAATAATGTGAAATATTAAAGTAACTAACGTTGTAATAAGTTTCCAGAATGTTACCTATTTGTACGGGCTGCAGTTTAAATATGTGTTCTCTATATGAATGTGTAAATTTTATGTATGATAACCTTATGAGTTAGCTTTCTAATAATTTTTATTTCATGTTAAAACGACATATTTTGAAGGAAATAAATAATTTGGTTAACAGTGGTCAGATTGTAAACGTGTTTATTGTTTATGCATAATTGCAACTCCACTGCTTAGAATATTTATTCACGTTTTCAAAATGATAAACCACGTAAAATCTTAATGAGTCGTTATTTAATTGTGATTTTTGCAAGTTGCCCAATTTTCTACTAATTGCTGTAAAGTTTCTGTTCAGAAAAACTGAGTTGTAAAATTTGTTATAAATAATTCCCTTAAGTTTTGCATTTAATTCTTTTTCCTATGATTAGCTAATTCATTATATTTTCTAAAAACAATAATATCTCACAAATTCTGAACGGTTATTTAATTATAGTTTTTGAAAGTTGTTGCATGATGTTTGATTGTTGAAATTAGGAGTTATATAGGTCTCATATAAAAGTTTAATCAACTATGGATTATGTGATGTAACCATGTAATATTCTGACATGCCAATAGTAGCATGGACAGTAGGTATGTGATATGGATATGAACTTTATTATATGATAGTATAACCTTACTTATTTTGGTGAGTTTTATATAAAGTTAGTTTTATTTATGCCGGCGTTGTTGTTATGCCACAAGGTGAATAATGTATTGTATGTTTTAATTTGTTTACTATATATTGAATTAGTAATTTGGTTGACATGTGAATTGAGGGAAGGCTAAATTTATGTTCGCTCTGTAACTTATAAAATCGTCAGTGATTCGTGTTTATAGATTGCCAGTAATACTTCATCGTTTTGAAAGTTTCAAAATGTTTTCAAGGTGATAATCCATGATAAAGCTGATGTTTGATGGTTATGGTAATTATTTTGCAACATGACAGAATCTGTAGCTACATGTTGATGAATTTTGCTTGATGCCATTCTCTCTTATGTGCATAAACAAGAGTTTTACCTCCATAATTTGAGTATGAGCATGAAATGTTTTAATTTGGCAAGTGTGAACTATGAGTTAGTTGATTGTCTACCTCGGTATAAATGTGTCAATTTTGAGTCAAAATTTCCAAGGGTATAGATGTTGGTTACCGTGATTTTGTTTTATTGCGTAGCATGAAACCGACAAATATGTTTTGTGACTTTAATAGTTGAATGCTAATTGCCCAGTATAGAACGCTTAACATATCAGATAATTTATGACTGTTGATTCGCTAATTTTCTTGAGCAATGAATTTGGAATTTTATGATGGGGTTACGGGGACGTAACCATGTTTTAAGGAGGATAGGATTGTAAAATCTAGATGGTTTACGATCTGGCTAAGTGGTATGTTATGTTTGCCTGACTGAGATTGACCATGCATGGAGTCTGCTGTTTTAATTTGTTATGTATTGGTCAATGTTGCGGTTCTTTAAGTGTCATATACTTCTGTCGTATGTTAAACTTTGGGGACAAAGTTTCTTAAGGGGGATAGAATGTAACACTTCACGTTTTAGAGCTTATGTATATGTACTACTTGTGTTTGCCTTATATTTGTTAGGTTTTTGTTATCGTTACGGGTGGCGAACTTCGGGACGAAGTTCATTTTAAGGAGGGAAGACTGTAATACCCCGTAATTTAGTCTCGGTCAACGACAGTCAAACCGTGTTTTATACTCGTATTTCAAAATGAATGTTTATAAAGTATTTTACGTAAACTGTTATTATTTTATAAATCGTATTCCTACGATTATTTTGTATTTCATAATTATTTTATATTTGATGATTATTTCATAAAATGACATTTTACTCGTATTTATTTAACTTTAATAATATGTTTTAACTAATTATTTTTTCCCTATTTTATATTTAGTACCCAACTATACCTATTTCCTATTTATTAATTTTGCCTAAACCCCATTTTTTTTCCGTTCACCCCAACCAATACCCATATCCATCGACATATCAATATACAACCCAAACCCTATTTTCTAATCCATCGACAATAGCCTCCCAAATCTCGTACAATTTCAAAACCCTAATTCATATCAGTCGCCATGGGATTGAGGGAGAACGAGAGACATCGTCGTCGTCATCATCGCTCGTCAACCACCGTAACCAACACCCGTAAGTCGTTTTTTTTGGTTGACAGTAGCTTGTT
Organism: Silene conica; assembly: GCA_029255685.2. Taxonomy (NCBI): domain Eukaryota; kingdom Viridiplantae; phylum Streptophyta; class Magnoliopsida; order Caryophyllales; family Caryophyllaceae; genus Silene; species Silene conica. Next base: position 26,739,359 of record CM055311.2, on the reverse strand, counting down.
TATCTTCACGCTGTTCTTTCTTTATTTGCCATTGAGTTGTTATCATGGCTTCGTTTTGGTACAAGTAGTAAGGGTAGTCGAAGTAGGGTGTCTGTAGGTTGTTTTGGGTGCTGTGGGGTGGTGCGTGGTGTCCGGAGCACCACCAGAAAAGGGTCGTGTATGTGAACAGAGTCAAGGGAAAACAGAGCAGGAGGAGGACGGGTAGTTTTAGCGGCTGTTTGCAGGTGGTTGTAGGGGCGTCGAGGGTTGGTGTTTGCCACTAGGGTAGTCGTGGGAGTTGAGAGAAGTCGGGGGTAGGTTCAGGTGGTGGCAGTAGCGGCTGGAGTCGGGTTTCTACAGTAAGGGTATCGGTGGTTGCCGAAAACCGAGTTGAGATGTGAGTTTTGATGGTGGTTTTTATGGCGGTAGAAGGGAGACTAAATCGGAAGGTTACCCACCCTGGCACCACCGTGGGTCAGTGGTGACAACGGTGGTGGCCAGAGGCGGTGGGAGGGCATGGTGGAGAGAGAAAGCAACGAGAGAAGTAAGGGGTATGCATTCGAGTTGCTGGAAACGGAGTAAGTACATGTGTGGGCAGGCTGTTTAGGATAGGCGCGGTGGTTGCCGTGGTGGCCTCTGGTGGTGGCTCAATGGTGGAAGTTACAGTGGGTAGTACAAACTTTAGAATGGGGCCAGTGGAGTCGGTGGTTAGGGACCAAGCTAGTGACGGTGGTGTCGCGAAGTTGGTGTCGGGTCTGTTCGCGTTTTGCTTTGATGTCGTAGTCTGTATGTTTGTATGGGTTCTGTGTGTTATTATCTTATTATTATTATTGTGTTAGTATCATAATGATTGTGTTATCATGATTACCATGACAATTGTGTTATGGTTGTCATGTTGTTTTATTATTATTATTATTATAATTATTATTATTATTATTATTATTATTATTATTATTATTATTATTGCTATTTTTACTAATGGTATTATTATCATTATTCTTGTTATTCTTGTTAGTATTAGAATTACAATTATTTTAAGTTGTTTGTATTATTGTTAAAAGTTTATTAGTAGCTTGATAATAGTTATATGATGGTTAATTATAATATTTGATTACTTTATGTTTTGTTATTGTTATTAGCTTTTTAGTTAGATTAGTTAATTTGCTTTTATGGTTTTGTGACGGTAATTTAATTAATTAACGAATTTAGTTAATTGACTAGTTATGTTTATAATCTCGTTATGCTTGAAGTACCATTTGGTTAATTAAATTAATTAGTTAATAGATTATACCTTGTTTCCGTAATTATATCAGCTAGTAATTTTGCATATTATATTTGTTAGGTGACGTTTTGAAGTGGCATAAATCTGTTTACTTACTGGCTTGCTATTGGACTATATTGCTATCCAGGTAGGATACACTGATCTTATACTCTGTGCTGTGTTGTGAATGGATGTGGTATTGTATGTTAAGGATGCTGAGTATGATTGATATGATAATGATATTGGTTGGAATGAGTGTTGATTATTATTAGTGGCATGAGCATTGCATTATTAATAGTATGATTGATTAAGAGTATTGTTGCATTCATGAGCATGACATATGCATTGGTTACTGAGAAAGATGTGAATCAGATATTGTTCTGATATAAAGCCCAGGGTGGTTCTGCAGACCAGGCCTGGTGTCTTATCAGCTATTGAGCTTGTGTTCGGTGACGACCGATTATAGTCTGCCGGGAGGTTCGGTATGGCTGGGAGTTACGGGTTTGAGATTGAGATTGTGATTGAGCTCGAGCATATCATGGCATTGCATATCATATTTGTTGCATTAATTACTTTTGTGTTACCCTACTCAACCGCGAGGTTGACAGTGTATTCGTGTACACCTACAATGATCCGGAATGGGGAGTAGACTCTACAGGTCAGAGACAGGTGGACTAGGAGCTTGGGCAAGGAGATAGAGACATGGCTTGAACCTACTTAGAACTAGATCACATAGATAGATGTTATCAGTTGTACTTTTATTTTTGTGTAATCGATGTAATATCGAAAGTTTAAATTTAATCAGTTTTTATATAAAGTACTTTGGTTTGTTTACTTGTTATTCACTACCTCGGTCATTCCGAGATGGTAACAGCTCTATTTATTTGAGAATGTCTTGCTAAAGGCTCTTAAATAAATTGGGGTGTTACAGGATCGGTGCAGAGTTTATTTGGTGTTGGATCGGTGCGGAGTTTATTTGGCGTTGGATCGGTGGGGAGTTTATTTGGCGTTGGATCGGTGCGGAGTTTATTTGGTGTTGGATCGGTGCGGAGTTAAGGGATGATCGGTCCCAATATATATATCATAAGTGTAACATCCTGTATTTTCGTAAAATCTAATTTAATCGTTTTAAATTATTTTACGTAATAAAATAATATTTTAATAATTTATTGTGAAAGGTTTTAATTTAATTAGTAAGATCCGTCTTAAGAACCTTAAGTCCTTAAGACGAATACTACTTGGTAAACTTAAACTCGTATCATAAATATCCGTTCAAGTGTCCGACCCATTTTATTTACTCGGAAAGGACAGTCCATAAAACCCACAAAAACCCCTTCCATCGACATAATGCTTCTCCTTCATTTCATTTCACTGTAAAACACAAATCTCATAAACCTCCATTTTATTCCTCCTTCTTTTGAGAAATTCTTCATCATCCGGTACTCTGATCGAGGTAACAACGACATTTTCGGAATCCTCATTCGATTTCCAAGCCATCTATCACTTTCTTTTTGTAAATCCTTAACTTTGAAAATGGGGCTGTTTTCTCTTAATTCCGTTTCATGTGCTTAAAATCCGTTTCTATGCTTGTAGGTGTTGGCTTAGACGATCCAGAGATCGATAGCTACATTGTTGAGGAAGATCTTTAGCCGGATAAGCTTGAAAGGTGACGATAATGAGATAACTCGGCCTTTATGTGTATATTAGCACTTTTGTTGTGATTTTCCATATGGTTTCCGATTTTGTTCAAAGGATTTTGTTTAATGAACTTAGAAACATGCCTAGGATTGTTCTTATGTGAGAAATCCATGGCTTATGATGTTGTTACATGTTCATATGCTATTTTCAGTTTTTCACAAAGTTAAGACGGATACTTGATATAATTGCTTGAGGATTGTTATGGGACTTATGTGCTGTTATATTAGTTGTATTTGGTGTTTGATAATGTTGGGAAATCACCAATTGTAGTCTTGCTTGAGTTGTTGTGTCGAATTATGAAGTTTGCAATAGGTTGCGATTTTGCGATTTTCGTATCAGGCTCTCTGAGCCGGTCGACCGACCGGCCGCCGGTCGACCGACTGAGGGTGTTTCTTTGTGTTTTGTGATTTTGGGAAAATTTGGCCTTAGGACTGCCAGCCGGCCGACCGGCTGCCTGCCGACCGGCTGCCTGCCGACCGGCTGGTAGTCTCATAGTGTTGTTTGTGTTTGCGAAGAATGTAGGATAGAAGAGGAGCCCAGCCGGCAGACCGGCCGCCTGCCAGCCGGCTGGGAGTGTATGTGGGTTGGTGTACGAGTTAGTGAAGGCTAGGGAAATGGGGTCCCAGCCGGCCGACCGGCTGCTTGCCGACCGGCTGGGAGTCCTTTGTGTTGTCGTTGTTTTTAAAAGAAAGAAAAGAAGGCTGGGTTGCCAGCCGGTGGACCGGCTACCGGCCGACCGGCTGGGAACCCCTGTATCATGTTTTGAATTTGTAATTCATTCGTATCTTTCAAACGGTTAATCGGTTTTTGTTGAAACTTGTTTTGTAAACCTTTGACATGTATTTGAGGTCCCCGAAGGATGGGCAACATTTTATTGGGTTCGGGGAAGGAGTGAGGATAGAGACCCCCCGGTCGGGTAACCGAAAGGGAAACCGGCTCTCCCTCAACTTAGTTCCCGGGGACAATTAAGTGTTGATTAGGGGTTAAGAAAAGTAGAGCTAGTGATTAGTTCATAGACTTTGGTTGATATTGTATTGATGCGTATTAAGTTATGCCTTAAGCTGGCCTCTGAACTTAATACGTGAGTTGTTTGTCATATATGGGGATATGCCTTAACCTGGCCTCTGAGCCCTATATGTGTATGTTTGTCGTGTCTGGAACATGCCTTACGCTGGCCTCTGAGTTCAGACATGTGTGATAGTGATCGCGTTGGAACATGCCTTAAGTTGGCCTCTGAGTCTGACGAGTAGAGCAGCTGCACAACGGGGTAGCTAAGGAACTGACACCTTGCCCGGAGTGCAGATGTTGGGTGCTAGAACATGCCTTAAGTTGGCCTCTAAGTTTAGTACCTTGTGATGTGGTGAAGGGACATGCCTTAAGCTGGCCTCTGAGTCCTTTACTTTTGGATGCTAGTCTATGCCTTAAGTTGGCCGCTGAGTCTAGTGTCTTGCTGATTGGCAGGTCCATGCCTTAAGTTGGCCTCTGAGTCCTTGCTTGCTGAATGTTTGTTGTCTAGGTTATGTCTTAAGTTGACCGCTGAACCTTTTCACTTGCTGAACGTTTTGGTACTAGGTTATGTCTTAAGTTGACCGCTGAACCTTTTACTTGCTGAATTTATCTGCTTGCCTTGAGTGGGTACGTGTCAGATATAGATATCGATAGTGAGGTGTAAATGTATATCTGTTGAGTTATGGTTTGATCATCCAAGGCATTGGGTGACTCTTAGTTCGATTTCATAAATAGTTGGATTGAAAGACCCCCCGACTGGGTAACTAGTAGGGAAACCGGCTCTCCTTCCTAACGGTTTATGAAGTTGGTTGAGAGCCGTGCACTAGAGTTGGCATGTTAATATGAGATCAATTGATGAGATGTTTATGCTTCACATGTTGATATATGTTGGAGTATTCTGTATTGTTTTATGTGTTACGTGTTGTCACAAAAGGTGGCTAGGAGAACTCTAGTCACTCCCCACTGATTGTGGCGTACATGTTTTCATGTATGTAGGTACATGCAGGTTGGAGATGGGTTCACGAGAGGGCTAGCGAAAGATGATCCTGCTGTCATCATATGACTTACCTTATATCGCATAACTAGACTCTTAGACTTTTGTTACATTTGTTTTGGTGCCTGTAGGGATGTTCCATCCCAGGCTGATGTATATATTTGTTTCCGATACTTAGAACTGTTACTTATCTATTTTGGTTTTAATCCAGTTTCAGTTTCTGTTCAGTTTAAGACTTCTCGCATGTTGTTCAGTTTACTTTAAAAAGTTTTAAATTCCGCTGCATTTTTGGTACTTTTGTGTGTTTATATTTCCGCTTTCGTGAGGGGTTTTACAGTTGGTATCAGAGCATTATTGCTCCCGACGCACTCATGTGACCCCCAACCTTAACTTGACCAAATAAACAAATAATGAATGAGAGATGGGTAGATCTAAGGACTTATTTTGTAGTCTATTTGGGATTGCTAATTGCTAAGCTAATACTTGTTTTCACTTTTAAAGGATGGTGAGACCTAGGGCTGCTGATAACATTGTGCTGCAAGCAATTCAGCATTTGCTTGAGACTCAGAGACAGCAAGCAGGGAATGTTCCACCTCCTCCACCGCCAGGCAACGAGGCTAATCGTCCTGGTAGTTTCTCATGGATAGCTTCGCAGATGTCCCGTAGCCACGTGAAGACATATGGTGGCAAGGTTGATCCGGTAGCTCTTACCGAGTGGTTCAGGGAGATGGAGAGGAGCTTTGCTATGTATTCGGTGGGTAGAGAGGATAGAGTGCGGCTAGCCACTCACTTTCTTACCCTTGAGGCCGATAGGTGGTGGGCGTTGACAGGACCTACTTTCACTCATGATCCTCTGTTCGATTGGGATGCTTTCAAGGTAAAGCTCGAGACGAGGTTCTATCCTAAAGAGCTCAGATCACAGCAACTTAAAGAATTCATGGATTTGAAGCAAGGCAAGATGTCAGTTCAGGTGTTCACAGACCGTTTCAACCAGCTAGCTCACTTCGCATCGAGATTTGTTAGAGACGAGGCCGAGAGAGTCTACTTTTACCGTGGTAAGCTAGGGCCACGCATCGAGAGCATGGTTCGTCGAGACTCTACTTCTTTCGTGGAGGTGTATGATGATGCTATTTGGGCCGAGAGTTCTATTCGTGCCATAGATGCTGAGACCCGTGCTGCTACTTCTAGTGTGACTCCTCACCAGAGATCAGTGTACCAGGGGAGGAGACCATTTGTTCCTTCTACTTCTTCGCCTTCTTCTCAGAAGAAGCGTTTTGAGAGGTTCTCTGCTCCGGTTGCTAAGACATTTGTTCACACCGACACAGCTGCTAGTGTTTGCCACCGCTGTGGTAAACCTTCTCATCCGGGTTTTGACTGTTTCAAGAATGCTTTCAAGTGCTATACTTGCAATGGATTTGGGCACAAGTATTATGAGTGTCCTGAGAGGAACACCGCACTTGGCAAGGCTGCCACTGCTGCTGCAGCAACTAAGGGAGGAAAGCCGAAAGGGAAGATCTTTGTGATGACTAGGGCTGAGGCAGAGGCTCATCCAGATATTGTTGCTGGTATCTTTTCTGTTCTTGGCGCTGAGTGCCTTATTTTATTCGATACTGGAGCTTCTTTATCATTTATATCGACTCAGTTCGCCGACCGTTTAGCTCTTGAGTCTTCATTGGTTGAGGAGACCTCTATTTCCTTACCTTCTGGAGACGTGTTTTCTTGCTCTTCGTCCCATAGGGATGTTCCTATTATTATTGGTCAAGCCACATTTCCAGCGGACTTACTGAGATTTCCTCTCGAGGAGTTTGACATTACCCTCGGTATGGATTGGTTATCGCGATACCATGCTCGCTTCGAGTGTCGCGACCAGAAAATCTGCTTGAGGAGTTCTTCAGGAGTTCGTGTTTCCTATAGGGGAACTCGCCCTCAAAGGGGTGTTCGTGTTATCTCTTCAATGAAAGCTTCTCATCTTCTTAGGAAGGGTTGCCAAGCCTTCCTGTGTGTTGTTACAGCTGCTAAACCATCGCTACCGAAGCTTGAGGATGTAGCCATTGTTCGTGAGTATCCAGATGTTTTCCCAGATGACTTGCCAGGGATACTGTAACACCCCGTAATTTCCAAGTCATTATATATTAATAAAATCTTATTTTAGTAATAATAATGATCCATAATAAATATAATTCCTTTTACAATATATCGCTTTTGACTATGATATTAATATGTCCGTCTTATAGTTATACTTCTTAAACTTGTAAAACGTTACTCTGTCCTTGTTACTACTTTTAAGATATTTTAAAGGCATTACTAGCTTTTTCTTATAAAATAAAAGTTGTAGCTCTTTTTCTTAGCTTTCCAAAGCCACCGAAAACACCTTAATACGAGTTCTGTGGAAGAAATTATGTCGAAAATACGAAAGGCTGTCACGGACCATCCGCTAACGAGACCCATGCTCGTTGCTTACTCTATACTCTTTTCAACATGTCCTTTAGGACACATGGCTGAGTACTAAGCCTTGCCTTGATGCCCAAGGTCATCCTCTACCTTCCTTCTTCAAATCATTCATTTTTTCAGAAGAAACTCACAAAAACACAAAGAAAACATGAGGACACCACTGTTGTGCACAAACCGTAAAACGGTCGTAAAATCTTCGTTTCTTATCCGTTTTCGACGACTTTCGCGCCTATCTCTTCCTCTCCTCGCCCTCCATCTTTCTAGGTAACAAAATTATCAAATTTCTTCCTTAATATACTCTGGTCGTGGCCTTTAAGGCACGGTTCTCTTAGCTAACCTCGTCTATTTATGTGTAGCTAGTTCGGTTGTCCAAACCGGAGTGGCTTTAAGTTCAAAATCATGCTTATTGAAGAGTTATAAGGTAACGGTGATGGGTTACTCGACTTTATCGTCTTTGTTTGCATGACTATATGCTAGTAATGTTTAGAATACTAGGATTGTTTTTGATTAAATAGTGGCATGATTAGGATAATAAATCATATGTTTGGGTGAATTTCATCATGCATGCTTGTGTTGGATGAGTTTTTAATTGTGGAAATTCATTAAGGATTGTATGGTTAAATGAGTTTATGATCATTGAGGATGATTAGTTTGATAGTCTTTCAAGTTCATAGTGTTTTGCTTACAATGGTTAATTCATGATGTTTCAGCACCTTGACAAATCTGTCCATTGTCTTGTACAATTTATTTCGGCATCTTAGAGTATTCTTCTTTGAAAATGTTGAAAAGAGATCCCTGTTTATTTTGCGTTAAGAGTCTACCTCTGAAATTTCGTAATTTTCTTGCATGTCGTTTGTTCACAATAAATTATTTACGAACAGTGCGCTGAAATACTCGCAGAACGGACAGTAGCTTAAAGATTGTTTCGAAAACCATTTTTAAACTTTGAAATGATTCTGGTCCTTTTCAAAAATTAAACTTTGAAGATTTTAGATGATGTTAGGAGTTTGCTTTGCCCCAAAATGATTTGTTAAACCCGTCTTATGAAGCAATACATTTTGTGTGACGGTTTCTGATACACTGTAAAGATCAGTCAATAACCCCCTGTTAAGTTCGTCTTTTGGAAATGTTTATTTGACAAATATTGTAGATAAAAGTCTTATTAAACCGACCCAATTGGCGTTGTATCATTTCGATTTTATTTGAATTAATTATGAATTTTACGGCAGAGGACAGCTAAAATGTAAAACGCTTTTAAGACTTATGTTTTATTAATCAGTTTCGTTTATTCTTCTCCCGTATGGAATGGTCTTAAGTGTTGTCTTATTCATCTTTTATTGGCTCATGTATGTTTAAATGAGTGGGTTAACGGTTATGTTATCCTAAGCTTGTGTAGGTGACGGTTATGTCATCCTAAGTTGTGTTTGTGACGGTTATGTTACCTTGGTTGTGAATAGATAGCGGTGATACGATTTGTGTATCACTGTAATGAACAAACGCCACTCCTGTTATGGGATTTTATCTAACTATGTTCGGGATTGGTCGGTGTCCGTGGTTATGCGGCCCGGTCCCCGTGTGTCGTTCGGTGTAGGTTATTACATCGAGAGGTCTGGCCAGGTCTTAGGCATATAGTTGTCGGTTATGCGCTATACATAGTACCCGGATGACGTGGTTATGCGCTCCGGTAGCTAGGGCGCGGTTATACGCCCTAGCCTGTTAGTGGCGCGGTTATACTCCCTAACTGTCAGTTGTAGCGGTTATGCTACCTGACGGCGTTCATTCTATTCTTGGTTTGTTGTATGCGTGATTGGACATGCCACCTAGTTGTTGGCCTCTGAGTCGATCACATGGATGTTTACCTGATTGTGATGATTGGACATGCCACCTAGCTGTTGGCCTCTGAGTCGATCATTTGGATGTCTACTTGATTTCGAGATTATCTCGCTTGTTGGCTTTAATTATGTTACACATGTTGGTTCATGCTGTTATCACATGTTTTGGTTTATCGCTCATGCATTGATCATGTTGATTACGTTTGGTAATGCATATATGGTTGTTTTTGAAATAATATACATGTTCATATGTATAAGATGTTTTGTATTACCGTTTACATGTTTTCTGACGTAAAGTGGCTGGGAGAACCCTGAGTTACTCCCCACTGACTGTGGCGTTCATGTTTCATGAATGTAGGTTGGTGCTGTTTGGGGAAGACGTGTGGCTAGCGAGCATTGTTGATTATTCGACAATTACCCTTACGCTAAATTTAGATTTGATTCATGTTGTTATCGTGGGATACCTTATCCCTCGTCTATTTAAGTTATTTTGTATAATTTATACTTTCTCATTAGTTTTTAGTCTTCCGCATGTTGTTTTGATATTCCGCGAAAAAGTTTTAATAAATATGTCGAAAAGTTTTTAAAAGTATCGTATTTCCGCTGCAAATTATTTGTTTATTTTTATGCTATATCGCGGGGTGTCACAGATACCGCCAGAGAGAGATGTGGAGTTTACTATTGAGCTTGTTCCAGGTACCGGACCGATTTCTAAAGCTCCTTACCATATGGCTCCGCCAGAGTTGAAAGAGTTGAAGCAGTAATTGGAAGAGATGATCGAGAAAGGTTCCATTAGACCTAGTGCTTCTCCGTGGGGTGCTCCCGTTTTATTCGTTAAGAAGAAAGATGGTTCCATGAGACTTTGCATTGACTATAGAGAGTTGAACCGAGTGACCGTGAAGAACAGATATCCTTTGCCTAGGATAGATGACTTATTTGATCAGTTGAGAGGTGCTTCTAGGTTTTCTAAGATTGATCTTCGATCGGGTTATCATCAGATTCCAGTGAGAGAGGCTGATATTGCGAAGACTGCTTTTCGTACCAGATATGGGCATTTTGAGTTTGTGGTTATGCCATTTGGGTTGACTAATGCACCTGCTATCTTCATGGATCAGATGAACCGTACCTTTAGTGAGTATCTTGACACTTGTGTTGTGGTGTTTATCGATGACATTCTCATTTATTCGAAGACCGATGAGGAAAATGCTGAGCATCTTCGATTGATTCTTGGGATATTGCGTCGTCAGAAGTGGTTTGTGAAGTTCTCAAAGTGCGAGTTTTGGCTCTCTAAGGTTGCATTTCTTGGACATGTGATATCTAGTGAGGGAGTTATGGTTGATCCCGCGAAGATTGAGGCTGTTGTTGATTGGGAGAGTCCCAAAGATGTTGGAGAGATCCGTAGTTTCCTTGGATTGGCTGGTTATTATCGTAGATTCGTTGAGGATTTCTCTAGATTAGCCCGCCCGATGACTCAGTTATTGAAGAAGGAAGCGAAGGTTGTTTGGACCGACAAGTGTGAGAGTTCTTTCCAGGAGTTGAAGACTAGGTTGACCTCCGCTCCTATACTTGCTTTGCCAGAGATCGGGGTTGACTTTGATGTGTATTGTGATGCTTCGATGTTAGGACTTGGATGCGTACTGATGCAGAGTGGTAAGGTGATAGCATATTCATCTAGACAGTTGAGAGTTCATGAGGTGAACTATCCGACACATGATTTGGAGTTGGCCGCAGTCGTTCATGCTTTGAAGATGTGGCGTCATTACCTGATTGGATCCCATTGCCGTATTTTCACAGATCACCAGAGTCTTAAGTACATTTTTACCCAGAAAGACCTTAACATGAGACAGAGACGTTGGCTAGAGTTGGTGAAAGATTACGACATTGAGTTGTTATATCATGAGGGAAAAGCCAATGTGGTTGTAGATGCGCTTAGCCGCAAGACTTCTCACTCGATGAGTGCTATGAGGGTATTGCCCGATGAGTTGTGTTCCGAGTTTCGGAAGCTGAGGTTAGAGATGGTGGGTAGTGGTTTCGATTGGTTAGCCGCTATGACTGCCGAGCCGTCTTTGTATTGGGAGATTCGCCAGAGTTTACCTTCAGATGCCGATTTCAAGAAGTTCGAGGCTAAGATTTCGAGTGGTGTTGCACCTGACTTGGTGATTGATGCTGATGGTTTCCTTAGGTTCCGTGGTAGGATGTATGTTCCTGATGTGCCAAATTTAAGGAAGAAGGTTCTTGATGAGGCTCACTTGTCACCGTATTCCGTTCATCCAGGAGGAGAGAAGATGCACAAGGATTTGAGGCTTATGTTTTGGTGGCCTGGTATGAAGAAGGAGATCTTGGATTATGTTAGTAGGTGCTTGACTTGTCAACAAGTCAAGATAGAGCATAGGAGACCTGGTGGTTTGCTACAGCCGCTCCCCGTTCCTCAGTGGAAGTGGGAGTGTATATCTATGGACTTCGTTACAGCTTTGCCTAAGACTGTGGGAGGCAAAGATGCGATTTGGGTTATTGTGGACCGTCTAACTAAGTGTGCCAGATTCGTGCCGATCAGAGAGACATGGGATATGGACCGTTTAGCCAGGGCTTATATTGCTGAGATAGTCCGCTATCATGGTGTCCCGAGGGAGATAGTTTCAGATCGTGATCCTCGTTTTTGTTCCAGGTTCTGGAAGGCTTTGCAGGAGGCTATGGGTAGCCGTTTGTTGATGAGTACTGCTTTTCATGCCGCGACCGATGGTCAGTCCGAGAGGACTATTCAGACACTAGAGGATTTGCTCCGCGCTTGTGCCCTCGATTTTCAGAGTTCTTGGGAGCAGTGTTTGCCGTTGGCAGAGTTTTCTTACAACAACAGTTATCATGCTTCCATTGGTATGGCTCCGTACGAGGCTCTTTAAGGTAGGAAGTGCCGTAGTCCGATTTGTTGGGAGCAGGCTAGTGACGTTCGTGACCTTGGACCTGATCAGCTAGCTGAGACCATTGACCGTGTACAGCTCATTAGGAATAGGATGAAGGCCGCTCAGGACCGGCAGAAGTCCTATGCTGATGTCCGTCGTCGACCCTTAGAGTTTGAGGTGGGTGACCGAGTCTTCTTGAGAGTGTCTCCGATGAAGGGTGTTAAGAGGTTTGGAGTTAAGGGCAAGTTGAGCCCTAAGTATATTGGACCTTTTGAGATCGTGAAGAGAATTGGTGCTGCTGCTTACCGATTGGACTTGCCTCCTAGTTTGGGCAAGGTTCATAGCGTTTTTCATGTTTCCCAGCTCCGTAAGTATGTTAGTGACCCGAGTCATGTTTTGCCTAGAGAGATCGAGAACTTGGAGCCGAGTCTTGCTTTCGAGGAGCGTCCAGTGGAGATCCTTGACCGACAGGAGAGGAAGCTTAGGAGCAAGGTGGTGCCCTTGGTGAAGATCCTTTGGCGTTGCGGTGATGTTGAGGAGCAGACATGGGAGACTGAGGCATCGATGCGTATCGCGCATCCTTCTCTTTTCGATTGAGGTAGAGTTAGTTAGAATTTATCTCCGTTCGAGTTTCGAGGACGAAACTTTTTGAAGTTGGGGTGATTGTAACATCCCGTATTTTCGTAAAATCTAATTTAATCGTTTTAAATTATTTTACGTAATAAAATAATATTTTAATAATTTATTGTGAAAGGTTTTAATTTAATTAGTAAGATCCGTCTTAAGAACCTTAAGTCCTTAAGACGAATACTACTTGGTAAACTTAAACTCGTATCATAAATATCCGTTCAAGTGTCCGACCCATTTTATTTACTCGGAAAGGACAGTCCATAAAACCCACAAAAACCCCTTCCATCGACATAATGCTTCTCCTTCATTTCATTTCACTGTAAAACACAAATCTCATAAACCTCCATTTTATTCCTCCTTCTTTTGAGAAATTCTTCATCATCCGGTACTCTGATCGAGGTAACAACGACATTTTCGGAATCCTCATTCGATTTCCAAGCCATCTATCACTTTCTTTTTGTAAATCCTTAACTTTGAAAATGGGGCTGTTTTCTCTTAATTCCGTTTCAAGTGCTTAAAATCCGTTTCTATGCTTGTAGGTGTTGGCTTAGAGGATCCAGAGATCGATAGCTACATTATTGAGGAAGATCTTTAGCCGGATAAGCTTGAAAGGTGACGATAATGAGATAACTCGGCCTTTATGTGTATATTAGCACTTTTGTTGTGATTTTCCATATGGTTTCCGATTTTTTTCAAAGGATTATGTTTAATGAACTTAGAAACATGCCTAGGATTGTTCTTATGTGAGAAATCCATGCCTTATGATGTTGTTACATGTTCATATGCTATTTTCAGTTTTTCACAAAGTTAAGACGGATACTTGATATAATTGCTTGAGGATTGTTATGGGACTTATGTGCTGTTATATTAGTTGTATTTGGTGTTTGATAATGTTGGGAAATCACCAATTGTAGTCTTGCTTGAGTTGTTGTGTCGAATTATGAAGTTTGCAATAGGTTGCGATTTTGCGATTTTCGTATCAGGCTCTCTGAGCCGGTCGACCGACCGGCCGCCGGTCGACCGGCTGAGGGTGTTTCTTTGTGTTTTGTGATTTTGGGAAAATTTGGCCTTAGGACTGCCAGCCGGCCGACCGGCTGCCTGCCGACCGGCTGGTAGTCTCATAGTGTTGTTTGTGTTTGCGAAGAATGTAGGATAGAAGGGGAGCCCAGCCGGCAGACCGGCCGCCTGCCAGCCGGCTGGGAGTGTATGTGGGTTGGTGTACGAGTTAGTGAAGGCTGGGGAAATGGGGTCCTAGCCGGCCGACCGGCTGGGAGTCCTTTGTGTTGTCGTTGTTTTTAAAAGAAAGAAAAGAAGGCTGGGTTGCCAGCCGGTGGACCGGCTACCGGCCGACCGGCTGGGAACCCCTGTAGCATGTTTTGAATTTGTAATTCATTCGTATCTTTCAAACGGTTAATCGGTTTTTGTTGAAACTTGTTTTGTAAACCTTTGACATGTATTTGAGGTCCCCGAAGGATGGACAACATTTTATTGGGTTCGGGGAAGGAGTGAGGATAGAGACCCCCCGGTCGGGTAACCGAAAGGGAAACCAACTCTCCCTCAACTTAGTTCCCGGGGACAATTAAGTGTTGATTAGGGGTTAAGAAAAGTAGAGCTAGTGATTAGTTCATAGACTTTGGTTGATATTGTATTGATGCGTATTAAGTTATGCCTTAAGCTGGCCTCTGAACTTAATACGTGAGTTGTTTGTCATATATGGGGATATGCCTTAACCTGGCCTCTAAGTATATGTGTATGTTTGTCGTGTCTGGAACATGCCTTACGCTGGCCTCTGAGTTCAGACATGTGTGATAGTGATCGCGTTGGAACATGCCTTAAGTTGGCCTCTAAGTCTGACGAGTAGAGCAGCTGCACAACGGGGTAGCTAAGGAACTGACACCTTGCCCGGAGTGCAGATGTTTGGTGCTAGAACATGGCTTAAGCTGGCCTCTGAGTTTAGTACCTTGTGTTGTGGTGAAGGGACATGCCTTAAGCTGGCCTCTGAGTCCTTTACTTTTGGATGCTAGTCTATGCCTTAAGTTGGCCGCTGAGTCTAGTGTCTTGCCGATTGGCAGGTCCATGCCTTAAGTTGGCCTCTGAGTCCTTGCTTGCTGAATGTTTGGTGTCTAGGTTATGTCTTAAGTTGACCGCTGAACCTTTTCACTTGCTGAACGTTTTGGTACTAGGTTATGTCTTAAGTTGACCGCTGAACCTTTTACTTGCTGAATTTATCTGCTTGCCTTGATGGGTACGTGTCAGATATAGATATCGATAGTGAGGAGTAAATGTATATCTGTCGAGTTATGGTTTGATCATCCAAGGCATTGGGTGACTCTTAGTTCGGTTTCATAAATAGTTGGATTGAAAGACCCCCCGACTGGGTAACTAGTAGGGAAACCGGCTCTCCTTCCTAACGGTTTATGAAGTTGGTTGAGAGCCGTGCACTAGAGTTGGCATGTTAATATGAGATCAATTGATGAGATATTTATGCTTCACATGTTGATATATGTTGGAGTATTCTGTATTGTTTTATGTGTTACGTGTTGTCACAAAAGGTGGCTAGGAGAACTCTAGTCACTCCCCACTGATTGTGGCGTACATGTTTTCATGTATGTAGGTACATGCAGGTTGGAGATGGGTTCACGAGAGGGCTAGCGAGTGATGATCCTGCTGTCATCATATGACTTACCTTATATCGCATAGCTAGACTCTTAGACTTTTGTTACATTTGTTTTGGTGCCTGTAGGGATGTTCCATCCCAGGCTGATGTATATATTTGTTTCCGATACTTAGAACTGTTACTTATCTATTTTGGTTTTAATCCAGTTTCAGTTTCTGTTCAGTTTAAGACTTCTCGCATGTTGTTCAGTTTACTTTAAAAAGTTTTAAATTCCGCTGCATTTTTGGTACTTTTGTGTGTTTATATTTCCGCTTTCGTGAGGGGTTTTACAATAAGCTTGTTTATCTAATTTCCTCTACTCAACCTCGTGGTTGACCCTGTGTTTTCGTGATCACCTGTGATGAACCAAATTATTGGGGAGCAGATTGACAGGTAGCTGAGACTGAGGGGAGCTATGGGGAGAGAGAGCTTGGATCCGGACCAGACTAAAGTTTAGATCACCTTAGTCAGTTTAGCATGAGTTGTATTTTCATTTTACAAGACAGTTTGGATACAGTTGTAAGAATATGTTATGAGTTTAACTTTTAATTAAAGTATTGTTTATCCTTCCGTTGTATCTACTGCCTCGGGAAACCGAGATGGTAACACCCTTACTTATCTGAGGAGTCCTAGTACAGGCCCTTAAATAAATGGGGGTGTTACAAAGTGGTATCAGAGCGAACGATCCTCAGGCCTAAACTAAATGAATAATAATGAACGTAGGAAGAGTCTAATAAAATGAACCCCGAGATGAAACTGATAGGAGCCCCAAAAAGGAACGGGATGAGTTAGGGGCCCCCTCACACCAAACCTGGGCCCTTTTGGTTCTGTCTCGGGAACCCAATGAGAGTAACTGAAGAGTGGGGTAGAACATATATATGTATATATATAGCGACATGGTTATTTTGTACTAACGTTCTTGCAGATGAATAATGAGGTAAGTAATATGTGAGTTACCATTAATGTCGTGTGTTAAAAGGATATGTGAGATACGAAATGTGGATCGAGTCGGATGATTTAATTGATATCCCAAGAGGATGGATGTGTATTTGTCGAGTAATAGTTAAGTGTGGTGTGACCATGTGCTTTCGGTATTTTGAGATGTTCATATGATTATCTGGTATTTAAATGACTATCGTTAGTATATGACTCTACTGTTTAACTCTTTGTAAGGATGAATAATTCAGTTGATCTTATAATTATACGTCATAGTAATCCATGTCTAGTGATATGCGGAATGTGTCTCCCCAAGCCATGAATGTATATAGATATGTGTTGCATATATCGTACTTAAGATTTTTATGCCTATCATACGCATTTAAAGTTGATGTGAAGTTCGTAATCAATATGGGACCTCATAGTAGCTTCTAGTTTGTATTTCCGTACCTGGATAAGTTATGGTTGTGCGTTAGTAGAAACTAATTTCTTTAGATACACAGGTATAACAATCAAGTTATTTAGTTGATTCTACTTTCAGTTTTGAAATCTTTACCGTGATCCAGATAACGAGTATCGTGGTAATGAGAAATGAATGTTAATACTGTACAAAGTGATGTCTATGCACCATTATATGTCAACGTGTTCAGAAGAAAGAATGGTTGAGTTTCGAGGTAGCAATGCAAAGGGGTATCTTGTTTGTTCTATATTTGAGTATGAAAATTTTATGTATGACAACCTCCCGAGTTGGTGTTACAATGCAGTTGGTACATGTTAATAGGAGTTATATTTTGAGTGAAATAAATCTTTTAGTTGACCGTGGTTAGATTGTTGCTGCACAGTTCCGTTTTGACCCATCTTTGGTAAAAGAAATCATTTAAGATTGGTTATTGTTTATGCATAATTCCACCTCTACTGTTCAGAATATGCGTCTACGTTTTCAAGATGATAGGCCATGTAAATCTTAATGAGTCGTTATTTAGTTGTGATTTTTGCAAGTTGCCTAATTTTCTGTTGAATTGCTGTAAAATTCTTGTTCAGACCGATTCAGTTATGGAAATGGTATTAAATAATTTCCTTGAGATATGCATTCGATTCTTACGCTCGCACGTTAGCTAAGATGTTATTTAATTATGATTTGGTAAGTTACTGCTTAATGTTTAATAGTTGAAAACGTGAGATATAAAAGTTTCATATAAAAGCTTAATCAAATGAGGTTTATGTGATATGACCACGTGATATCCTGATATGACCTTAGTAACATGAATAATAGGCGAATGGTATGAGTATAAAACCCTCCCTATATGATAGCGTAACCTTGTTTTCTTCGCCATGATTAATATAGAATTGTTCCCATTATATGTCAAAATTTTACGACCTCAAAATAATTATGTGCTACTAGTATGTGATGTCAAAAGCTTGTTTATCTGAAAGGAGTCTTGCCAGGTGGCAGAATGAATTTAACTGGTCAGTTTATTAGCATGATGTATCAATCTAATGGTTATACGTATTTGTGATTATTATGAATAATGTGAATCTTGTAGATGTTCTTCCGTATATTAATGGTATATCTTTGTCTAGTTCCTGTGATAACAATTCTTATATTGTTGTGCCATTAAGTGAAGTGTATATTGATATGTATAAACCTGACCCCGATGTACTGAATTATTAATTGGTTAATGTGTGAATTATGAAGTACTCGTCTGGTAAATGCGATTACTTTTATCGTTAAAATTTCATGCGCGACAAGAACAAGTCCTGGTAAAGAAGAATCAGAATGTCCCCGTGTAGACTTGTATTGATCTGTAGCTGGTGAAATTGCCCTTTTATTGGTATTTATAATTGTCCCAAATTACTACCTCAATATTAATGTTTCAAATGTTTCAAAATATTTCCAAAGTGATAAACCATGATAAAGCTTGATGTTTGATAATTATGAAGAATGTTTACAATTTGACAGATCCTGTGAGTATGTGATTGATGAAACCTTGCACGGAAATTTAATGGATGCGCAGTATGTGCACCCCTTGCTTTACAAGTCACCTATGTTAGTAGTTTCATGATAAATGATGTAATGTGAGTGGATAAGAGATGTACCTAAGTGATTTTAACTTATTGATATCTAGGAATGATAAACGGTCTTGTTAGGCATGATTGGTGTGTATCTTGTGTAATGTGTCCAATGCGCCATGTTTAATTACGTTAAATTAAATTTTGCTCTATGTCATGTTTATGAACGTGAAATGTTTTAAATTGTCCATTATGAAGTACGAGTTTGCTGATTGTCTAAATTGATGGGAATATGCTGAGTTGTGTCAAATTTCAAGGGATACATAAGTGTTCGTCACTCTGATCCTGTTGTACTAGTGTAACACGATTCTACCAATCCTATTATTAATTTTATTGTTCGAAGTTGTATGAATTACTTGTTAACTGTTATTTATTTATGACGGTTTTATGTGTTAATCTTATCTCTGGTGAGTTAGTAGTAATTGATTCATATCCATTAATATTTTATATCAATAAGTTTAATCATCTGTTTGTGAGACGGGTTTAATATAGAGATAGGTTGTCCGGTGTGATTTACTGATTTGAGGTATAAAGACCATACTGAATTGTTTAGTTGGGAACAAGAGTGTCTTTCTTAATGTCTTTTAAAGTGTGAAAATCCATTGTTATTAGCACTAGAGCTTGAACCATGATACGTTGTCAAGTGAGTTAGTATTTTCTTAAGTTAGTAGTATGAGAAGTATTGAGATGTTGGCTTTTGTTGGTAAGTTTCAGTTGATTATCTTGACTGTAAGGTTGTTAAGTGGTATTCTGTTTGATTCGTCGATTTCTTTGACCTTGACTCGTGGGTGAGTAGCTTAGAGTTTTGCTCTCAGTGTTGAGCATGATTCTTTGAACCTTTGACAATAAAGATATCGTTTTGAGATTGGATACTAGTATTGAGTTATGGAGCCTTTGAGCCAAGCTATGTTTATGGTTCCGACTGACCATGGTTATTGAGTTGCACTTTTACAAGTTTAGAATCGATTTTGAGATGGAAATATTGTTTCACGGTTTATTCCGGCAGTTCACTCACCCTATTTGGTCCTATGTACGACGATGAGAACATGTTACTGAGTTACTAAAGTAAGACTTTATGAGATAGCGTAACGAGTAGACGGAGTAATGAGCTAGAATTTCTTATGAAGAGGTTACGGGGACGTAACCATGTTTTAAGGAAGATAGAGATTGTAAAATCTTTTGATTTATGATATGGCTAGTGCTATGACATGGCTAATTGGTATATCGTGACTGTTTGAAGTTAATATGCATTTTCTTTATTATTGGTGGTTGATGTTATTGAGTCTTGTTTTGTTTTTGTTACATGCCTAGTAACCAGGTTGATAACCATGGGGATGGTTGAACTTCGGGACGAAGTTCATTTTTAGAGGGGAAGAATGTAATATCCCGGATCTTCATAGTTCGTGATAATGAGTTCATTTATGTTAACTTACTTATTATGGTGTGTTAGGTTTTGAGTCTATACGAGTATGGGATATATGTTGGAGTTGTGAACTTCGGGACGAAGTTCATTTTAAGGGGGGAAGACTGTAATAGCTCGTACTTTATTTTAATAATTATTAATTATATTGACGTGTTGTTGGTCTTTTGAACGTTTATATTCGATAATTAAATTATCGAATACACATTTTATGTTTTATATGTTATTAGTGTAATAGCGGGTTGGAGTATTAGTTTTCAGATCACGTTTAAGCAAGTGTTTTGGGCCTCGTATTTCGTGCAACCCTAAACAACCCAAAACCAAAACACACACACACCTTGACACAAACATCAGACTCGTCCTCCTGCAGCCATATAAAACAGTTCCCTAACCCTAATTTTGCCCTAGTCGACGCTCAAACAACCACCAGTGCTCACTGCCGTCATATCAAAGGATTCAGGGAAGGGTTTACACGGTGGGTTAATGGGGTGTAAGGCCATTCGTTTTCAGAGAAAAGTAGGTATGTGCTTATCGTTATTTCGTTCTCTGTTTATGCAGTGGTTTTCAATTCGTTTACCAATCGTTTGTACTTGTTCATCGTGTGTGATTGTTATACCTGGCTATGCTATGGTGTTTAGTCTTTGTGTTTTGACCCTAGTAGAGTCATCGTCAACCACCAGGAGCCACCTATCACGGTCGTTTTCTTATCGCATGTATCAGTCTCTCAGTAATTCCAGAATCGAGTTTGTAAACACGGATGTTAGGCTTGTATTTCAAAAAGCTATGGCTCGTGTCTTTATGGGTGAGTTGGGTTTCTGGATTGCGTGCATTCAGGGGTATCGTTAGGTGGTTGTCACGGTGGTGGGTGTGAGTTGTGTCGGTGGGAATAGTGGTTTTCGTGGTGGTTGTCAGTCACGTGAGAACAGAGCAGTGAAAGGTTGATGAGTTTGTTGTGATTGTTTGGCGGTGGTGGTGGCTATAGGCAGCCACTGATCTCCACCGTGGAACCACCATGGCTCAGAGGCGAGCCTGGTGGTGCCGGTTGGGGAGTCAGGGGTTGCAGGCGGTGTATGGAGTAGCGTTTATTACGGTGGTCAGTCGTGGTTTGTCGTGAGCGGGGGCTGTTCGTGTTCTTTTGTTACGGTTGTTTCTGCGTAGGGTTTGGGGTTGTTCATTCATTTTATTCTTACTAACATTATTATTATTATTATTATTATTATTATTATTATTATTATTATTATTGTTATTATATATTGTTGTTATTATTATTATTCTTATTATTAGCATTATTATTATTACTTTATTAAATGATATTGTTAGTATGTTATTTGTATTAACACTATATGATAATGATCTTATTAGTACTATTGTTATGATTTTGTTATTATTAATACTCATGTTATTACTACTATTATTATTGCTTATGGGTGCTTAGATATATTCAAGGGAAGTTTTACTCTTAATTATCCAATGTTGGGAGCTAGGTTGCTCATGTGAATTCTACGAGTTTTGGAAAGTACTTTTTGGGGCAAGGTTGCTAATTCGGGAAAGTTTCCAATTCAGGAAACTTTCCACTTTTAGAAGTTACTATATTTGGTATTTTACTATATGCATTGGGGGTCTAGTAGAGACTTATTAATCGTTAGATAATATTTATGTTAGGTGACGGTTCGTGTGGATTATTCTAGCAGCTGTCGCGTGTCATCCTACAAATTGAGGTAGGGGATTAACTGTGCACTCGTTTATGATGTGAAACATGGTTATTAACTGTTGTGAATTATATATATACCTTGTTGAATGAATAATGCTGTGATATTATTTATTGGCTATATATTCTTATGACGCAGAAATTGATATAATGGGTCTTGTGATACGGTGCGGAGTTTGTTTGGCGTTGGATCGGTGCGGAGTTTATTTGGCGTTGGATCGGTGCGGAGTTTATTTGGCGTTGGATCGGTGCGGAGTTTATTTGGCGTTGGATCGGTGCGGAGATTATTTGGCGTTGGATCGGTGCGGAGTTTATTTGGTGTTGGATCGGTGCGGAGTTAATGGATGATTGATCTCAATATATATATATATATATATATATATATATATATATATATATATATATATATATATATATATATATATATATATATATATATCATAAGCTTGTTTATCTAATTTCCTCTACTCAACCTCGTGGTTGACCCTGTGTTTTCGTGATCACCTGTGATGAACCAAATTATTGGGGAGCAGATTGACAGGTGGCTGAGACTGAGGGGAGCTATGGGGAGAGAGAGCTTGGATCCGGCCCAGACTAAAGTTTAGATCACCTTAGTCAGTTTAGCATGAGTTTTATTTTCATTTTACAAGACAGTTTGGATACAGTTGTAAGAATATGTTATGAGTTTAACTTTTAATTAAAGTACTGTTTATCCTTCCTTCGTATCTACTGCCTCGGGAAACCGAGATGGTAACACCCTTACTTATCTGAGGAGTCCTAGTACAGGCCCTCAAATAAATGGGGGTGTTACATTATGACTTTATGATCTTTAATATATTTTTTACCTTTCACCAAAAAAAAGAAAACCAAGTCACCAACATTGAACATTACAACCATTGTTTGAAATAACTAGATCCTTGTCATACAAGAAATACAATGTTCTTAAAATTAAAATGCATAATCGAAAGAAGACATCAAAATAACATTAGAGCTAAGCTCTTTATGTCTTCAATCTTCGGATACTACCATAGCGATCCATGAAAGGAACTTCAAGCTTCCTTTTCCTTCCCCTTTCCTTTATCCTTGGAGGGAGCCCCTTTAAAACAATTATAAAAGGGTGAGAGTCAACAACTTGTATCAACATACAAAAGTTGACAAAATATCATGAATTTTAAAAAAGAATTATTACCTACTGCAAGAACCCTTCCAGCTTGAGGTCGTTTAGGTACTTTTGGCAATTCCGCTTCCAATGCCCCATCTTAGTGCAATAATAGCACTTGTCTTCGACTTTTGAAGACGATGAAGAAGCACCTTTCGAAAAGGTCTTCTCTTTAGGAGATGTGGGTTTAAATGCTTTGACAATTTTGCCTTTGTTAGCCTTCCGGCTAAACTTTCCCTTGCTCTTTTTCTCAATGTTGAGCACATCCTTCGTGGAACTATCATTAAGTCCCAAATCCCTTTCCGCTTGGACAAGCATCTTATACAATTTGTCCAAAGAGTTTTATTGATTACGCATGTTAAAGTTCACCCGTAACTGAGCATACGTTTTCACTTTGTTAAGGGAGTGAAGAATTCTGTCTATTATAAAAGAGTCGGGAACATTCACCCCTTGAACCTTCAAGGTTTCGGCTAGCTCAACCATTTTGAGCACATGAGCACTAATCTTTTGACCTTCCTTCAAGGTCAAGTCAAAGAAGGCGGAGGCCGCCTCATATTGAATCACCCTAGGTACTTGCAAAAACATGGTCACAAGTTTGGTGTAAATCTCATTAGCCGTGGCTAGCCTAATCATTCTCCTTTGGAGATCCGGCTCTATATAGAATATAAGAACGCTCTTCAGAGCATGCGACTCTTTCATGTAGGTCTCATAGGCCTCACGAGTCGCGCCCGACGCACGAGCGGTGGGAGTGGGAGGAGCGGCTATGGTTAGGTAACGAGTCTTATCGTCACCTTCCGCGGCCAAAACCATTTGAGCGTCCCAAAATTTGCGCCATGCTTCTCAAGCTTGCATCAACCATGATACGTTCAAGAGAGGTGGAGCGTTATTAGCCATATGATGATTGTTGAAAATGAACTACAAACAAAATGAAGGAATTAAAACACAATTATCGTTTATTTAAACTTGTAAATATTAAACAAGTTAAACATCTACTTAATGATCTCTTACCCAATTAAGTAAATGATCCTGAGACCCAAATACATACTAACTCGGGCACGGTTTAGCCGATACATCCCTCGTTAATATAATTCGGTGGATTAACCTTTAATCGATTCTACCTTAGAATTCTCGGTCGACAAGAATTACATTAATCCTTATCTTTAGCCGGAACTTATTACCACTATGGTCGCTCGAATACCTTCGTTGAGATCGAACAAATTTCGAGAGCGTAATCATATTACGCCACTTACCCAACGTAACAAGTTTAGCACCCCGGTTTAGCCGAGCCCACTTCCTTATGAAGAAGGGATTCATGGGTTCTTTACTCTTTGGTAAGGCTATGTCTCAATATTTGAATACGTAAGAGATCTTGTCAATTTATTATCTATCTCCTTTAAGTGAACTAAGTCGGTGAATAATCGATAATTTAATTGACACGGTCGATAAATACGATGAATATGCAAGATATAGAATGACGATTTGGCTATGCATGTAAACATATAAAGCACAAATAAAAGCATAAAAACTTTAAAAGCATATATAAATCCTTGTATGGCCTTCCTAAAATAGAAAATTTAATGAAAAATACAAATTCGGAAACCAACTCCTTGGTCCCTTGAACTTCACACGCAGCACACAACCCAAGGCAAACTCCGTCTTGGTCGGAACTCCTTTCCGAAAGGCACCGTCTTTAAGAATCTCCGGAATTAATAATTACAAATTTTGTATCTATTTTATACATTATAAAATAAAATAAAATAAAATAATAAAATAAAGTGATACGAGATCACATTTAATTACAACCGAATCGATAACCTCTTACTTTACGGGAATTATCGATTTAAAAACCAAGGTCATACTAAGCAAAAATACATAATTCCAAATTACGTAAATAAAATTATGGCATTCATAAATAAATAAATATGCAATGGTTATGAATATGCAACTAACATGCCAATCTTAAGCCAAATCGTCCTATTTAAACATAATTTAAATATCGTTATTATAATAACACGGTTTTATGGAATAGCGTGATTTTAACCTCTAAAATCACTTAACATTATGTGAATCAATATTCACTATTAAGTTAAACATCCTAACACATTTAGGTATCAAAATTTAGTCTTACTCAAATTTTGAACATGACTTAACTTATTTATTATAATATTGTTCGGCATATTATCGGTTTTACGGGAAAATAATATAAAAATTAATTGAGTCATAAAATATTTCGAAAAATTTCAAAATTTTGAACCTAAAAACATAAATATAAACGAAATAAACAATTTTTTCGAAATAAAACGAACAAACATGCATATTTAGACGAAAATTCAAAATTACCTTTTAAATAATGCAATAAAATACTAATAAAACTTTTACATATTCCAAAACACTCAAGAGGCTGAAATGGACAGGATAAATCAGAAAAACATTGTTCAAGGACCGAAAAAACATAATATGACTCTTACAATTCAATTTTTTAACTGTAACATTTAAAAATTAAAAATTAAAATTCCAGAAACTTTTGGCACACAAGAAAAATATGATGATGAACATATCTAATATGACATATATGGGTTAATTTTTTTCGTCCATTTTAGTAACTTTTACTATTTTTAACAAATTATGCCATATAATGTACGATTTTAACCATTAAAATCAATTCTCATGCAATATTCGAAAGAAAAATCTCAAAAATGACATGCATGCTATAATATATATATAGAATTGGGATCCGGTGAGAACCACCTTACAATGAGAACCTTGTGAGAACTCTACCTTACGGACTTTTTAAAAAAAAATTAATAACATAATTGGATTCGGCATGGCATTTTATAGCTAGAGAACATATTTCTTGGTCTAGAAAATAAATACTAGTGACGGAAATCAAGGTGAGATGCGTTTTATTTATTTGCATGCACCTACTATCTATCTTTTCGTATCTATCATTTTCCCGCCACTAGTATTTATTTTCTAGAACAAGAAATATGTTCTCTGGCCATAAAATTCCATGCCGAATCCAATTATGTCATTAATTTTTTAAAAAAAACTCTGTAAGGAAGAGTTCTCACCGGTTTTCATTGTAACGCGGTTCTCACCGGATCCCAACCCTATATATATATATATATATATATATGACACTCTATCAAAATTTTATGGCCAAATTAACAAACTATTTAAGTTGAATTATGTCACTATTATCTCGATTTTTACCATAAAAATCAATAATCATGCAATACTTAATATAAACTTCTGAAACATTTAGTGAACATTTTAAATATTGCATTTGAGATACACAAAACTTTTCGTAGCTAAATTCATAATCTAACTATATAAACCCATTTTAAACTCATTTTATGACAATTTAACTATTAAATTCCATAAACCATTCATAAAACTCGAATAACTCGGAAAAATTAATATTCATAATATAGAAAATGCATGTGAATACAAATATAAAAATCTCGGCCGTAAAGTTTAATTTGCTAATTTTCCCATAAATAAACATTTAACCGATTAATTAGACACAGTTAAAAATTAATTTCTAAAATTTGAACAATTTAATTCCATAAATCATATAAAATGAGCAAAAACATTTTAGGACCAGAAAGTATATATGCATAAATATTTTCGTGCATATCTTATATGAACTAAATATTTTACGTTTTTATTGTTAATCATATTACTTGTAAAAACCATAAAAACGAGTTGCATGCAAGCAACCGTATGCTCTGATACCACTTGTAAGTAACACGGTCATACCAACCCTACTATAAAATTAGTCTCACTAATTATTTTACCAATTTAACTGTTAAATATAGTTTAGATCTTATGCATGCAAATGAAAATGCGAAAATATAAAGAATCGGACCCTAACAATCGGTCCAAAAAATAGCAAAAGACGATCCTCCACGGAGCAACCAAAGTAGATTGCCTCCTTTACGATGCACCCAAGACACGCCCTTAATTACTGAAAACTAACACGGACTAGGTGAAGGAATTCGGCTTACCTTAAAACGTAAACTAATCTTATTAGAATACAAATGAATACTATAACTATTAAAGTATCTAATATAATCTTATTATGTAATTTATTTGAGAAATGATAATATTCTTACGAGAAAATATTAGGGGATTATATTTCTCACACTAGAAAAATGTAAACTTGGGTAAGAATGAATAAGATGTGAAATATTCACATATATGAGGGATGGTCGGTGTGCCGTGTGCAAGGAGTGCATGGGAAAGGGTTTTGATTTTCTTTTGTCTTACCCATACACTTACGGTTGCATGGCTACCTATTAACCATACACCTTAACTAATGATTATGTTTATAAGATAAATATCACAATATTAACCCACAACATACATATACACGGTACACTCAAGTGTAAAATGGACTTCCATTTTACAATTTGTAATTTGTACAATTGTGTAATATGTGACATCCTATGTGACATAAAATAATTGTATTAATTTTAAAATAAATATTTATCAAATTAATAATATTTCAAAATTAATTAAATCATATTTAACAAATTAATTTAGTAATTCGTAATTACCGTCCCAAAATATGGTTATTATAATAATCGTCAATACGATATACATCGTATGATATAACCACGAATCTTTCTCATTCTAATATCGATATTTCAAAAATATCGATTAATATTTGATAATTGACACGTTTCAATTTCAAATATAAATCTTTCATTACGATTCAACCTCTGATTTCTCGATATTTGATTTTAAGGAATTTGATCAGCTCGTATCGTATACAATTGATCAATATATCAATTAAGGGGATTGTCCTTGTAACACCCCCATTTACTTAAGAGCCTTTAGCAAGACATTCTCAATTAAATAGAGTTGTTACCATCTCGGAATGTCCGAGGTAGTGAATACAATGTAAAACAACCAAAATACTTCATACAATATGATAAAATTTAAACCTTGGTTATTACAGTTACTACACAGCGGAAAAGAAAAATACAACTGATGACTTCTCTAGATGTGATATAATTCTAAGTCGGTCCAAAGTTTGTATCTCACATTCCAGCCCCCAGATCCTAGCTTATCTGTCTCTGACCTGTAGAATCTACTCCCCATTCCGGATCATCGTAGGTGTACACGAATACACTGTCAACCTCGCGGTTGAGTAGGGAAACACAATAATTATAATGCAACAATTATGATATGCAAATGCAATGATATGCTCGAGCTCAATCTCAATCTCATTCTCAATCACAATCTCAATCTCAAACTCATACCCTTGCACCAAGCCATACCGAACCTCCCGGCAGACTATAATCCTTCGTCACCGAACACCAGCTCAATAGCTAATAAGACACCAGGCCTGGTCTGCAGAACCACCCTGGGCTTTATATCAGAACAATCTCTGACCATAACTTTCTCAGTAACCAATGCATATGCTATGCTCATGAATGCAACGATAAAATTATTCAATCATGCTATCAAATACTGAAATGCTCATGCCATTACCAATAATCCACAATCAATCCAACCAACATCATTCTTATATAATTCATGCTTGCATACATACAAGGCAACATCCTTTTATAACACATCACAGAGTAACATCCATTCATAACACTTCATAGAGTATAGTGTCAGTGTATCCTACCTGGATAGAAAAATCATCCAATAGGAAGCCAGCAGGTAAACAGAACTATGCCACCTCAAAATCGTCACCTAACAAATATAATATTCGTAATCACTAACTAATACAATTCCGCAAATTAATATAATATATCAATTATTCAAATTAATTATCTAAATAATATATCACGCATAACGAGACCGTATTGAAAATTACTACTTCAATTAACTCAAACAACTCGTTCTTATTACTTTCATAAACAATTCCATTTGAATAAACGAATATAGAAAATATACCCGAACTATTGATAGCCGTCACATTCTTGCATAAAAATTCATTTCACAGTTATATATTCAATATCATAAACAATCCTTTACTAATAATTGATAACAATACTCTGAACTATAGGTGTCCTCCTCAAAATACTCCAAACTCTATTTTAACTACCAATATAATCAACTAATGCTCTCATTCGCTTTTATTATAATATATGACCCGTTACATGCTAATTAAATGAAGAAATGTCTAACTCTTCTTTAACCCGTCTTTCTCTTTCTACTTCTATATTAATCTATTTACCTAATCACAGCATTAAAACATGCGACAACAACTTAACAAAACAACAAATTCTATTCAAAGCAAATGAAGGTATTAGTTGGTTATATTGGTAGTTAAAATAAAGTTTGGAGTATTTTGAGCAGGACACCTATAGTTGAGAGTATTATTATCAATTAATCTTAAAAATAAACAATAAAAAAATATTAATAATAACAATAATAACATTTAATAATAATATACTAACAACAATAATATAATAATAATAACACATATAGCCAAAAAACCAACAATAACAACAATACTTATAATACTAATATAATAATAATAATAATAATAATAATAATAATATAATAGTACGTAATAGTAATATTAGTAGTAAAACAAAACACCAATAATGTTACAACTTACAACATGAAACACGCAAACGCAACAGGAACATCGACAGCAGCAGTAACTCCGTATACACTACTCGCGCACCCTACTTTACGACACCACCACCACGTTTCTAGCCACCCACAGCCACCACCAGCCGCTCTAACCTCTTACCTGTACTACAGACCACCAATTACACCCCTAGGCTACCCCCTAAGCCAATCATTGTCGCCACCACGACCCTCTCAAACAGCCTGCACACAACCCGACACCAATGTTTTCCAGCCATTCCCCGTGTACACCCCCTCCTTCTCCCAATTATTTCTCTCACCACCAAGCCCCACACCGCCTCTGGTCACCACCATCGTCACCACTGACCCACGGTGGTTCCAGGGGTGGTAAACATGAGTCCTCCTTCTCCCATGAAACAACACAAACGCGTCTTGAACAGCCCGCTGAACATGCCCCACACCCCTATGCCTGCCCTATTTTCACGCGTCAAAACCACCACTTTCCGGTGGTACTCCGGCCACCAAACACCACCCACAACCACCACTCTAGACTATCAACATCCCCCTACCATAACCCATCAATTCGTACTAAGACACAACCCAGAACAGAACTCGAATACGAACAAAAACGAAACAGAGTATAATCGCAAACTTGTTACTGTCAACATTAGCGGTGGTCAAGGTGGCACTCACGGTGGTCCTACTGTTCTTTAACGGTCATAAACATGTTAAGGGTCTTACACAGATTACTTGTAAAACCCCTCGCGAAAGCGGAAAATTAAAACATACAAAGTACTAAAAATGCAGCAGAATTAAAACTTTTTAAAGTAAACAACATGCGAGAAGAATTAAACTGAAATGGAAACTGAAAACTGATATAAACAAAATAGATAAGTATAACAGTTCTAAGTACGGAAACCAAAATAAATACAAAGCCTGGGATGGAACATCCCTACAGGCACAAAAAAATAACTGTATCAAAAACTAAGAGTCTAGCTAATTGATAAATGTGTAAGTCATATGATGAAAGGATCATCACTCGTTAGCTCTCAAGTGAACCCCGATCCAACCTGCATGTACCTACAAACATGAAAACATGTACACCACAATCAGTGGGGAGTGACTAGAGTTCTCCTAGCCACCTTTTGTAACGACACGTAACAAGTAAAGCAATACAGAATACCCCAACATATATAAACATGTGAAGCATAAACATCTCATCAACTGTCCTCATACTATCATGCAATACTAATGCACGACTCTCAACCAACTTCATAAACCGTTAGGAAGGAGAGTCGGTTTCCCTACTGGTTACCCAGTCGGGGGGTCTTTCAATCCAACTATTTATGAAACCGATCATAGAGTCATCCAATGCCTTGGATGAACAAACTATAACTCAAGCAATATAATCATCAACTTCATCATGCATATCTGACACTGTACCAGACTCTAGGCAAGCAGATATAAACATCAATAAACACTAGCAATGGGTCCAGAGGTGAACTTAACACATATCCCACTACCAAACAATGTCGGGTCCAGAGGTGAACTTAACACATATCCCAACATGCAATTCAAGTAAAGGGTCCAGAGGTGAACTTAACACATATCCCAACATGCAATTCAAGTAAAGGGTCCAGAGGTGAACTTAACACATATCCATATACATACCATTCAAGAAAAGGGTCCAGAGGTGAACTTAACACATATCCCTAATCACAATTCCGTAATGGGTCCAAAGGTGAGCTTAACACATATCCCACTACAAACAAATGTCGGGTCCAGAGGTGAACTTAACACATATCCCAACATACATCCAAAAGCAAAGGGTCCAGAGCTGAGCTTAACACATATCCCAATGCTACAAACAAGTATTGGGTCGAGAGGTAAACTTAACACATATCCCAATACACAGCTATCGCACAACGGGTCCAGAGGTGAGCTTAACACATATCCCGTGTACGACAACCGATCACGTGTCCGGTCCAAAGGTGAGCTTAACACATATCCTGACACGCCACAAGCAAAACACGTAATGGGTCCAGAGGTGAGCTTAACACATATCCCATCACGCGACATACAAAACACGTAGTGGGTCCAGAGGTGAACTTAACACATATCCCACCACGCGACATCCAACTCAACCATTAGCATCCAAAGATAGAAACTAACCTATAGCTCTAACTTCTTAAACCACTAAACAACACTTAATTGACCCCGGGAAGTAAGTTGAGGGAGAGCCGTTTTCCCTTTCGGTTACCCGACCGGGGGGTCTCTATCCTCACTCCATTCCCGAACCCAATATAGTGTCGCCCATCCTCCGGGGACCTCAAATTCATATCAAAGATACAAGGAACGAGTTTCAATCAAAACCGATCAACCGATTAAAAGTTATCCACGAATTACAAATCAAAAAGAAGCTACAGGGGTCCCCAGCCGGTCGGCAGGCAGCCGGTCGGCAGGCAGCCGGTCGGCAGGCAGCCGGTCGGCCGGCAGCCGGTCGGCCGGCTGGTAACCCAGCCCAGCTTCCCTCTTCTTTTAACGCAAAAACACCACAAAGGACTCCCAGCCGGTCGGCAGGCAGCCGGCCTACCGGCTGGGAACCCAAATTCCCTACATCCTAAATTTACGCAAATACACTAGAAATGCACTCCCAGCCGGCTGGCAGGTGGCCGGTCTGCCGGCTGGGCACTTTATTCCTACGAAGGTCAAGTCTCACAAAACAACCAAAATGCCTTCCCAGTCGGTCGACCGGCGGCCGGTCGGTCGACCGGCTCAGAGAGCCTGATACGAAAATCGCGTTTTCCAACAACATCGAAACTTCAACAAATCGAAATCAAAACTCAAGAATTACAACATGTGATGTTTACCCACTATTACAAATCACCCAATATCATTATCTACCAGCAATTAAACCACAACACAATCCTCAAAGGATTATTAAAAGTATCCGTCGCAAAATATGGAATTTCTGAAAAATCACTTAAGAACATATGAAAAATCAACAACGCATGAATTCCACAAGTAAGAACATTCGTAAACATGTTTCTAAGTCCATAAATCATTCAACTTAAACAAAAATCAGAAACATCAACAAGAACACAACAAACTTGCTATTTTCACAAAAAGGCCGAGTTACTCGTAATCGTCACCTTATAAGCGTTTAAGCTCCAATCTCTTCTTCAGTCTTGCCACTATCTTCCTTAGGATCCTCTAAGCCTTCCCCTACAACAAGCAAAACGGTGTTAAGAGGCTAAATTCGAAGTATACTCAAAACAGCCCAAATTCCGAGTTGAAGGAAACGAGAAACGGAAGTGACGGATGGCTTGCAGATTCCGAAAATGTTATTATTACCTTGATTTGATGAACGGATGAAGAAGAAATAAGCAAAAGAAGGTGAGTTTCTATGGAGGTTTTGGTGAGAAAATGTTTACAGTGATATTGTTTGAAGATGAACAATTATGTCGACATAAGGGTTTTAGAAGGGTATAGGATGTGTCCTTTCCGTTTTGAATGAAACGGGTTAGGATAACTTGAACGGGTTTTTAGATGTGAACTTAAGTTTACCAAGTTGTATTCGTCTTAAGGACTTAAGGTTCTTAAGACGGATCTTAACGGAACATTTAAAATTAACTTATCGATAAACATTAAAGTGTTATTTTAAAACGAATTAACATCAAATATTAAAATATTATTTTATCCCGTAACGCTCATTGAAACCTTTAAAAATATATTTTATTACTTAAAATAATTAAAAGCCTTTTAAATATAAATCACGAAAACACGGGCTGTTACAATCACCCAAACTTCAAAAAGTTTCGGCCTCGAAACTCGAAGGCAGAAGTAAGTACGAAAACAACTCTAACGTTCAAAGTATATCATGCGGGTTATGATAACCCAAAACTTTATCTTGCAAAAAGGTTTCAAGAACAAAAGGTTTCAAGGCACAAGTCTTCTCAATGGATATCGGGATTCTCGTTACGTATTCAAGAGTCCATCATTCCAAATTCGAGACAAGTCCAAAAATTAAATCAGCCAAAATTCGAAATTTAGGTCGATTCGGTGTTGATGAGCACAGTACGGTTTATCAGACGTCTCCAATAACACGTTCTAGTGGCAATCAACGCTGAAGTCTGCCAAATTGTAAAATGTCCTGTTCTTCAAAATCAAGTTTTCTTCCAAATTAACCTTTATTTCTAAAATTTTTGAAGAGTAAAATTGCAACAATGACGAAAAGTTATTTCTAATGGAAGAGGAAACAGATTTCAATTTCTCAAAACAATTAAGCTTTTTCCTTAAAAAGTGAGTTTAAAGTCAATAATTGGGGAACAAGTTTCAAAACAAACGTTCGAGAGCGCGGAAACGGTCGCAGAGCTTATTTTCAACACCAAGAATTAGGGATTTCAAGCCTCGCGGCCGTAAGAACACGAAAAGGAGGGTTGAAGGAACGGAACAATCAAGTCGAAGGTTAAAGAAGACGGTAACCTTTGCCAAACATGGGTATACTAACCGCTCAAACCATAATCAAAACATCCTTTCAACGATCCCTAGTACATCCCAAAAAGGCGATCTCAGTAACCTCGATGCTCACAAGGGGTTCGCGGTTCCTATTACCCCTATCTCGTCCACAAAACAGGGTGTTCGTCCACAAGAAGGTTTGCCAAACTCTCACTCAGTTTACTCAAACCTCTGCTAGATCAAGGTTAAGGGTCCCTCATGCAAGATGGAAGCCTAATACACATACCTCAGATCAAGGTTCACGCACTACCAAACTCTAAATCTGAATTCTATCACCATACATCAAACTCTGAAGTTAGAACACCAAACTTTCCACACTATGGCTTTTCTCCATCAGACAGGCCATGACCAAGATTACCTATATCCTTTAGTCCTACGTAGTTCAATTCCAACAAATTCATTCAAGGGGGTACTTCAAATTTCTAAGTTCTCCAAAGTCATCTATTACCATAAAACGAACATTCCAAGGTAAGGTCTCACTAAGGTAACAACTTCCAAGCCAAGCAAGCCTATGATTGGTCCTCATGACTAGTCCCTCAAAATGGTTCCGATCTCAAAGTTCCTCGAAGTCTAAAGCAACATTATCCTTTCAATGATTTATTCCTCAGAAGTTGAGATAACTCATCTAAGATAGTTCCCAAATGACGATTCAACCAACTCTCAGACTACTCAACTCACGCGATATACCTACCATATTTGTATCATAGTCCACAAAATATCCATACCCAAATCAACGCGTTTCTGGACTTACATCTCTCAACGAATCATTCATTCTCAAACTGATGATGTATCCTAAATTTTCTTTTAAGTCTTTCATTAGATAAATGCTGAGATCCATTAAGTAACTTAAGATTAACCACTCAGTCAATTCCACAAGTTCTTGTAAATGTTCCAATGTTCTCACACCGTTACTAACAACTCTCGTTCCTCAAGTTCAAGCAGCATTAACTTACCTCATTCACTCATCATACAACATCAGTACTTTAAGCATATTCCTCGAAATTAATCTTTACTCTAAGTTCCTCTAGGTCCTCAAATGGATATTCCAAGCTCACGATTATCCATGACTCAGCTAGATTCTCACACCTAAGTTCCATTAAAAGTCGTGTATAAAACTCTACCTAGAACAATTATCTCAGCATTCACTTACTCTTCAAATTAGTAACATAACAACACTAGGGTTACCCGATATCTATTCAGTAAGCTCCTTAGGTTTCTTCTCAAGTAACAACAACACTCTCCTATTCACGGTCTACAACTAACCTTAAGAAATTCCCAAGTCTGTCTATAGGTAGGTTACCGCACAAGGTGTCTCAGAGAAGCAAGTTATCGGATTGAGTATAAGGGAAATGATGATAGATTCCAAAGAAGATTAACAGGAATCTAAGGGAAGAGACTAAGATCTTAACGGCTACGAGTACATCAACCATAAATAAGATGGTAGGTATGAACATACCAGTAGGTGGGTCGGGGTGAACTCCAGTCTCAGCTTGATCCTGAACAGTTCTAGCTCCACTGGTCTCAGCCTCTGGGTCAGTAGTTACAGCTTCGTCAATAGAGGTTTTTCTCTTGGGGCATTCGAAAGAGCGATGCCCTAGCTCCTTGCAGGAGTAGCATAAGTAAGGGTCACCGTCACAGTTAACTCTAGGATGAAGATCCTTGCGGCACTTGAAGCACTTTAGGGGAACGTCCGATGAGAGGCTCATGCCTCGGGCTTGAGAAGTCTTAGCTCTCTGGGACTTCTTGTTCTTCTGGGGACACTTCCTTTTTCCAAGAGGAGAGGAGGCAAGAGGGCTAAGAGGTCTCCCGCTTCGGCATCTATGCAAAGGCGGTAGAGGGGGAAAGAAGGCACTAGATCCTTCACAATAGATCTGGTAAGGGTCCTCCGCTCGCAAGACACCGTAGTAACTCTAGAAGTAGGAAGTCGGGTCACCACTGGCTACACTCCTAGTCTCAGCATTAAGCTTGCTCCGAAACAGATAGGCGTTGTCTTCCTCTCTCTCAACTAGCTGTGGGACAAAGTGAATCAGCTCCTCAAATCGATTGGTGAAGGCTTGAACAGAAAGGGTTCCTTGGCGAAGTTTCATGAACTCGGTCATGTTATCTTGGCGGATGTCCCTATGGTAAAACCTCATGCCAAGAAGAGTCTTGAAACGACTCCAAGTGAAAGTAGGGTCACGAGTAGCAGGAGCACTGATCGTCAACCACCAACTCCTAGCCTCACGAACTAAGAACTGAGATGCCACTCGGGTCTGATCCTCAGGTCGAACACCATAAATCATGAAGTTTCTATCCATGTGAAAGAACCAAGCGGTGAGGGTCGCAGAACTGGTCTCTCCATCGAATGTCTTAGCTGCATTCCTCCACATCTGGGTGATAATCCAAGCCAATCCCCCAAGTTGGTTACTTCCCGAGGTTTGCAATGAAGAAGAAGGCATAGACGACCTAGCTATGCAATCCTGAAGAGTTTGAATGAGGGCTTGCGTCTCCGCATTCTCATCATTGGTTGGCTCTGTCATTCTTCAATCATAAGAGGATAAACCGTTAGACGTATTCCTAACAAGGCACAAACAGACTACAATATAAATCCTTAGATCTACCCATCTCTCATTCATTATTTGTTCATTTGGTCAAGTTAAGGTTGGGGGTCACATGAGTGCGTCGGGAGCAATAATGCTCTGATACCAACTGTAAAACCCCTCGCGAAAGCGGAAAATTAAAACATACAAAGTACTAAAAATGCAGCGGAATTAAAACTTGTTAAAGTAAACAACATGCACGAAGAATTAAACTGAAATGGAAACTGAAAACTGATATAAACAAAATAGATAAGTATAAGAGTTCTAAGTACGGAAACCAAAATAAATACAAAGCCTGGGATGGAACATCCCTACAGGCACCAAAAGATAACTGTATCAAAAACTAAGAGTCTAGCTAATTGATAAACGTGTAAGTCATATGATGAAAGGATCATCACTCGCTAGCTCTCAAGTGAACCCCGATCCAACCTGCATGTACCTACATACATGAAAACATGTACGCCACAATCAGTGGGGAGTGACTAGAGTTCTCCTAGCCACCTTTTGTAACGACACGTAACAAGTAAAGCAATACAGAATACCCCAACATATATAAACATGTGAAGCATAAACATCTCATCAACTGTCCTCATACTATCATGCAATACTAATGCACGGCTCTCAACCAACTTCATAAACCGTTAGGAAGGAGAGCCGGTTTCCCTACTGGTTACCTAGTCGGGGGGTCTTTCAATCCAACTATTTATGAAACCGATCATAGAGTCATCCAATGCCTTGGATGAACAAACTATAACTCAAGCAATATAATCATCAACTTCATCCTGCATATCTGACACTGTACCAGACTCTAGGCAAGCAGATATAAACATCAATTAACACTAGCAATGAGTCCAGAGGTGAACTTAACACATATCCC
Organism: Silene conica; assembly: GCA_029255685.2. NCBI lineage: Eukaryota > Viridiplantae > Streptophyta > Magnoliopsida > Caryophyllales > Caryophyllaceae > Silene > Silene conica. Next base: position 26,702,125 of record CM055311.2, on the reverse strand, counting down.
ACTACCAAACAATGTCGGGTCCAGAGGTGAACTTAACACATATCCCAACATGCAATTCAAGTAAAGGGTCCAGAGGTGAACTTAACACATATCCCTATACATACCATTCAAGAAAAGGGTCCAGAGGTGAACTTAACACATATCAGTAATCACATTCAGTAATGGGTCCAAAGGTGAGGTTAACACATATCCCACTACAAACAAATGTCGGGTCCAGAGGTGAACTTAACACAAATCCCAACATACATCTAAAAGCAAAGGGTCCAGAGGTGAGCTTAACACATATCCCAATGCTACAAACAAGTATTGGGTCCAGATGTGAACTTAACACATATCCCAATACACAGCTATCGCACAACGGGTCCAGAGATGAGCTTAACACATATCCCCTGTACGACAACCGATCACGTGTCAGGTCTAGAGGTGAGTTTAACACATATCCTGACACGCCACAAGCAAAACACGTAATGGGTCCAGAGGTGAGCTTAACACATATCCCATCACGCGACATACAAAACACGTAGTGGGTCCAGAGGTGAACTTAACACATATCCCACCACACGACATCCAACTCAACCATTAGCATCCAAAGATAGAAACTAACCTATAGCTCTAACTTCTTAAACCACTAAACAACACTTAATTGACCCCGGGAACTAAGTTGAGGGAGAGCCGATTTCCCTTTCGGTTACCCGACCGGTGGGTCTCTATCCTCACTCCATTCCCGAACCCAATTTAGTGTCGCCCATCCTCCGGGGACCTCAAATACATATCAAAGATACAAGGAACGAGTTTCAATCAAAACCGATCAACCGATTAAAAGTTATCCACGAATTACAAATCAAAAACAAGCTACAAGGGTCCCCAGCCGGTCGGTCGGCTGGTAACCCAGCCCAGCTTCCCTCTTCTTTTAACGCAAAAACAGCACAAAGGACTCCCAGCCGGTCGGCTGGCAGCCGGCCTACCGGCTGGGAACTCAAATTCCCTACATCCTAAATTTACGCAAATACACTAGAAATGCACTCCCAGCCGGCTGGCAGGCGGCCGGTCTGCCCGCTGGGCACTCTATTCCTACGAAGGTCAAGTCTCACAAAACAACCAAAAAGCCTTCCCAGCCGGTCGACCGGCGGCCGGTCCGTCGACCGGCTCAGAGAGCCTGATACGAAAATCGCGTTTTCCAGCAACATCGAAACTTCAACAAATCGAAATCAAAACTCAAGAATTACAACATGTGATGTTTACCCACTATTACAAATCACCCAAAATCATTATCTACCAGCAATTAAACCACAACACAATCCTCAAACGATTATTATAAGTATACGTCGCAAAATATGGAATTTCTGAAAAATCACTTAAGAACATATGAAACATCAACAAGGCATGAATTCCACAAGTAAGAACATTCCTAAACATGTTTTTAAGTCCCTAAATCATTCAACTTAAACAAAAATCAGAAACATCAACAAGAACACAACAAACTTGCTATTTTAACAAAAAGGCCGAGTTACTCGTAATCGTCACCTTATAAGCGTTTAAGCTCCAATATCTTCTTCACTCTTGCCACTAACTTCCTTAGGATCCTCTAAGCCTTCCCCTACAACAAGCAAAACGGTGTTAAGAGGCTAAATTCGAAGTATACTCAAAACAGCCCAAATTCCGAGTTGAAGGAAACGAGAAACGGAAGTGACGGATGGCTTGCAAATTCAATGAGGATTCCGAAAATATTATTATTACCTTGATTTGATGAACGGATGAAGAAGAAATAAGCTAAAGAAGGTGAGTTTCTATGGAGGTTTTGGTGAGAAAATGTTTACAGTGATATTGTTTGAAGATGAACAATTATGTCGACATAAGGGTTTTAGAAGGGTATAGGATGTGTCCTTTCCGTTTTGAATGAAACGGGTTAGGATAACTTGAACGGGTTTTTAGATGTGAACTTAAGTTTACCAAGTTGTATTCGTCTTAAGGACTTAAGGTTCTTAAGACGGATCTTAACGGAACATTTAAAATTAACTTATCGATAAACATTAAAGTGTTATTTTAAAACGAATTAACATCAAATATTAAAATATTATTTTATCCCGTAACGCTCATTGAAACCTTTAAAAATATATTTTATTACTTAAAATAATTAAAAGCCTTTTAAATATAAATCACGAAAACACGGGCTGTTACATTACTGACAACCATGACACACTTATTCGATAGTCTAAAAAGTGCAAGAACGAGGGTGTAACTTACCGTCGCGCAAGGGTGGAAACGAGGGTTGTGAAAGTTGTTCATGTGTTGCTTCCCTGCTCGTGTTATCCTCAATTCTATACTCGTTTTGGTGAGTGTTGATGGAGTCAGTTGTGATGTCGATGGGGCAGAATGGGGGTATGATGATTAGGGTTTGAATGTTGTGTAGGGTTTGCTTATTGGGTGACGGGTCTCGTTTCAAACTACACACAAATCGAATAACCCCACCTTTACTAGTCCATCACGCATACTATACTATCAAAATTACGTTCTCGACTCGACTAAGGATAAACGAGCACATTACCATCATTAAACTTGTTTAATTACGCATCAAGTATAGCCCAAACCCGAAACTTAAACTTACGAGTACATATAACCAAAATAATTAAATATAAATTAAATATAAATTATATATCAAAATAGTGTTACAAGTCCGCATGATATCTTAAAATAATTATCTTATCAACTAGCAATTACGTATCAAATAATAAATTGAAATTATACCTCGTCTTGATAAAATATAAAACAAGTGTAGATGAGAAATAAATATCAAATATCAAATATATTTAATTATAAATATATTATCAAAATTAAAGAAATACGAATGAAATGTCATTTTAAGAAATAATCGTCAAATATAAAATCATTATGAAATACGAAATAATCATAGCAATACGATTTATAAAATAATAACAGTTTACGTAAAATATTTTATAAACGTTTCCATTTGAAATACTTGTATAAAACACGGTCTGACTGCCATTGACCGAGGCTAATATACGGGGTATTACAGTCCTATAGGTGTAACCTAAAGGGATCAACTGACCACCACCGTCATACGACAGTAATGTCAAACTCTAGTCAGCCAATCATTACCGATTAATGTTGGTCAGTTAACTATATAATATCGGATCATCTCTTGCATATTCTCGTCATGAGATTTAATTACGTGATCGCACTATTGATGAGGACACATTTCTCAACATACAATAGCCTTCCTAAAACATGATTCCACATAGGAATCTTACCTACATCCTAATTTGATCTTTAAATAAATATCTATCTTATTCAGGTTGTAACTAATCCTAAGAACCTTTTAATAACTAACTATTTATAACAAACTAGATGTAACTAACTTGTAACAAACTAGATTTAACTAACTCTAACTGTAACATCCCTAAATTTCGTAAAGCGTATTTTAATAAGTAAAATGGTCTTCGGAATTTTATATCTCTTATTTAAATAGAAAGCTTAGATTTTGATCTTAAGGTGTAACATATTTCCCTTAGCATTTCCCGTTTGCATGTTTTCCCGAACAACTTAAATTGGAATCCCGTCTCATGAGTTGTAATAAATAAACTTAAATGAAGCTTCCCTTTCATTTCCTCCCCCTTCTACCTTTTCTCTCAAGCCACAAAAGAAAATAAGAACACTGTAAACCATTTGCACCATTTTTTCTCATTTCCATGTTCACATAAATCATCATCCCGAACTCATTTCAACTCGCAACAAAGTAAGGTTTCTTCCTACGCGGTCCTTTCGTCGTCGCTGTCGAATCTATCACCTTCAATTCTTAAATCGTCATACTTGATTTCCGGGCTATTTTAGCTCATTCTCGAATTTCTTTGACTCGTGTTTTGTGCTTTTAGGTGCCGACTTGGACGACCCGGAGAAGGATACTGACATTCTAGAAGATTAAAAGTGAAGATTTGCTCTCTTAAGGTGACTATTATGAGTAACTCGGCCTTATTATTTATAGTAGCATGTTAATTGGTTTAATGGTTGTGTTTTGTGTAAATTATGAACCTTTGATGATGAATGAACTTAGAAGCATGTTAGGGCCTGAGTTTATATGTTACTTATGTGATTTAATAGATGAAATTGATGTTCATATGCTCAAACATGCTTATCTTATGTTGGTATGCAATTGTGACGGATATGAGTAATTAATCACATCAGTGTTTATGTGATCTTTAGTCATTGTATATGTATGAGAACGATGTATATTTACTGGGTATGAGCGATCCCATGAGATTTGCATAAGTTGTGGGGAATATTACATGTATTCGCCCTAAACATGAAGGATTATAACGAATTTTACAGTTTTGAATTATGGTCATAAGATAATTAAAAACACGAAAAGGAATACAACCTTGGGTCCATGCTTGAATAGGCCTAAGAACAGGAATTAAAGTAAATTCTCTCCTATAACTTGCACCCAAGACTTTGTTTAAGATGATGCCGCGTGTGCTAGAAATACTCTCCAATTGCCTTGCAATATGGGGAGAGCTTTTGTGAGTTTTTGATGTGAGATCTGAGTTTTGGGAGAAGAATGCTCTCAAAACCCTAATTATCAGACTAATGATTTAACAGTCGTTGACAAAAGGAGAATAACTCTCCTTTTGTAACCTCTCGGTCGGCCGAACGGCTTTTAGGGTAAGGGTGGGCTTTTTCCACTCTTACCTTATTCCCTTGCGTGATTCGACCCGTTTTGCTAAATATTATTCGCGGGTATTTATTATAAATCGTATGCATGTTATCAGATATTAATGCATTTGATAACATCAATAATGGTCTGACAAAATACGATATTGTATAATTGGCCAAATTAATATAACTGTTTATATTAATACACAAATTCAATATTTAATTAAATATAACCGTTTATATTTAATATTACGAATTCATCATGTAATTCGTATTAGCTAAAATTATTTAATCCGTATTAAATAATATTCTCAACATCTTATTGACTAATTTAATAGTCAATACCTCTGACTAACTGTTTAATCGTATCCGGCATAAATGTGACTGTATTTTCATACCTTCACATCTCTCAAACGTGTCCTATAGGTGTGACGTATAGGGACCAGTTGATCACCGCCATCCGTATGACAATAACGTCAAACTTATCTAGCAAGCCAACCGTTATTGATAAACGTGGATCAACTGATAATAATACTGAAGTATGCCCTTGTGATCCTTTAAGAGATTTAGTAAGTCATTGTACTAACTGTCAAGGACACCAGCCCCAACATAAGTTTCAATTGTCCGTACAAGGGTATGTGCAATGACGTTATCAGACTACATGTGGAGGACACAAGCTCCAACAAACTCCCACTTGTCCGTACAAGTGTAGGTGCGATAATCGATTCTCATATCCTTTTAAAATTTCTCCCACTCAATGTATCTCACAAGCGATCTGTATCAAGAGTGGTTTCCCCGACTAGAGAGTAACTTAACTGATAAAACGAATCTGTATCTCACAAGCGATCTGTATCAAGAGTGGTTTCCCCGACTAGAGAGTAACTTTACTGATAAAACGAATCTATATTCGAGCATGGCCATGCATTTCAGTTACTACTCCTCGAGTGGCCCTGAGAAATGATAATATCCTGATAAGGGTTTGGATATTTCCCTCAACTCGAATCCTGCAGATCTAAGAGAAGCATGAAATAACCCAGAAAAAATCCTCTTGGCCCCTATAACGGAAGACCGTGGGAAAGAAACCAAAGTTACCCAAAATCTGCCTTAATCTCAAGAGACAGTTGAAAGTCAAAAGTGTAACACCCCGATTTATTAAGGAGCCTTTAGCAAGACATCCTCAGTAAATTGAGCTGTTACCATCTCGGAATATCCGAGGCAGTGAATAACAAAGTAAAACAAACCAAAGTACTTTATATAAAAACTGGTAAAATTTAAGCTTTGGTGTTACAGATACAACATAGTGGAATAAAAGTACAACTGATAACTACAAAGTAGGTGATCTACATCAAAGTCGGTCCATTCCAAGTGCTCACGCCATCCCATGCTCCCACAGCACCATCTTTCCTGTCCAAAACTGCTCCCCATTACGGATCATCACAGGTGTCACACGAATACACAGGGTCAACCACGAGGTTGAGTAGAGAACAAAATAAATAAAAAACACTATCATATATATATAATGGGATCAATCATACCTTCTCCGCACCGATCCAACACCAAATAAACTCCGCACCGATCCAACGCCAAATAAACTCCGCACCGATCCAACGCCAAATAAACTCCGCACCGATCCAACGCCAAATAACTCCGCACCGATCACAAGACCCAACATACTCCGCTCCATATCACAAGACCCATTATTCAATCAAATAAAGCAATATATCATTCTTTCAATATAATAAGATGAACATTGTTAACAACGATTAATAACCAAATAACCCATCAACAGGCATACGGTATTCCCCTACCTCACTTGCAGAACGACAACCGGACAGCTGCTAGAAACATCCCACTTCGAATTCCGCTCCTATAAATAATACTTACCATCAATTTCTTTTCATACTTACAACGCTACTAAATGTTCATTCATCATACTTATAATTGATTTATTCCTGACACAGTATATATATATCCACAACAAACCCGTAAGCAATTGTCACAATATTATATCTCTTATCGATATATTAAACAATCGTCAAACATCATTAACAATTACCGTACGCCAATAATTGACACTTACTACATGTTGTATACTTATTCCTCCAAACAATTTACTACTAACTTTGATAAAATAAAATAATTTAATCAAATATGAATATTAGTTTCACCACCAACAATATCAACAACAATATTAATACTAACAATAGTATTAATAGCAACCCATAACTAATAAGATACCACTAATAGCAATACAATCATAATAATAATAATAATAAGAATAATAATAAGAAGAAGAAGAAGAATAATAATAAGAATAATAATAATAATAATAATAATACCCAAAACAGCCCCTCCCCTTGAGGTTTTGGGTTCGAAACCCACAGCCAACAACACACTAAACCAGTCCCCTCTTCTTCCTTTAGCTCACCCACGCACCCTTATATCACGGTTCCACCAACGCTACTCAGGCCACCACACGCCACCACCCGAGGTTCCACGCTCTCCCCTGCACCAAGATGCATCCCCAGACTCTAACCACGACCCATGGGTTGCCTCAACCAGCCTTCGAAACCAACCCCAACACCCCCTGGTCACATACTCCCTCGCTGCAACACGGCGTTTGTCCTTCTGTAAAAAGGCCCCTCAGCACCTTCTAACACCACTACCACCACCACCAAACACCCCTCTCAACACTTGGCATCACCCTCAACCCCTTGGTGAACAACACACGGCGTCGACCCTCCTAGCCTACCCAAACCGTCGCATAAAACTCGTATACCACGCATCCCTGTTTCTGCATTGCCATTTCAAACGCTATTTTCTGAACAAACTCATGGTGGTTTCAACCACGACTCACCACCAAATGAATCTCCTGACCACCTACTATCTCAAAACACAAACACTCAGAAACACCGCAAACAGGTACTCAGTCGAATTACAAACGAACATTCACGCTTAAAAGACTCTGTTTATAAAACGAAAGGCAGTGGTCTGATATCAGCGACGAACCACCCTATATGACGGCCTTAGGTTGTTAAAAAAAACATTACTATGGTCAAAACATGATTACCACCCGCCATAGATTAGTTTTATGCAAAGACAAGAACCTATAACACGAATTACATGATTATAAATACGACTCAAAACCGACAGAAACAGAAGGAGAACGAAACTGTGATGTGTGTACCTACCTTCTGGTGTAAACAAACCACCGTGGAACACCCCTGACCACCGTGAAACCCCTCCTCCTTGCACCTTGAAGTGGCGGCTGCCATAGGTGTCAGAACTTGGTTGTCGATAGGTTTAGATTAGGGTTAGGGAAGGGTTTAGATATGTCGACATGAAGAGGGTTGTTGTGTTATTTTGTTATTTGTGTTAATGTCAAGTTAATGGGCTGTCACCCTTGCACGCATTCCCAGGCCCAATTTACACCACTTAAACACGGTTTTACTACTAACTTGTAGACTCGACCCCTTAACATAACATATAAACTATAAACACTTATTTAATAATTACATTGTCAAATACAAACGTTCAAATAATTATCAATACTTCAAATATAATTATTAGATATTAAAATAAAATACGACAAAATACGGAGTATTACAGTCTTCCCTCCTTAAAAATAACTTCGTCCCGAAGTTCATCATCCCATGGTCAACAAACTGGTCAACGCATAACATCAAATACTAATAAACGTACTTCAAAACACGAGTTGTCACATTCTACCCTCCTTAAGAAAACTTTGTCCCCAAAGTTTAACGTATAACTAAGTTAAAAGATACTTCCCGAATCACAATGTAATGCATAACAGAAGTCAACAAGATTTTCAAGTAAGGTCAATCTCCGTTAAACAATCACGGCATATAAATTTGCGGTATCATAGATCATTAAGATTTTACAATCCTACCCTCCTTAAAACATGGTTACGTCCCCGTAACCCCACTATAAAATTTCGAGCTCATCATCCCGTCTTACTCTTTACTCTATCTCATAAAATCCTACTCCAAGCAAACAAGTATCGCACTCATCGTCGCATCTAAGACCATAGACAAGGGGTGAGTGAACTGGCGGAAATAAGCCGCAATTCAATACTTCAATTTCGCTATCGATTTCAACTCCGAATATAACTCAATAACCCAGGTCACACGGGACTGTAAACACAGTATGGCACAACGGCCTAACAACTCATAACTCAATGCCAGTAACTAATTTTCCTCCCAATTCAATATCAATGTTATCACATATTCCATTAAAGGAACCGCTCAACACTTAGAGCGTAAAACTCTAAGCTACTCACCCACGAGCCAAGGTCACAGAATACGAAAACTCGATAAAATACTGAACTGCAACCTCAAACTCAAAACAAATCCAACCATGGCCTTTGTTCCAAACGCACGAGTAACTCAATCTCATCCACTCAACCTCAATAGCACTTACCTTCCAAGTTCATTGACATACTTGTATGTACACTTACAATTCCACAGTTCATAAAATAAGGATCAACCTAATACAAAACCATTATGCATAAACAACTCATCAATCACCACAAGTTTACCCATCTCACAACCCAACCCGTCTTACAACCAAAAGGATTACCCTATCAATAGGAGAAATTAACTATCAAAATAAAGGAGTAATTACAAATTTCAACTCAAAGAAGTACACATAAGAAATCTATAGCAATTGTCATGCAAACATATATTACCTCGAGAGATAACAAGAGTACTAGGATCGGTAGAAACCGTGTTACGCAGTAAAGCAGAATCAGGGTAGCTAACACTCACATACCTTTGAAATTTTACCACAATTTAATATATTTACAACAATGTAAACAATCAGGAAGCTCATACTTCATACTCGACAAATTGGAAGGTTTCATGCTCTTAGTCACATTAGAGAAGTATAAACATATTTTAGAAAATACATAGAGCAGAACTAATTAACGTAATGAAACATGGAGCATTGACATAATTCACAAGGTATACACAAATCATAGTCTTACATGACCGTGTAGCATTCTCAGATATCAATAAGTTAAAATCAATTAGGTACACCTCCTATCCACTCACTTTACATCACTTATCATGGAACTATCAACATATGTGACTTGCAAAATAAGGGTTTACATACTGCGCATCAATTAAATTTCCGTGCAGGATTTCATCAACACATAGTTACATAATCTGTCAAATTGTAAACATTCAGCATAATTATCAAACATCAAGCTTTATCATGGTTTATCACTTCGGAAATATTTTGAAATGTTTGAAACATTGAAGCGGTAATTTGTGACAATTTATAAATACGAATAAAAAGGCAATTTCACAAGTAACAGATCATAACAAGACTACACAGAGACATTCTGATTCTTCTTTACTAGGACATTGTTCTTGTCGCCCTCGAATTATGAAAATTTTAACAATAAAAGTAAACGAATTCACAAGACTAGTACTTCATATTTCACATGTTAACCAATTAATAACTCCACATATCGTGATCAAATTCTTAATATAACAATATGTAAGTTACTATATGGTATAACAATACACTTGCAAAAGTTATAAAAAAAATTATATTCACAGAGAACTAGACAGAGATAACCCTCAATAGGAAGGAACATCAACAAGATTCACATTGTTCAAATAATCACAATCACAATTACGTATAACCATTAGATTGCTATATCATGCTAATAAGCCCACCAGTCACATTTCATTTTGTCATTTGGCAAGACTCTTCTTAGTTAAACACGCCTTTGACATCACATACGAGCAGCACATCATTAAAATTAGACATATACTTGGAATGATTTTATATTAAACTTGACGAGATAAACAAGGTTTCGCTATCATATAGTGGGGTTCATACTCATACCCTATGCCTACTATTCATGTTACTAAAGCCATATCAGGATATCACGTGGTCACATCACATAATTCACATTTGATTAAACTTTTGATACGAAACTTACATACCTTACAACTTCACCAATTAAACGTTATGCAACAACTTACAAAAATCATAACTAAATAACAACTTAGCTAACGTGTGAGCAAACATAATCCTTTAGTAAAAATAAGGAATTAGTTAAACAGAGGAAAAGTAACGAATGCATACTTCAAGGAAATTATTTAATACCATTTCCATAACTCAGTCGGTCTGAACAAGAACTTTACTGCGATTCAACAGAAAATTAGGCAACTTGCAAGAATCACAACTAAATAACGATTCATTAAGATTTTACATGGCCCATCATCCTGAAAACGTAAACGCATATTCTGAACAGTGGAGTTGGAATTATACATAAACAGTAGACACGTTTTAAAATGACTTCATTTACAAAAACATGGTTCAAAACAGAATTGTGTAATAACAATCTGACCACTGTCAACTAAAAGATTTATTTCTCTCAAAATATAACTTCTATTAACGTGAAACCACAAGCATTGTAAGATCAACTCAGAAGGTTATCATACATAAAATTTTCATACTCAAATATGGAACACATATAAATGACACTCCGTACAACCAAGATAAAATTCTGGGAGTTTATTTAAAATTTTGGTTCTGTTACAATTTCACATTACTACCTCGCAACTCAACCATTCATCTTCCAAAACATGTTGGCATATTATTTGAAGCACGAACATTGTACCATATTAACGTTCATTACCCATTCCAATTTCAATCGTCATCCAGAACGCAGTAAAGATTTCGAGAAACCAACCAATAGCTCAATACTTGTACATATATATATACGAATGTAACTCGTAACTACATATCATTTATGGCTTGGGGCAACACATTCCGCATATCACTAGACAGGGATTACTAATATATATAAGTCTGATCATTCGTGTTCAAATACCAACAATATATTACAACTCCCAGATACGATAGTCATTCAATCCCAGATAATCGTATGAGCACTTCAAATATCAAAATCATATGATCATATCACTCTAACCATGGCGCAACAAATTCAACTCCCAAACTCTAATAATTTCAATTAAATCATCCATACAATCCATAGTTCATATTGCACATATCTTTAATTAGAACTCACATATGACTTACCTCGTTCTTCTCCTGCACGAACGTTATCATAAAATAACCAGGTCACTATATAGTCTACCCCACTCTTTAATTACTCTCTTTGGGTTCCCGAGACAGAACAGAAAGGGCCCAGGTTTGGTGTGAGGGGGCCCCTAACTCATCCCGTCCCTTTTTGGGGCTCCTATCAGTTTCATCTCGGGGTTCATTTTATTGGACTCTTCCTACGTTCATTATTATTCATTTGGTTTAGGCCTGAGGATCGTTCGCTCTGATACCACTTTGTAACACCCCGATTTATTAAGGAGCCTTTAGCAAGACATCCTCAGTAAATTGAGCTGTTACCATCTCGGAATATCCGAGGCAGTGAATAACAAAGTAAAACAAACCAAAGTACTTTATATAAAAACTGGTAAAATTTAAGCTTTGGTGTTACAGATACAACATAGCGGAATAAAAGTACAACTGATAACTACAAAGTAGGTGATCTACATCTAAGTCGGTCCATTCCAAGTGCTCACGCCATCCCATGCTCCCACAACACCATCTTTCCTGTCCAAAACTGCTCCCCATTACGGATCATCACAGGTGTCAGACGAATACACAGGGTCAACCACGAGGTTGAGTAGAGAACAAAATAAATAACAAACACTATCATATATATATAATGGGATCAATCATCACTTCTCCGCACCGATCCAACACCAAATAAACTCCGCACCGATCCAACGCCAAATAAACTCCGCACCGATCCAACGCCAAATAAACTCCGCACCGATCCAACGCCAAATAAACTCCACACCGATCCAACGCCAAATAACTCCGCACCGATCACAAGACCCAACATACTCCACTCCATATCACAAGACCCATTATTCGTCACATCGTATCGTGTCACAGAATTATTCAATCAAATAAAGCAATATATCATTCATTCAATATAATAAGATGAACATTGTTAACAACGATTAATAACCAAATAACCCATCAACAGGCATACGGTATTCCCCTACCTCACTTGCAGAACGACAACCGGACAGCTGCTAGAAACATCCCACTTCGAATTCCGCTCCTATAAATAATACTTACCATCAATTTCTATTCATACTAACAACGCTACTAAATGTTCATTCATCATACTTATAATTGATTTATTCCTGACACAGTATATATATATCCACAACAAACCCGTAAGCAATTGTCACAATATTATATCTCTTATCGATATATTAAACAATCGTCAAACATCATTAACAATTACCGTACGCCAATAATTGACACTTACTACATGTTGTATACTTATTCCTCCAAACAATTTACTACTAACTTTGATAAAATAAAATAATTTAATCAAATATGAATATTAGTTTCACCACCAACAATATCAACAACAATATTAATACTAACAATAGTATTAATAGCAACCCATAACTAATAAGATACCACTAATAACAATACTATCATAATAATAAGAATAATAAGAATAATAATAAGAATAATAAGAATAATAATAATAATAAGAAGAAGAATAATAATAAGAATAATAATAATAATAATACCCAAAACAGCCCCTCCCCTTGAGGTTCTGGGTTCGAAACCCACAGCCAACAACACACTAAACCAGTCCCCTCTTCTTCCTTTAGCTCACCCACGCACCCTTATATCACGGTTCCACCAACGCTACTCAGGCCACCACACGCCACCACCCGAGGTTCCACGCTCTCCCCTGCACCAAGATGCATCCCCAGACTCTAACCACGACCCATGGGTTGCCTCAACCAGCCTTCGAAACCAACCCCAACACCCCCTGGTCACATACTCCCTCGCTGCAACACGGTGTTTGTCCTTCTGTAAAAACGCCCCTCAGCACCTTCTAACACCACTACCACCACCACCAAACACCCCTCTCAACACTTGGCATCACCCTCAACCCCTTGGTGACCAACACACGGCGTCGACCCTCCTAGCCTACCCAAAACCGTCGCATAAAACTCGTATACCACGCATCCCTGTTTCTGCATTGCCATTTCAAACGCTATTTTCTGAACAAACTCATGGTGGTGTCAACCACGACTCACCACCAAATGAATCTCCTGACCACCTACTATCTCAAAACACAAACACTCAGAAACACCGCAAACAGGAACTCAGTCGAATTACAAACGAACATTCACGCTTAAAAGACTCTGTTTTTAAAACGAAAGGCAGTGGTCTGATATCAGCGACGAACCACCCTATATGACGGCCTTAGGTTGTTAAAAAAAACATTACTATGGTCAAAACATGATTACCACCCGCCATAGATTAGTTTTATGCAAAGACAAGAACCTATAACACGAATTACATGATTATAAATACGACTCAAAACCGACTGAAACAGAAGGAGAACGAAACTGTGATGTGTGTACCTACCTTCTGGTGTAAACAAACCACCGTGAAACCCTCCTCCTTGCACCTTGAAGTGGCGGCTGCCATAGGTGTCAGAACTTGGTTGTCGATAGGTTTAGATTAGGGTTAGGGAAGGGTTTAGATATGTCGACATGAAGAGGGTTGTTCTGTTATTTTGTTATTTGTGTTAATGTCAAGTTAATGGGCTGTCACCCTTGCACGCATTCCCAGGCCCAATTTACACCACTTAAACACGGTTTGACTACTAACTTATAGACTCGACCCCTTAACATAACATATAAACTATAAACACTTATTTGGTAATTACATTGTCAAATACAAACGTTCAAATAATTATCAATACTTCAAAAATAATTATTAGATATTAAAATAAAATACGACAAAATAAGGAGTATTACAAAAAGACTCGACTCTGAGGAACACTATTGAGATCCTATCCATGACCTGGCACCCAATGTTATAAAACATTTAGGACTCCATAACGTTGTCACGGAGTGTCCTACGAGATATCCGTATAACTCGCCTTTGTGATTGGTCAGTCAACTGTTTGACTTACGGCTCGTTGAACCCACCATCAACCAACGTCACAAAATGATTACCTGAGTTATCAGCTCAAGTGGGTAATCAAGGACCAAAACGATGTAATGTTATTCAGTTCACTTTGTGGTGTTCAAAATTGGCGTACAATTCCACATGAAAAACAAAACATTATATATCATAACAATGAGGTTGAATAGAGTACACGAGAAAATGAATTATTACATGAATTCATAAAAGAGTACTACAACTTAGGAACACATCTAATTCCCATGGAATGAATGTGCCCTTCATGCTTATCACGTGGTAATGCTTTTGTGAGAGGATCGGCTATGTTGGCATCCGTAGCGATCTTATCAATAAATATCTCCTTTTGCTCCACGTAATCTCTGATTAGATGAGCTTTCCGTTGTACATGCCTGGCTTTGTTGCTAGACTTATGCTCCTTAGCTTGGAAGATGGCACCTTTATTGTCACAATAAACGGTGATTGGGTCATTCGACTTAGGCACTACGGATAGTCCTTCTAAGAATTGACGCATCCATATTGCTTCCTTAGTTGCTTCCGAAGCGGCATAGTACTCGGACTCAGTTGTAGAATCTGCTGTAATACTCTGTTTAGAACTTTTCCAGCTGATAGCAGCGCCATTAAGAGTAAAAACGAATCCAGACTAAGATTTCGAGTCGTCTCGATCCGTTTGGAAGCTAGCATCTGCGTAACCCGTGGCGCAGAGCGTCGAGTCGCCTCCGTAAGTCAATCCCCAATCTTTAGTCCTCGGTAGGTACTTAAGAATGTTTTTCACGACCATCCAAGGTTGTTCACCTGGATGATCTTGGAATCGGCTTGTCATACTCAATGCATATGCAACGTCTGAACGTGTTCATATCATGGCATACATGATCGATCCTTTAGCCGAAGCATAAGGAATCCGACTCATGCGCTCTTTCTCTTCCAATGTCTTAGCTTCTTGAGTCTTGCTCAAGTGAAGCCCAGTAGTCATAGGAAGGAACCCTTTCTTGGAGTTCGTCATGCTGAATCTCTCTAGGATCTTATCCATATAAGACTCCTGACTGAGAGACAACATCCGTCTTGATCTATCCCTGTAGATACGGATGCCCAAAATTCATTGTGCCTCTCCCAGATCTTTCATCTGGGAATGGTTTTTCAACCATGCTTTAACCGAAGAAATGAGAGGTATGCCATTCCCAATCAAGAGTATGTCATCGACATACAGTACTAGGAAGACAATCTTGCTCCCACTCGACTTGATATAGAGACATGGTTCCTCAACTGATCGAATGAACCCATTCTTTTTTATCACTTGGTCGAAGCGATGATTCCAACTCCGTGATGCTTGCTTAAGTCCATAGATAGAACGCTTAAACTTGCAGACCTTCTTAGGATACACTGGATCTATAAAACCCTCGGGTTGTACCATGTACAACTCTTCCTCCAAATAACCGTTTAAGAAGGCGGTTTTAACGTCCATCTGCCATATTTCATAGTCATGAAATGCGATGATCGCTAAGTTAATCCGAATGGAACGTAGCATGACTACGGGTGCAAAGATCTCATCGTAGTGCAAGCCTGGCACTTGTGTGAAACCTTTAGCAACTAGTCTTGCCTTGTGGATATCTTGTTGTCCTTCCACGGCATGCTTTATTTTGTAAAGCCATTTGCATTGAAGGGGGCGTACCTTTGCAGGTAGGTCCACAAGATCCCACACGTTGTTCTCACACATGGAGTCCATCTCGGATTGCATGGCTTCTAGCCATAGCTTTGAGTCAGAACTAGTCATGGCACCTTTATAGGTTGAGGGTTCATTACCCTCTAGGAGTAAGACGTCATCTATGTCATGTTCCTCGACCATACCAATGTATCTGTCCGGAGGAATATAGACTCTTCCCGACCTCCTAGGTTCCTCAGGGATATCTACCGCAGCCTCGGTTGAAGGAATTGTTTCCTGCAATGGTTGCTCGGTAGTTGGTTCTTGAATCTCCGATAGATCGAAGGTTCTATTACTCGACTTGTTCTCGAGAAATTCTTTCTCTAAGAACGTCGCACTAGCCGCAACAAAAACATGTTGTTCGGTTGGCGAGTAGAAGTAATGACCAAAAGTTCCCTTTGGATAACCTATAAATCATGTCTTGACCGATCACGGGCCGAGCTTATCCTCGTGTCTCCACTTGACATAAGCCTCGCAGCCCCAAACCCGAATAAAGGACAAGTTAGGGACCGTTCCCTTCCATAATTCGTATGGAGTCTTGTCAACAGCTTTAGACGGACTTCGGTTAAGAATTAGAGCGGCTGACAAAAGAGCATAGCCCCACAATGAATCAGGCAAAACGGTGTGACTCATCATGGATCGAACCATATCAAGTAGAGTTTGATTTCTCCGTTCGGACACACCATTTAATTGTGGTGTTCCAGGTGGAGTCAACTGTAGAACGATGCCACAGTCTATAAGGTGTTGATCAAACTCGTGAGAAAGATATTCGCCACCACGATCAGACCGAAGTGCTTTAATCTTTCTACCCAGTTGGTTCTGTACCCGATTCTGGTATTCTTTGAACTTGTCAAAGGATTCACTTTTATGTTTCATCAAGTAGACATAGCCATATCTACTCAAATTATCCGTGAAAGTGATGAAATACCTATAGCCTTCTTGTGCGTTGATCGACATAGGGCCACATACATCCGTATGTACGAGTCCTAATAGGTCGGCAGCGCGCATTCCAACACCTTTGAAGGAAATACGAGTCATTTTGCCGATGAGACATGATTCACACGTGCCATATGATTCGAAACAAAGGCCGAGATAGCTCCATTCTGTATGAGCTGTTTTACACGTTTCTCATTTATATGTCCCATACGACAATGTCATAGGTAAGTTTGATCTTTGTCAACTACCTTTAATCTCTTGTTATTCACATGTAATATTTCGGTGGTTTGATCTAAAACATAAATTTCATTCATGGAAACTGCCTTGCCATAAATCATATTGTGTAACGAGAAAATAAAGCTATTATTCTCTATTACAAATGAAAATCCGAGTTTGTCAAGTGCAGAAACTGAAATAATATTTTTGGATAAACTAGGAACATAATAACAATTATATAAAGATAACTCGAATCCACTTGGAAGCTGGATCACGTATGTTCCTCTCGAGACTGCAGCAACACGTGCTCCATTCCCGACATGCAGGTCAACCTCACCCTTGATGAGAGGTTCTTGGTTTCGGAGGCCCTGCACATGATTACATAGATGAGAACCACAACTAGTATCTAGTACCCAAGTTCCGTGACTTTCATGGTTAATCTCAATCATGTGAATAAAAGAAGAAGAAGTAGACATACCAACGGGAATAACGCGGCCTGCCTTAATGTCCTCACGATACACGGGACATGTGCGCCTCCAATGCCCAGTCTTGTGGCAATGGTGGCATTCCATGCTTGTATCCTTACTCTTTGTCTTGCCCTGTGAGTTGCTCGACTCACCGGGCCCACTCTTAGCGAATCCTGACTTCTTGAACTTGGGCTTACCTACTGTTAGGTCGCCCTGAGCTTTAGCCTTTCCCTTTCCCTTACCCTTACTGGAGATCATAAGAACATCCTGCTTCACGCTCCCACTTAATTTCAGATCCTTCTCGGTCTGTACGAGAAGGGAGTGGAGCTCATGAGGAGTCTCCTTCATGTCGTTCATGTAATAGTTGGCCCTAAAGAGGGCGAACCCATCATGAAGCGAATGAAGCATTCGATCAACGATTATGTTCTCACTGATCTTGCAGTTTAGGGCCTCCAGTTTCTCGACATTCTCAATCATGTTGAGAATATGTGGGCTAAACGCTTGGCCCTTCTGGAGTTTCGCCTCAAAGAAGCGACATGTATGCTCATAAGAAACGATTCTAGGAGCTTTCGAGAATTCGTTAGTGAGCGTGGTGAAAATCTTGTTTGCACCATGGGAAATGAAGCGTCTTTGCAAATTAGATTCCATTGCATAGATGAGTACGTTCTTTATCGCATTCGCGTCCATAACGAAGTCGCTATGAGCGCGAACTTCGTTAGCTCTAGCTCCAGTTCCTGGGTGTGCCGGAATTGGCTCAGTTAAGTACTTGAGCTTTCCGTCAACAATGGCAGCATTCCGTAACGTTGCCTCCCAGTCAGAGAAGTTTGACCCATCATTCCTCAGTCTAGTAGACTGATTCATGGAGTCCATGAAGGCTTTTAGCCAGGATTCACGTGCTAGCTTGGCACTTGGCATTGAGTCTTCACCAGCCATTAGTTATACAACAGTTTAAATGAACGTGTTCTACACTGAAAAAAAGATAAAACAAAACCATATAAGCAACGCATCGTTGTGATTTAAGTCTATTTTAAATTGTATTTAAACTTGTAGACTCATGCATTTATATAATTAATCTGCCTCAAGAATTATATAAACGATCCCAAGACTCAATTTCCGTATATTGATAAGCCCACAGCTTGGCTAATTCCATCGTTGGAACTCTTGGTCGATAGATTTCCGTAAATCCTATCTATTAGTCCATCACAGTCGCTAGATAGTATCGAGTGACCACGATGTTGAGATAAAATAAATCATCTGTTCCCACTTACCCGACGTAGAAGGGGTCATATTATGCCTACCGACGAAGAAGGGATTCATGGGAGTCTGATTTAGAAAGATTATTCTCAATTTTTGGTTATACGAGGAAGACCCCATCAACTTATATTTATCCATTTTAAGTGAACTAATATCTAGCATATACGTGAATGAATGAAATAAAGTGATGGCTTTGCATGTGACATGTGACATCTTTATTGTCACGGAAAACTAACGCGTAACCTCTACATGAGTCAGTTTTCAGGCATGTTATAGGTGGTTTGGTTTTAGGCGGAATATGATGCAAGCTATTATCGATGAAAGCATAAAATAAATGCAATAAACGTAAATAAAAGTCCTAGTGTGGCCTATCCTACCAAAATAAACATAAAAACAACTTTGGAATCCACCGTTGGACCCTAGAAGCTTGTCTTGATGTTCCATCTTGGTCTTTGCAGTGGGAGTGAGCATCCGGTCTCCGTCTTTGGTCTTCACAAAATTACTAATTTAAATTACAAATATAACCCTATTTACAATCTAATTTAAATACAAAAGTAATTACATGGCAGAACCCAAAACGGAGATTCAAGATCTCAAAATTACAAACAAGATTGTGTTCCATCATTACGGTAACACGATCTTCTAAGGCCACACTAAGTTACAACAGTTTGCAAAAATTAAATACGTTATAGAAAGCATTCAAAAGCATTCAACAAGACGATAAATAAAATGCATCAACTAAAAATTAAAATTCATTCATGACATAATACTGTTATTATGATTAACAAATTTTACCAAACCACCTTACGAGATTAAAATCATGTGATTATACCGTTTTAATCACTTTAATTTTAATAAATTTGTAATCCATTATTTTACACCGTTTTAAAATAACATGTATCATGCGAGAGTGAATCGTTTCACAAAGTTAATATACTATTTCCGTATATAGCATATTACTTATGGCCAAGGGAAAATAAAACCAAGTTATTTTCGGAAAAATAAAACGTCTGTTACAGGGAAGAGGTCGACCGACCTCAACATGGGGTCGACCGACCATCTGCCAGTCACAAAAACTTCCTGTAACAGCACAATAGGTCGACCGACCTATCAACCAGGTCGACCGACCACCAAACAGGAAAAACGAGTTTCTGAAAACGCAAATCGCTGCACTTTTAAAACCAAAACAAGTTTTTACCTTTTTATCTTTGATTTAAAACGTGTAAATCAAAATTAAACAACAACAAAATTCACATATTGCTAAAAATATCGATTAATCAACAATATGTAAACAGTAATCGAAAACAAGATCGATTACTCACAAAAGATAAACTGCCGAAATAGAAAACCTACGCGGGAGGCGGTCGACCGACCGCAATAAGAGGTTGATCGACCTACGCGGCGACAGAAAACGATTTTCAAAAATTTTTAAACAAAACTTATGAAAAACACAAAAGTAAAATTTCGTAGCCTTGGCTCTGATACCACTTTTGGGGAATAATACATGTATTCGCCCTAAACATGAAGGATTATAACGAATTTTACAGTTGTGAATTATGGTCATAAGATAATTAAAAACATGAAAAGGAATACAACCTTGGGTCCATGCTTGAATAGGCCTAAGAACAGGAATTAAAGTAAATTCCCTCCTATAACTTGCACCCAAGACTTTGTTAAAGATGATGCCGCGTGTGCTAGAAATACTCTCAAATTGCCTTGAAATATGGGGAGAGCTTTTGTGAGTTTTTGGATGTGAGATCTGAGTTTTGGGAGAAGAATGCTCTCAAAACCCTAATTATCAGACTAATGATTTAACAGTCGTTGACAAAAGGAGAATAACTCTCCTTTTGTAACCTCTTGGTCGGTCGAACGGGTTTTAGGGTAAGGGTGGGCTTTTTCCACTCTTACCTTATTCCATTGCGTGATTCGACCCGTTTTGCTAAATATTATTCGCGGGTATTTATTATAAATCATATGCATATTATCAGATATTAATGCATTTGATAACATCAATAATGGTCTGACAAAATACGATATTGTATAATTGGCCAAATTAATATAACTGTTTATATTAATACACAAATTCAATATTTAATTAAATATAACCGTCTATATTTAATATTACGAATTCATCATGTAATCCGTATTAGCTAAAACTATTTAATCCGTATTAAATAATATTCTCAACATCTTATTGACTAATTTAATAGTCAATACCTCTGACTAACTGTTTAGTCGTATCCGGCATAAATGTGACTGTATTTTCATACCTTCACATCTCTCAAACGTGTCCTATAGGTGTGACGTATAGGGACCAGTTGATCACCGCCATCCGTATGACAATAACGTCAAACTTATCTAGCAAGCCAACCGTTATTGATAAACGTGGATCAACTGATAATAATACTGAAGTATGCCCTTGTGATCCTTTAAGAGATTTAGTAAGTCATTGTACTAACTGTCAAGGACACCAGCCCCAACATAAGTTTCAATGTGTCGAAATGCGCGGTTTTGGGAATAGGGACTCCCATCCGGTTGGGGGCCGGTAGTCGGCCAACCGGCTGAGTGCCCCGTGTGTAGGCTCAAGGAAAGGCTGAGAAAGGGATCCTCAGCCGGTCGACCGGCAGCCGGTCAGCCGGCTGGGACTCCCTTCTCAGTCGTTTACGTTGAAATGCGTATGAGGGTCATGGGACTCTCAGCCGGGTGGCCGGCTGTAATACTCCGTATTTTGCTATGTCTTATTTTAAGTACGGAGTAATTATTTGGTTTAAAGTATGATAGTATTTGCACGTTATTCGATAATTAATTTATCGAATACGTGTTTTTATATTTTAACCGTATGTGCGTAGTGTAACGTAAAGTATGATAATATGATATGATATGAGTACTTATAGCGTTGGGCCTCGTTTAATGTGAAACACCAAGCAACCCACAAACACTCAACTCATCGACACACTACGTTTAACACAAACCACACAAACTTCTATGCGGGCCGCCTTACTTAACGTATGATACCTCATCCCTTGACCTAAACGAAAGTCTAAAAATCTTATAACCACTCAGCCGTCACATCACAGAGCAAGGGGGAAGGGTTTATACGGTCATCTCGGGGTGCTAGGACTGCTCGAATTGCCATAGAATTAAGTGGGTTCACAGCAGTTCTCGTTTCGGATTCGTTTTCTTTTCGTTTCGATGCTTTAACTCCGATGCTATCTTATGTTATAAGTTCTGATTTCGTATAATAAAAATCTAGGGCGTGTAATAATCGTTGCTAATCATAGTAGAATCGTTCCTGGGTGTTTAGAACCACCGTGTCAAGTGTTTCGTCACCATAGCAGTCGAGTTTTCTTTCGTTTCGAATAAGGATTGTTTTAAGCGCTAAAATTCGTGTAGGCTTCGACGGAATTTCTGTCGGTTGGCTTTGGGTGATGGGGGTTTTAGGTTGACGGTATTCAGGTGGCTTGAGGGATGGTGGTTGCGGTGGTTTAGGGGATCTGGGTTGTTAGACAGCGACTTTGGGCAAGGACTTTCGTGTGGGTCTTAGAATACGGTGTCTTCTACCTTGGATATGGGTGTTTGGGTAGGTCGTTAGGGGGTAACATGGAGTCGGTTTTGGTGGCTGTCGTGGTGGCTGTGGGTATAATTAAAGTAGGCGTCGTTTGGGGATGCAGGCCGTGAAACAGGGTAGTCGTGGTGGTGTAGGTGTTCCTGTTCAGTTGTTCGGAGTTGTGGGTGGTTCGCACTAGTCACTGACCTCTTCCCTGGAACCACCGTGGCTCAGTGGCGAGCAGATGGTGCCAGTGGGGAGGCCAGGGGGTTTATCGATGTTGTTGCGGACTGTGTTGTCGAGGTGTTAGCGGGTTCGGTGATAGGGTGTTACCATGGTTTTGTCGAAGGGTTGAGTGGTGATGATGGTCCTTAGTCCTTGCGTGTTTTTCTTTTAATCACCATAATCATCATGATCATCATCATTATTATTATTATTATTATCATCATTATTATTATTATTATGATATTATTATTATGATATTATTATTATGATATTATTATTATTAGATTAATAGGTGAATGTTTATTATTGTATGGTATTAATGGTTATAGTATTTTAAAAAATTTGCTAAGATGAATAATTAATGGGTTTACAAGTCGAGAACGTTTTGATTTTAAGAAAGTTTCTATTTTGGGAAGTTTCCATTTTTGGAAACTTTCCACTTTTAGAAGGTTGCCTTTATAGTAGGTGTAACTTGAGTATGGGGATTCAGGAAGTTTATTAATTCGTTACATAATACATGTTAGGTGACGGTTTTCGCGTGGAACACTTCTAGCAGCTTTTCGGTTGACTTTGTCTTTCTGCAGCTTGAGGTAGGGGAATTACTGTGCATATAATGATGATTACTTGGATGTTTGATGTTAAGCATGATTATTTTACATTATCATATGACTTGGAATATTACGTTATTTGATTATATATTTCTGCGATACGATATGAGGTGATGAGAAATGGGCGTTGTGATCGGTGCGGTGTTAATTGGGCGTTGTGATCGGTGCGGAGTTAATGGGCCTTGTGATCGGTGCGGAGTTAATGGGCCATGTGATCGGTGCGGAGTTAATGGGCCTTGTGATCGGTGCGGAGTTAATGGGTCTTGTGATTCGGAGTGGGGATGATTGAATTTCTATTTATAGTAATGTTTGGTTGTTTACTTTTCCTCTACTCAACCTCGTGGTTGACCCTGTGTATTCGTGTAACACCTGTGATGATCCGTGATGGGGAGCAGTTTTGACAGGAAGGATGGTGTTGTGGGAGCACGGGATGGCGTGAGCACTCGGATGGACCGACCTAGATGTAGATCACATACTTAGTAGTTATCAGTTGTACTTTAGTTTCCGCTGTGTAACATTTGTAACATCGAAGTTTAAAGTTTCATCAGTTTTTATATAAAGTACTTTGGTTTGATTTACTTTGTTATTCACTATGTAACATCCCGTATTTTTATAAAATATATTTTAAGCGTTTTTAATTATTTTAAGTAATAAAATAATATTTTAATAATTTATCGAAAAGTATTTTAAATAAATAGTAAGATCCGTCTTAAGAACCTTAAGTCCTTAAGACGAATACAAACTTGGTAAATTTAAGTTCACATCTTAGAAATCCGTTCAAGGTATCCAAACCCGTTTCATTTAAAACGGAAAGGACAATCCTTAAGCCCCTTAAAGCCAATTGTGTCGACATACTCCTTCCTTCTCAAACAAACATACTGACATTTCATTTCTCATAAACCTCCATAGAAATTCATCTTCTTTTGCTTATTTCTTCATCATCCGTTCATCAAATCAAGGTAATAATAACATTTTCGGAATCCTCATCGAATTTGCAAGCCATCTATCACTTTCGTTTTTCAAATCCTTCACTTCGAAAATCTGACTGTTTTCCTAAGATTCGATTTTCGGTCCGTTAAACTTGTTTTTCGTGATGTAGGTGTGGGATTAGACGACCCGGAAGTGGATAGCTTCATCTTAGAGGAGGATCTTTGAGACGGATTGCTTTTGAGGTGACGATTACGAGTAACTCGGCCTTTTTGTTAAAATAGCAAGTTTTGTTGTGTTCTTGTTAATGTTTCTGATTTTTGTTTAAGTTGGATGATTAATGGACTTAGTAACATGCTTAGTAACATGCTTAGGAATGTTCATGTTTTGCGACGGATACAAATTATAATCATTTTGAGGATTGTTATGGGTTTAATTGCTGATAGATACTCCCTCCTACCCGGGATAAGTGTCCCGTTTGGTAGTGAGTCAAGGATTTATGGTTTGTGTATTTTGGGTAGGGTAAGGGTATTTAGATTGGAGAGAGAAGATATTCTATTGGGTTAGGGGTTGGTAAGTGGGTAATAAATGTAAATAGGGAAGGGTAAAAACGTAATAAAACCCTCCAAATAGTACCAAACGGGACACTTTGACGAATAAAGAAAAATGGCAAACGGGACACTTATCTTGGGTAGGAGGGAGTAGATGTTTTGGATGAATTGAGATGTTGGGTAAACTTCATGTGTGGCAAATTTTAAGGTTTGATATCGTTTGTTGATGTTTTGAATAGGCTGGAAAATACGATTTCTGCGAACAAGCTCTCTAAGCCGGTCGACCGACCGGCCGCCGGTCGACCGGCTGGGAATGCCTTGTGTTATTTTTGCGAAATTTTGAGATCGTAGGAATAGGGAGCCCAGCCGGCAGACCGGCCGCCTGCCAGCCGGCTGGGGGTGCATTGTAGTGCCTTGCGTTTTTTTTTTAAGAAAATAAAATTCGAGATGCCAGCCGGTAGGCCGGCTGCCTGCCAACCGGCTCGTAGCCTCATGTATGAAATTGCGTTAGTTGGGAATGGGTTCCCAGCCGGTAGGCCGGCTGCCTGCCGACCGGCTGGGAGTCCTTTGAGGCTGTTTTGTTTTAAAGAAAGAACGAGGCTGAGATGGGTTGCCAGCCGGTAGGCCGGCTGCCTGCTGACCGGCTGGGGACCCCTGTAGCTTGTTTTTGACTTGTAATTCGTTGATAACTTTTAATCGGTTGATCGGTTTTGATTGAAACTCGTTCCTTGTATCTTTGATATGTATTTGAGGTCCCCGGAGGATGGCCGACACTATATTGGGTTCGGGAATGGAGTGAGGATAGAGACCCCCCGGTCGGGTAACCGAAAGGGAAACCGGCTCTCCCTCGTCTTAGTTCCCGGGATCAATTAAGTGTTGTTTAGTGGTTTAAGAAGTTAGAGCTATAGGTTAGTTTCTATCTTTGAATGTTAATGATTGAGTTGTATGTCGCGTGATGGGATATGTGTTAAGTTCACCTCTGGACCCATTACGTGTTTTGTATGTCGCGTGATGGGATATGTGTTAAGCTCACCTCTGGACCCATTACGTGTTTTGCTTGTGCCGTGTCAGGATATGTGTTAAGCTCACCTCTGGACCTGACACGTGATCGGTTGTCGTACACGGGATATGTGTTAAGCTCACCTCTGGACCCGTTGTGCGATATCTGTGTATTGGGATATGTGTTAAGTTCACTTCTGGACCCAATACTTGTTTGTAGCATTGGGCTATGTGTTAAGCTCACCTCTGGACCCTTTGCTTATGGATGATTAGGGATATGTGTTAAGTTCACCTCTGGAACCTTCTCTTGAATTGTATGTATTGGGATATGTGTTAAGTTCACCTCTAGACCCTTTACTTGAATTGCATGTTGGGATATGTGTTAAGTTCACCTCTGGACCCGACATTGTTTGGTAGTGGGATATGTGTTAAGTTCACCTATGGACCCATTGCTAGTGTTTGTGTTATATCCGCTTGCGTAGAGTTTGGTACAGTGTCAGATATGCATGATGAGGTTGATGATTATATTGCTTGAGTTATAGTTTGTTCATCCAAGGCATTGGATGACTCTATGATCGGTTTCATAAATAGTTGGATTGAAAGACCCCCCTACTGGGTAACCAGTAGGGAAACCGGCTCTCCTTCCTAACGGTTTATGAAGTTGGTTGAGAGCCGTGCATTAGTATTGCATGATAGTTGATGATCAGTTATTGAGATGTTTATACTTCACATGTTTATATATGTTGGAGTATTCTGGATTGCTTTACTTGTTACGTGTTGTTACAAAAGGTGGCTAGGAGAACTCTAGTCACTCCCCACTGATTATGGCGTACATGTTTTCATGTATGTAGGTACATGCAGGTTGGATCGGGGTTCACTTGAGAGCTAGCGAGTGATGATCCTTTCATCATATGACTTACACGTTTATCGATTAGCTAGACTCTTAGTTTTTGATACAGTTATCTTTTGGTGCCTATAGGGATGTTCCATCCCAGGCTTTGTATTTATTTTGGTTTCTGTACTTAGAACTGTTATACTTATCTTTTTTGTTTATATCAGTTTTCAGTTTCCGTTTCAGTTCAATTCTTCTCGCATGTTGTTTATGTTTAAAAAGTTTTAATTCCGCTGCATTTTTAGTATTTTGTATGTTTTAATTATCCGCTTTCGCGAGGGGTTTTATAGTTGGTATCAGAGCAT
The DNA here is from genome assembly GCA_029255685.2 of Silene conica. NCBI lineage: Eukaryota > Viridiplantae > Streptophyta > Magnoliopsida > Caryophyllales > Caryophyllaceae > Silene > Silene conica. The sequence continues at coordinate 26,674,802 of CM055311.2, read as the reverse complement.
TATTGCTCCCGACCCACTCATGTGACCCCCAACCTTAATTTGACCAAATAAACAAATAATGAATGAGAGATGGGTAGATCTAAGGATTTATATTGTAGTCTATTTGTGAATGCTAATTGCTAAGTTAACACTTGTTTTCTCTTTTGAAGGATGGTGAGAACCACGGCTGCTGAGAACACTATAATGCAAGCACTTCATCAGTTGCTTAAGAACCAGAGACAGCAAGCAGGGACTGTTCCACCTCCTCCACCGCCAGGCAATGAGGCTAATCGTCCTAGTAGCTTCTCTTGGATAGCATCCCAGATGTCCAGGAGCCACGTGAAGACTTATGGAGGCGAGGTTGATCCGGTAGCTCTTACCGAGTGGTTCCGGGAGATGGAAAAGAGCTTTACCATGTATTCGGTGGTTAGAGAGGATAGATTGCGGCTAGCCACTCACTTTTTGACCCTAGAGGCCGATAGATGGTGGGCATTGACCGGACCGACTTTCATTCTTGATCCTTTGTTCGATTGGGAGGCTTTTAAGGATAAGCTCGAGACGAGGTTTTATCCTAAGGAGCTTAGATCACAGCGACTCAAAGAATTCATGGATTTGAAGCAGGGTAAGATGTTCGTTCAGGAGTTCACCGACAGATTCAACCAGCTTGCACATTTTGTATCGAGGTTTGTCAGAGATGAGGCTGAGAGAGTCTACTTCTACCGTGGGAAGTTAGGACCGCGCATCGAGAATATGCTTCGTCGTGACTCGACTTCTTTTATTGAGGTATATGATGATGTTATTTGGGCCGAGAGTTCTATTCGTGCCATAGATGCTGAGACCCGAGCTGCTACTTCCAGTGTGACTTCTCACCAGAGATCAGTTTACCAGGGGAAGAGACCGTTTGTTCCTTCTACTTCTTCGCCTTCTTCTCAGAAGAAGCGGTTTGAGAGGTTCTCTGCTCCGGTTGCTAAGACAATTGTTCACACCGACACAGCTGCTAGTGTTTGCCACCGTTGTGGTAAACCATCTCATCCGGGTTTTGACTGTTTCAAGAATGCCTATAAGTGTTTCACTTGTAATGGATTTGGGCATCGATCTTATGAGTGTCCTGAGAGGAACACCGCACTTGGCAAGGCTGCCACAGCTGCTGCAGTGACTAGAGGAGGAAAGCCGAAGGGGAAGATTTTCGTGATGACAATGGCTGAGGCTGAGGCTCATCCAGATATTGTGGCTGGTATCTTTTCTGTCCTTGGCGCTGAGTGCCTTATTTTGTTCGATACTGGAGCTTCTATTTCATTTATATCGACTCAGTTCGCAGACCGTTTAGCTCTTGAGTCTTCATTGGTTGAGGAGACTTCCATTTCCTTACCTTCTAGAGACGTGTTTTCCTGCTCTTCGACCCATAGGGATGTTCCGATTATTATTGGTCAAGCCACATTTCCAGCGGACTTACTGAGATTTCCTCTCGTGGAATTTGACATTATCCTCGGTATGGATTGGTTATCACGATACCATGCTCGCTTCGAGTGTCGCGACCAGAAAATCTGCTTGAGGAGTTCTTCAGGAGTTCGTGTTTCCTATAGGGGAACTCGCCCTAAAAAGGGTGTTCGTGTTATCTCTTCCATGAAAGCATCTCATCTTCTTAGGAAGGGTTGCCAAGCCTTCCTGTGTGTTGTTTCAGCTGCAAAGCCATCGCTACCAAAGCTTGAGGATATAGCCATTGTTCGTGAGTATCCAGATGTTTTCCCAGATGACTTGCCAGGGATACCGCCAGAGAGAGATGTGGAGTTTACTATTGAGCTTGTTCCAGGTACCGGACCGATATCCAAAGCTACCGTATGGCTCCACCAGAGTTGAAGGAATTGAAGCAACAGTTGGAAGAGATGATCGAGAAAGGGTTCATTAGACCGAGTGCTTCTCCGTGGGGTGCTCCAGTTTTGTTTGTTAAGAAGAAAGATGGTTCCATGAGACTTTGCATTGACTATAGAGAGTTGAACAGAGTGACCGTGAAGAACAGATATCCTTTGCCTAGGATAGATGACTTGTTTGATAAGTTGAGAGGTGCTTCTAGGTTTTCTAATATTGATCTTCGATCGGGTTATCATCAGATTCCAGTGAGAGAGGTTGATATTGCAAAGACTGCTTTCCGTACCAGATATGGGCATTTTGAGTTCGTGGTTATGCCTTTTGGGTTGACTAATGCACCTGCTATTTTCATGGATCAGATGAACCGCACCTTTAGTGAGTATCTTGACACTTGTGTTGTGGTGTTTATTGATGATATTCTCATTTACTCGAAGACCGATGAGGAGCATGTCGAGCATCTTAGATTGATTCTTGGGATTTTGCGTCGACAGAAGTGGTTCGCGAAGTTCTCTAAGTGCGAGTTTTGGCTTTCTAAGGTTGCATTTCTTGGACATGTGATATCTAGTGAGGGAGTTATGGTTGATCCCGCGAAGATTGAGGCTGTTGTTAATTGGGAGAGTCCCAAAGATGTAGGAGAGATCCGTAGTTTCCTTGGTTTAGCGGGTTACTACCGTCGATTTGTTGAGGATTTCTCTAGATTAGCTCGTCCGATGACTCAGTTACTGAAGAAGGAAGCTAAATTTGTGTGGACCGACAAGTGTGAGAGTTCTTTCCAGGAATTGAAGACTAGGTTGACTTCCGCTCCCCTACTTGTTTTGCCAGAGATTGGAGTTGACTTCGATGTTTATTGCGATGCTTCGATGTTAGGGCTTGGATGTGTGTTGATGCAGAGTGGTAAGGTGATAGCTTACTCATCTAGACAGTTGCGAGTTCACGAGGTGAACTATCCGACACATGACCTTGAGTTAGCTGCAATTGTTCATGCCTTGAAGATGTGGCGTCATTACTTGATGGGATCTCATTGTCGCATTTTCACGGATCACAAGAGTCTTAAGTACATTTTCACACAGAAAGACCTCAACATGCGACAGCGTCGTTGGCTAGAGTTGGTTAAGGATTATGACATTGAGTTATTGTATCATGAGGGAAAGGCCAATGTGGTTGCTGATGCGCTTAGCCGCAAGACTTCTCATTCGATGAGTGCTATGCGAGTGTTGCCCGATGAGTTGTGTTCCGAGTTCCGGAAGTTGAGATTAGAGATGGTGGGTAGTGGTTTTGATTGGTTAGCTGCTATGACTGCCGAGCCGTCCTTATATTGGGAGATTCGCCAGAGTTTACCTTCAGATGCTGATTTCAAGAAGTTCGAGGCTAAGATTTCGAGTGGTGTTGCACCTGACTTAGTGATTGATGCTGATGGTTTCCTTAGATTCCGTGGTAGGATGTATGTTCCAGATGTGCCAGAATTGAGGAAGAGGGTTCTTGATGAGGCTCACTTGACACCGTATTCAGTTCATCCGGGCGGAGAGAAGATGCACAAGGATTTGAGACTTATATTTTGGTGGCCCGGGATGAAGAACGACATTTTGGATTACGTGAGTAGGTGCTTGACTTGTCAACAAGTCAAGATAGAGCATAGGAGGCTAGGTGGTTTGTTACAGCCGCTTCCCGTTCCTCAGTGGAAGTGGGAGTGTATATCGATGGACTTCGTGACAGCATTGCCTAAGACAGTGGGAGGCAAGGATGCAATTTGGGTTATTGTTGATAGGATAACTAAGTGTGCCAGATTTGTGCCTATTAGAGAGACATGGGATATGGACCGTTTAGCCAGGGCTTATATTGCAGAGATAGTCCGTTACCATGGTGTCCCGAGAGAGATCGTTTCCGATCGTGACCCGAGGTTTTGTTCCAGATTTTGGAAGGCTTTACAGGAGGCTATGGGTAGCCGTTTGCTGATGAGTACCGCATTTCATGCCGCGACTGATGGTCAGTCCGAGAGCACTATTCAGACATTAGAAGACTTGCTTCGTGCTTGTGCACTTGATTTCCAAAGTTCTTGGGAGCAGTGCCTACCGTTAGTTGAGTTTTCTTACAACAACAGTTACCATTCATCTATTGGTATGGCTCCGTATGAGGCGCTCTATGGTAGGAAGTGCCGTAGTCCGTGATGCGTGTCTATTTTATGATGTTTTTCATCTATTTTTACACGCATTTGGTCGCTCATTTACTATGTTTTAGCCCTTATTTCCCAACAATCGTGTACTTTCGTATTTTTATGCACTTTTGCAGATTTATGCGGAAAAGGGACGATTTTGCACCAAATTTATGCCCTCGGGATTTTTTATGACTAAGGACAAGAAGGAACGAAGCCTAGCGCACATTTCAAGGCCTGAAGATAGCTTTAACAAGCAAAGAATCGATCCACGACATTGCAGCCTGTTTCAAATGACTATATCTCGAGTTCTAGAGCTGATAATGGAGTGATTCCAGTTGGAGGTGAAAGCTTATCCTCTTAGCTTTCCAACGCCGCAAGAATCGCTTGATTACGATAAGTAATGAAGAAATGACAGCTGTTTTAAGATCGACGCGCGCTGCAGTCTCGACAACTGGGTCGACCAACCTACTATTTGGGTCGACCGACCACAGCACAGACCCAGAAGTTTCCGCGAAGCCCATTAAAGTTTTTAGGTCATTGGGAAACTCTTTATTTCCATCTATTTAAGCCGAATTTCGTGATTAGGGTTATTAATTCAGCTTTACCTATCAAATCTCACATCTAGTTTTAGTTTTAATCTTTCCATAATCATCAAACACTTTTCTTTAGTTTTATACATTGTTCATCATCAATCATTCAAGCATTCAATAAAGTTTGTTCCTTTCCTTCCTTAATCCATTGTTTCCGGTAATTCCTTTCTTAATTTCAGTTTTAATATTGTTCTTATTTTAGAATCATTAGTATCCGGTTTAATTTAGAATCCCAAGCCTTTATTATTATTGCATGTTTAGATTGATGTTCTTTATAACTTCCATGTTTATTCCTATTTTTATTATTGTTCCAGTAATTATGAGTAGCTAAATTTCATATGTTAGGATGTAGGGGATGAATATGCATAGGTAACGTAAATTCCGAGACCGACCTGTAGCAGAGCCGTGGTCGGCCGACTCAATTAATGGGTCGGTCGACCAAGGCGGTGGTCGGCCGACTGGAATAGCCGGTCGGTCGACCCACTCGCGTATGAATTTTGTTTCGTCTTTCTTTGTTGACTATAATACCCTACAATGAGACTAAAAGGAGACTTGTACGATGTTAGTAATGACCTACCCAAGATTGAGAGATACGGGAAGGACATTGGTTTACACCTTAAGACGGCTAGGTTACTCAAGACTGAAAGGTATGTGACCTAGAGTTTAGGAATCACCCTTATTGTTGACACCCAATAATTGTGAGACCTAGGAACTAATAGCATAGGCCGAAAGGAGCTATTAGGTATCATAGACCGAAAGGATATGTTACACCCCTTATGCGACTGCAATACATGTTGACCTTAGGATTAATATTACCTTAGCTACTTATTACCCAAACATCCTAGCATCCCTTTTTATATATTTTAATCTCATCTTTATTTTCTTGTTTTATTTTTGTCTTTGCTTTAGACTTAGAAATCAACAATCAAACCCCCAATTTGTTACCCTAAAACATTGACACCAAACAATAAACATTCCCCACCTCCTTGTGGTTCGACCCTGACTTTCACTATCTATTGTTAAAGTTAGGAATTATAAATTTTATCTTTGGTACCCTCAACGACGGGCATCAAATTTTGGCGCCGTTGCCGGGAAGGTGACGCCAGTGTTTATTGTTTTTTGTTTATGTTTTCCCTTTTTCTTTCACTGTGATGACCATCGCCCCTTTCCCACAACTCGAGCATGAACCTTTGTATTTCTATTGTGATAGATTAATCTCTTTCCTTTCTCAATTTGACTATCCTATTAGTATTGGGGAGGTTTGTCGTATCTTATATGATAGAGTTACTGGTAAGACCTTGATCGAGATTGAGAGAAATTGCGGATGGGAATTTTTAGACCTACCCTGTGAGAAGCAATGGGAGCTTCTCAAACACCTAATCCGAGCCGGTGCAGATACAGAGGGGTATGAGGGCATTGATATTAGTAACCCAGATATTCCTGTTGAGTGTGATCCTATCACACCCATTACTGAAGAGTCACTCATTCTTAAGGATGAGAATGATAGGTTATTTGATTCCCTCTGCCTCCCCGTTGATGATACTGACTTGGATTTAGATACAGATGATGAGTTAGAAATTTACCCCTTGACTGACAAACCTATTTCTGTAGGTGTTAGTGATGAACATGTTCCTAACATGTTTGAACCCTCGGTTGATGAACCTTGTTTTTTGCAGGATTCTTTTATTGACATTTCTGATGTTTTTAATAATATTAGTGAATGTTATGTACAAGGATCCTTTACAAAGGATGCTTCGGAGGCTTTGATGTGTTTTGAGGCATGTGCAGGTGAATCTCTTGCTCAGGAGGCTGATTTAGATGCTCCAGAAATTGCGACACTAGTGGTAGAGTCTATAGGCGGTAGGAAGAGAGATGTTCTCGATCGAGTAGTACCACTTACTCGATCAAATGATGTAGAGAACGAGGTCACTCAAGCAAGTGATCATTTGGCTAAAGAAAAGAGCCCTAAGAAGAAGAAACCCAGGAGGTGTCGGCCCACGACTTGGGAGTCGACAACTCCGGGAGATGGATGGCTAAAGCTGTGGATGATGACCCACCCATCTACATGGTGGAGAGAAACTCATCTACCCAAATCACCATAGCTGTAGGAGTAGCCTATAGTCAGAGCCCTTGGTCAAAGAAACGCCGAATCCTTCGCAGATGACTTCTTCTTTTTGCTCGTTTCTGTTTTTCTTAAAACATTTTTTTTTTTATTTTGCTAAGACTTTCTAGCTTGCTTTCTTTAAGTTTTTAGGACAACTTTTTTTGTGTTTGCGTAGTTAAGACTTTTTGGACTTGTTTCTGGGATCTCGCGCATTTGTTGGGCGCATATTTATTGCTTTTTCAGGTTTTACGAAGAAACGAAGACCGCTGTGCAGCAGAGGGGTCGACCGACCTATCATATGGGTCGGTCGACCTAGTCCCTGTAAATGCTGGAATTCCTGTAGTCTGCAGGAAGGTCGGTCGACCTAAAATATAGGTCGGTCGACCTACCCGTCCGTCACAGCCTGTTCGCTTCTTCCTCGCAATTCGTGCACCATCTTGGGTACTTGAGTGGCACTGCTGGCCACCAAAACCTCCCAGCTTACGCTGGTTTGGGGAGGTTTTTCACGCGCTTCATAACCCAGTGAGTTCTTTCCAGTTTTTCCTTGGTTTTTACTTTTTTGTTTTAATTTTCTGAAACCTTTACTTAGGCTAATGCACAATGGGGACATTGTGCGGGTTGGTTTGGGGAATTGTAACATCCCAATATTTCGGGACTTGGAAGTTTAATGATTTTAAGTTCAAGTTCGTGAATTAATTTATATTTCGTAAATTTTGGGATTTCATTTAAATAACTGATGAATTTATGTGAGAGTACTTTTAAAGGATTTAAATAAGATTTCATTTAATTGCGTAATTTGCGTCTTAGCCATTTAATTTCATATTCCAGAAATATTTGTATCGTCTTAAGTTTATAGTTACTTTAAGTCGGTGTTTTTAGTTTAAACCGTCTTAAAACTTGTCTTATGGGCCTAACTTGTTAATGGACCCATTTCCCCTCTTTTTCCTCACAAAACCCTAACCCCACCATCTTCTACCTCACTCCTTCATTTCAATTTTCAGATTTTGCAAACAACAACAAACACCATTTTTATAAATTTCTCCTTCAATCTTAAAATGCTCATAGAATCTTCGTTTCTTATCCGATTGAGACGATTTTCGCGGCCACGGATTCCTTGTCTCGAGCCCGTCGTTTTGAGGTAATCAATCTTGCATTTTATGACAGTTGAAATTTCGGCCTGTTTGAATTAATTCGAAATTCGTGATAGTTGTGATGTTTTGTTGTTTTAGGCGGTGTTTGTGTTAGCCCGGAAGAGGACTTGATGTTTATCGAACAAGATTTTGGAGGTTTCGCTAAGTAAAGGTGACGATAATGAGAAACTCGGCCTTTATGTGTATATTAGCAAGTTTGATGTGTTCTTATGATGAGTTTCTGATTTTTGTTAATGTATAATGTTTAAAGGACTTAGTAACATGATTAGGAATGTTTTATTGTGATGAAATCATGTTTGTTGATGTTCATATGCTCTTATGTTGTTTTCTGAAAATTTACACATTTTGCGACGGATACTTGATATAATCATTTGAGGATTGTTATGGGATTTGTATGCTGATAGGATAGTAGTATTTGATGTTTATAATGTTGGGCAAATCATACGTGTAGCAATTTCTGAAGATTACATGTCGATTTGTGAAGTTTAGGCTTGGTTGGAAAACCCGATTTTCGTTACAGGCTCTCTGAGCCGGTCGACCGACCGGCCGCCCGGCCGCCGGTCGACCGGCTGGGAGTGCATCTTGAGTGTTTTTCGTATTTTGAAGTTTTGGCCTTAGGACTGCCAGCCGGCCGACCGGCTGCCTGCCGACCGGCTGGTAGTCTCTAGTGTGTGTTTGTGTTTTGCGAAGACCATAGGTAGAAGGGAGCCCAGCCGGCAGACCGGCCGCCTGCCAGCCGGCTGGGAGTGCATTTGGGGTATGGTTGTTATTTGCGAAGGTTTGGGAATGAAGTCCCAGCCGGCCGACCGGCTGCCTGCCGACCGGCTGGGAGTCCTTGTGTTGTTTTCTTTTGAAAAGAAAGAGGTAGGTTGAGAGGGTCACCAGCCGGCCGACCGGCTGCCTGCCGACCGGCTGGGGACCCCTGTAAGCTAATTTTGAATTTGTAAATCGTTCGTAACTTTCAAAAGGTTAATCGGTTTTGATTGAAACTCGTTTTGTATACCCGTGATATGTATATGAGGTCCCCGGAGGATGGGCAACATTTTATTGGGTTCGGGAATGGAGTAAGGATAGAGACCCCCCGGTCGGGAAACCGAAAGGGAAACCGGCTCTCCCTCAACTTAGTTCCCGGGGTCAATTAAGTGTTGATTAGAAGTTAAGAAAAGTAGAACTATAGATTAGTTCATAGACTTTGGTTGATATTGCATGGATGCGTATTAAGTTATGCCTTAAGCTGGCCTCTGAACTTAATACGTGAGTTGTTTGTCATATATGGGGATATGTCTTAAGCTGGCCTCTGAGCCCTATATGTGTATGTTTGTCGTGTCTGGGACATGCCTTAAGCTGGCCTCTGAGTCCAGACATGTTTGATAGTGATCGCGTTAGAACATGCCTTAAGTTGGCCTCTGAGTCTGACGAGTAGAGCAGCTGCACAACGGGGTAGCTAAGGAACTGACACCTTGCCCGGAGTGCAGATGTTTGGTGCTAGAACATGCCTTAAGCTGGCCTCTGAGTTTAGTACCTTGTAATGTGGTGAAGGGACATGCCTTAAGCTGGCCTCTGAGTCCTTTACTTTTGGATGCTAGTCTATGCCTTAAGTTGGCCGCTGAGTCTAGTATCTTGCTGATTGGCAGGTCCATGCCTTAAGCTGGCCTCTGAGTCCTTGCTTGCTGAATGTTTTGGTAATTAGGTTATGTCTTAAGTTGACCGCTGAACCTTCTTACTTGCTGAACGTTTTGGTATATAGGTTATGTCTTAAGCTGACCGCTGAACCTTATACTTGCTGAATTTATCTGCTTGCCTAGTGTTGGTACAGTGTCAGATATAGATGTGTTACTGATGTTTCAGATGCTGTTGTTGAGGAGTCTTATGTTTGACTTTAGTATTGTTCATCCAAGGCATTGGATGACTCTTTGATCGGTTTCATAAATAGTTGGACTGAAAGACCCCCCGACTAGGTAACCAGTAGGGAAACCGGCTCTCCTTCTTAACGGTTTATGAAGTTGGGTTGAGAGCTATGCATTAGTATCGCATGATAGTATGAGAACAGTTGATGAGATGTTTATGCTTCACATGTTTATATATGTTGAAGTATTCTGTATTGCTTTATCTGTTTCGTGTTGTCACAAAAGGTGGCTAGGAGAACTCTAGTCACTCCCCACTGATTGTGGCGTACATGTTTACATGTATATAGGTACATGACAGGTGGTTGGCAGAGGGTTGCATGGAGCTAGCGAGCGATGATCCTATTCATCGATTAACTTACACGTTTACGTTAGCTAGACTTAGTTTACATTTCAGTTTTGAGTGCCTGTAGGGATGTGCCATCCCAGGCTGATTGTATATATAATTTACTTTCAGTTTTAGTTTAATTCACCTCGCATGTTGTTTATACTTAAAAAGTTTTAATTCCGCTGCATTTTTTTTAGTACTTTTGTATGTTTATATTTCCGCTTTCGCGAGGGGTTTTACAGTTGGTATCAGAGCATTATTGCTCCCGACGCACTCATGTAACCCCAACCTTAACTTGACCATATAACTAAATAATGAATGAGAGATGGGTTAGATTTAAGGACTTATATTGTAGTCTGTTTTGTGATTGCTTTTATTAGGCTCTAACGTGTTTGTTGATTGTCATCGATTTCACTTTTATATCTTCCAATCGACGAACCGTGGGCTTATCCAATTGACGGTGGAGATCGGAGTTTCTACCGAAGATAGGAGGTTCGTGCTACTATTGGAGAATGCTTCTGAGCCTTGAAGATACTCCTCTTTCTTTGTGCACCACTTTCTTTGATAACTCTGGATGCACATCCTTCTTTTAGAATATTTGTCTATCTTGCTTGAACAGATCTTCATATCTTTTCAGCTTAACCTTGTTACTTGTTTTCTTAAGGTGCCCTCTAAGTAATCTTCCCTTTTATTGGATTTGGAGGAACTAGTCTTAGGATAACCGTAAGCTGTGTTATGTGAAATATTGTTATTTGAGGAATAACTTAAGAGGTATCGAGAGACATGTTTTGGTGATCCAAGGGTCTAGTTATCTATCCAATTGGGAGAGTGAAAGTGAGTGATAGGATGCTTGCTTGAAGGGTGAGGTTTATACGTAGTCTTTTGTGGAGCTTAATCTTGAGAACCATACTTAGATTGTGAAAATATGTGGATTGAAGAGTACCGTTTAAGGAGTTAGATAAGATACTTGAGGATATAGAGCGACCTAGAAGAATAGGCTTAAGATGCTAAGGATGATGAGTGGATGAGTGAAGTGAGTTAGTATCACTTGACTTAGGTGAGTGATTGAGCTGGGAAAGGCCGTTGTTGGGGAATGCGAATCATTGGCTATAATAGTTGAATACTTGAAGAATTTATGACTTAAGCTTAGGAGAAGTGAACCACTATTCGGCCCTAGGCTGTTTATTGAATCTTAATGTTTATTTACTGAAAAAATTAATAGAAATTTGAGGATGCACCGCAGGTCTGTGGATAGGATAAAGTAATCTATAGGGAGACGAGAATTCGGAAAACTTGATGGTTTAGGAATTGTTATCTGGTGGACAGTAAGGTAAGTAAATAGAGTGGATATAGCATATAGGGGTGATGACCTGAAAGTGTTATCGAATTGTCATTGTGGAACTAGCAGAGATGTGACATCTCAAACTTTTGGGAATAAGTAGTTATAATGATGATACCATTTAGAGTTGAAAGATAAGGGTATATGAATCATTGAAGGAATTGTTCGTGAGAACCGATAATTGAATGACTTGATGTGGAAAGTAAGAAGTGAGAACCCCGTGAGAATAGTGAGAGACCCGCACCTTGGGAGATGTCTGTAATCGTTTCTTTCATATCGCTTCTCTCCTTTCCTCTCCTTTGCTTCTCCTTCTGATCATGGCTTTAATTTTATTGGAGTCCATAGCCTAAAGTTTCTTACCTTGTCATCTCGTTGTTCCTCGAGTCGTTTTCTTATGACTCTCTCGGAATCTGTATCGTGTTTGTCTCTAAGGTTCGTATCTCATCTCTTCTTCCGTGAGCCTTGTTCCTTTTTATTTAGATTAGTGGCGAGATCGACCTGTTCTCGGGGTAGAGATACATGCCTTGAGGAATGCTTGGTTTTGCGTTGTCAGAATTTGGTTGAGAGAGTTTGTGATAATAATATTCGGGTGATATTGGATAGTGTGCCATCTTGAAACTTTCATGGTAAGTGGCTAGATGTAAGTGGTATTTGTAGATTTTTAAGCACCCCTTGAGGATTTGAATAGAATGCTTGGAGTTATAGATGAATTTAGAGGAATGTGCCTTAGATAGTGATATTGTGTTCAAATGGATGAATGAGGTAAGTTAGTGCTACTTAATCTTAGGAATTGTTGTAACGCAGAAAGGATCATATTTGAGGGACGAGAGTTATTGGTAACGGTGTGAGAATGTTGAGACATTTGCGATTTAACTTATGGAGTTGACTGAGTGTTTGCCCTTAAGTTACTTATTGAACCTCCGGGTTTACCTATTGAAGTACTTAATGAAATTGGGAAATGCACCACTGTTAGGTGGATCGTTTATGATAACTTATGGGATGATGGAAGCCTGTTGGCTTAATAATACTCCAATGATGATGAATGGGTAATCATTGATGTTTGTGGTAATCATAGTGTAGAGATTTGCAACTTATAAGTGTTCATGAATATCGTTCGGGAAGTTCGGAATGTGAATAACTAAACCTTATGGGAACTGTAGGAGTGAAAGTGGTTACTTCCTTGGAACTTTTCTTGGGATGTAGATTGTTGGTAAGTGGTTAGAAACAAGAGGATTTAAGAGTTGTTACCTTAGTAAGGTCTTGATTTGAATGATCATTGTGGTAATAAAATTTGGGAATTTAGGATGTCGAACCTTGTGGAATAGGTTAGCTAGGATCGAACTGTTAAAAGTTAAGGTTATAGGTTGATGAATGCCATATTTTGGGTCTTCGAGGTTCGGTGTCATGGTAATAGAATTCTGGTTTGAAGTGCTGAAAGTGCGTGAACCTTGGTTTGAAGTATGTGTTTTAGGCTTCCACTTTGAGTGAGAGATCCTTAACCGTGGTTAAACGGATTTTAGTGTGAACTGAGTGAGAGTTTTGGAAACCTTCTTGTTGAGGACTACCTTGTTCTGTGGATAAGATAATGGCAAGAGAGATCGTGAAACCATTGGAAGTCTAGAGATCACTTGAATCGTTCCCCGTGGGATCTATTAGGACTCGTTGTAACGATGCTTTGTTTATGGATTGAGTGGTTAGTGACCCCATGTTTGGCAAGAATTACCATCTTCCTTGACCTTTAGCCTGGTGGTTACCGTTCCTTCGATCCTCCTTGTACGTTCTGTCAGCTGTGAAACTAGGAACTCTTAGTCCTTCGTGTCGAAGGTAATCTCTGTGACTGTTTTTGCGCTCCCAGCGACTGTTTTTGAAATTCGTTTCCCTATTGTTGACTCTAAATTTGCTGTTTTTGGAAAATCTTACTGCTTTTGGAGTTTGAAACTACTTCCTCTTCCGTTGGGGGTAACCTTTTGTCATTTTTACAATTTTACTCTTTCAAGAATTTGAGAATAAAAGTTAATTTTGAAGGAAACCTGGTTTGAAAGAGCCGAATGTTTTGCAACTTTGAGGGATTTCAGCGTTGATTGCCACTGGAACTTGTTATTGGAGACGTCTGATAACCTGTGCTGTGCTTATCAACACCGAATCAATCTAAATTTTGAATTTTGACTGATTTAAATTTGGGACTTGTCTCAGATTTGGAATGTCGGACTCTTGAATACGTAACGAGAATTCCAATGTCCATTGACAGAGACTGGTGCCTTAAAATCTTTTTCTTCTGGGAAATTTTGGAAAGATTAAGTTTTGGGTTACCATAACCCGGTAGTACGTTTTGGTAGTTAAAGTTGTTTTCGTACTTACTTCTGTTTTCAAGTTTCGAGGACGAAACTTTTTGAAAGATGGGGTGATTGTAACATCCCAATATTTCGGGACTTGGAAGTTTAATGATTTTAAGTTCAAGTTCGTGAATTAATTTATATTTCGTAAATTTTGGGATTTCATTTAAATAACTGATGAATTTATGTGAGAGTACTTTTAAAGGATTTAAATAAGATTTCATTTAATTGCGTAATTTGCCTCTTAGCCATTTAATTTCATATTCCAGAAATATTTGTATCGTCTTAAGTTTATAGTTACTTTAAGTCGGTGTTTTTAGTTTAAACCGTCTTAAAACTTGTCTTATAGGCCTAACTTGTTAATGGACCCATTTCCCCTCTTTTTCCTCACAAAACCCTAACCCCACCATCTTCTACCTCACTCCTTCATTTCAATTTTCAGATTTTGCAAACAACAACAAACACCATTTTTATAAATTTCTCCTTCAATCTTAAAATGCTCATAGAATCTTCGTTTCTTATCCGATTGAGATGATTTTCGCGGCCACGGATTCCTTGTCTCGAGCCCGTCGTTTTGAGGTAATCAATCTTGCATTTTATGACAGTTGAAATTTCGGCCTGTTTGAATTAATTCGAAATTCGTGATAGTTGTGATGTTTTGTTGTTTTAGGCGGTGTTTGTGTTAGCCCGGAAGACGACTTGATGTTTATCGAACAAGATTTTGGAGGTTTCGCTAAGTAAAGGTGACGATATTGAGAAACTCGGCCTTTATGTGTATATTAGCAAGTTTGATGTGTTCTTATGATGAGTTTCTGATTTTTGTTAATGTATAATGTTTAAAGGACTTAGTAACATGATTAGGAATGTTTTATTGTGATGAAATCATGTTTGTTGATGTTCATATGCTCTTATGTTGTTTTCTGAAAATTTACACATTTTGCGACGGATACTTGATATAATGATTTGAGGATTGTTATGGGATTTGTATGCTGATAGGATAGTAGTATTTGATGTTTATAATGTTGGGCAAATCATACGTGTAGCAATTTCTGAAGATTACATGTCGATTTGTGAAGTTTAGGCTTGGTTGGAAAACCCGATTTTCGTTACAGGCTCTCTGAGCCAGTCGACCGACCGGCCGCCCGGCCGCCGGTCGACCGGCTGGGAGTGCATCTTGAGTGTTTTTCGTATTTTGAAGTTTTGGCCTTAGGACTGCCAGCCGGCCGACCGGCTGCCTGCCGACCGGCTGGTAGTCTCTAGTGTGTGTTTGTGTTTTGCGAAGACCATAGGTAGAAGGGAGCCCAGCCGGCAGACCGGCCGCCTGCCAGCCGGCTGGGAGTGCATTTGGGGTATGGTTGTTATTTGCGAAGGTTTGGGAATGAAGTCCCAGCCGGCCGACCGGCTGCCTGCCGACCGGCTGGGAGTCCTTGTGTTGTTTTCTTTTGAAAAGAAAGAGGTAGGTTGAGAGGGTCACCAGCCGGCCGACCGGCTGCCTGCCGACCGGCTGGGGACCCCTGTAAGCTAATTTTGAATTTGTAAATCGTTCGTAACTTTCAAAAGGTTAATCGGTTTTGATTGAAACTCGTTTTGTATACCCGTGATATGTATATGAGGTCCCCGGAGGATGGGCAACATTTTATTGGGTTCGGGAATGGAGTAAGGATAGAGACCCCCCGGTCGGGTAACCGAAAGGGAAACCGGCTCTCCCTCAACTTAGTTCCCGGGGTCAATTAAGTGTTGATTAGAAGTTAAGAAAAGTAGAACTATAGATTAGTTCATAGACTTTGGTTGATATTGCATGGATGCGTATTAAGTTATGCCTTAAGCTGGCCTCTGAACTTAATACGTGAGTTGTTTGTCATATATGGGGATATGCCTTAAGCTGGCCTCTGAGCCCTATATGTGTATGTTTGTCGTGTCTGGGACATGCCTTAAGCTGGCCTCTGAGTCCAGACATGTTTGATAGTGATCGCGTTAGAACATGCCTTAAGTTGGCCTCTGAGTCTGACGAGTAGAGCAGCTGCACAACGGGGTAGCTAAGGAACTGACACCTTGCCCGGAGTGCAGATGTTTGGTGCTAGAACATGCCTTAAGCTGGCCTCTGAGTTTAGTACCTTGTGATGTGGTGAAGGGACATGCCTTAAGCTGGCCTCTGAGTCCTTTACTTTTGGATGCTAGTCTATGCCTTAAGTTGGCCGCTGAGTCTAGTATCTTGCTGATTGGCAGGTCCATGCCTTAAGCTGGCCTCTGAGTCCTTGCTTGCTGAATGTTTTGGTAATTAGGTTATGTCTTAAGTTGACCGCTGAACCTTCTTACTTGCTGAACGTTTTGGTATATAGGTTATGTCTTAAGCTGACCGCTGAACCTTATACTTGCTGAATTTATCTGCTTGCCTAGTGTTGGTACAGTGTCAGATATAGATGTGTTACTGATGTTTCAGATGCTGTTGTTGAGGAGTCTTATGTTTGACTTTAGTATTGTTCATCCAAGGCATTGGATGACTCTTTGATCGGTTTCATAAATAGTTGGACTGAAAGACCCCCCGACTGGGTAACCAGTAGGGAAACCGGCTCTCCTTCCTAACGGTTTATGAAGTTGGGTTGAGAGCTATGCATTAGTATCGCATGATAGTATGAGAACAGTTGATGAGATGTTTATGCTTCACATGTTTATATATGTTGAAGTATTCTGTATTGCTTTATCTGTTTCGTGTTGTCACAAAAGGTGGCTAGGAGAACTCTAGTCACTCCCCACTGATTGTGGCGTACATGTTTACATGTATGTAGGTACATGACAGGTGGTTGGCAGAGGGTTGCATGGAGCTAGAGAGCGATGATCCTAGTCATCGATTGACTTACACGTTTACGTTAGCTAGACTTAGTTTACATTTCAGTTTTGAGTGCCTGTAGGGATGTGCCATCCCAGGCTGATTGTATATATATTTTACTTTCATTTTTAGTTTAATTCACCTCGCATGTTGTTTATACTTAAAAAGTTTTAATTCCGCTGCATTTTTTTTAGTACTTTTGTATGTTTATATTTCCGCTTTCACGAGGGGTTTTACAGGAATGGTTTCGTGTCACATGCATTGCATTTTTTTTTTGTCACACGTTTATTGCATTTCCGTCTTGCATTGTTCTTTTCTTTATTTTTTCTTACCTATACAAAAGAAAAAAAAAATCCAAAAAAATGAAAAAATTCAAAAAAATTCCAAAAAAATGCACGTTTATTTTAGCATATAGGTCGAGTCGGAACAGAAGTATTTCAAGGATGATTTAGCTATCTTACATGTTTATGCCTTTACCTTGCCTTGTCAACTTTTTTTAGTATGAGAGACTTTCGCATATCTACGAGTTTTTGTCAACTTGCATATCTTGAGACTTGACTTATACCTTGGCAACCTACTATACATTCTAAGGTTTAGAGTTTGTTTCCTGGTTTCATTCTTAAACCAGTTGTCTAGGATGTGAGTAGTGCTCCCCTTGGAACATGTTACATCAATATGCATAAACATGAACTTGAATTGTTATATACTTGTTTTACTTTCTCGTTTTGTGAGTCTTGGTACGTGCATTTGAGATCCCTTTTCTCATATTTACCCATAAGCTTCACATAGCCAAAATTGTCTTTTTATTTCCCCAAAAACTACATCTCATACTTAGCCTACCCTTCCAAGCTAGTAATTGTGGTCATTGGATTATTTTTTGAGGCATCTTGGTTTGTATGCTATCTTGAACAAAAAGAGAAAAGAAAGAAAGCAAGAAAGAAAAAAAAAAAAAAAGAACAAAAAAATTCAGAAAAAGAAAGAAAGAAAAAGAAAAACGAAAAAAAAATCAAAACTTCCAGGAACGAAGTCGACCGACCTCGCCCTTAGGTCGGCCGACCAACTGGCATCATCAGATTCAAAATTTCGTTCCAAAAATCCCTTTCTTTTATATGTTATCACTCCCGTGCTTAATTCAAAAATATTTGGGAGTCCTTTCTTATATTCAATGTGAGAGTTGTGCCACAAAAAGAGCACTTTCTTAATATCAAAAAGTTGTGAAATATGTTGTTGGGAACCGGTTTTACTAGCTTGGCTACTAACCCCACAAATCCAAAAACATCTTAACCACTTCTACCTTTTACCTCACATATCTTTCATTACCCCAATTGCATGTATCTGGGTCACTTAATAAGATTGTTATACAAAGTTGTAGAATTCTTGTTCATGTTAGATTGCAGGCATGTTTTCATGGGTCGCAGTTAGGTGAGTGTCTCAACAAAATTACTTCTTTCTATCTTTTACATATACTCACCCTTTGCTTCATGAGTGTCTCGAGCGTACCGTGAGAGTCCATAGTATAAAGTCTCTATAGTCTTTATGTTTGCAAGTTTGACGACCCTATAACTCGTTTGCATGATTTAAATACTTTCTCATTTTGTACTTGGCATTGGTTTAGGCATACATGTAAATTTCGCTCTGAGATTGAAATCGTTCCATTAGTTAAGATCGAGTCTATTTCTTGCTTGAGGGCAAGCAAGGGTTTGGTTTGGGGAATTTGATGCGTGTCTATTTTATGATGTTTTTCATCTATTTTTACACGCATTTGGTCGCTCATTTACTATGTTTTAGCCCTTATTTCCCAACAATCGTGTACTTTCGTATTTTTATGCACTTTTGCAGATTTATGCGGAAAAGGGACAATTTTGCACCAAATTTATGCCCTCGGGATTTTTTATGACTAAGGACAAGAAGGAACGAAGCCTAGCGCACATTTCAAGGCCTGAAGATAGCTTTAACAAGCAAAGAATCGATCCACGACATTGCAGCCTGTTTCAAATGACTATATCTCGAGTTCTAAAGCTTATCCTCTTAGCTTTCCAACGCCGCAAGAATCGCTTGATTACGATAAGTAACGAAGAAATGGCAGCTGTTTTAAGATCGACGCGCGCTGCAGTCCCGACAACTGGGTCGACCGACCTACTATTTGGGTCGACCGACCACAGCACAGACCCAGAAGTTTCCGCGAAGCCCATTAAAGTGTTTAGGTCATTGGGAAACTCTTTATTTCCATCTATTTAAGCCGAATTTCGTGATTAGGGTTATTAATTCAGCTTTACCTATCAAATCTCACATCTAGTTTTAGTTTTAATCTTTCCATAATCATCAAACACTTTTCTTTAGTTTTATACATTGTTCATCATCAATCATTCAAGCATTCAATAAAGTTTGTTCCTTTCCTTCCTTAATCCATTGTTTCCGGTAATTCCTTTCTTAATTTCAGTTTTAATATTGTTCTTATTTTAGAATCATTAGTATCCGGTTTAATTTAGAATCCCAAGCCTTTATTATTATTGCATGTTTAGATTGATGTTCTTTATAACTTTCATGTTTATTCCTATTTTTATTATTGTTCCAGTAATTATGAGTAGCTAAATTTCATATGTTAGGATGTAGGGGATGAATATGCATAGGTAACGTAAATTCCGAGACCGACCTGTAGCAGAGCCGTGGTCGGCCGACTCAATTAATGGGTCGGTCGACCAAGGCGGTGGTCGGCCGACTGGAATAGCCGGTCGGTCGACCCACTCGCGTATGAATTCTGTTTCGTCTTTCTTTGTTGACTATAATACCCTACAATGAGACTGAAAGGAGACTTGTAGGATGTTAGTAATGACCTACCCAAGATTGAGAGATACGGGAAAGACATTGGTTTACACCTTAAGACGGCTAGGTTACTCAAGACTGAAAGGTATGTGACCTAGAGTTTAGGAATCACCCTTATTGTTGACACCCAATAATTGTGAGACCTAGGAACTAATAGCATAGGCCGAAAGGAGCTATTAGGTATCATAGACCGAAAGGTTATGTTACACCCCTTATGCGACTGCAATACATGTTGACCTTAGGATTAATATTACCTTAGCTATTTATTACCCAAACATCCTAGCATCCCTTTTTATATATTTTAATCTCATCTTTATTTTCTTGTTTTATTTTTGTCTTTGCTTTAGACTTAGAAATCAACAATCAAACCCCCAATTTGTTACCTTAAAACATTGACACCAAACAATAAACATTCCCCACCTCCTTGTGGTTCGACCCTGACTTTCACTATCTATTGTTAAAGTTAGGAATTATAAATTTTATCTTTGGTACCCTCAACGACGGGCATCAGTCCGATCTGTTGGGATCAGGCGAGTGACGTGCACGACCTAGGACTGGACCAGTTAGCTGTTACGATTGATCAGGTTCAGCTTATCAGAGGTAGGATGAAGGCCGCACAGGATCGACAGAAATCCTATGCTGATGTTCGCCGTAGACCTCTCGAGTTTGAGGTGGGTGACAGAGTCTTCTTGAGAGTTTCACCGATGAAAGGCGTTAAGAGGTTTGGAGTTAAGGGCAAGTTGAGTCCTAAGTATATTGGGCCTTTTGAGATCGTGAAGAGGATTGGTGCCGCTGCTTATCGTTTGGACTTGCCTCCTACTTTGGGCAAGGTTCATAGTGTCTTTCATGTTTCTCAGCTGCGTAAGTATGTTAGTGACCCGAGTCACGTACTGCCTAGAGAGATCGAGAACTTGGAGCCGAGTCTGGCTTTCGAGGAGCGTCCCGTGAAGATTCTAGACCGACAGGATAGAAAGCTTAGGAGCAAGGTGGTGCCTTTAATGAAGATCCTTTGGCGTTGCGGTGATGTTGAGGAGCAGACGTGGGAGACCGAGGCATCGATGCGTATCGCAAATCCTTCACTTTTCGATTGAGGTATAGTTAGTTAGGATTTATCTTCGTTCGAGTTTCGAGGACGAAACTTTTTGAAGTTGGGGTGATTGTAACATCCGTATTTTTATAAAATGTATTTTAAGCGTTTTTAATTATTTTAAGTAATAAAATAATATTTTAATAATTTATCGAAAAGTTTTTTAAATAAATAGTAAGATCCGTCTTAAGAACCCTAAGTCCTTAAGACGAATACAAACTTGGTAAATTTAAGTTCACATCTTAAAAATCCGTTCAAGGTATCCAAACCCGTTTCATTTAAAACGGAAAGGACAATCCTTAAGCCCCTTAAAGCCAATTGTGTCGACATACTCCTTCCTTCTCAAACAAACATACTGACATTTCATTTCTCATAAACCTCCATAGAAATTCATCTTCTTTTGCTTATTTCTTCATCATCCGTTCATAAATCAAGGTAATAATAACATTTTCGGAATCCTCATCGAATTTGCAAGCCATCTATCACTTTCGTTTTTCAAATCCTTCACTTCGAAAATCTGACTGTTTTCCTAAGATTCGATTTTCGGTCCGTTAAACTTGTTTTTCGTGATGTAGGTGTGGGATTAGACGACCCGGAAGTGGATAGCTTCATCTTAGAGGAGGATATTTGAGCCGGATTGCTTTTGAGGTGATGATTACGAGTAACTCGACCTTTTTGTTAAAATAGCAACTTTTGTTGTGTTCTTGTTAATGTTTCTGATTTTTGTTTCAGTTGGATGATTAATGGACTTAGTAACATGCTTAGGAATGTTCTTACTTGTTGAATTCATGCCTTGTGGATGTTTCACATGTCCTTAAGTTATTTTCAGAAATTTCATGTTTTGCGACGGATACAAATTATAATCATTTTGAGGATTGTTATGGGTTTAATTACTGATAGATAGATGTTTTGGATGAATTGAGATGTTGGGTAAACTTCATGTGTGGCAAATTTTAAGGTTTGATATCGTTTGTTGATGTTTTGAATAGGCTGGAAAATACGATTTCTGCGAACAGGCTCTCTGAGCCGGTCGACCGACCGGCCGCCGGTCGACCGGCTGGGAATACCTTGTGTTATTTTTGCGAAATTTTGAGATCGTAGGAATAGGGAGCCCAGCCGGCTGACCGGCCGCCTGCCAGCCGGCTGGGGGTGCATTGTAGTGCCTTGCGTTTTTTTTTTAAGAAAATAGAATTCGAGATGCCAGCCGGTAGGCCGGCTGCCTGCCAACCGGCTGATAGCCTCATGTATGAAATTGCGTAAGTTGGGAATGGGTTCCCAGCCGGTAGGCCGGCTACCTGCCGACCGGCTGGGAGTCCTTTGAGGCTGTTTTGTTTTAAAGAAAGAAGGAGGCTGAGATGGGTTGCCAGCCGGTAGGCCGGCTGCCTGGCGACCGGCTGGGGACCCCTGTAGCTTGTTTTTGACTTGTAATTCGTTGATAACTTTTAATCGGTTGATCGGTTTTGATTGAAACTCGTTTCTTGTATCTTTGATATGTTTTTGAGGTCCCCGGAGGATGGGCGACACTATATTGGGTTCGGGAATGGAGTGAGGATAGAGACCCCCCGGTCGGGTAACCGAAAGGGAAACCGGATCTCCCTCGTCTTAGTTCCCGGGATCAATTAAATGTTGTTTAGTGGTTTAAGAAGTTAGAGCTATAGGTTAATTTCTATCTTCGAATGTTAATGATTGAGTTGTATGTCGCGTGATGGGATATGTGTTAACTTCACCTCTGGACCCACTACGTGTTTTGTATGTCGCGTGATGGGATATGTGTTAAGCTCACCTCTGGACCCATTACTTGTTTTGCTTGTGGCGTGTCAGGATATGTGTTAAGCTCACCTCTGGACCGGACACGTGATCGGTTGTCGTACACGGGATATGTGTTAAGCTCACCTCTGGACCCGTTGTGCGATAGCTGTGTATTGGGATATGTGTTAAGTTCACCTCTGGACCCAATACTTGTTTGTAGCATTGGGATATGTGTTAAGCTCACCTCTGGACCCTTTGCTTATGGATGATTAGGGATATGTGTTAAGTTCACCTCTGGACCCCTCTCTTGAATTGTATGTATTGGGATATGTGTTAAGTTCACCTCTGGACCCTTTACTTGAATTGCATGTTGGCATATGTGTTAAGTTCACCTCTAGACCCGACATTGTTTGGTAGTGGGATATGTGTGAAGTTCACCTCTGGACCCATTGCTAGTGTTTGTGTTATATCTGCTTGCCTAGAGTTTGGTACAGTGTCAGATATGCATGATGAGGTTGATGGTTATATTGCTTGAGTTATAGTTTGTTCATCCAAGGCATTGGATGACTCTATGATCGGTTTCATAAATAGTTGGATTGAAAGACCCCCCGACTGGGTAACCAGTAGGGAAACCGGCTCTCCTTCCTAACGGTTTATGAAGTTGGTTGAGAGCCGTGCATTAGTATTGCATGATAGTTGATGATCAGTTATTGAGATGTTTATACTTCACATGTTTATATATGTTGGAGTATTCTGGATTTCTTTACTTGTTACGTGTCGTTACAAAAGGTGGCTAGGAGAACTCTAGTCACTCCCTACTGATTGTGGCGTACATGTTTTCATGTATGTAGGTACATGCAGGTTGGATCGGGGTTCACTTGAGAACTAGCGAGTGATGATCCTTTCATCATATGACTTACACGTTTATCAATTAACTAGACTCTTAGTTTTTGATACAGTTATCTTTTGGTGCCTGTAGGGATGTTCCATCCCAAGCTTTGTATTTATTTTGGTTTCAGTACTTAGAACTGTTATACTTAACTATTTTGTTTATATCAGTTTTCAGTTTCCGTTTCAGTTCAATTCTTCTCGCATGTTGTTTATGTTTAAAAAGTTTTAATTCCGCTGCATTTTTAGTATTTTGTATGTTTTAATTTTCCGCTTTCGCGAGGGGTTTTACACACTACCTCGGATATTCCGAGATGGAAACAGCTCAATTTACTGAGGATATCTTGCCAAAGGCTCCTTAATAAATCGGGGTGTTACAAAGTTGTATCTGAGAGAACGATCCTCAAGCCTAAACCAAATGAAAAATAATGAATATAGGAAGAGTCAATAAAATGAACACCAGGCTAGTAACTATTAGGAGCCCCAGGATTGGGATGAGTTAGGGGCCCCCTCAAACCAAGCCACTGGCCCTTTCAGTCTAACATGGTTACCCTTGAGAGATGTAGAGCGTGGGTAGTATAGAATAAAGGAAAAGAACCGATATGTACATATTGTACTAACGTTCCGCAGGGAAGGAACGAGATGAGTTATAATGTGAAATATCGTTGGTAATGTGTATTGTTAAGCATGAGGTTGATATCGAATGTTAATTGAGATATATGATTTCAAGTATCGCGAACATGAAATTTAGAATATGAGTTTATAATATAGGCTTGACTTGTATGATGATGTGCATTAGAGGAATATGACTGATATTGAAATGCTGATTGATCTGAATGATCGAATTGGAATTTTCAGAGAATGGATGTATATTTATTGAACAATAATTTGAAGTCATTTGATCATATGATTTTGGGGTATCGAAATGTCTATTTGATACCTGGCTATTAAATGACTATCGTAACTATGTAATGTATTGTTAGGTATTTGAATAAGAATGATCAGATTTATATGTTATATTAATCCATGTCTAGTGAAATGCGGAATGTGTTACCCCAAGCCATGAGTACTCTAGGGTTATGTGTTGCATAGATCGTACTTAAAGTATATCTGGCAATTTCTTTTGACACCCAATTAGTTTAGTAGAGAGTCATGTTTCTATAAGTGGCACCTTGGTGGCTTCTGGTATACTTATTGACATACTATTATGTTGTGATTGTACGATGATAGGAACTAATGCATTGTTCATACATGTATAACTATTGAGTCATTTCGTGATGCTACTTCTCAATTTCGCAATATTACCGTCTTGTAGATGACAATTTCAGTTTGAAATAATGATGTTAATTTGGTACAATGTGATTCCAACGCTTCGAATGACATGTCAACATGTTTTGGAAAAAATAAAAAAATAATGGTCCTATTTGAATGTGATAGGGTGAAGTGATTGTAAGGGACGCAAATTTTGATAAATTTTTTTTTTTAGAATGTTACCTTGCTTGTGAGAGCTACCCTTTAAAATGTGTTCTCTATATGTGTATGACACCTTTTATGTATGATAACCTTTTGAGTTAGCTTTCCAATGTCTTTGGTTTCATGTTAATAGGAGTTATATTTTGAGAGGAATAAATACTTTAGTTGACAGTGGTCGGATTGTTACTGCATAGTTCCGTTTTGACCCATCTTTTTGTAAAGGAAATCATTTAAAAACCTGGTGATTGTTATGCATAAATCCAACCCTACTGTTCACAATATGTGTTCGCGTTTTCAAAGTGATATGCCATGTAAAATCGTAACGAGCCACTATTTAATTGTGATTTCTTTTTTTGCAAGTTGCCGATTTTTTTGTTGTATTGCTGTAAAGTTCTTGTCCAGACCGATTGAGTTGTAAAAAGATTGTATTAAATAATTTCCTCTGTTTGGCTTATTTCCCCACATTTTCCAAAAACTATAATCGCGCGCACGTTAGTTAAGCTGTTATTTGATTATGATTTTTGTAAGTTGTTGCATAATGTTTAATTGGTGAATTGTGAGATATGTAAGTTCATATAAAAGTTTAGTCAAATGTGGATTATGTGATGTGATTCCGTGATATCCTGATATAGCATTAGTAACATGAATATGCACCTTATTATATAATAACGTAATTTTGCTTACTTCTATAGAAAATGTTTTCAATTATAGAGACGTTTTTTTTTTCTGGTGACATGACCTCAAATTAAAAGACGTGATGTTCATACATGATGTTAAAATCATATTATCAGAAAAGAGTCTTGACAAGTAGTAGGAGAAATTTGGCTGGTAAACTTATTAACATGATATAACAACCTAAGTGTTATACGTAATTCTGATTATTTTGAACAATGTGAATCTTGTTGATGTTCTTTCGTATATTAATGGTTTATCTCTGTCTAGTTCCCTAAGATTTCTAATTTTCATAATCTCTTCAAGTATACTGGTATGCCATAAAGAGAATTGTATATTGCTATATTTAAAAACCTGGTCATAATATATTAAATTATTAGTTGGTTGACATGTGAGTCACGGAAGTATTAGTCGTGTGAATTCATTTACTTTTATTGTTAAAAATTTCATAATTCATGAACCACAAGGACAATGTTTTAGTAGAGAAAAGTCAGAATGTTCCCGTGTAGCCTTGTTTCGAATTTCAGCTTGTAAAGTTGTCTTTTGACTTGAGTTTATAAATTGTCACAAATTACCGCTTCAATATTTCAAAAGTTTTAAAGTTGTATTTCAAAGTGATGATTATCCATGATGACGCTTGATCTTTTAATAATTATAGTAATTGTTTGCAATATGACAAATTCTGTACTTACATGTTGATGAAAGCGTGCCCGAATGCTTAATTGTTGCGCATTATATAAACCCTTATGTTGCAAGACATGTATTTTATTAGTCTCATGATAAATGATGTAAGTTGAGTTATACCTAAGTGATCTTGTTAACTTATTAATACCTAGATATGTTAAACGGTCTTGTTAGTCCAAGATTTGGGTATATCTTGTGGGATAAGATAATGCTCCATATTTAATTACGTTGATCCTACCCTATGTCTTTTTTAAAATATTATCTTGCTTCTATAGTAACATTTTGAACATGAAATGTTTTAAGTTGTCAATTATGAACTACAAGTTACTAAATTCATATATTGGTGTAAATATGTTAAGTTTGAGTTAAAAACTTCAAAAATATATAAGTGTTAACTACTATGATTTTGTTCCACTACGTAACATGATTCTACCGATTCTAATATTCTCGCTATTGCTCGAGGTTATATATGTTTACATGACAATTACTATGGGTTTCTTACGAGTACTTATTTGAGTTGAAAATTTGTAATTGTTCCTTTATTTTGATAGTTAATATCTCCTATTGATAAATAATCCTTTTGTTTGTAAGACGGGTTGAATTGTGAGATGGGTAAACTTGTGGTAATTGATTAGTTGTTTATGCATAATGGTTTTGTATTAGGTTGGTTGGTATAGCGTCCAGATCCTTATTTTATGAACTGTGGAATTGTAAGTATTCATATGAGTAAGTCAATGAATTTGGAAGGTAAGTACTGATGAGATTGAGTTCGATAGGATTGAGTTGCTCGTGAGTCTAGAACAAAGGCCATGATTGATTTTGCATTGAGATTGAGATTGCAGTTCAGTATTTTATCGAGTTGTCGTATTCTTTGACCTTGACTCGTGGGTGAGTAGCGTAGAGTTTTACTCTCTAAGTGTTGAGCAGTTCCTTTAATGCAAGATTTGACATTGTTAATATCGAATTTGAGATGAGAATTGGTTACTGGTTTGAGTTATGAGTTATTAGGCCGTTGTGCCATATTGTGTTTACGGTCCAGTGTGACCTTGGTTATTGAATTATATTCCGGGTTTGAAATTGATATTGATATGGAAGTATTGATTGGCAGTTTATTCCGCCGGTTCACTCACCCCTTTTCTTTGGTCTTTGGTTCGACGAGGAGAATACGATACTTGGTCCCTTGGACCAAGACTTTATGAGATAACGTAATGAGTAAGACAGGCTTTTGAGCTAGAATTTTTTTTTATGGGGTTACGGGGACGTAACCATGTTTTAAGGAGGATGGAATTGTAAAATCTTAACGATTTTGATAAGGCTAGTCGTTATGATCTGGCTAATTGGTGTGTTGTGATTGTTCGTATATACTTGGTAATCTTGATTACTTATGTTATGCATTTTATTGTGATTCGTGAAGTACCCTTTAACTTAGTTATACGTTAAACTTTGGGGACAAAGTTTTCTTAAGGAGGGTAGAATGTGACAATTCGCGTTTAAAGATACTTTTATTAGTTCCTAACGTATACGACTTGTGTGTTCGTTACATGCTAATTGATCAGTTTTGTGACCTTGGGATGGTGAACTTCGGGACGAAGTTCGTTTTAAGGAGGGAAGACTGTAATACTCCGTATTTTGCTATGTCTTATTTTAAGTACGGAGTAATTATTTGGTTTAAAGTATGATAGTATTTGCACGTTATTCGATAATTAATTTATCGAATACGTGTTTTTATATTTTAACCGTATGTGCGTAGTGTAACGTAAAGTATGATAATATGATATGATATGAGTACTTATAGCGTTGGGCCTCGTTTAAAGTGAAACACGAAGCAGCCCACAAACACACAACTCATCGACACACTACGTTTAACACAAACCACACAAACCTCTATTCGTGCCGCCTTACTTAACGTATGATACCTCATCCCTTGACCTAAACGAAAGTCTGAAAATCTCATAAACACTCAGCCGTCACATCACAGAGCAAGGGGGAAGGGTTTATACGGTCATCTCGGGGTGCTAGGACTGCTCGAATTGCCATAGAAGTAAGTGTGTTCACAACAGTTCTCGTTTCGGATTCGTTTTCTTTTCGTTTCGATGCTTTAATTCCGATGCTATCTTATGTTATAAGTTCTGATTTCGTATAATAACAAGCTAGGGCGTGTAATAATCGTTGCTAATCGTAGTAGAATCGTTCCTGGGTGTTTAGAACCACCGTGTCAAGTGTTTCGTCACCATGGCAGTCGTGTTTTCTTTCGTTTCGAATAAGGATTGTTTTAAGCGCTAAAATTCGTGTTGGCTTCGACGGAATTTCTGTCGGTTGGCTTTGGGTGATGGGGGTTTTAGGTTGACGGTATTCAGGTGGCTTGAGGGATGGTGGTTGCGGTGGTTTAGGGGATCTGGGTTTTTAGACAGCGACTTTGGGCAAGGACTTTCGTGTGGGTCTTAGAATACGGTGTCTTCTACCTTGGATATGGGTGTTTGGGTAAGTCGTTAGGGGGTAACATGGAGTCGGTTTTGGTGGCTGTCGCGGTGAGTCGTGGTGGCTGTGGGTATAATTAAAGTAGGCGTCTTTTGGGGATGCAGGCCGTGAAACAGGGTAGTCGTGGTGGTGTAGGTGTTCCTGTTCAGTTGTTCGGAGTTGTGGGTGGTTCGCACCGGTCACTGACCTCTTCCCTGGAACCACCGTGGCTCAGTGGCGAGCCGGTGGTGCCAGTGGGGAGGCCAGTGGGTTTATCGATGTTGTTGCGGACTGTGTTGTCGAGGTGTTAGCGGGTTCGGTGATAGGCTGTTAGCATGGTTTTGTCGAAGGGTTGAGTGGTGATGATGGTCCTTAGTCCTTGCGTGTTTTTCTTTTAATCACCATAATCATCATGATCATCATTATTATTATTATCATTATTATTATTATTATTATGATATTATTATTATTAGATTATTATTATTAGATTAATAGGTGAATGTTTATTATTGTATGGTATTAATGGTTATAGTATTTTAAATAATTTGCTAAGGTGAATAATTAATGGGTTTACAAGTCGAGAACGTTTTGATTTTAAGAAAGTTTCTATTTTGGGAAGTTTCCATTTTTGGAAACTTTCCACTTTTAGAAGGTTGCATTTATAGTAGGTGTAACTTGAGTATGGGGATTCGGGAAGTTTATTAATTCGTTACATAATACATGTTAGGTGACGGTTTTCGCGTGGAACACTTCTAGCAGCTTTTCGGTTGACTTTGTCTTTCTGCAGCTTGAGGTAGGGGAATTACTGCGCATATAATGATGATTACTTGGATGTTTGATGTTAAGCATGATTATTTTACATTATCATATGACTTGGAATATTGTGTTATTTGATTATATATTTCTGCGATACGATATGAGATGATGAGAAATGGGCGTTGTGATCGGTGCGGAGTTAATTGGGCCTTGTGATCGGTGCGGAGTTAATGGGCCTTGTGATCGGTGCGGAGTTAATGGGCCTTGTGATCGGTGCGGAGTTAATGGGCCTTGTGATCGGTGCGGAGTTAATGGGCCTTGTGATCGGTGCGGAGTTAATGGGTCTTGTGATTCGGAGTGGGGATGATTGAATTTCTATTTATAGTAATGTTTGGTTGTTTACTTTTCCTCTACTCAACCTCGTGGTTGACCCTGTGTATTTGTGTGACACCTGTGATGATCCGTGATGGGGAGCAGTTTTGACAGGAAGGATGGTGCTGTGGGAGCACGGGATGGCGTGAGCACTCGGATGGACCGACCTAGATGTAGATCACATACTTAGTAGTTATCAGTTGTACTTTAGTTTCCGCTATGTAACATTTGTAACATCGAAGTTTAAAGTTTCATCAGTTTTTATATAAAGTACTTTGGTTTGATTTACTTTGTTATTCACTACCTGGGATATTCCGAGATGGTAACAGCTCAATTTACTGAGGATGTCTTGCCAAAGGCTCCTTAATAAATCGGGGTGTTACACCGGCAGCCGGTCCACCGGCTGAGAGCCCCTTCTTGGACATTTTGTCGAATTGGAAGGAAGAGGATGGGGTCGCCAGCCGGTCCCCCGTCTGCCGGTGGGCAGACTGACTGAGAGCCATATTCCCCTTAAAAGTTGTTGAAGCTTTTATTTCACATGTCGGTTTTGATTGATTCTTCTTCCATATGATCCGTATGCTTGTTTGAAGTCCCTGAAGTTGGGCGGAATTTGTGTAAGGTTTGAAAATGGATTTGAGGAGAAAGACTGTAACATCCCGTATTTTCGTAAATAATATTTTAATGGTTTAAAGTATTTTACGGAATATAATATTATTTTAAGAATAAATCGTAAGTTTTATTTCATGTTTTCTGTTAAGTTATGTCTTAAGAATATTTTTATTCTTAAGACATTGTTTGGCTTGGCATTTCCAACTTGAGTTTCCGTATCACTTAAATAATTAAACCCGACTCAAGTATACATGTGAAAGGACAACCTAAAACCCTACCAAAACCCTATTCATCGACATCTTCATCCTCTTATTTCATTTCACTGTAAGAAAACAAATCACCATTTCCACTTTTCTTAAAAGCTTCAAAAGACAATCTCGACCCCTTCCGCAACTCGTATAAAGGTAAATTTATATTTTCGGAATCCTCTCGAGATTTGCAATCTTTCCATCTCTTTCAATTTCTGTTTCGTTGAGTTTTATTTTTGGGCTGTTTTGACCCAATTCCGTTTCTAGCTCTAATTACCGTTTTTATGGTTGTAGGAGTTGGATTAGAGGATCCCGAGGTTGACTCTTACGTGATTGAAGAAGACTTTGGAGCTTAACCCGCAAAAAGGTGACTATTATGAGTAACTCGGCCTTATTGTTAAACTAGCACAATTTGTGTTTGTTTTTTATGTTTCTTCTGATTTTTTGAGTTTATATTGATGTATGAATATAGAAGCATGCTAGGAACCTGTTTTACATGTTCAATATGTGGTTTAATTGATGATTATGATGTTCAAAAGGTTTCACATGTCCATTTTCAGTTTTTGAAGAATTGCGACGGATACAAAGTTTGATCTTAATATGTGTTCTCTTGATTCTTAAATGCTTGTTTATGATTCATATGTATGTTTAATATGCTGGGTAAACTTGTGTTGTTGCAATTGTTAAGATTTGTATCAATTTATTAGAAGATTGAAATCACTGTCGAAATGCGTATTTATGCTCAGGGGCTCTGAGCCGGTCGACCGACCGGCAGGGAGATCTTCTTGTTGTTCTTCATAGCTTAAGACTGATTAAGTGAAGGGGTGCTCAGCCGGGTGGCCGGCCGCCGGTCGACCGGTTGAGACACCTTGTGT
Organism: Silene conica; assembly: GCA_029255685.2. Classification (NCBI taxonomy): domain Eukaryota; kingdom Viridiplantae; phylum Streptophyta; class Magnoliopsida; order Caryophyllales; family Caryophyllaceae; genus Silene; species Silene conica. Next base: position 26,643,536 of record CM055311.2, on the reverse strand, counting down.
TGTGTTTCGTAGGAAGAGGGGAAGGCTAGGGAGAGGTCTCCCAGCCGGGTGGCCGGCGACCGGTCGACCGGCTGAGAACCCCTTCCCATTTTGTTCATTGTTTTAAAAAGAAGGCTGTTGAAGGGGGTTGTTAGCCGGCTGACCGGCTGAGAACCCCTCTTCTTATAAAATCGCTTTAACTTTTGATCGGCTTGTCCGGTTTGCTTGAGACTTGTTCCATATGCATTATACGTGTGTTTGTGGTCCCCGGAGTGTGGGCGGCACTTTATTGGGTTCGGGAATGGAGTGAGGATAGAGACCCCCCGGTCGGGCAACCGAAAGGGAAACCGGCTCTCCCTTAACTTAGTTTCTGGGGTCAATTAATTGTTGTTTAGAGGTCAGTAAAGTTAGGACTAAGGATTTGGTTGTAGTACATATCGGAATATGTCTGAGTTGGGACCGCTAGAGTATGATGTGTACTGATGTTTGATGCGTGTCAAGGTATGATCTGAGTTGCGATCCTCTAGTTTGACATGTGAATGTTTTTGGCGTGACGGCCTAGTCTGAGTTGCGACGTATGGACCGTCTCGTGTATGGATGATGCGGTAGGAGATGTCTGAGTTGGGACCTTTGTCCTTCCGTGAGTTTGTTTGACCGTAGTGGGTTAGGATCTGAGTTGGGATCCCAATTTCACTACGAAGGGTAATGGTTCTGACTGAGTTGCGTTATGAACCATTATTAGCTGATTGGTATCCATTCGTGCCTGAGTTGCGGCTACGGATGTATGCTTGTTGACTAGTGTACCAAGTTTACCTGAGTTGGGGTGTGAGTTGGACACTGCTGATTGTATTTAGTGCTTGCCTGAGTTGGGGTACAGTGTCAGATGTTGTTGATTGTTTGATTATATTTGTGTTGAATATTGGTTATCTTAGTGTTATTCGTCCAAGGCATTGGACGACTCTTAGTTTGGTTTCATAAATGGTTTGGATTGAAAGACTCCCCGGCCGGGCAACCGGAAGGGAGACCGGCTCTCATTTCAAATAGTTTCCGAACTTAGTTGAGAGCCTTTGCATTGTATTGCATGTTGATATGAAAGATGAGATATTGATATATATATATATATATATATATATATATATATATATATATATATTTATATTTTGGGTCGGGATCCGGTGAGAACCACCCTTATAATGAGAACCATGGGAACCTTCACTAAATCTCCATCAAATCTCGCTTCGAAAGTTTCGATTGATCATTTACCATTAGTTTAACTTATTCAAATACACACCTTAGTATCATTAAAAAATATTTATTGATTTTATTTACAAAATATATACTTAGTGTACCAAAATACAATTAGGTATACTAAAACGGCTATAAATGCACGAAAACGACCACTATGTGCATGAAATTTTTTACATGCATCAAAATGACTACTAGGTGCATGAAAATAGTAGGCTCTATGTGCATTAAAACGAGTTTTAGGTGCATGAAAAATGATAGATACGTAAAAATTCGTAGTATGTGCATGAAAATTAACAAAACGTATCTCACCTCGATTTCCGTCACTAGTATATATTTTCTAGACCAAGAAATATGTTCTCTAGCCATAAAATTCCATGCTGAATCAAAATATGTCATTAAGTTTTTTTAAAAAAGTCCGTAAAGTAGAGTTCTCATGGTTCTCATTATATTGGTGGTTCTCATACGATCTCAATTCTATATATATATATATATGTATATATATATATATATGTATATATATATATATATATATATATAAATTTATATAGAAATCAGATCATAGAATTCCACCTTTTATGTTGATTCTTAGAGTCCTATTATAAGCAATTAGATCTAAAGAGGATGAATGGTTGAGATTAAACAAAAAACACCCACCCAACATGTAATTAATCCACCCAACATGTAATTAATGGTTGTCTCCCATAATTTCATAACTCAAACCTAATCCCCCTCATTCCATCCACTGCCTCCATAACTCTCTCTTCTCTCTTTACCTCTCTCTTCTCTCAACACCACCACCCAAAATAACAAAAACCCTAAAAAAATAAGTATTCTCCCTACCATAAACCGCCTCACGATTTCGCCACCACCATTTGTCGTCGCCACCCTCTGCCGCGCGCCACCATCATGCCGCCACATCCTTCCCTCTCGTCGCCGCCTCCAACCCTTGTCGCGCGCCTACATTCCCCCACCACAACCACCCTTAATAGCCAACAACAACCTCCTCTTTGAACCCGTTTTCAGTTTTCTTTTTTTTTTTGAAGATTTATATATTATTTCGAATCTAATTTTTTTTAGATCTATAATATTTCTGTTATTCTTTATTTTGTATTTTTTTAGATTTATATTTCTTGGTTTTTTTCCTACGTTTTTTTCCTAAAAAATGAGCGTTTAGTGGTGGTGGGTCATGTATAGGGATGATGGCAGTGGTGACGTCGTAGGGGTGGTGGTGGTTGCTCAAAAAAATGGAATTCTACCCTTAAAACAATGGAATTCCACCCTTAAAACAGTGGAATTCCAAAATTTTAAGGGTGGAAGTCCACCCTTAAAACAGTGGAATTCCACCCTTAGAACAATGGAATTCAACCTTAAAACAATGAAATTTAGCTAATAGAACATGGATTTTCACTAATAACTAATAAAACATGAGTGTCACTAATAAAACAGTGGAGTTTCACCCTTAAAACAGTGGAATTCTTCCCTTAAAACAATGGAATTCCACCCTTAAAACAATGGAATTTGACTAATAGAACATGGACTTTCACTAATAACTAATAAAACATGGAGTTTCACTAGTAAAATAGTGGAGTTCCACCCTAAAAACTGTAGAGTTCCACCCTAAAAACAATAGAATTATACTCATAAAACAGTGAAATTCCACCAATAAAATAGTGGAGTTCCACCCACAAAACCGTGGAGTTCCACCCTTAAAACAGTGGAGTTCCACCCCTAAAACAATGACATAAAATACATTCATAAAACAATGAAGTAAACAATGGAGTTACATTCATAAAACAGTGGAGTTGCACCCATAAAACAGTGGAGTTCCACCCACAAAACCGTGGAGTTCCACCCTTAAAACAATGGAGGTCCACCCCTACAACAATGACATAAAATAAACTCATAAAACATTGAAGTAAACCATGGAGTTACACTCATAAAATAGTGGAGTTACACTCATAAAATAGTGGAGTTACTCTCATAAATTAGAGTTACACCCCTAAAACATTGAAGTTACACTCATAAATCAGTGGAGTTACACTCATAAAATAGTAGAGGTACTCTCATAAAAAAGAAGAGGACTAAAGTAATTAATTAGGTACATGAGAAATAGAAATTATGAGGGACAAAGCATTAATTGCATGTTTGGTGAGTGTTTTTTTTGTTTTAATCTCAGCCATTAATTTTGTAAGATCTAATGGTTTAGATTAGGACTCTAGCATCCAACATACTCCAACATTTATAACATGTGAAGCATATATATATGTATATATATATATATATATGCTTTATGTGTTACGTGTCGTTAACAACAGGTGGCTAGGAGAACTCTAGTCCTCCCCACTGATTGTGGCGTACATGTTTTTCATGTATATAGGTACATGACAGGTTGATGGTGGGTTGCAGGAGGCTAGCAACCGATGATTCGATCATCATTGACTTACCCGTTTATCGTGTAGCTAGACCTAGTTTTTGGTTATACACTTGAGTGCCTGTAGGAATGTGTCATCCCAGGCTGTTTTGTACTTATACTTTCGTACTTAGATTGATAAACTTATCTATGTTTTGATTTAATTCAGTTTGTATAGTTTGTTTTAATTCGCCTCGTTTTATCTTGCATGTTAAAGTTTAAATTCTGCGTAAATTTTGGCAAGTTTGATTGTTTTATTGTCCGCTGCGACGAGGGGTATTACAAAGACCCCTCGGCCAGGCAACCAGATGGGAAATCGGCTCTCGCCTCAGATTAGTTCTGAAGTCGGATGAGTATTATAATTGGGATCATATGAGAACCACCAACATAATGAGAACCTTGAGAACTCTACCTTAGTGACTTTTTCAAAAAAAATTAATGACATATTTGGATTCGTCATAGAATTTTATGACTAGAAAACATATTTCTTGGTCGAGAAAAAATATGCTAGTGTCGGAAATCGAGGCGAGATACATTTTATTAATTTTCATGCACGTACTACTGTTTTTCATGCACCTAACATTTTTCATGCACCTATAACTCTTTTTCATGCACCTAGAGCATGTTATTTCATGCACCTAGTGATCATTTTCATGCACGTAAAAATTTTCATGCACGTAGTAGGTTTTTTCATGCATCTATAGCTATTTTAGTATACCTAATTGTATTTTTGTACATTAAGTATATATTTTGTTAATAAAATCAATAAATTTTGTTTAATGATACTAAAGAATGTGTGTGAATAAACTAAACCAATGGTAAATGATCCATCAAAACTTTCGAAACGAGATTAGGTGGAGATTTAGTGAAGGTTCTCATGGTTCTCATTATAGTAGTGGTTCTCACCGGATCTTGACCCTATATATATATATATATTGAGCTTAAGTTATTGTACATCTTTGAGATGACAGTGTGTGACGAATGTGAACTACTGTGCGCTGCTATATTACCGAGTTCTCACCTGACTGCATTGTGTAGCTGGTTGACCGTAGCGGCTTGGTCCTCACGGTCAGGTTTTAGATTGACAACCCACCTTAGGGCGTATCTCGTTCTTAGCTAGTTCGGGTCCTGGGGGTATCCTGAGTCGGGGATACTGGTCGAATTGGGAACATGGATTGTCTACGCCCTGAGAGTCTGGACAGGTTTAGACTAGGACAGTCGATTGTCGTCGTCCCACCTGGGGGTTGTATAGTCTGAGATTGTGGACTTCTGTAGTGGTATAGTCTAGTCGATTGTCGGCCTGCTCATAGTGGTCTAGCCGAGTCGATTATGGACCAGTCTAGTTGAGTCGATTGTCGACCTATATGGTTGGAGTAGAGTCACTTGGTTAACCTAACTCGTTTGTTGTGAGTCGATTGTCGACCTATCTATTGGAGTGGAGTCGATTATTGACCAAGCTCATTTGCTGACCGTTACTTGGTGACATCTTTATTTATGTTGTGGTTGTCGTAGTTATATGTTGTAATTAACGTTGATCTTGATAAAATAAAAGATGGTAGAATTATGGTGAAATGTCGTGCTTCTCATAATGACGTTTATGTGGAGCATGCTGATATGATTTACCTGTTATATGTTAAATGTTTTGACAATAGGTGGCTAGGAGAACTCTAGTCACTCCCCACTGACTGTGGCGTACATGTTTCATGTATGTATGTACATGAGGGCTGATGCAAGGGGTTACTGAGGCTAGCGAGCGATGATCCTTCATCGATGACTTACACTTTATATCGTTTAGCTAGACCTAGACTTTACATACAATATTTTGGTGCCTGTAGGTATATACTATCCCGAGCTGCAGTTTTGTACTCATGTTTTTATATACTTAAATACTTATCTAGGTCTTGTTTACTTCCGCATATTTAGTTTATTAATTCACCTCGTATCTTATCAAGCATGTTAAAGTTTAAATTCCGCGTAAATTTTGGCATGTTTGCATGTTTATATGTTCCGCGACGACGAGGGGTTTTACAGTTGGTATTAGAGCGTTATCACTCCCGACGCACTCATGTAATCCCTAATTTAACTTGACCAAATAACCAAATAATGAATGAGAGATGGGGTAGCTTAAGGACAAGTGGTAGTCTGTTGTGGTTGCTGATTATTAAGTTAAGTAAGTTTTCTCTTTTGAAGGATGGTGAGGCCTTCGAATGTGGAGAATACGATAATGCAAGCGCTCTTTCAGGTTCTTGAGAACCAACGGACTAAGGCTGAAGCGGTTCCTCCTACTCCTTCGCATGGTAACGATGTTAATAGGCCTGGTGGTTTCTCCTGGATAGCCACCCAGATGTCTAGGAGCCATGCTAGGACTTATGGTGGGGAAGTGGATCTAGTGGCTTTATCAAAGTGGTTCTGGGACATGGAGAGAGGCTTCTCCATGTACTCAGTTGCCAGGGAGGATAGGGTACGTTTAGCTGCTCACTTTCTGACGCATGAGGCTAATAGGTGGTGGACTCTCACTGGTCCTACTTTCCTCTTTGATCCTCTGTTTGACTGGGGTGCATTTAAAGACAAGATCGAGACCCGCTTCTACCCAAAGGAACTTCGTACTCAAAGACTGAAAGAAATCATGGATCTGAAACAAGACAAGTTGACAGTGCAAGAGTTCACGGACAAATTTAATCAGTTGACTCACTTTTCTTCTCGGTTCGTGAGGGATGAATCCGAGAGAGTCTACTTCTACAGAGGGAAGCTAGGTCCTCGCATCGAGAGTATGGTTCGTTGAGATTCTACTTCCTTCTTGGAGGTGTACGACGATGCGATTTGGGCTGAGAGTTCGATCAAAGACATATATGCTGAGGCTAGAGCTTCTTCTACTGCTGCTCCCTCTTCCTTACAAACTTCCTCCAATGGGAAGAGACCCTTTGTTCCTTCGCATGATCCTCCGATACCTCAATTAAAGAAGTTCAAGAGATTTGACCCTTCCAAAGTCAAGAACCCTGTGCCTGTACCGGATGCTCCCCTGAAGTGTTTTAGATGTCGTGAAGACCTTCACCCTGGAGTTGACTGCAACAACAACACCTACACTTGCTATGCTTGCCAGAAGCCCGGGCATCGCTATTTCGAGTGCCCTGAGAGGAAGACTGTCATGGGCAGAGCTGCTACTGCTTCTTTCGCCGTTCAGAAACCGAAGGCCAAGGGTGCCGTGTACGTGATGAGTCGTCCTGCAGCCGACGCTTTCCCTCACCTGATCACCGGTATGTCTCCATCGATGTGTTTTTCCCTTGTATCTTCAGAATGTCAAGAACTCGTCCTTGTTCTTCTTGCTTGCTTCGCACTAAAATTCTCTCCTTTTAGCCGCTTCCTTTCTCCCTATTTCCCGTGACTTCTTATGAATTTCTTTCCTTACTAGTGGTTGTAAACTTTTTTATTTTGCAAAGTTTACTTGTTCGAAGAATTGAAAATTCAAAAGAGGTCATTTTAGAAAGCCTAGTTTTAAGAAGTTGAACATTTTACAGCTTTCATTGATTTCAGCGTTGATCCGCAGTTAGAACTCGTTATCGGAGACGTCCGATAACCTGTACTACGCTTATCGACCCAAAATCGATCTGATTTTGAATTTTAGTGATTTGACCATGGACCTGTCTAGGATTTGGTGTGTCGGGTTCTTGAATACGTAACGAGAACCCCAACGCCCCTAACGAAGACTGGTGCCTTGGGAATAAGTTTGAAATCTTTAAAAGAACCGAGTTTTAAAAGGTCAAATTTCTCTAAACATTGTAAGTTGTTAGCATTGTCTTGGTAACCGTTTTCAAGTTTCGAGGACGAAACTTTTTGAAAGGTGGGGTGATTGTAACATCCCTAAATTTCGTAAAGCGTATTTTAATAAGTAAAATGGTCTTCGGAATTTTATATCTCTTATTTAAATAAAAAGCTTAGATTTTGATCTTAAGGTGTAACATATTTCCCTTAGCATTTCCCGTTTGCATGTATTCCCGAACAACTTAAATTGGAATCCCGTCTCATGAGTTGTAATAAATAAACTTAAAGGAAGCTTCCCTTTCATTTCCTCCTGCTTCTACCTTTTCTCCCAAGCAACAAAAGAAAATAAGAATACTGTAAACCATTTCCACCATTTTTCCTCATTTCCAAGTTCAGATAAATCATCATCCCGAACTCATTTCAACTCAGAACGAAGTAAGGTTTCTTCCTACGCGTTCCTCTCGTCGTCGTCGTCGAATCTATCACTTTCAATTCGTAAATCATCATACTTAATTTCCGGGCTATTTTAGCTCATTCTCGAATTTATTCCCTTTGACTCGTGTTTTGTGCTTTTAGGTACCGACTTGGACGACCCGGAGAAGGATACTGACATTGTAGAAGATTAAAAGTGAAGATTTGCTCTCTTAAGGTGACTATTATGAGTAACTCGGCCTTATTATTTATAGTAGCATGTTAATTGGTTTAATGGTTGTGTTTTGTGTAAATTATGAACCTTTGATGATGAATGAACTTAGAAGCATGTTAGGGCCTGAGTTTATATGTTCCTTATGTGATTTAGTAGATGAAATTGATGTTCATATGCTCAAACATGCTTATCTTATGTTGGTATGCAATTGTGACCGATATGAGTAATTAATCACATAATGAGTGTTTATGTGATCTTTAGTCATTGTATATGTATGAGAACGATGTATAATTACTGGGTAATATATGCTTGGTGTGGAAATTTAGATGTATGAGCGATCCAATGAGATTTGCATAAGTTTCAATATGTCGAAATGCGCGATATTGGGAACAGGGACTCCTAACCGGTTGGGGGCCGGCAGCCGGCTGAGAGCCCCATGTGTAGGCTAAAGGAAAGGCTGAGAAAGGGATCCTCAGTCGGTCGGTCGGCGGCCGGTCAACCGACTGGGACTCCCTTCTGAGTCGTTTGCTTTGAAATGCGTATGAGGGTCATGGGACTCTCAGCCTGGCGGCCGGCATCCGGTCCACCGGCTGAGAGCCCCTTCTTGGTCATTTTGTTGAATTGAAAGGAAGAGGATGGGGTCCCCAGCCGGTCCACCGTCCGCCGGTGGGCAGACCGGCTGAGAGCGCTATTCCCCTTAAAAGTTGTTGTAGCTTTTGTTTCACATGTCGGTTTTGATTGATTCTTCTTCTGTATGATCTGTATGCTTGTTTGAAGTCCCCGAAGTTGGGCGGCACTTGTGTTGGGTTCGGAAATGGATTTGAGGAGCAAGACCCCCCGGTCGGGCAACCGGAAGGAAAACAGGATCTCGCCTTAGATTAGTTCTGAAGTCGGATGAGGGTTATATGGATGTCTATAAATGATATATATATATATATATATATATATATATATATATATATATATATGGAATGTTGTCGAGCTTAAGTTATTGTAATAACCCGTATTATTATTAACCTTTATATAATTTTATGGGTCGACGATATATTTTTATACGTAACTAATTGGTTGTATATGGGGATCGAAATGGAGTTCTAGCCATCAAGGGTGATAATAGTAATTATGTTCTAATTATGTTCTTAGTGGGGCTTGAACTTATGACCATTGGGGATACGTATATGGGCCTCGATTTGCGTGAGAAACAAAAGAGCCCATACTTAGAATAAGAACACGCTGCAACTACTCTTACTGCCGTCATAAATAGACGAGTTTTGCAAGCTTCAAACCCTACCCTAACACAAATCTGCTTACACCAAACCCTAGCCGCCATATCAGAGAAGGAAAGGAAGCTATTCACGGTGGTAGTAACCTAGCCTAGGGTGGTTCGTTTTGGCCAAGAGTCGGGTATGTTCATCATAGCGTTTTCCTTAGTCTGTCTGTGCTCGTTTTTATGTTTCTGTTACCATTGCTTTTATTTTATGAACGGTTCTGCTAATTACATAACATCAATATGTGACGCGTGGTGGTCATATATGAACCATAGTATGTCGTCTCTGACCACCCGAACACCGTCGTAAAAGCGTCTGAAGGTGACTGTGTCGGTAGGGGTTGTCGGGTGTATGTATTTGTGTTTGATTATTTCGTTTCTGTTTATGATAAAAGAAGGGTCGTGGTTTGTTGTATATGTCAAGGGAGAGTCGGGGAGTAGAGTAGTGGTTGTTGTGGTGGCCAGGAGGGTGTCGAAGGGTGGTCAGGGGGTTATCCGTGGTGAGTGCGAGAAGAGAACAGGGAACGGAGGTGTTGTTGTTCTTTCCGTTTGTGTTGCCAGGTTGGTTTGGGGGTGGTACCCCCGATGACTAGGGGGAGGTCGGTGCGGTGGTACCACCATAGTCTGAGGGTTCAAGGGCAGGGGTGTTGATGGTGGTGGTCTCAGGTGGCCTGGCAAGTGAGAGCGGTGGTCGTGGTAGGACTGTTCAGGTGTGTCACGAGTTGAGGGTGAGGAACCAGGGCTGTTTGAGCCCATGGTCCATCTTGCCGGAGGGAGTCGGCCGGTCTGGTGAGGGTCGGTGGTGGAGTAGCCGTGGTGGGGAGTTGTCGGTGGTGGTTGTCAGCTAGGGTTAGGGTTACGTGTAACAACCCGACCCACCATGGTCGTAACACACCCCCAATAAGATGGGAGGATAGCCTTTGGTCCCATTATTTGTCCTCACTTAAGCCCAAAAGCACAAGGCCTTGTTACTAAGTGGTAGGTGGAAGCTATTATAAACATATCACAAGCCTTACATTCTACCGATGTGGGACAACTTTCCACTCATACTCTTGGGGTGTTACATTGCGCGTGGCTTTGGTGGCGGGGTTAAGTCGTGCGTGTTGTTTAGGGTAGTTTTTAGTTTTTGTTATTTTTAGTATTTTATTAATATTATTATTATTATTATTATTATTATTATTATTATTATTATTATTATTATTATTGTTATTATCACTAATAGTATTATTATCAATTGTTGTCTTGTTATTTATTTGGGTCTATATCTAATGTGTACGTTAAATTAATTAGGGTAGTTACTATATATAGAAAGTACTATTTTAGGTAATGTCTTTTTATGGAAACTTTCCTTTTTAGGAAAGTGCTATAAATAGAATGCGCACTTATGTTACGGGATCTACGAAGTTTTATTAATTAAACAATACGTGTTTAGGTGGCAGTTTCCGCGTGGAACACTTTTAGTAGCAGTTGCTCACTTGCCGTTTTCTTCCACAGCTTCGAGGTAGGGGAATATCTATGTCTGTGATTGTGATCTAACATGAGGATACTCGTTATCCAATTGATATATTTAGTTGTGAAATATTGTGATTAAATGATTATTATTGTTTACTGTGGAGAACGGGGCTTGTGAAATGGGTCTTGTGATATGGGTCTTGTGATAATGGACTTGTGATATGGCCATGGGAGGCGTGGTCTGATGGAGATGAAGTGGAGAAATGGATGTTGAGGAGATGGAGGAAATGTATATCGTATTATTTCATGTCTTGATTATATTACCTACTCAACCTCGTGTTGACCCTATTTGTTTGATTGTGTCTGTGTTGATCCAATTTATTGGGGAGCAGAATGACAGGTTTAGACTTTTGGATACTGGAAGGGTAGAGAGGTCATGGACCAGACCTGCCTAGTGCTAGATCATTCACTTAGTCTTTCACCGTGTCTGAACTTTTAGTTTTGGTTTTATAAACAGTTGTAATAGTCTGAGACATTTGTTTAACGTTTAATTACTTAAATAAGTACTGTATTTCTTCCTTTGTTATAAACTACCTCGGGTAACCGAGATGGTAACACCCTTGGTTAATTGGGGAGTCCTAGTTCAGGCCTCTAAATAAATGGGGGTGTTACAGTTATTGTATATCTTTGAGATGACAGTGTGTGACGAATGTGAACTACTGTGCGCTGCTATATTACCGAGTTCTCACCTGACTGCATTGTGTAGCTGGTTGACCGTAGTGGCTTGGTCCTCACGGTCAGGTTTTAGATTGTCAGCCCGTTTTAAGGCGTATCTCAATCTTAGCTAGTTTGGGTCTTGGGGGTATCTTGAGTCGGGGATACTTGTCGAATTGGGACATGGATTGTCTACGCCCTCAGAGTCTGGCCATGTTTAGACTAGGACAGTCGATTGTCGTTGTCCTACCAGGGGGTTGTATAGTCTGAGATTGTGGACTTCTGTAGTGGTATAGTCGAGCCGATTGTCGGCCTACTCATAGTGGTCTAACCGAGTCGATTGTCGACAAGTCTAGTTGACTCGATTGTCGACCTATATTGTTGGAGTAGAGTCACTTGGTTGACCTAGCTCGTTTGTTATGAGTCGATTGTCGACCTATCAATTGGAGTGGAGTCAATTGTTGACCGAGCTCATTTGCTGACTATTACTTGGTGACTTGTTTATATATGTTGCGGTTATCGTAGTTATATGTTGTAATTAGCGTTGATCTTGATAGAATAAAAGACGGTAGAATTATGGTGAAATGTCGTGCTTCTTATAATGACATTTATGTGGAGCATGCTGATATGATTTACCTGTTATATATTATATGTTATGACAATAGTTGGCGAGGAGAACTCTAGTCACTCCCCACTGACTGTGGCGTACATATTTCATGTATGTAGGTACATGAGGGCTGATGCAGGGGGTTACTGAGGCTAGCGAGCGATGATCGTTCTTCGATGACTTATATTTTATATCGTTTAGCTAGACCTAGACTTTACATACAATATTTTGGTGTCTGTAGTAAATACTATCCCGGGCTGCAGTTTTGTACTCATGTTTTTATATACTTAAATACTTATCTAGGTCTTGTTTACTTCCGCATGTTTAGTTTGTTAATTCACCTCGTATCTTATCAAGCATGTTAAAGTTTAAATTCCGCGTAAATTTTGGCATGTTTGCATGTTTATATTTTTCTCTGCGACGAGGGGTTTTACAATAACTAAGTTGTAACAAACTTATCAGAACAACCTTGTAACAACTTCTTAACAACCTAACTAATTTATTCTAACTTATTAAAATAAAATAAGTAACCATTAATCTCCAAAACAGAATTAGAGTATCCAAGTAAGCACTCGGTTCTTGGACCCCGTGCTGGACCACCACGCCGTGGCCACCGTGACCCTCGGTGGTGATTCGTCCACCATTCTTTAGCCCAATTTCCTCTTGTTATCTCTATAAATACCTCGTTGGGCCAAGGTTGTTGCATCCATTTAATCCCGACTCAACAATAAAACTGCCCGTTCTTTGAACATAACTCGAACACAGCTATTCTCCATTCTATCCTTGAGTCCCAAGTATTCCAAGCAAGATCAGCCCCAACTATGATCGGATCAGAAACCCTACCTCAAAGCAAATACGTAAGGCTAAGATCTGAATATGCTCTACCAAATTCATTATGAAATCTCCTCTTATGATAACATATACTTATAACTAACGATCGTTACAATTTAACTTATCTCAATACACATTACTATCAAAATCAACACTTACTTGATGAGTTTAGATGATAGTCTCACCATAATTGCATTGTTTGTCTTCTTATTTTCATTAAATGAGTATTGTAATTTAAAGTTGTTTGTTTATTAACTATGTGATATATTTTTCCTAGAGCAACCGAGATTGTAACGTCCCTATATGCTAGGGTGGTCCCTGGTAAGACATTTTGGTATATGGGGGTGTTATACTAGTATCTAATTGCTTCAGATTAAAGTTGTTCGCAAGTTTTCCAACGGAGTTAACGTTAGGCCGACTTGACTCGCTAAGTTCTCAACCAAGCCCGAACTCGAGTCAAGTTTTAACCTAGCTTTGAACTAGTCAAGCTCAAACGAGCTGATTTTCTCGTCTCGTTATCACCTCTAGGCCATAATGATAGTACATACTAATGACCGCGTTGAATTCACATTGACATTACATTTGACGATTAAACTTCTGCTACAACTTTACTAAAATAGAGTAATTTATCCAAACCACCATTTAACAATGACTTAAATTGTGTGATAATTCCGTAATTAATCACATAAAATTAGTCAAACAAAACGTATTCATATTATCGTACCATATGATTAATCCAACATTATTTTAAACCGTTTTAAAATAATTAGGTATAAAAAACCAGTGAACTTTTTCACAAAAAAAATTACACATTATCTTTATAATGTATAAATAAATAAAAAGGAAAAACAACCCAAAATAATTAAAAACAACCGAGAATAAGGGGAAAAAAGACCGCTAAACGCTGCTAAAACAAAGTAAAAACGCTGTTCTGCAAATCCTGACGCTTTAAAAGTGTCGAAACAAGGAAAAACTTGACGGTTAAAAACGTTGTATATCGAAACCCGGCGCTTTTCAAAACGCCGCTATTCTAAAAATAGCCGCTAAAAAAAAGTCAGAACATAAAACCACCGCTAAAAAGCTGTAACAGCCTGATTTGTGAGAAAAAACCTTTATTTTTTCTTTTCTAAAATTGAACGAACTTGAACAAATAATATCGGGTTCCTAAAAACAAGCTCGATAACATTCAAAATTTAATCCTCATTAAACATTGATATAATCTTAATAATTCAAATTAACCTTTTAAAACGAATATCAAGATTATCATGGGATCGATTATTTAGCAAATTATATTATTCAAGAGCATACAAGACGATTTCCTTTCACGTTTTAATTCAATCCTTATTAAATTAAAACATCTACAAATTTACTATTTTGTTATCTTAACTGATTAAAACAACAATAATAAATCAAAAAGGAAAACGAAAAACACAAAATAAAAAAATATCTCGGTTGAAAATAAAGAGAAAAAAGTGACGGCTGTTTTTTTTTTCTTTCTCAAAACGTTTATGAAAATCATACAAAATAAATTTCATAAACCTAACGCTCTAATACCACTTGTGGGAAAATATCAGTATATATCCCAATACTTTATATGCAGGATTATAACGAAATTGTAATTATGATTTACAGTCATAAACGAAATACGAGATACAAGGATTGGGAACAAGAATCAACCTTTGGTCCTTGCAAGAGGCCCAAGATGCTCCGAGAAATACCCTTTCTTGAGTTAGAAACTGTAAAAATTACCGTTAATTTTTGTGAATGATGAATAGAGAGAGGAGGGTGTCACGGTTTTTATATTGGAACTCGTGCCTTTGATTGTGCCGTGTGGTTGATATATATAGTAGTAGGTGGTGTTTGCTAATAAGTATGACTCTTATGCATAACCTTAACCACCTTGTAGAGTTTAAATAGGATTTTCAAATCCGTATTTGAGTCTACCTAAACTACTACTAAAACTGAGTAATCAACCTTCATATTACACGCCCAACTTGACCGAGACCTACCCAATGTTGACCGATTTTTTATCAGTATAAGATCGATTTTTATCCTCTCTTGTGTATAATGTTTATCTTATAAATATCGTATATTTATAATTTACTAATTAAATATAACCGTTTATATTTAACTAAATTATTCAATCTTTATTAAATAATTACATTACACACACTAATTAAATATAACACTTTACATTTAATTACGAATTAACATTTTAATTCGTCTCAACTAATGTTATTTAATCAGTATTAAATAAACGTATCATCATTACATTGACTAACCGTTTAATCGTATAAGGTATCAATATGATTACATTTTCATCTAATCATATCTCTCAGATTACATCCTTTAGGTGTGACTCTTAGGGACCAGTTGATCACCACGTCTGTATGACAATCGTCAAACTTCTAGCAAGCCAACCATTATCGATAAACGTTAATCAACTGATTATAATACAATGTATACCATGTGAACCTTAAGATATTTATACATGTTATCACACTAACTGTGGAGGACACCGGCTCCAACACACCCTCCCCATGCCAAATCCAACTTGTATAAATTTTGCCAATACCATTACATAAGAGGTGACTTTTCCATTCTACAGCATCAACAAACTCATTATTCCCACATCTAACACATGGACAAAAAATTTGTTCCACATTCTCTGCATTATTAATAGCATGTTTAACAAATTCTTCCACCCCTACCCTATATCTAGGATCAAAACGATCTACCAACATCCATTCACGATCCATATTCCCAATCTCCGTTTAAATATTTTCTGCAATAGTTTATATGGTTGTAAACTTATTATTGTACAGTTGGGGACAAATAATTCATAATTCAAACTCTATGCAACTACATACTTAACATATCCACCATAATTAACAATACAGTAAACAACCAAATACAAATTCCTCTCCTGGTTAACTACCTCAACTATATACTTCAACATATGCATGTACCTGCCTCTATACTCAACAAAATCTGGGTATCTATATTTTATACAAGTGCATAATCACTTAAACAATAAACAATACGATAATTACTAACTAAACATGATATTAGCAAAACCCCCCAATTTTATTATGAAACCCTAATCGAGCGGTATAATAAAATTAGCAAAACCCTCAATGATGAATACGATATTAACAAACAATTCAAAGTTGCAGTCATTTTAAGCCGTATTAGCAAAACCCCCAATAATGAAGACGGTATTAACAAAACCCCCAATTTTATCATGAAACCCTAAAACATTCTTCAATTTTAGCTACAGAACAAATAAAATTACATATTTCAGTAAAATAATCAAATTAATCCTAAAATTAAAACATTAACAACAAAAATACCTAATAATGATGAAGACAGTGATGTTTGATGTTGAAGAACGAAGGATAGATGTTGCTGGCCTGGTTGATGATCAAGACGATGAAGAATGAGGAAGAAGAATGATTGATGATGAAGAACGAAGAATCAATTGACTGATGAAGATGAGATCAGATAGAGAAATATTTAGGGATGTGAGGGGTTTTGATCGAAAAAGGAGTTTTGATAGATTTATTGCGCGAGCCAGGTTGAGTTGTTTTAACTTAAAAATTTTAAATACATAGACATGGGATTTCTTTGAAATCCGATGTAAATAACCGTAGAATAGACATCGGTTTTACAAAACAACCGATGTCTATTATTACCATCACCAATGGACATGGGCTGTGACAAATAACTGATGTAAATAGCTCAAGAAGTACATCGGATTTTTTAAAAAAACCGATGTCCATTATTACTACATCGGTTTTTTGAAAAAACCGATGTGCATTGACCGATGTAGTAAGCGACTTTTGTAGTAGTGTTTGATTTTACCATCAAGAATTCTACAAATGCTAGCATGACATTCAGCGATATTACCTCGATCACATAATTGGGAGATGCTAAGAAGATTGTGTTTCAAACCTTTTACAAGCAACACTTTGTCAACACATAGTGACTTTGACTTACCAACTTTTCCAATACAAATGATTTCACCTCGTTTGTTTTCACCAAAAGTCACCATGCCACCATTGTAGGCTTCTAGCGAGAGGAATTGGTTTTCTTTCCCGTCATGTGACGACAGCATTCATTATCTAAGTACCAATTGTTGCTGCCTCCGACTAATGCCTAGACGAAATCAAACAGTTAGTTAGGAACCCAAACAAGCTTGGGTTCCTTCTTAATAACAACCTTTGTAAAACCCCTCGCGAAGCGGAAATAAATAAACACACAAAGTACTAAAAATGCAGCGGAATTAAAACTTTTTAACATAAACATGCGAGGTGAATTAAAACTGAAATTGGAAACTGATATAAACAAAATAGATAAGTATAACAGTTCTAAGTACGGAAACCAAATATATACAAAGCCTGGGATGGAACATCCCTACAGGCACCAAAAGATAAACAATATCCAAAACTAGAGTCTAGCTACTCGAAAGGTGTAAGTCATATGATGACAAGTGGATCATCACTCGCTAGCTCTCATCCAACCCCGTCCAACCTGCACGTACCTACATACATGAAAACATGTACGCCACAATCAGTGGGGAGTGACTAGAGTTCTCCTAGACACCTTTTGTAACGACACATAACACAACAAGGCAAACGAAATACTCCAGCATATATAAACATGTGAAGCATATCAATATCTCAATAACTGATCTCATACAATCATGCAATCACTAATGCACGGCTCTCAACCAACTTCGGAAACTATTTGGAAGGAGAGCCGGTTTCCCTACCGGTTACCCGGTCGGGGGGTCTTTCAGTCCAAACTATTTACGAAACTGACCAAAGAGTCACCCAATGCCTTGGGTGAACAGATTACAACCAAAGTAATACAATCGTTAACTTCATCATGCATATCTGACACTGTACCAATCTCAAGGCAAACAGATATAAAACATCAAGTAAAGCGATTCAGCGGTCAACTTAAGACATAACCTAAATACTAACACATTTCACAATCAAGGACTCAGATGCCAACTTAAGGCATAGCCCAAGATATCACTAAACACTAGCAATGGGTCCAGAGGTGAACTTAACACATATCCCACTACCAAAACAATGTCGGGTCCAGAGGTGAACTTAACACATATCCCAACATACAATTCAAGTAAAGGGTCCAGAGGTGAACTTAACAGATATCCCGATGCTACAAACAAGTATTGGGTCCAGAGGTGAACTTAACACATATCCCAATACACAGCTATCGCACACCGGGTCCAGAGGTGAACTTAACACATATCCCGTGTACGACAACCGATCACGTGTCAGGTCCAGAGGTGAACTTAACACATATCCTGACACGCCACAAGAAAAACACGTAATGGGTCCAGAGGTGAACTTAACACATATCCCATCACGCGACATACAACTCACGTGTTAAGCTCAGAGGCCAGCTTAAGGCATAACTTAACACGCATCAACCAATAACATCCCAAGATAGAAACTAACCTATAGTTCTAACTTCTTAAACCACTAAACAACATTTAATTGATCCCGGGAACTAAGTTGAGGGAGAGCCGGTTTCCCTTTCGGTTACCCGACCGGGGGGTCTCTATCCTCTCTCCATTTCCGAACCCAATATAGTGTCGCCCATCCTCCGGGGACCTCAAAGTCACATAAGCAAGAGATGCCAAGTTCAACAATAATTATGACTAACTCAAGACTTTCATTCCACAAGTCTAAGGGTCATTAAACACTTGACTAGGTCCACTAGGTCTCTTTACAAGCTTCGGATAAGTTTAACTTAAGAGAAGAACAACATTCTAAACTTGATTACCAACTACCCATTACTACTAAATGATAACTAACATTGGCTAGATAAACAACATCCCTAAATGTTGCTTGCTAACTACCCATTAACCATGACTTAAACATCTTGAATATGACTCTTAAGCACAAAGAACAGCTTAGAGGGAAAATCTTACAACAAACGATTAAAAGGATTAAACATGAGGTAATTAGCTAATCACTTGGTCACACTTTATTTAGCCTAAACATACAATCTAAACCATGTAAATATATCCATAAAAATAGCCTAAACATCACCTAAACAATTGGGAAACAAACACCCAAAACAATCACGAAACAATAAAAACAACACGAAGTTACAGGCCAATTGCGCAGCCTGCACTTTGGGGTTGCGCAGCTGCGCCTCACTTGCGCAGCCTGCGCTCAGAAATAATTTCTATTTCCCTAAAGTCATGGTTAATGGGTAGTGAGCAAGCAACTTTTTAGAGTGTTGTTTATTAGCCAAAGTTAGTTATCATTTATTAGTAATGGGTAGTTGGTAATCAAGTTTAGAATGTTGTTCTCCTCTTAAGTTAATCTTATCCTAGGTTTGTAAAGAGACCTAGTGGACCTAGTTAAGTGTTTAATGACCCTTAGACTTGTGGAATAAAAGTCTTAATATAGTCATAATTGTTGTTGAACTTGGTTATCTCTTGCTTATGTGAGTTTGAGGTCCCCGGAGGATGGGCGACACTATATTGGGTTCGGGAATGGAGAGAGGATAGAGACCCCCCCGGTCGGGTAACTGAAAGGGCAACCGACTCTCCCTCAACTTAGTTCCCGGGATCAATTAAGTGTTGATTAGAAGTATAAGAAAGTGGATCTATGGATTAGTTTCTATATTTGGATGATATTGTAATGATGCGTATTAAGGTATGCCTTAAGCTGGCCTCTGAGCTTAATACGTGAGCTTGTTTTCATATATGGGGATATGCCTTAAGTTGGCCTCTGAGCCCTATATGTGTATGCTTGTCGTGTCTGGGATATGCCTTAAGCTGGCCTCTGAGCCCAGACATGTTTGTTTGTGATCGCGTCGGAACATGCCTTAAGTTGGCCTCTGAGTCTGACGAGTAGAGCAGCTGCACAACGGGGTAGCTAAGGTACTGACACCTTGCCTGGAGTGCAGATGTTGATGCTAGGACATGCCTTAAGCTGGCCTCTGAGTCTAGTGTCTTGTGATGCAGTGAAGGGACATGCCTTAAGCTGGCCTCTGAGTCCTTTACTTTTGGATGCCAGTCCATGTGTTGTGATGTCGCCTCTGAGTCTAGTGTCTTGTTGATTGGCAGGTCTATGCCTTAACTTGGCCTCTGAGTCCTTACTTGTGAACTTGGTATTTAGGTTATGTCTTAAGTTGACCGCTGAACCTTTATACTTGCTGAATGATTGGTATGTAGGTTATGTCTTAAGTTGACCGCTGAACCTTTATACTTGCTGAATGATTGGTATTTAGGTTATGTCTTAAGTTGACCGATGAACCTTTATACTTGCTGAATGATTGGTATGTAGGTTATGTCTTAAGTTGATCGCTGAACCTTATACTTGCTGAGTTTTATCTGCTTGCCTAAAGTAGGTACGGTGTCAGATATGGATGTTGATATTGATGAGTATGATACCTTGACTTTGATATTGAGTTGGATTGAAAGACCCCCCGGCTGGGCAACCGGAAGGGAAACCGGCTCTCCTTCCAAATAGTTTCCGAAGTTGGTTGAGAGCCTTGCATAGTAATTGTATGATGATATGAGATTCAGTTATTGAGATTTATATGCTTCACATGTTTATATATGTTGGAGTATTCTGTTTGTATTTCTATGTTACGTGTCATTACAAAAGGTGGCTAGGAGAACTCTAGTCACTCCCCACTGATTGTGGCGTACATGTTTACATGTATGTAGGTACATGACAGGTTGGCAGAGGGGTTGCATGGAGCTAGCGAGCGATGATCCTTTATCGATTGACTTACACTCTTACGTTAGCTAGACTTTAGATTTACATTTCAGCTTTTGAGTGCCTGTAGGGATGTGCCATCCCGGGCTGCTTTTATATTGTACTTATTGATGTTTCAGTTTTGTAGTAGGACACCTCGCATGTTTAGTTATGTTAAAAAGTTTTAATTCGGCTACATCTTTAGTACTTTGTATGTTTATTATTTTCCGCTTTCGTGAAGGGTTCTACAGTTGGTATCAGAGCGTTATCGCTCCCGACGCACTCATGTAACCCCCAACCTTAACTTGACCATATAATCAAATAATGAATGAGAGATGGGGTAGATTTAAGGACTTAAATTGTAGTCTGTTTTGTGATTGCTTTTATTAGGTTCTAACGTGTTTGTTGATTGTCATTGATAATACCTTATTGCCTTCCAATCGACGAACATTGGACTTATCCATTTGGCGATGAAGACCGGAGTTTTCTACCAAAGATAAAAGATTTGTGCTACTGTGGGAGAATGCTTCTGAGCCTTGAAAATACACCTCTTTCTTGTGCCCCACCTTCTTTGATAACTCCGGACGCACATCCTTCTTTTAGAATATTTGTCTATCTTACTTAAACAGATCTTCATATCTCTTCAGCTTAACCTTGTTGCTCGCTTTCTTAAGGTGCCCTCTAGGTAATCTTCCCTTTTATTGGATTTGGAGGAATTAGTTTTAAGGATAACCGTGAGTTGTGTTTTGAGAAATGTTGTTATTTGAGGAATAACTTAGGAGGTATCGAGAGACATGTTTTGGTGATCTAAGTGTCTAGTTTTCTATCCAATTGGGAGAGTGGAAGTGAGTGATAGGGTACTTGCTTGAAGGTTGAGTTGTATACCTAGTATTCTGCGGAGCTTAATCTTGAGAACCATGCTTAGGTTGTGAAAATTTGTGAATTGAAGAGTATTATTTAAGGAGTTAGATAAGATACTTGAGGATATAGAGCGACCTGAGAGGATGGCCTTAAGATGCTAATGATGAAGAATAGATGATTGAAGTGAGTTAGTATCACTTGACTTAGGTGAGTGACTGAGCTGAGAAAGGTCCGTTGTTGAGGAATACAAATCATTGGCTATAATAGTTGAGTACTCGAAAAATTTATGATTTAAACTGGGAGGAAGTGAATCGTTATCTGGCCTTAGGTTATTTAATGGATCTTAGCATTCTTCTATTGAAGAACTTAAAGGAAACTTGAGGATGCACCGCCAGTTTGTGAATGGAATAAAGTAATCTATAAGGAGACGAGAATTCGGAAAACTTGATGGTTTAGGAATTGTTATCTGGTGGACAGTAAGGTAAGTAAATAAAGTGGATATAGCACATAGGGGTTATGACCTGAAAGTGTTATTGAATTGTCATTTGTGGAACTAGCAGAGATGTGACATCTAAAACTTTTGGGAATAGGTAGTTGTATTGATGATATCGTTTAAAGTTGGAAGATTAGGGTATATAAATCATTGGAGGAATTGTTCATGAGAACCGATAATTGAATGACTTGGTTTGGAAAGTAAGAAGTGAGAACCCCGTGAGAATAGTGAGAGACCCGCACCTCGGGAGATTTCCCTAAGCGTTCCTTCATGTCGCTTCTCTCCCTTCTTATCCTTTACTTCTCCTTCTTATCTTGACTTCAATTTTATTGGAGTCCATAGCCTATAGTTCCTTACCTTGTCATCTCGTTGTTCCTCGAGTCGTTTTCCGTGTGTCTCTCTCGAAATCTGTATCGTGTTTGTCCCTGAAGTTCGTATCTCATCTCCTCTTCTATGAGCCTTATTCCTTTTCATTTAGATTAGTGGCGAGATCGACTTGCTCTTGGGGTAGTGACTCATGCCTGGAGGAATGCTTGATTTTGCGTTGTCAGGATTCGGTTGAGAGAGTGGGTGAGAATAATGTTCGGACGATGTGGGATAGTGTGCCGTCTTGAGAGTTTCATGTTAAGTGGCTAGATGTAGGTTGTAATTGTAGATTTGGAAGTGCCATTTGAAAATTTAAATAAGGTACTTAGAATGCTAGGTGATTTTGGAGGAACTTGCTTAAGATAATTATGTAGTTGATTAGAGGAATGAGGTAAGTTAGGGCTACTTAATCTTAGGGAATTGTTGTAATGCAGAAAGGATCATATTTGAGGAACGAGAGTTATTGGTAACGGTGTGAGAATGTTGAGACATTTACAAATAGACTTATGGAGCTGACTGAGTGTTGACCTTAGGTTACTTATGGAACCTCAACGTTTACCTATTGGAGCGCTTATTGGGATTGGAAAATGCACCACTGTTAGGTGGATCGTTTATGATAACTTATGGGATAATGGAAGCCTGTTGGCTTAATAATACTTCAATGGTGATTGATGGGTAACCATTGACGTTTGTAGTAATCATAGTGTAGAGATTTGCAAATTATAAGTGTTCAGTAATAGCATTTGAGGAATCTCGGAATGTGAATAACTAAGTCTTACTGAAACTGTGGGAGTGAAGGTTGCTACTTCCTTGGAACTTTGCCTTGGGATGTATAATGTTGGTAAGTGGTTAGAAACCAGAGGATTTAGAAGTTGTTACCTTAGTAAGGTCGTGATTTGAATGTTCACTGTGGTAATAAAATTTGGGAATTTAGGATTTCGAAGCACCTTGTGGAATAAGTTGTTGGGATCAAGCTGTTTAAAAATTGAAGTTATGGAATTTTTTTATGGTCCCCAATGGGAGAGGTTACAGAATAATGAATACCATATCTTGAGTTTTGAGGTTCGATGTTATGGTAATGAGGATTTTGGGTTAGAGTTTCGGAAGTGCGTGAACCTTGGTCTAAGATGCGTGCTTAAGCTTCTGTCTGGTTGAGGAATACCTTGTTCTGTGGATAAGATAATGGCAAGAGAGATCGTGAAACCATTGGAAGTCTAGAGATCACTTGAATCGTTCCCCGTGGGATCTATTAGGAATCGTTGTAACGATGCTTTGTTTATGGATTGAGTGGTTAGTGACCCCATGTTTAGCAAGAGTTACCATCTTCCTTGACCTTTAGCCTGGTTGTTACCGTTCCTTCGATCCTCCTTGTACGTTCTGTCAGCTGTGAAACTAGGAACTCTTAATCCTTCGTTTCGAAGGTAATCTCTATGACTGTTTCTGCGCTCCCAGTGACTGTTTTTGAAATTCGTTTCCCTATTGTTGACTCTAAATTTGCTGTTTTTGGAAAATCTTACTGCTTTTGGAGTTTGAAACTACTTCCTCTTCCGTTCGAGGTAACCTTTTGTCATTTTTACAATTTTACTCTTTCAAGAATTTGAGAATAAAAGTTAATTATGAAGGAAACCTGGTTTGAAAGAGCCGGATGTTTTACAACTTTGAGGGATTTCAGCGTTGATTGCCACTGGAACTTGTTATTGGAGACGTCTGATAACCTGTGTTGTGCTTATCAATACCGAATCAATCTAAATTTTGAATTCTGACTGATTTAAATTTGGTACTTGTCTCAGATTTGGAATGTCGGACTCTTGAATACGTAACGAGAATCCCAATGTCCATTGACAGAGACTGGTGCCTTAAAATCTTTTTCTTCTGGGAAATTTTTGAAAGATAAAGTTTTGGGTTACCATAACCCGGTAGTACGTTTTGGTAGTTAAAGTTGTTTTCGTACTTCTGTTTTCAAGTTTCGAGGACGAAACTTTTTGAAAGATGGGGTGATTGTAACATCCTAATATTTCGGGACTTGGAAGTTTAATGATTTTAAGTTCAAGTTCGAGAATTAATTTATATTTCGTAATTTTTGGAATTTCTTCTAAATAACTAATTAATTTATGTGATAATATTTTAAAGGATTTAAAATAAGGTTTCATTTAATTGCATAATTTACGTCTTAACAATTTAATTTCATTGTCCGGAAATATTTATATAATCTTAAGTTTATAGTTACCTTAAGTCGGTGTTTTTAGCTTAAACCGTCTTAAAACTTGTCTTATGGGCCTAACTTGTTAATGGACCCATTTCCCCTCTTTTTCCTCACAAAACCCTAACCCCACCATCTTCTACCTTCCTCCTCCAATTCATTTTTTTCAGATTTAAACAAAACACCATTTTTGATTTCCTCCTCCTTCAATCTTAAAACTCTCATAGAACCTTTGTTTCTTATCCGATTGAGGCGATTTTCGCGGCCACGGATTCCTCTTCTCGCCCTCCATATTTCTTGGTAAGTTTTTACCCAAAATAATTCCGTCTTATATTCTGGCCGTGACCCTAAGGTCACGTTTTTCGAGGTTTACGGATGGTTGTTGTGTTTCTATAGCGGACGTGGACAAAGGAGTAGCTTGGAGTTGGATTCATGTTGGTTTAATAAGAAGTTATAAGGTGACGATAATGAGAAACTCAGCCTTTATTATTAAAATAGCATGTCCTTGGTGTTTATGATGAAAGTTTCTGATTTTGATGATGTTTGTTGTTATTTAGGACTTAGAAGCATGTTAGGTTTGATTTTAAGTGACATTCACATGTTTAATTTGGTATTCATATGATTGTTTACTCATTTTTCAGATTCCATGCTCTTAAGACGGATACAAAGATTGTTCATAAATTGTGTTTTGATTGTTCAATAATCATGTTTGATGTATATTTGGGATTTTTATGGGATTATATGTGCTGGTAGGAAGGATTTATAGCTTGAAATCATAGTATAGAATCATTGTCGAAAGTTTGGATGAATTCTGGAATTGTAGGAAAATCCCGTGAAACAGCCTGCCCGTGCAGGGGCGCAGGCTGCGCAAGTGAGGCGCGGCTGCGCAACCCCAATGCGCAGGCTGCCCAAATGGCCTGTAACTTCGTGTGTTTTTATTGTTTCGTGATTGTTTTGGGTATTTGTTTCCCAATTGTTTAAGTGATATTTATGCTATGTTTATGAGTATATTTACTTGGTTTAGAATGTATGTTAGGCTAAGTAAAGTGATTAGCTAATTGCCTCATGTTAATCCTTAAACCACTTGTTGTAAGGTTTCCTTCTAAGTTGTTTAATATGCTTGAGTAACATTGTTATGATGTTTAAAGTCATGGTTAATGGGTAGTGAGCAAGCAACTTTTTAGAGTGTTGTTTATTAGCCAAAGTTAGTTATCATTTATTAGTAATGGGTAGTTGGTAATCAAGTTTAGAATGTTGTTCTCCTCTTAAGTTAATCTTATCCTAGGTTTGTAAAGAGACCTAGTGGACCTAGTTAAGTGTTTAATGACCCTTAGACTTGTGGAATGAAAGTCTTAAGTTAGTCATAATTGTTGTTGAACTTAGTTATCTCTTGCTTATATGAGTTTGAGGTCCCCGGAGGATGGGCGACACTATATTGGGTTCGGGAATGGAGAGAGGATAGAAACCCCCCGGTCGGGTAACCGAAAGGGCAACCGGCTCTCCCTCAACTTAGTTCCCGGGATCAATTAAGTGTTGATTAGAAGTATAAGAAAGTGGATCTATGGATTAGTTTCTATATTTGGATGATATTGTAATGATGCGTATTAAGGTATGCCTTAAGCTGGCCTCTGAGCTTAATACGTGAGCTTGTTGTCATATATGGGGATATGCCTTAAGTTGGCCTCTGAGCCCTATATGTGTATGGTTGTAGTGTCTGGGATATATCTTAAGCTGGCCTCTGAGCCCAGACATGTTTGTTTGTGATCGCGTCGGAACATGCCTTAAGTTGGCCTCTGAGTTTGACGAGTAGAGCAACTGCACAACGGGGTAGCTAAGGTACTGACACCTTGCCTGGAGTGCAGATGTTGATGCTAGGACATGCCTTAAGTTGGCCTCTGAGTCTAGTGTCTTGTGATGCAGTGAAGGGACATGCCTTAAGCTGGCCTCTGAGTCCTTTACTTTTGGATGCTAGTCCATGCGTTGTGATGTCGCCTCTGAGTCTAGTGTCTTGTTGATTGGCAGCTCTATGCCTTAAGTTGGCCTCTGAGTCCTTACTTGTGAACTTGGTATTTAGGTTATGTCTTAAGTTGACCACTGAACCTTTATACTTGCTGAATGATTAGTATGTAGGTTATGTCTTAAGTTGACCGCTGAACCTTTATACTTGCTGAATGATTGGTATTTAGGTTATGTCCTAAGTTGACCGCTGAATCTTTATACTTGCTGAATGATTGATATGTAGGTTATGTCTTAAGTTGACCGCTGAACCATATACTTGCTGAGTTTTATCTTCTTGCCTAAAGTTGGTACGGTGTCAGATATGGATGTTGATATTGATGAGTATGATACCTTGACTTTGATATTGTTCATCCAAGGCATTGGATGACTCTTTAGTCAGTTTCGTAAATGGTTTGGACTGAAAGACCCCCCGGCTGGGCAACCGGAAGGGAAACCGGTTCTCCTTCCAAATAGTTTCCAAAGTTGGTTGAGAGCCTTGCATATTAATTGCATGATGATATGAGATTCAGTTATTGAGATTTATATGCTTCACATGTTTATATATGTTGAAGTATTCTGTTTGGATTTATGTGTTACGTGTCGTTACAAAAGGTGGCTAGGAGAACTCAAGTCACTCCCCACTGATTGTGGCATACATGTTTACATGTATGTAGGTACATGACCGGTTAGCAGAGGGGTTGCATGGAGCTAGCGAGCGATGATCCTTCATCGATTGACTTACACTCTTACGTTAGCTATACTTTAGATTTACATTTCAGCTTTTGAGTGCCTGTAGGGATGTGCCATCCCGGGCTGCTTTTATATTGCACTTATGTACTTTTTTATGTTTCAGTTTTTTAGTAGGACACCTCGCATGTTTAGTTATGTTAAAAAGTTTTAATTCTGCTGCATCTTTAGTACTTTGTATGTTTATTATTTTCTTCTTTCGCGAGGGGTTCTACAGTTGGTATCAGAGCGTTATCGCTCCCGACGCACTCATGTAACCCCCAACCTTAACTTGACCATATAATCAAATAATGAATGAGAGATGGGGTAGATTTAAGGACTTAAATTGTAGTCTGTTTTTTGATTGCTTTTATTAGGTTCTATCGTGTTTGTTGATTGTCATTGATAATACCTCATTGCCTTCCAATCGACGAACAGTGGACTTATCCATTTGGCGATGATGACCGGAGTTTTCTACCGAAGATAAAAGATTTGTGCTACTGTGGGAGAATGCTTCTGAGCCTTGAAGATATTCCTCTTTCTTGTGCACCACCTTCTTTGATAACTCCGAATGCACATCCTTCTTTTAAAATATTTGTCTATCTTACTTAAACAGATCTTACTTAAACAGATCTTCATATCTCTTCAGCTTAACCTTGTTGCTCGCTTTCTTAAGGTGCCCTCTAGGTAATCTTCCCTTTTATTGGATTTGGAGGAATTAGTTTTAAGGATAACCGTGAGTTGTGTTTTGAGAAATGTTGTTATTTGAGGAATAACTTAGGAGGTATCGAGAGACATATTTTGGTGATCTAAGTGTCTAGTTGTCTATCCAATTGGGAGAGTGGAAGTGAGTGATAGGGTACTTGCTTGAAGGTTGAGTTGTATACCTAGTATTCTGCGGAGCTTAATCTTGAGAACCATGCTTAGGTTGTGAAAATTTGTGAATTGAAGAGTATTATTTAAGGAGTTAGATAAGATACTTGAGGATATAGAGCGACCTGAGAGGATGGCCTTAAGATGCTAATGATGAAGAATAGATGATTGAAGTGAGTTAGTATCACTTGACTTAGGTGAGTGACTGAGCTGAGAAAGGTCCGTTGTTGAGGAATACAAATCATTGGCTATAATAGTTGAGTACTCGAAAAATTTATGATTTAAACTGGGAGGAAGTGAATCGTTATCTGGCCTTAGGTTATTTAATGGATCTTAGCATTCTTCTATTGAAGAACTTAAAGGAAACTTGAGGATGCACCGCCAGTTTGTGAATGGAATAAAGTAATCTATAAGGAGACGAGAATTCGGAAAACTTGATGGTTTAGGAATTGTTATCTGGTGGACAGTAAGGTAAGTAAATAAAGTGGATATAGCACATAGGGGTTATGACCTGAAAGTGTTATTGAATTGTCATTTGTGGAACTAGCAGAGATGTGACATCTAAAACTTTTGGGAATAGGTAGTTGTAATGATGATATCGTTTAAAGTTGGAAGATTAGGGTATATAAATCATTGGAGGAATTGTTCATGAGAACCGATAATTGAATGACTTGGTTTGGAAAGTAAGAAGTGAGAACCCCGTGAGAATAGTGAGAGACCCGCACCTCGGGAGATTTCCCTAAGCGTTCCTTCATGTCGCTTCTCTCCCTTCTTCTCCTTTACTTCTCCTTCTTATCTTGACTTCAATTTTATTGGAGTCCATAGCCTAGAGTTCCTTACCTTGTCATCTCGTTGTTCCTCGATTCGTTTTCCGTGTGTCTCTCTCGAAATCTGTATCGTGTTTGTCCCTGAAGTTCGTATCTCATCTCCTCTTCTATGAGCCTTATTCCTTTTCTTTTAGATTAGTGGCGAGATCGACTTGCTCTTGGGGTAGTGACTCATGCCTGGAGGAATGCTTGATTTTGCGTTGTCAGGATTCGGTTGAGAGAGTGGGTGAGAACAAAGTTCGGACGATGTGGGATAGTGTGCCGTCTTGAGAGTTTCATGTTAAGTGGCTAGATGTAGGTTGTAATTGTAGATTTGGAAGTGCCATTTGAAAATTTAAATAAGGTACTTAGAATGCTAGGTGATTTTGGAGGAACTTGCTTAAGATAATTATGCAGTTGATTAGAGGAATGAGGTAAGTTAGGGCTACTTAATCTTAGGGAATTGTTGTAATGCAGAAAGGATCATATTTGAGGAACGAGAGTTATTGGTAACGGTGTGAGAATGTTGAGACATTTACAAGTAGACTTATGGAGCTGACTGAGTGTTGACCTTAGGTTACGTATGGAACCTCAACGTTTACCTATTGGAGCGCTTATTGGGATTGGAAAATGCACCAATGTTAGGTGGATCGGTTATGATAACTTATGGGATAATGGAAGCCTGTTGGCTTAATAATACTTCAATGGTGATTGATGGGTAACCATTGATGTTTGTAGTAATCATAGTGTAGAGATTTGCAACTTATAAGTGTTCAGTAATAGCATTTGAGGAATCTCGGAATGTGAATAACTAAGTCTTACTGAAACTGTGGGAGTGAAAGTTGCTATTTCCTTGGAACTTTGCCTTGGGATGTATACTGTTGGTAAGTGGTTAGAAACCAGAGAATTTAGAAGTTTTTACCTTAGTAAGGTCGTGATTTGAATGTTCACTATGGTAATAAAATTTGGGAATTTAGGATTTCGAAGCACCTTGTGGAATAAGTTGTTGGGATCAAGCTGTTTAAAAATTGAAGTTATGGAATTTTGTTATGGTCCCCAATGGGAGAGGTTACAGAATAATGAATACCATATCTTGAGTTTTGAGGTTCGATGTTATGGTAATGAGGATTTTGGGTTAGAGTTTCGGAAGTGCGTGAACCTTGGTCTAAGATGCGTGCTTAAGCTTCTGTCTGGTTGAGGAATACCTTGTTCTGTGGATAAGATAATGGCAAGAGAGATCGTGAAACCATTGGAAGTCTAGAGATCACTTGAATCGTTCCCCGTGGGATCTATTAGGAATCGTTGTAACGATGCTTTGTTTATGGATTGAGTGGTTAGTGACCCCATGTTTAGCAAGAGTTACCATCTTCCTTGACCTTTAGCCTGGTTGTTACCGTTCCTTCGATCCCCCTTGTACGTTCTGTCAGCTGTGAAACTAGGAACTCTTAATCCTTCGTTTCGAAGGTAATCTCTATGACTGTTTCTGCGCTCCCAGTGACTGTTTTTGAAATTCGTTTCCCTATTATTTACTCTAAATTTGCTGTTTTTGGAAAATCTTACTGCTTTTGGAGTTTGAAACTACTTCCTCTTCCGTTCGAGGTAACCTTTTGTCATTTTTACAATTTTACTCTTTCAAGAATTTGAGAATAAAAGTTAATTTTGAAGGAAACCTGGTTTGAAAGAGCCGGATGTTTTACAACTTTGAGGGATTTCAGCGTTGATTGCCACTGGAACTTGTTATTGGAGACGTCTGATAACCTGTGTTGTGCTTATCAATACCGAATCAATCTAAATTTTGAATTCTGACTGATTTAAATTTGGTACTTGTCTCAGATTTGGAATGTCGGACTCTTGAATACGTAACGAGAATCCCAATGTCCATTGACAGAGACTGGTGCCTTAAAATCTTTTTCTTCTGGGAAATTTTTGAAAGATAAAGTTTTGGGTTACCATAACCCGGTAGTACGTTTTGGTAGTTAAAGTTGTTTTCGTACTTACTTCTGTTTTCAAGTTTCGAGGACGAAACTTTTTGAAAGATGGGGTGATTGTAACATCCTAATATTTCGGGACTTGGAAGTTTAATGATTTTAAGTTCAAGTTCGAGAATTAATTTATATTTCGTAATTTTTGGAATTTCTTCTAAATAACTAATTAATTTATGTGATAATATTTTAAAGGATTTAAAATAAGGTTTCATTTAATTGCATAATTTACGTCTTAACAATTTAATTTCATAGTCCGGAAATATTTATATCATCTTAAGTTTATAGTTACCTTAAGTCGGTGTTTTAGCTTAAACCGTCTTAAAACTTGTCTTATGGGCCTAACTTGTTAATGGACCCATTTCCCCTCTTTTTCCTCACAAAACCCTAACCCCACCATCTTCTACCTCCCTCCTCCAATTCATTTTTTTCAGATTTAAACAAAACACCATTTTTTATTTCCTCCTCCTTCAATCTTAAAACTCTCATAGAACCTTCGTTTCTTATCCGATTGAGGCGATTTTCGCGGCCACGGATTCCTCTTCTCGCCCTCCATATTTCTTGGTAAGTTTTTACCCAAAATAATTCCGTCTTATATTCTGGCCGTGACCCTAAGGTCACGTTTTTCGAGGTTTACGGATGGTTGTTGTGTTTCTATAGCGGACGTGGACAAAGGAGTAGCTTGGAGTTGGATTCATGTTGGTTTAATAAGAAGTTATAAGGTGACGATAATGAGAAACTCAGCCTTTATTATTAAAATAGCATGTTCTTGGTGTTTATGATGAAAGTTTCTGATTTTGATGATGTTTGTTGTTATTTAGAACTTAGAAGCATGTTAGGTTTGATTTTAAGTGACATTCACATGTTTAATTTGGTATTCATATGATTGTTTACTCATTTTTCAGATTCCATGCTCTTAAGACGGATACAAAGATTGTTCATAAATTGTGTTTTGATTGTTCAATAATCATGTTTGATGTATATTTGGGATTTTTATGGGATTATATGTGCTGGTAGGAAGGATTTATAGCTTGAAATCATAGTATAGAATCATTGTCGAAAGTTTGGATGAATTCTGGAATTGTAGGAAAATCCCGTGAAACAGCCTGCCCGTGCAGGGGCGCAGGCTGCGCAAGTCAGAGCGCAGGCTGCGCAAGTGAGGCGCAGCTGCGCAACCCCAATGCGCAGGCTGCACAAATGGCCTGTAACTTCGTGTGTTTTTAATGTTTCCTGATTGTTTTGGGTATTTGTTTCCCAATTGTTTAAGTGATGTTTATGCTATGTTTATGAGTATATTTACTTAGTTTAGAATGTATGTTAGGCTAAGTAAAGTGAT
The DNA here is from genome assembly GCA_029255685.2 of Silene conica. NCBI lineage: Eukaryota > Viridiplantae > Streptophyta > Magnoliopsida > Caryophyllales > Caryophyllaceae > Silene > Silene conica. Next base: position 26,611,231 of record CM055311.2, on the reverse strand, counting down.
TAGCTAATTGCCTCATGTTAATCCTTAAACCACTTGTTGTAAGGTTTCCTTCTAAGTTGTTTAATGTGCTTGAGTAACATTGTTATGATGTTTAAAGTCATGGTTAATGGGTAGTGAGCAAGCAACTTTTTACAGTGTTGTTTATTAGCTAAAGTTAGTTATCATTTATTAGTAATGGGTAGTTGCTAATCAAGTTTAGAATGTTGTTCTCCTCTTAAGTTAATCTTATCTTAGGTTTGTAAAGAGACCTAGTGGACCTAGTTAAGTGTTTAATGACCCTTAGACTTGTGGAATGAAAGTCTTAAGTTAGTCATAATTGTTGTTGAACTTGGTTATCTCTTGCTTATGTGAGTTTGAGGTCCCCGGCGGATGGGCGACACTATATTGGGTTCGGGAATGGAGAGAGGATAGAGACCCCCCGGTCGGGTAACCGAAAGGGAAACCGGCTCTCCCTCAACTTAGTTCTCGGGATCAATTAAGTGTTGATTAGAAGTATAAGAAAGTGGATCTATGGATTAGTTTCTATATTTGGATGATATTGTAATGATGCGTATTAAGGTATGCCTTAAGCTGGCCTCTGAGCTTAATACGTGAGCTTGTTGTCATATATGGGGATATGTTTTAAGTTGGCCTCTGAGTCCTATATGTGTATGGTTGTCGTGTCTGGGATATACCTTAAGCTGGCCTCTGAGCCCAGACATGTTTGTTTGTGATCGCGTCGGAACATGCCTTAAGTTGGCCTCTGAGTCTGACGAGTAGAGCAGCTGCACAACGAGGTAGCTAAGGTACTAACACCTTGCCCGGAGTGCAGATGTTGATGCTAGGACATGCCTTAAGCTGGCCTCTGAGTCTAGTGTCTTGTGATGCAGTGAAGGGACATGCCTTAAGCTGACCTCTGAGTCCTTTACTTTTGGATGCTAGTCCATGCGTTGTGATGTCGCCTCTGAGTCTAGTGTCTTGTTGATCGTCAGGTCTATGCCTTAAGTTGGCCTCTGAGTCCTTACTTGTGAACTTGGTAATTAGGTTATGTCTTAAGTTGACCGCTGAACCTTTATACTTGCTGAATGATTGGTATGTAGGTTATGTCTTAAGTTGACCGCTGAACCTTTATACTTGCTGAATGATTGGTATTTAGCTTATGTCTTAAGTTGACCGCTGAACCTTTATACTTGCTGAATGATTGGTATGTAGGTAATGTCTTAAGTTGACCGCTGAACCTTATACTTGCTGAGTTTTATCTGCTTGCCTAGAGTTGGTACGGTGTCAGATATGGATGTTGATATTGATGAGTATGATACCTTGACTTTGATATTGTTCATCCAAGGCATTGGATGACTCTTTAGTCAATTTCGTAAATGGTTTGGACTGAAAGACCCCCCGGCCGGGCAACCGGAAGGGAAACCGGCTCTCCTTCCAAATAGTTTCCGAAGTTGGTTGAGAGCCTTGCATAGTAATTGCATGATGATATGAGATTTAGTTATTGAGATTTATATGCTTCACATGTTTATATATGTTGGAGCATTCTGTTTGTATTTCTGTATTACGTGTCGTTACAAAAGGTGGTTAGGAGAACTCTAGTCCCTCCCCACTGATTGTGGCGTACATGTTTACATTATTGTAGGTACATGACAGGTTGGCAGAGGGGTTGCAAGGAGCTAGCGAGCGATGATCCTTCATCGATTGACTTACACTCTTACGTTAGCTAGACTTTAGATTTACATTTCAGCTTTTGAGTGCCTGTAGGGATGTGCCATCCCGGGCTGCTTTTATATTGCACTTATGTACTTTTTTATGTTTCAGTTTTGTAGTAGGACACCTTGCATGTTTAGTTATGTTAAAAAGTTTTAATTCCGCTGCATCTCTAGTACTTTTTATGTTTATTATTTTCCGCTTTCGCGAGGGGTTCTACATTCTATACTATGATTTCAAGCTACAAATCATTCCTACCAGCACATATAATCCCATAACAATCCCAAGTATACATCAAACTTGATTATTGAACAATCAAAACACAAATTATGAACAATATTTGTATTCGTCTTAAGAACATGAAATCTGAAAAATGAACAATGTTTGCATATGAACATGTAAATCTTCAACCAAATCATGTGAGCATTCATATGTAACATATTTCCTAACATACACCTAAACTTAAACATCATCCACAACTCAAAATCAGAAACTTAATCAAGAACACAACACAAAGATTGCTATTTTAACAAAAAGGCCGAGTTTCTCATTATCGTCACCTTAAAAGCAATTCCGATCAAAGCTCCTCCTCGATAACGTAGCTATCCACACTAGGGTCGTCTAATCCTTCACCTACGACCATAAAAACTAGTTTTAGAGCCTAAAAGACGGATGTTGAGTAATATATTCTATATATGTAATATATTGTTTTATGTTTTAATAATGACAAGTCTAGGTGATTATATTTTATATGCATATGCGTGTAATCGTGCGGTTAAGTGTACAGTTAATTATAGAGCGAAGATCATAGTTTATCAAAGTATAGATACAATCGTAGATTGAAGAAAAAGATCAAGCTCGTATCAAAGTCTTTTTGAAGACTTACAAGACAAAAGTTTTTATTGCAATATCAAGAGTTCTTAAGTTATAAGTCGTATCTATAACTATTGAAGAAATGAGATTTGCGTGGAATAAGTCAAAGCGTGAAGATTTATGCGTGCTATTAATATATTATTATATATTAATTTAGTAATCTTATAAACGATTTTAAAATAGAAATATTCTTTAGTTAACAAGAATTAGAGTATTTATCTTATGAGGTAAATATTAATTCTAAAATACTAAGGATATTATTTTAACCATTGTTGTCAAAATCTAAATTCCTAGGGAAACGTGCTTCGAGAAATATGTCTCGAAGAGCGTGATCTATGAAGCACACGTTGGGACGTGCGTGGGGAAGCGTGTCAAGGAAGTATTCCTTACGTTTCCTACACAACTACTAACATGTTTCATATTATCTTTATGGTTAGTTAAATAAATAAATTTGTTTATTTAATCTACTTAAAGATTAACTAGGATTTTATTAAAGATATAATTTATTATATTATTGACAAGAATTAGGATTTGATTCAAAGTAGGATTCTATATTTTATGGTATAAGATGTTTCCTAAATCAAATAGGATTGTGGAAATATTATCTTATGTCTTAAATTAATATTATCTTATTAGAGTCCTTTCCTAATTCATATAAGATTAAGTTTTAAATATTACCTAGAATTAGTATTCTAGATAAAGTAATATTCCTAAACTATCTACTATTCAACCTAGATCTAAATTACTATATATATGCATCATATTTCACGTTCAAGACCATCGATCAACACGAGCCTCACGCAATTCAAGAATCAAACGGACGTAGTCTCTCACACGTCTCGATATTCGTGCTAATCATTGTCAAATCTCGTAATCAAGACTACAATTATTGAAGAATATTTTCATACATTCAAGATCATCAAATACAAGAAGTTGTTGAAAAGTTTATCTTACTTACTTAAGATAGATTCGAGTATTTAGCGGTACTCATTGTAAGCAAGTATTTCACGGTACTTGTCGTAGCTAGATATTTAACGGTATCTAGATTGAGTTACAACTAACATCAAAGTTGTACGAGTTGGGTTGATAAAATTGTAATCCGGAGAAGGTACTAATTTTATTAATCGAGAATAGTGGACGTAGGTTTCGATTTGTGAAACTGAACCACTTCAAAAGATCGTATCTCCTTTACTTTATCGTCCTTACTCATTACTTGCTATTACCACGTGTTATCAACATACATCGAAGAAGAATCGAAAAAGTTGGCATACTCAATTCAACCCCCCTTTCTTGAGTATATCTAGGTCAATAGACTCTTCAATTGGTATCAGAGCCTCGTGCTCTTGAAAGCCTTACAGCTTGAGATTGATCCTTCTATTGATTTCTAATGGATTCAAAATACCTTAAGTGTCCTATCTTCGATGGAAAGAACTATAGCTTGTGGAAGAACATGATGAACCATTACATCAAAGTATGTGATTGGGAATGCTGGAAGATAATACAAAACGGACCAAAGAAGATCTTGGTTGCCTCTGCAAATGGAACCACATATGAGAAACCAGAAAGTGACTATGTGGAAGCTGATTACAAGATTGCTGAGAAAAATTCAAAAGCCATGAGTCTACTTCAAAACGGTATGATTACTTCCGAATTTGATCGCTTCTCCTCTTGAAATTCAGCTAAAGAAATATGGGATGGCCTAGAACTTGCCTACGAAGGTACTTCCGTAGTCAAGAAGCATCGCATAGACTTGCTCATTCAACGATATGAACTTTTCACTATGGAAAAGAATGAATCGATTGATAGCATGTCTGCGCGATTCTCTTGCATACTTAATGAACTACGGAACCTTGGTAGGAAATATGATTCTGAGGACATAGTCAGAAAAGTTCTTAGAAGCCTAACCAAAAAGTGGCAACCAAAAGTCACTGCAATTGAAGAGGCTCGTGATCTCACGACCTTAACTTATCAAGAACTCATTAGATCTCTAATGGCTCATGAGATCATGCTAAATAGAGACGACAATGATCATTCTACTAATAAAAACGTTGCACTACAAGCCTCTACAAGTGGAGAATGCGAACCTGAACTGGAAGATGAAACAGTTCTCTTCGCAAGACGCTTTAAAAAGGCAGTCTTCAAAGGGAGATTTACCAAATCCAACAATAAAGCAAACGACAAGAAAAAGAGTGACTCTAAGCAAACCTTCTTCAAACGAGGGTGCTTTAAATGTGGTGATCAAGGGCATATGATCAAGGACTGTCCAAGCTGGGACAAGATTAAAGACAAATCCAAACGAGATAAGACCAAGACTGAATTTAAAAAGGTTATGCTCGCATCTTGCTGGGGAGAATTAGATTCCGAAGATGACGAAGACTCGGAAGAAGAGGAAATTGCTAACCTGTGTCTAAGCAACGTAAGCTTGGATCTAATCTCCGACAATCATGACTCATCACAATTTTGCCTCTACGGAGAATCTGATTCAGAGGATGAAGACCAAGAGGTAAATTTTTTACAGCTTAAGAGTCAAGTCAAAAATTTATCTAAATCTGCTTTAATTAATTATTTCGAACAAACCCTAGATCAATGTCACGAACAAAGTCTTGAAATAGACGGGCAGAAAGAACAGATTCTTGACATTACTGAGGAAAATCAACTCCTAAAGGCCAAAGCTAAGAAACTGAAATCCAAGGTTAACATTGATACAAATGTTAAATTGGAAACAGTAATGTCTGAGAAGAAAATTCTTGAGTCTAAAGTTACAGCCAATGAAGCTGTAATCTCAAAATTGAAACTCAACATTAAAGAGCTTGAATCTAAGATTATAGCCAATGAAGCTATAACCTCAGATCTAAAAAGGTCTAATGAACTTCTAAAGAGTAAATCTGCACCAGTTGTTGTAGATGAAACTCATCTAGAAGAAGTTGAAATCCTTGAGCAAAAAATCATGGATCTAGAACTCAAGTTGTCCAAAGTTAAAAAGGAACATGCGCAAATCGTGTTCAATTTTAATAAAGACATTCAAGACTTAAAAGATAATAACAATGTTGACCATTCCTCCTGCATAAAAGAAATAGATTCCTTAAAAGACCTTCTTCTTCATGCTCGTAAGGTTCACGAAAAATGGGAAGGAAGTACTAACGTACTAAACTTCTTAACGGAACAATCTGATAACAACATGAAGATTGGTCTAGGTCATGAGTGCTATGGTAGGAGAGACCATTCTAAATGTCAACAAAAACCTGATGAACGTGACTTTAGAAAAAGAAAGTATGTAGATTTACCTGAATACTTAATTTGCACTTATTGGGGTCATAACGGACATCTACGAGAAAACTGTGTAAAACACGCACTCGACTTCAAAACTGGAGTCAAATTTGTTAAATCTCTCGGTATACCAAATGACTCCATATCTATCATTGATAGTGAGGAAGGTAATGAAAAGGTTGAGGAAAGAAATAATGATCATAGATGGTTCTATGACATGTCCGTTGATTACGCAGAAAAGAAAAATAGAACCACTCAAACTCATAAACCTACAACCTACAAAAAACGAAACCCAAAGACTCACACTAGACCAACAAAACCTAACTACCACAGTTACAAAAAACCTATAGTGAGACAAGTCTGGGTTAAAAAGGAAGATGTTTTTATTATTACTAACTCAAAAGGACCCAAGTATGCTTGGGTACCTAAGTCCTGTCTTTAAACTATATTGTGCAGATAATCGCTAAAGAAAATAATCTATGGTATCTCGACAGTGGATGCTCCCGACACATGACAGGTGACGCCAACCTATTCACTACCTTAGAACCATTCGACGGAGGAAAAGTTACCTTCGGTGACAACAAAAAGGGAAAGGTAATAGGTGTCGGTAAGATAGGCGTCTCAGCTTCTCACTCTATTAGCGATGTATATCTGGTAAGTGGTCTTAAACATAACTTAATTAGTATATCCCAATTATGCGACAAAGGAAACAAAGTTGTTTTTCATGCAGATATTTGTCGTATAATTATGGAAGGTACAAGTAAAGTTATTCTTGAAGGACATAGAAAGAAAAATGTTTATATGATTGATTTAAACTTTGTGCCTACTGACTCTCTCTCATGTATGAAAGTTACGTTAGATGATCCATGTCTCTGGCATAAGAGATTTGGGCATATTAGTTCTCCTATTCTTAGCAAATTGAAGAGATGGGACTTGGTCGAAGGTCTCCCCAAGATCAGATTTGATCAAGAAAAGATGTGCGACACATTTGCACGATGTAAACACGTCAGATCATCCTTCAAACCAAAAAGAATAATAAGTACTAACCAAGCTCTTGATCTGGTACATATGGATCTCTGTGGCCCTATGAAGGTAAGAAGCAGAGGCGGTTCCAGGTATGTTTTCGTTCTAGTTGATGATTATTCTAGATTTGTTTGGCCAATCTTTCTTCATTCTAAAGATGAAACATTTGATGAATTTGTTAGTCTTATGAAACTTGTTCAAAACATATTAAAAACTAATCTAGTAACTATTCGAACTGACCATGGAACTGAGTTTGATAACCATGCTTTTATTGATTTCTGTAAATCCAATGGTGTTGGACATAACTTCTCTGCACCTAGAACACCACAACAAAACGGAGTAGTAGAACGCATGAACAGAACCCTAGAAGACATGGCTAGAACAATGCTTCTTTGTAGTGGCTTACCTAGAAACTTTTGGGCTGAGGTTATTAGTACAGCTTGCTATATTCATAATCGTGCTATGATTAGACCTATCCTTAAAAAGACACCTTATGAACTTTTACGTGGTCGTAAACCTAATATATCTCATTTAAGATGTTTTGGGAGTAAATGCTTTGTTCATAACAATGGTAAAAATCGCTTAAGCAAATTTGACCCTAGAAGTGATGAAGCAATTTTCATAGGATATTCTGATCATAGTAAAGCCTATAAAGTTTTTAACAAACGTACCCTATGCATAGAAGAGAGCATACATGTTATCTTTGATGAGAATAATGCCTTCGACAAGCCTTTACAGGACGAAGAGGAAAACCTAGACGAACCTGACTTTCGTTTGTCAAGGGAAGATCCTCCTGAAATAGAAAATAATGATGAAGGTGAAATTCAAGGAAACAATGATGAACTTGACTTGGAAGGAAATGGTGCGAGGGATGAAACTACAGTTGATGATACTGTAGATAACTCTCAAACCAATGACTTGGAATCCAGAGTTGTAACTAATGAAGCTACAACTTTAAATCAAAACCAAAGGGAAGAGGTCATAGTTATACCTGACTCTCCTACAAACCCTGGTTTGGATTCAGGGGGAACAAGTCAAAATCCCGAGTCAAGCAGTGGAAATCAAAATAATCAATCAAGAAACTGGAGATATAAAGGCTCTCACCCTTTGGATAACATCATAGGAAGCCTTACAGAAGGAGTTCAAACTCGAAGAAGCTTAAACAACTTTTGTTCCTTCTACTCCTTTCTCTCCACAATTGAACCTACAAACATAAAAGAAGCTCTTGCAGAACCTGACTGGATAGTCGCCATGCAAGAAGAACTACAACAATTCGAAAGGAATAAAGTATGGCATCTCGTTCCTCGTCCAAAAGATAGATCAGTAATTGGAACGAGATGGGTATTCAGAAATAAATTAAATGACTCAGGAGTCATCGTTCGTAATAAAGCAAGATTGGTCGTTCAAGGATACAATCAACAGGAAGGGATCGATTATGACAAAACCTTTGCTCCTGTTGCTCGCCTTGAAGCGATTCGCTTGCTCATAGCATTTGCTGCACATAAAGGAATGAAATTATTTCAAATGGATGTTAAAACTGCATTCCTTAACGGATATCTTCAGGAGGAAGTCTATGTCGAACAACCTCCTGGATTTCCTGACAACAAACTGAAAGACCATGTATACAGATTGGATAAAGCTCTTTATGGGCTGAAACAGGCCCCTCGAGCATGGTACGACAGACTATCAAAGTTTCTATTGGAAAGCGGATTCAAGAGAGGATTAATAGATAAGACACTATTTCTGAAAAACGAGAATTCCGACCTTCTAGTAGTCCAGATCTACGTTGACGATATTATATTTGGCTCAACCAACAAAAAATTGTGCCAATACTTCTCAGAGTTGATGACATCCGAGTTCGAGATGAGTATGATGGGAGAATTAAAATTCTTCCTTGGTCTTCAAATTCAACAAACGAAGGAGGGTATCAAAGTCCATCAACAAAAATACGTCAAAGAGCTAATAAAGAAGTTTGGAATGGAATCCTCTCATCCTATGCCTACTCCAATGGTAACAGATAAGAAACTCACCAAAGACGAGGACGGTAAGTCAGTAGATGAAACTACTTATAGAGGTATGATTGGTTCACTTCTTTATCTTACTGCAAGTCGTCCAGATATAATGTTTAGTGTCTGCGTCTGTGCTCGGTTCCAATCTGCACCAAAATAATCGCATATGATTGCGGTTAAGAGAATTTTAAGATACCTAATTGGAACATCAAAATTATATCTATGGTATCCTATGGACTGTAATTTTAACTTATTAGGATATTCAGATGCGGATTATGCAGGTTGTTCTTTAGACAGGAAAAGTACTTCTGGACTTGCGACTTTCGTTGGACCATGTATTATATCTTGGGCATCCAAGAAACAAAATTCAGTCGCCTTGTCAACCGCAGAAGCAGAATATATTGCAGCCGCACTGGTATGTTCCCAACTCATATGGTTAAAACAACAGTTACTTGATTATGGTATTGACGTGGGATGTGTACCTATATTATGTGCCAATACGAGTGCTATTATAATATCTAAAAACCCGGCTCAGCACTCGAGAACAAAACACATAGAGATTAGACATCACTTCTTACGTGACCATGTAGAAAAGAAAAACATTAAGTTGGAATTTTGTAGTACGGAAAAACAATGGGCGGACATTTTCACTAAACCTTTGGCTAGGGAACGATTTGAGACTTTACGATTGGAAATTGGTTTAATCGGTGGCACCTAATCGATCTTAAGAGCTGAAAATAACCCAATGATTGACTATGAAAAGACTGAATTATATGACTGTGTCTGTATATTCCGCTGCATGACTATGAAAAGACTGAATTATATGACTGTGTCTGTATATTCCGCTGCATGCCTATGTGTGTTATTCTTTATTAAATGCTCGATTTTGATTATATCTTGCTACGTGTTATACGAACGTACACAACCAATTTCTCAGATCAAAATAATAATATTCACATATTAATAATTTATGCCAACAATATTATTATATATATATTTACGTGTCTCTGGTACGTAAATTATTATCACCATATCCCAATTATATACGTACCAAAATTTCCGTAATATCTAAACCCGTCTTATTTGTTTATCCTCCAAACTTACCCTATTTATTTCTACTACCTAACCCCCACGTGTGCCTACCCCACCATCACAACTCTCACACTCTTTCCTCACCGTCCCCAAATCTTACTAAAACCAAAAATTCAAGAAACCACCATTAACGCTTCATAAAACCCGTTAACCAAGCTAAAATAAAATCATCTACTCAAACACCATACTCCGACACCAACACCCTCGCCTCCACCGTCCCCCGAACCCATTTTCCGTCACCGTTCCGAAATCAGAAGCAAGCAAGAGACGAAAATTAGAAAAAGGGAAATCGTTAATATGGAAGAGGATTTCAAGATTATGATCAAATACCTCGTCCTCTGTTCCGTGATGTTTCCGGGGATGTTGCAAAAGAAGGGTTGAAAAAGTTCGAATAAAAAAAAAAAAAAAAAAAAAGAGGCGAAGGGGTGGTAGACGTTGGCTATGAATTGTTGCAAAAGAAGGGTTGAAGTAGTTATGGTGTCGAACCCCGAGATCGCATGGGTGATAAAATGATGAAGTTGATGGGTATCTTGAGTGATGAGCATGAATTGCAATTTGGACGAAGTAATAGAGATGGGAAACAGAGTGGGTTGGATGGTTTGGAACTCAAAGTTGATAAACTTGTTTCTATTGTTTCTGGGTTGAAGAAACCAAAATCTGACAAAGCTACCGGGTCGAGGATGAATGATGATGTACGGGAATGGATGGAGAAAATTAATGGCAACCTTGTTAGTTTTACCCGAGAGTTAAAGTTCGTAAACGAGGAAGATTGACAGTTGTTTGTCTCGGTTTGTGTGCAAGAACTGTTTTGACGGAATGTGTTTGGGTGCTCTCTTGGTGGATATCCATATTCCTTACCCAATTGTCTTTCACTATCTTTTATTTCCTTAATCCTCAAAACATTAGCCTACCTTTTGTTTTACCCTATCTTTGGCCCAAGTTTTCCTATCCTACTACATTCGGCCCATTAGGCTCTTATTCGACATATTCGGCCCATGTGGCTTTATTTTGCATATTCGGCCCTTTGGCATTGTAGTATATGGTTGTGTGTCGTTTTCCCGTTTGTATTTCGTAGTTGCTTAATTTTAATTATGTTTGTGTGTTTGATTTAGAATTGCATACTTAGGTTTGTTTCGTATTATATCATTCTAGTCGTTTTATGTCTTTGTTTCCATCTTTTCAATGATGTCAAGAGGGGGAAAAGAATGCGACCTAGATTACGAATTTGCCTAAGATTGCTCCTTGTCGTAACGTATTGTCTCTCATAGTTCTTTAAGAAATTGGTTTAATTTAAAAATAGAAACCCTAGTTGATCTATATTATGAATGACCAATATTATGTTGAGGGGGAACGTTACTGTTGGGAAATGTGTCCTCAACAATAGTGCGATCACGTAATTAAATCTCATAACAAGAATGCGCAAGGGATGATACGAATTATTAGTCAACTGACCAACATTAATCGGTAATGATTGGTTAGCTAGAGTTTGACATTACTGTCGTATGACGGTGATGGTCAGTTGATCCCTTTAGGTCACACCTTTAGGACAATTCCCTTAATTGATAAAATGATCAAATGTATATTAATACGATTTGATCATATTCCTTAAACTCGTATATCGAGAAATTAGAGGTTAAATCTTATTGTAAGATTTATGTTTAAAATTGAAACGTGTCAATTGTTAAACATTAAACGATATTTTATTATATCGTTATTAGAATGAATTGGGTTAAAATTAATACAAAGGTTGTAAATCGTAATGACGATAAAATTATTTATTTTATATTAGTAATTTCGAATTACATGTCAATTAATAAATATGATTTATTTAATAATATTTATATGATAAATATTTATATTAAGATAATTGTTATTTATTCCTAGTGACATATAAGATGTCACACTTGGTACAATTGAACAATTGACAATTTATAAAATGAAGTCCATTTTAAGTGTTAAAGTGGACGGCTAGGTGAGGGTGGTTGGAGGTGATTATTGTGCATTAAGCACACCTTAATCATCATGTTTAAAGGTGTGTCTTGGAAACACAATCTAGGCCACCCTAAAGAGCATGGGTTAGAGAGTTGTCTCCCCTTGGTTCCCCATCATACCTGGCCCCCTTAAACCCTAAGCACACTTACATAAATAAGTAAGTGGTGCATTATTCATGACCAATGCTAATGCAATATTTTCTAAGTGTGTAGAAAACTCAAAACTCTCTAAACCTAGCCGAGATACACTAAGTGTAAGAGAGATTTTATAACCTCAAATCATATATTATAAAGATAATATCAACATACTAGTAGTAGTATTGTATTTATATTCTAATAAGAGTGATTAGAATTATTAAGGAAAATCCGATTCCTAGTCTAGCACTTATTAGGGTTCGGTTTGTTGAGGGCTTGTCTTGGTGCATCCGAAGGAGGTATTCTATTTTGGGTACTCGGAGGATCATCCTAGCATATTCTTGGACCGTGTGTAAGGGTTCATTTTCTCCTCTTTCCGCATATAGTAGCATGCATAAGATCTTATAAACGAGTTTATTAATATGTTAATTAAAAGTTAATTAGAGGTTTATGTTAGTATGAATAAAATTAGTTTATGAGCAACTAGTTAAACCTAACAATTGGTATCAGAGCAATAGGTTGTTTGCATGCTTTCCGTTTACGTTTTTACGGAGTTATAGAGATAACATAAATAAAATATGGAATTTTCGTTTTGATATATGATATGCACGAAATTTATTTAGCATGATACCTACTGTTTTCTAAAATGTTTTAGAATAATTTGGAATATATTTTGCATGAATATTGTTTATTGGTACTTAAATCTCGGTTTTAATATGTTTTAATGGTTAAAAATGATTATTTTGGGAAAAATAGTTAAAATAAGCTTCTGGCCGAGATTTTTCAGTATGTTATCACATGTATTTTCTATAATATGAATATGATTTTTCGTAAATTATGGACTTACAAATCGTGTGATATGAATTTTAAGTGTTAAAATGCAAAAAGATGAATAAAAATGGGTTAAAATAGTTATATTATGAATTTGACTATAAAAATTTATGAGGATGTCACATGCAATATTTAAAATTTATGTTGAATTTTCCAGAAATGTATCTCAAATATTGCAATATTATAGATTTTTAATGTAAAAATCGGGTAATTAGTGACATTATTTCGACTTTAATAGTTTAAGTTGGAATTTGGCCATAAAAATTTAACACGATGTCATATATATTATTTCCAGCATTTATAAAATTTTCGAGAATTTTATCTTATTTTATGCTTGAGAAATAATTTTAAAGGTTAAAATCGTACGATATATGACGTAAATCGTTAAAATTTGCAAATGTTGTTAAAAATGGCCGAAAATGTAACCCATATTAGTCATATGTGATATGTTCATCATGAAAATATTCTTGGGAGCCAAAAGTTTCAGATTTGATTTGATTTAATTTTAATTTGATAAAAGGTTACATTTAAAATTAATTAAAAGAGTCATGCAATTATTTCGGCTATGGGGCAATGTGCCATTTAATTTTCTGTCCATCTTGTGTTCTTAAAATGTTTTGGAAGGTATAAAAATATTATTAGTATTTAATTTGCATTTATGAAGTTAATTATTGAATTTTCCGACTTAATTTGCTCGTTTTACGTGTTATTTTCGAAATAATGTTAAAACCGTATAAATACTAATATTTTAAGATTCTGAAAATTTTAAGAACATTCTGGATTTTTCAAAATTTGAATTTTGAATTTTTGAAATTTTTATGACTCTTTTGAATTTTATATTATTTTTCCCGAAAAACCGAGTAATACCGATCAATAATAAATTATATTAAGTTAAATCATGTTCAAAGTTTGAGTAAGACTAAATTTTGAATCCTATGCGAGTTAGGATGATTAACTTAAGGATGAAAACCGTTTCATATAATGCATAGTGTTGTTAATCGTTAAAACACGTGATTCCATAAACCGAGGTTTGCGATAACTATTTAACTAAGTGTTTTAAATAGGACGATTTGGCTTAGGGTTTGCATGTTAATTCATATTTATATAAGCATTGCATATTTTATATTATGAATGTCATGATTTTATTTACGTAATTTTGGGAATTATGTAATTTACTTAGTATGGCCTTAGTCTTTAAATCGGTATTTCCCGTAATGTAAGGGGTTACCGATTCGGTTGTAATTTTGTGATCTCGTATCACCCAATTGTAATTTATTTCTATTTTATAATGTATAAAGTAGACTAGAAAAGTTGTAATATTTGTAAAATCCGGAGTTCCTTGAAGACGGTGCCATTCGGAAAGGAGTTCCGATCAAGACGGTGTTTACCTCGAAGTGCGTGCCGCGTGAAGTTCAAGGGACCAAAGGAGTTGGTTTCCGAATTTGTACTTTGTTATTTCTTTTCTAGGAAAGGCCATACTAGGGTTTATTTATGCTTTTATTTTGCTTTTTATATGTTTGCATGCATAGCCAAATCGTCATACATCGTATCATGCATGTTTCGACCTAGTCGACCTAGTCTTTTATTTTATCGATAATTCACCGACTTAGTTCACTTAAACGGAGATAGATAATAATTTGACTAGATCTCTTACATATAAATATTGAGACTTAGCCTTACCAAAAAGTACGGACCCATGAATCCCTTCTTCACAAGAACGTAGGCTCGGCTACACCGGGGTACTAAAATTGTCACGTTGGGTAAGTGGGGTAATAAGATTACACCTTGAAATTTGGTTGATCTCAACGAAAGTATTCGTAACCGTAGTTGCAATAAGTTCGGGCTAAAGATAATTTTAAGAAAATTGTCGACCGAGAGTTCTAAGAGTAGAACCGATTAAAGGGTTAATCCACCAAATTATACCGATACGGGTTGAATCGGCTACACCGTGCCCGGATTAGTATGGGTTTGGGTCTCGGGATTGTTTACTTAATTGGGTAAGAGATCATTAAGTAAATATGTAACTAAACTTATTAAAGTTTCTAGTTTAAATTACGAATTTTAAAATGATGTTGTTTATCCTTTTATTATTGTAGTTTAATTTTCGACATCATCAAATGGCAACCAACGCTCCACCTCTCACTAACGTATCATGGCTTCGATCCTTTATGGATCGTTGTAAACTCGATAAGCATGGTTCCAATTTTAAGGATTGGGATGCGCAATTGCTTTTGGCCGCTCAAGGTGACGATAAGAGTCGTTACCTATCCGAAGCCGCTCCGACCGCTCCGACCGCTCGTTCATCGGTCCAAACTCGTGAGGCCTATGAAGCCTACATGAAAGAGTCCTCCGCTCTTAAAAATGTGCTCATCTTCTCCATGGAGCCGGATCTCCAAAGGAGTATGATTAAGTTGACCACATCGTATGAGATATACACCAAGCTTGCGACCATGTTTTCGCAAACTCCTAGGGTGATTCAATATGAGGCGGCTTCCGCCTTCTTTGACATTACTTTCAAGGAAGGACAAAAGATAAGCCCTCATGTGCTCAAACTCGTTGAGCTCGCGGAAACTCTAAAAGCTCAAGATGTTGATGTTCCCGACTCTCTAATTATTGACCGAGTTCTTCACTCGCTCAATAAGGTTAAGGCGTATGCTCAATTCAGGGTGAATTTCAATATGCGAAACCAAGAGACCACGTTGGAAGAGTTGCATAAGATGCTCGTCCAAGCCGAAAGGGACATGGGACTTCATGAAAGCTCCACCAAAGATGTTTTGAACATCGAAAAGAAAGGGAAAACGAGCTTCAAAAGAAATGCCTCTAAAGGCAAGGGCAAGAAAACGTTCAAGCCCAAGGCGACCAAAGAAAAGACCTTTTCGAAAGGCGCTTCCACCTCGTCTTCAAAAGAGCAAGACAAGTGCCATTATTGCACGAGGATCGGTCATTGGAAGCGAAATTGCCCCAAATACTTAAGTGATCTCAAAAATGGGAAGGCAACCGCCGTAGGTAATAATTCTCGTGTATAATTCATGTCATTTATCAACTTATGTATAGTGATACAAATGTGTTGATGTTTACCCTTTTTAATTGTTTTAAAGGGCCACCCCCGAATAATGATAAGGGGAAGGAGAAGGAAGCTTGAAGTTCCTTACTTGGATGGCTACGGTAGCATCCAATTGATCGAAGACTTGAAGAGCTAGGCTCTAATTTTCATATCGTCTTCTTTCATATTTTGCATTTATTTAAGGAACAATTTAATTTTCTTGTAAGACAAGGATTAAAATCCTAAAACAATGGTTGTAATTTTGGATATTAGTGACTTGGTTTTCAACCCGAGTCACTGTAACACCCCGATTTATTAAGGAGCCTTTGGCAAGACATCCTCAGTAAATTGAGCTGTTACCATCTCGGAATATCCGAGGTAGTGCTTAACAAAGTAAACCAAACCAAAGTACTTTATATAAAAACTGATAAAATTTAAACTTCGATGTTGCAAATGCTACACAACGGAAACCAAAGTACAACTGATAACTACTAAGTATGTGATCTACATCTAAGTCGGTCCATCCGAGTGCTCACGCCATCCCATGCTCCCACAGCACCATCCTTCCTGTCAAAACTGTTCCCCATCACGGATCATCACAGGTGTCACACGAATACACAGGGTCAACCACGAGGTTGAGTAGAGGAAAAGTAAACAACCAAACATTACTATAAATAGAAAGTCGATTATCTCCACTCCGAATCACAAGACCCATTATTCTCCACACCAATCACAAGACCCATCAACTCCGCACCAATCACAAGACCCATTAACTCCGCACCAATCACAAGACCCATTATCTCCGCACCAATCACAAGACCCATTATCTCCGCTCCAATCACAAGACCCATTTATCATCACCTCGTATCGTATCTCAGAATTATATAAACAAATAGCACAATATAACGATCATATGATAATATAAAATAAACATGGTTAATACCAAATAACAACAGACTACTCATCATTATATACAAGTATTTCCCCTACCTCGACCTGCAGAAAGACAACCGAACAGCTGCCCGAATTATTCCACCTCGAACTCAGTTCCTATAATTATTGTTTAATATCAAACTCCATTCATACCATCAACACTACTACATAAATAGTTGATCATGTTCTCGTTCACTACTCGTAACCGCATATAAATAGTTATCACAAAATTGCTCATAACCCAAATACCTTAACTATCCATAAAACACAATTAGCAATTACCAATGGTAACCATATTAATCACAATAGACCATTCTAATGACACTTATTATTTAATTTAATAAAAATAATTATCCACATCAATAAGGCCAATACAAAAATAACAACCATAAATATCAATAACATAACAATCCAAATAAACATAATATAAGATTAACCATCTTAATACTAATAATAATAATAAGACTAATCAACAATGGCTAATGATAACAACATTAATAAAGAAGATGATAAAAATAATAATAACAATAATTATAACAATAATAATAATACTAATAATAATAATAATAATAATAATAATAATAAGACAACCAAAATCAATACACTAGACAACAACAACAACATACTACCAACAAATTTGCACTCCACGTAAAAAACACAAACAGCCCAAAACAACAACCTACCCCTCACGACAACAGTCCACTTCGCAGCCCTCTTCGACGCCCTTCCACGGCCTGAACCACCACCACGCCCAGGTGGTTGAGACCCCTGATCTACGGTGTAACCACTGCCCCTGACCACGACACAATTCCTGTCCCAACCAGCCCTCCAAACTAACCTCAACAACCACTGGTTACCACAGCAGTCCCGTAACCTGCACTTACCCGTGACACACCCCTCGCAACCACCCCTCTAGCCACCTGCCAGCGTTATCCTTACCACGACCAACCTCCTCCCTTGACACCTCACAACACCCTCTGCCCCCTGGAACCAATCCCCAACCTTCGACACCACCCATCTCCCCGAAACAGCCCCCCAAAACCCTGACCACCAGACCCCTGTTACTCTATTTACACCACGACCCAAACGAACTCCACCATAACAACCACCACACGCCACCACGACCCATCGTGACCACAACCACACAGACACCCTAAATACCACCAATCTACTTACTTTAATATCTA
Source organism: Silene conica (assembly GCA_029255685.2). Classification (NCBI taxonomy): domain Eukaryota; kingdom Viridiplantae; phylum Streptophyta; class Magnoliopsida; order Caryophyllales; family Caryophyllaceae; genus Silene; species Silene conica. The sequence continues at coordinate 26,593,158 of CM055311.2, read as the reverse complement.
GGACCAACGTGAACCAAAAACACATTAAATCCATACAGAAACCCACGGGTTCATACCCTGTTCTGAAAACGCAGATTTGCGTACTGTGACGGACGACAAAACCACGACCATTGGTGGTCCTAGGTGGTCAACGACGACCCTACTAGGGTTAAGACACGACTACTAAACAACCCAGATAAAAAAGACGTCAAAGATAAGGATTTATAACCCTAACATACAACCAAACGAATTGAGCGAAAAGGAGTGCGAGAAACATGAAGGCGATGACCATACCTCTTTCCTAGCCCAAACGAGCCACCCTAGACCCCTTCAACCACCGTGTAAAACCCTCCTTTGCAACCCCAGATATGGCGGCAACAGTGTTAAGCGTTTAGGTCAGACGAATACTAGGTTAGGGGTAGGGTTTGGGTGTTGTTTTTATGTGACGGCTGATTAGTGTAATGTTAGGTGTTTGTGTTATTTAGTTGTGTCGATTATGGGCTGACTCAAATCACGGCCCATATGTGACACTAGCACGCATATCGAGGTCTCGTAACAACATTAGAACGTGATTCGACGAATAATATCCGTACTCGACACTTTACTAATAAGATATAAGAACACTCGTTCGATAACTTAATTATCGAGCTTAGACGTTCAAGTAAATATCAATACATCAACATTAATATAAATTATAAATTAAAACACCATAAAAATACGGGTATTACAGTCTTCCCTCCTTAAAAATGAACTTCGTCCCGAAGTTCACCATCCAATGGTCCATAAACTGGTCACTAGGCACATAAGGAACACAATATGCGACACCAAATAACGTCAAGTAACTAGTAAGGGTAATTTAAAACGCGAAATATTACATTCTACCCTTGTTAAGAAAACTTTGTCCCCAAAGTTCAACGCATACTTAAATTAAAGGGGTACTTCAAGAAACGCAATAAACTGTATAACAGAAGAAATCAAGATTATCAGGCATATGCAAACAACCACGACATACCAATTAGCCATAATATCATAAATCATTAAGATTTTACAATCCTATCCTCCTTAAAACAGGGTTACGTCCCCGTAACCCTATTATAAAATTTCCAGCTCATTACTCTATCTCATAAAGTGTTACTCTAAGTAACCAAGTATCGTATTCTCATCGTCGAACCTAAGCCAAGGACAAGGGGTGGGTGACTGGCGGAATAAACCGCAAAACAATATTTCCATCTCAAAAATCAATTTCTGATTCAAGTAATATAACTCAATAACCATGGTCACTCTGGACCGTAAACATATCTCGGCACAATGGCCCCATAACTCAATACCAGTAACGTATCTCTATTTTGCTATCAATATAGTCACGAGAACTATGCTCAACCCTTAGAGTACAAGACTCAAAGCAACTCACCCACAAGTCTAGGTGAAAGGAAACGACAATAATCACACGATACAAACACAAAGTAAAAGTCCACATTCTAACTCGTTATATCATCAAACTCTGATAACGTTGAAAACTCATCTCATTCTCATAGTGGCGAAAGAAATGTCATTAACAAATCTCTTTCACAGACTATTCAAGCCAAAACATACCCTTAGCCTTAATTTCCATATCTCACCTAAACCGTTGCGTGATACTTAACTCGGCTATTAACTTCCATTTATATACGCTTACCACTTAATTAAGCCAACAATCCATCCCACGAAAGCCTTGTAAACTAGGTATATATAAAAAAAAAATATATATATAACTAGTAACGTCCGTACATAAGTAATAGCAACCACAATATTATATTCCATTAGAATTACGGCACATAAATCAAATAGGCCATTACACTTAGTATACTTTTAAGCAACACAAGCTTAACATAATTACACCAATGTAAACAACCAGTAAACTCTTAGCTCATAATTGACAATTAAAACATTTCATGTTCACAACTATACTGTAGAAGCAAAATTATATTTTAGGAACAGACATAGTGCAAAATTAATTAATGTAATTAATCATGGCGCATGGACATATTACACAAGATACACACCAATTATAGACTAACAAGACCGTTTATCATTTCTAACTATCAATAAGTTAAAATCCATTTTGGTACATTTCACATCCACTCACTTTACATCATTTATCATGAAACTGGTAAAGTATATGACTTACAAATTAAGGGGTTTATATAATATGCCACAATTAAACATCCGGCAGGATTTCATCAACACGTAGCTACAGAATTTAGCAAGTTGCAAATAATCACTTATAATTATCAAAACATCAAGCGTTATCATGGATAATCATCACTTGGAAAAGCATTTTGAGACTTTGTAAACATTGCAGCGGAAATTTGTGATAATTTTATAAACATGAATCAAAAGGCAAATTTTATAAGCTAGAGATCGAAACAAGACTTCATGGAGACATTCTGACTCTTCTTTGCTAAAACATTGTTCTTATAAATTGTAGTTTATGAGTTATGAAAATTAACGACAAAAGTAAACGAATTCGCAAGACTAGTCATTCCGTACACCACATGTCCACCAGTTAATAACTCAAGATTTTATGATCAGATTTCAAACATAGCAAAGCGATTCAGTTTGTGACATAACAATATACATGAAGGTGTTATAAAGATTATTATCTCAGTGAACCAGACAACGATATACCATGAATATATGAAAGAACATCCACACAATTCTCATTGTTCAAAATAATCTCCATTACCTATAACGATTCAAATTTCATTCTACCTCTTGTCAAGACTCGTCCCGGATAACCATGATTCTACTATCACACACGAATATCACATCATTAATTGAGGTCATCAAATTAGAAAATAAGAGCGTTTGTATTACTGAAGCGATTTTATATAGACTTGACGAAATCAGCCAGGTTACATTATCATATGGTAAGGTTCACATTCATCTCAAATGTCTACTATACATGTTACTAATGCCATGTCAGGATACCACGTGGTCACATCACATAAGTCGTATTTGCATAAACTTTTACATAAAACTTACATAACTTACGATTCCAACAATCAAACATCGTATTGCAACTCCCAAAAATTATAATTAAATAGTCGTTCAGCCATTTTGTGAATCATTATAGTTTTTGAGAAATATGATGGATTCTGTGATCATAGGAAAAAAAAAAAGGATAAAATGCACAACTTAAGGGAATTATTTATAACAAATTGATCTGAACAGGAACTTTACAGCAATAAAACAAGAAATTGGGCATTTGCAAAAATCACTATTAATTAACGACTTGTTAAGATTTTACGTGACTCATCATTAGAAAAACGCGAATGAATATATTAAACATTGGAGTTGGACTTATACATAAACATTAAATACATTTTAAATGGTTCCTTTGAAAATACACACTACTACATCCAAACCCAACCTTTCTTATTCCAAAACACGTTGACAATCATTTGAAGCATAGACACCACTCTGTACCATATTAACATTCATTCCTCATTTCAATTGTAGTTGCCATCTAAAACACAGTAAAGGTTTCGAAACTGAAAATAGGGTCAACTAAATAGCTTGATAGTTATACATGTGTATCAAAATAAATGAATTTCTCCCATTGCACCATCACAACTTATCCAAGTACGGAAACTTAAACTAGGGATTAATATGTATTCCTTATTGATTATGAACTTCATAACAACTTTAAATGCGTATAATAGGCATAAAATCTTGAGTACGATATATGCAACACATAACTGTATACGTTCATGGCTTAGGGAAACACATTCCGCATATCACTAGACATGGATTACTAATTTATGTAAGTCTGATCATTCATGTTCAAATACCAACAATATATTACATAGATACGATGGTCATTCAATTCCAGATAATCGTATGAACACTTCAAATATCAAAATCATATAATCACATTACTCTAACCATGGCTCAACAATTACAACCCCCAAACTCTGATAATTTCAATTCAATCATCCATCTCAATCCCCAGTTCATATTGCACCACTCCTTAATCAGAACTCACAGATGACTTACCTCGTTCTTCTCCTGCAAGAACGTTAGCATAAAATAACCAGGTCACTATATAGTCTACCCCACTCTTCAATTACTCTCTTTGGGTTCCCGAGACAGAACAGAAAGGGCCCAGGTTTGGTGTGAGGGGGCCCCTAACTCATCCCGTTCCTTTTTGGGGCTCCTATCAATTTCATCTCGGGGTTCATTTTATTAGACTCTTCCTATATTCATTATTATTCATTTAGTTTAGGCCTGAGGATCGTCCTCTCTGATACCACTTTGTAACAACCCGACCACAGGCTCACCACACGGTCGCAGGGTCGCTCTGATACCATTATGTAACACCCCGATTTATTAAGGAGCCTTTGGCAAGACATCCTCAGTAAATTGAGCTGTTACCATCTCGGAATAACCGAGGTAGTGATTAACAACGTAAACCAAACCAAAGTACTTTATATAAAAACTGATAAAATTTAAACTTCGATGTTACAAATGCTACACAACGGAAACCAAAGTACAACTGATAACTACTAAGTATGTGATCTACATCTAAGTCGGTCCATCCGAGTGCTCACGCCATCCCATGCTCCCACAGCACCATCCTTCCTGTCAAAACTGCTCCCCATCACGGATCATCACAGGTGTCACACGAATACACAGGGTCAACCACGAGGTTGAGTAGAGGAAAAGTAAACAACCAAACATTACTATAAATAGAAAGTCGATTATCTCCACTCCGAATCACAAGACCCATTATTCTCCACATCAATCACAAGACCCATCAACTCCGCACCAATCACAAGACCCATTAACTCCGCACCAATCACAAGACCCATTATCTCCGCACCAATCATAAGACCCATTATCTCCGCTCCAATCACAAGACCCATTTATCATCACCTCGTATCGTATCTCAGAATTATATAAACAAATAGCACAATATAACGATCATATGATAATATAAAATAAACATGGTTAATACCAAATAACAACAGACTACTCATCATTATATACAAGTATTTCCCCTACCTCGACCTGCAGAAAGACAACCGAACAGCTGCCCGAATTATTCCACCTCGAACTCAGTTCCTATAATTATTGTTTAATATCAAACTCCATTCATACCATCAACACTACTACATAAATAGTTGAACATGTTCTCGTTCACTACTCGTAACCGCATATAAATAGTTATCACAAAATTGCTCATAACCCAAATACCTTAACTATCCATAAAACACAATTAGCAATTACCAATGGTAACCATATTAATCACAATAGACCATTCTAATGACACTTATTATTTAATTTAATAAAAATAATTATCCACATCAATAAGGCCAATACAAAAATAACAACCATAAATATCAATAACATAACAATCCAAATAAACATAATATAAGATTAACCATCTTAATACTAATAATAATAATAAGACTAATCAACAATGGCTAATGATAACAACATTAATAAAGAAGATGATAAAAATAATAATAACAATAATTATAACAATAATAATAATACTAATAATAATAATAATAATAATAATAATAATAATAAGACAACCAAAATCAATACACTAGACAACAACAACAACATACTACCAACAAATTTGCACTCCACGTAAAAAACACAAACAGCCCAAAACAACAACCTACCCCTCACGACAACAGTCCACTTCGCAGCCCTCTTCGACGCCCTTCCACGGCCTGAACCACCACCACGCCCAGGTGGTTGAGACCCCTGATCTACGGTGTAATCACTGCCCCTGACCACGACACAATTCCTGTCCCAACCAGCCCTCCAAACTAACCTCAACAACCACTGGTTACCACAGCAGTCCCGTAACCTGCACTTACCCGTGACACACCCCTCGCAACCACCCCTCTAGCCACCTGCCAGCGTTATCCTTACCACGACCAACCTCCTCCCTTGACACCTCACAACACCCTCTGCCCCCTGGAACCAATCCCCAACCTTCGACACCACCCATCTCCCCGAAACAGCCCCCCAAAACCCTGACCACCAGACCCCTGTTACTCTATTTACACCACGACCCAAACGAACTCCACCATAACAACCACCACACGCCACCACGACCCATCGTGACCACAACCACACAGACACCCTAAATACCACCAATCTACTTACTTTAATATCTAGGACCAACGTGAACCAAAAACACATTAAATCCATACAGAAACCCACGGGTTCATACCCTGTTCTGAAAACGCGGATTTGCGTACTGTGACGGACGACAAAACCACGACCATTGGTGGTCCTAGGTGGTCAACGACGACCCTACTAGGGTTAAGACACGACTACTAAACAACCCAGATAAAAAAGACGTCAAAGATAAGGATTTATAACCCTAACATACAACCAAACGAATTGAGCGAAAAGGAGTGCGAGAAACATGAAGGCGATGACCATACCTCTTTCCTAGCCCAAACGAGCCACCCTAGACCCCTTCAACCACCGTGTAAAACCCTCCTTTGCAACCCCAGATATGGCGGCAACAGTGTTAAGCGTTTAGGTCAGACGAATACTAGGTTAGGGGTAGGGTTTGGGTGTTGTTTTTATGTGACGGCTGATTAGTGTAATGTTTGGTGTTTGTGTTATTTAGTTGTGTCGATTATGGGCTGACTCAAATCACGGCCCATATGTGACACTAGCACGCATATCGAGGTCTCGTAACAACATTAGAACGTGATTCGACGAATAATATCCGTACTCGACACTTTACTAATAAGATATAAGAACACTCGTTCGATAACTTAATTATCGAGCTTAGACGTTCAAGTAAATATCAATACATCAACATTAATATAAATTATAAATTAGAACACCATAAAAATACGGGTATTACAGTCACTACTTTTGTTCTTAATCAATGTTTTGATTTCTCAAATAAATTGCATGTCTTGTTTAAACATGAATGATAGTGATTTAATATTGATTCGATCAAGTATAAGATAATCAAAGAGTTGATTAAAACGGAGAACTACACCCCATGAGATAGATTCAATCAAAATGAGACTATATCAGTTCATTATAAGATTTTCATTTTAAGTGAAAATGAGAATGTATTCATCACACCTATCAAACTTCAAACATTCAAATACATTGGTTAATCGAAATAGCTATCCTTAAACAAGTAAAGGTTATTGTTAGAAGGATAGAGTGGGAGAAAATATTTCGCTCACAAACCATTGATGAAAATAAAGGAAGGATCTTAGAGAAGATTCTTACTTGGGAGTCTTAAGAAGAGCCCTAAATGATTTGAAGAAACTACGAGAGGACACTGAAGAAACTACGGGAGGACACTCGAAGAAAGGTTCTTTGTGTTCATTGTTTCATAGAGAGGAAACTTGAAAACCCGTATGAAATCATCGGTAAGAAAACGGTTCCTATGTAGTTATAAAGAAATTATCATGTCATTTTCGTCTCAAGGAAACGAAGACATGATAAGAAGGTAATGATTGATTGAATGGAAACAGGTCACTATAGGGATAGTGATAGTGATAATGAATCAAGTAATAGTTTAACATGCGAGAAATGAAAGGTTCATTTAAGATATCGAGAGATGTTGATTTTAGTGGGAGCGATTTTCATTAAAAGAATTAAGCCTACCATTTAGAGAGAATGGGTGATTCTTTAAGGTGTAAAGAATAAGAGGTTTTCAATTCTAGATGATCAAATAATTTATATCATAAGATGATGGAGCTTTACGGGAAGGTTTATTATATGGATAATAAAAAGTCGCCCACTAGAAGTTAGAATGGTTGGATACGTTATTCATAAATGATGAATAAAACCATTATCAAATAGCCAAGATGAATGAAAATTATTAAAATGATGAAATCATAAATAGACTACAATAGAGATTTCAGTACATAAGTGACTATAGAGAGTGATTTTAATCCCTCCAGTATATCGATACGTCACAAGTTATGAGATAACAGTGGGAGTTTTCCTCCGGAAAGGAAACTCAAAATCTAGAAAGAGTTCTAGATATGTACTCAAATAGAATCATATTATACGGGATAATATGAGAATAAAGGAGACCAAAATTTGTAAGTTTTGCAAATTATGAATAAAGGTTTATTCGCAAAACACTAATACAAATAAATGATTGTGCATCAAAATGCAATGTAATAGTGTTGACTATTGTTGCATGACAACATCATTTGAGTTATGATTAACTCAAAATGATAGATACTTTGTCAGAATCCAAATGGGTTGTATGAGACAATATTGAACCCCATAAGTGAACTGGATTGACTTAGTATGGCCCCTAGCCGCTTACATGAGGTGACATCTCGAAGCGACTAGAGTGTGAGGCGATTGATGGCAAGTTCAAGTGCCATAGAGTCATATGTGATGACTAGTCGATCACATAGGCAGACTGTAAGAGACACTCTGTCGGGCAATGTGACCGCTTATAGAGTTCTGGAAATTTTATAACCGGGTCGTGGCGAGAGCTGCTATAGTATTCTTGTGAGTCAATTCTTAGACTAAAGACCACTCTCCCAAGATGGTACAGTTTAGGCATAACTTTGATCCATTCTCTACGACTTTTCGTAACTGGAGTCAAATGGGATTGTTTTGGGTTGTGACTAACTGTGACTAGTTGAAGGAAGTAGTGCGATAGAAATTGTCCACCCCTTGTCAGGGTTGTTCAAATCTCAGGGCCACTCGATGAGAAGTTAACTGGAAATGCGTGGCCACGCTCGGAAGGTATCTATGGTAGATAATTCCGGTCAAACAGTTATTCTCCAGATCGAGGAAACCACTCATGATAGGATCGAATGCAAGTACGACCTCAGAGAGACATCTTGCATTGAGTGGGAGATTGTAATAGGACAAGAGAATTGGTGACGCACACTTGTCGAGGACAAGTGGGAGATTGTTGGGAAATGTGTCCTCAACAATAGTGCGATCACGTAATTAAATCTCATAACAAGAATGCGCAAGGGATTATACGAATTATTAGTCAACTGACCAACATTAATCGGTAATGATTGGCTAGCTAGAGTTTGACATTACTGTCGTATGACGGTGATGGTCAGTTGATCCCTTTAGGTCACACCTTTAGGACAATTCCCTTAATTGATAAAATGATCAAATGTATATTGATACGATTTGATCATATTCCTTAAACTCGTATATCGAGAAATTAGAGGTTAAATCTTATTGTAAGATTTATGTTTAAAATTGAAACGTGTCAATTGTTAAACATTAAACGATATTTTATTATATCGTTATTAGAATGAATTGGGTTAAAATTAATACAAAGGTTGTAAATCGTAATGACGATAAAATTATTTATTTTATATTAGTAATTTCGAATTACATGTCAATTAATAAATATGATTTATTTAATAATATTTATATGATAAATATTTATATTAAGATAATTGTTATTTATTCCTAGTGACATATAAGATGTCACACTTGGTACAATTGAACAATTGACAATTTATAAAATGAAGTCCATTTTAAGTGTTAAAGTGGACGGCTAGGTGAGGGTGGTTGGAGGTGATTATTGTGCATTAAGCACACCTTAATCATCATGTTTAAAGGTGTGTCTTGGAAACACAATCTAGGCCACCTTAAAGAGCATGGGTTAGAGAGTTGTCTCCCCTTGGTTCCCCATCATACCCGGCCCCCTTAAACCCTAAGCACACTTACATAAATAAGTAAGTGGTGCATTATTCATGACCAATGCTAATGCAATATTTTCTAAGTGTGTAGAAAACTCAAAACTCTCTAAACCTAGCCGAGATACACTAAGTGTAAGAGAGATTTTATAACCTCAAATCATATATTATAAAGATAATATCAACATACTAGTAGTAGTATTGTATTTATATTCTAATAAGAGTGATTAGAATTATTAAGGAAAATCCGATTCCTAGTCTAGCACTTATTAGGGTTCGGTTTGTTGAGGGCTTGTCTTGGTGCATCCGAAGGAGGTATTCTATTTTGGGTACTCGGAGGATCATCCTAGCATATTCTTGGACCGTGTGTAAGGGTTCATTTTCTCCTCTTTCCGCATATAGTAGCATGCATAAGATCTTATAAACGAGTTTATTAATATGTTAATTAAAAGTTAATTAGAGGTTTATGTTAGTATGACTAAAATTAGTTTATGAGCAACTAGTTAAACCTAACAGTTACAATATTACACTTAGACACGATTCTAGGTAAAGACTTACCATCATTAAAAAGGGGGAATTTGTTGAGTAATATATTCTATATATGTAATATATTGTTTTATGTTTTAATAATGACAAGTCTAGGTGATTATATTTTATATGCATATGCGTGTAATCGTGCGGTTAAGTGTACAGTTAATTATAGAGCGAAGATCATAGTTTATCAAAGTATAGATACAATCGTAGATTGAAGAAAAAGATCAAGCTCGTATCAAAGTATTTTTGAAGACTTACAAGACAAAAGTTTTTATTGCAATATCAAGAGTTCTTAAGTTATAAGTCGTATCTATAACTATTGAAGAAATGAGATTTGCGTGGAATAAGTCAAAGCGTGAAGATTTATGCGTGCTATTAATATATTATTATATATTAATTTAGTAATCTTATAAACGGTTTTAAAATAGAAATATTCTTTAGTTAACAAGAATTAGAGTATTTATCGTATGAGGTAAATATTAATTCTAAAATACTAAGGATATTATTTTAACCGTTGTTGTCAAAATCTAAATTCCTAGGGAAACGTGCTTCGAGAAATATGTCTCGAAGAGCGTGATCTATGAAGCACACGTTGGGACGTGCGTGGGGAAGCGTGTCAAGGAAGTATTCCTTACGTTTCCTACACAACTACTAACATGTTTCATATTATCTTTATGGTTAGTTAAATAAATAAATTTGTTTATTTAATCTACTTAAAGATTAACTAGGATTTTATTAAAGATATAATTTATTATATTATTGACAAGAATTAGGATTTGATTCAAAGTAGGATTCTATATTTTATGGTATAAGATGTTTCCTAAATCAAATAGGATTGTGGAAATATTATCTTATGTCTTAAATTAATATTATCTTATTAGAGTCCTTTCCTAATTCATATAAGATTAAGTTTTAAATATTACCTAGAATTAGTATTCTAGATAAAGTAATATTCCTAAACTATCTAGTATTCAACCTAGATCTAAATTACTATATATATGCATCATATTTCACGTCAAAAAGACCATCGATCAACACGAGCCTCACGCAATTCAAGAATCAAACGGACGTAGTCTCTCACACGTCTCGATATTCGTGCTAATCATTGTCAAATCTCGTAATCAAGACTACAATTATTGAAGAATATTTTCATACATCCAAGATCATCAAATACAAGAAGTTGTTGAAAAGTTTATCTTACTTACTTAAGATAGATTCGAGTATTTAGCGGTACTCATTGTAAGCAAGTATTTCACGGTACTTGTCGTAGCTAGATATTTAACGGTATCTAGATTGAGTTACAACTAACATCAAAGTTGTACGAGTTGGGTTGATAAAATTGTAATCCGGAGAAGGTACTAATTTTATTAATCGAGAATAGTGGACGTAGGTTTCGATTTGTGAAACTGAACCACTTCAAAAGATCGTATCTCCTTTACTTTATCGTCCTTACTCATTACTTGCTATTACCACGTGTTATCAACATACATCGAAGAAGAATCGAAAAAGTTGGCATACTCAATTCAACCCCCCCTTCTTGAGTATATCTAGGTCAATAGACTCTTCAACGGACTATAGAAAAACAGCCCAAATTTCGAATTAAAGGAAATGGAAATCGGAAGTGACAGATGACTTGCAAATTTCATTAGGATTCCAAAAATGTATACGTTACCTTGAATCGGAAAGCGGATGAAGAAGAAAATTGGATTTTAAGCTTGAGGTTTTAAGAGGAGATGAAGATGAATGAAGAACAGTGTTCTTATTTTTGAGGGTGATGATATGTCGACATACAAAGGGTTTTAGGGGGTTTATAAGTGTCCTTTCCGTTTCAAAGGAAAACGGGTTGGAAAGTGAACGAGCTTTATGTTATGAATTCAAGTTGCCAAGTTGTATTCGTCTTAAGGACTTAAGGTTCTTAAGACGGATCTTACGATTTATTAAAATACTTCTCAATAAATTATAAAAATATTATTTTATTACCTAAAATAATTAAAACCCTTAAAATATATTTTATGAAAATACGGGATGTTACAATCACCCCAACTTCAAAAAGTTTCGTCCTCGAAACTCGAACGAAGATAAATTCTATATAACTATACCTCAATCGAAAAGAGAAGGATGCGCAGCACGCATCGATGCCTCGGTCTCCCACGTCTGCTCCTCGACATCACCGCAACGCCAAAGGATCTTCACTAATGGCACCACCTTGCTCCTAAGCTTCCTGTCCTGATGGTCTAGAATCTTCACGGGACGCTCCTCGAAAGCAAGACTCGGCTCTAAGTTCTCGATCTCTCTCGGAAGAACATGACTCGGGTCACTAACATACTTACGGAGTTGAGAAACATGAAAGACACTATGAACCTTGCCCAAACTAGGAGGCAAGTCCAAACGGTAAGCAGCACCACCAATCCTCTTCACGATCTCAAATGGCCCAATATACTTAGGGCTCAACTTGCCCTTAAGTCCAAACCTCTTAACGCCCTTCATCGGTGAAACTCTCAAGAAAACTTTGTCACCCACCTCAAACTCGAGAGGTCTACGACGGACATCTGCATAGGATTTCTGCCGATCCTGTGCGGCCTTCATCCTACCTCTGATAAGCTGAACCTGGTCAATCGTCGCAGCTAACTGGTCTGGTCCTAGGTCGTGCACGTCGCTTGCTTGATCCAACAGATCGGACTACGGCACTTCCTGTTGGAGCTTGTGTCCTCCACATGTAGTGTGATAACGTCATTGCACATACCCTTGTACGGACAAGTGGGAGATTGTTGGGGCTGGTGTCCTTTGTAACATCCCGTATTTTTATAAAAGTGATTTTAATAATTTAAAGGTAGTTTACGGAATTTAATAATATTTTAATTATAAATCGTAAGTTTTATTTTAAGAAATGCCGTTAAGTTCCGTCTTAAGTTGTTTAATTTAAGATTTCACGTTTACTTGGTAAATCCCGTTTTAAGTTTTTCCGCTCCTTACATTTTACAAACCCGACTCAAGTCAATATAAGGTCACCCTCCTTCCTCATTTCACGTTACATCCTCCTTCCTCAAAAATAATACAGTAACATTGTTCCACCATTTTTACTCTTTTCATCTTCACAAAATCATCATCCATTTACTCGTCTCAACTCCGATTGACGCAAGGTTTTCACCTACGCTTTCCTCTCTTCATTCCCATTCTTCCTATCTCTTTCAATTTCCGTTTCGTCAAAGTTGATTTCGGGGCTGTTTTGAGGTTAACTCGAAATTACCCTTTTATAATCCGTTTTTGTTGTTTGTAGGTGTTGATTCGGACAACCCGGACAAGGACTCGTACATTGTTCAAGATTAGAAGTGAAGAATCGCTCTTTAAGGTGACAATAATGAGAAACTTGGCCTTTTGTCTTATATTAGTACTATACATGATTTTTAGTATATTTAGTTGCTAGAAACATGTTTAGGTTATGTGGATTGTGGTTGTGATGCTGTAAATTAGTTAGTATCATGTTAGGGTTGATGATTATATGTTTCTCACATGGTTTATTTAGTATTGATAATGGGTATGTTGTTTATGTGGAAATAATGGATGTTTACAATTGTTGATATGAGGGATTATGGGTAATCTATGATAATGATTTTATGTTGCACCATGAGTGTTGGTATATGTTGTAATTTGTGATTTTAGTAGTGTATACAAAGTATAGAAGCAATCCCATGAAGTTTGATTGAGTTCTTAAATGTCGAAATTGCGTATTTCTGGGCAGAGGACTCTCAGCCGGTCTGAGGCCGGCGGCCGGTGGACCGGCTGAGAGCCCCGTTTGGTATTTGTTGTCGTTGTTTTTGTTTTCGCGAAATTTGGAAAAAGGGTCCCCAGCCGGTGGACCGGCGGCCGGCCGACCGGCTGGGAGACCATCTTGTTGTTTATTGTTTTTTCGTAAGGATTTGGGAAAAAGGGGTTCCCAGCCGGTGGACCGGCAGCCGGCCGGCCGGCTGGGAGACCCTCCTTGTTGTTTTTATTGGATTTTGGCATGAGAGGTTGGGACTCTCAGCCGGCCAACCGGCAGCCTATGGCTGACCGGCTGAGAGCCCCTGATCGAATTGTTTTGTTCATAACTTATGTTTCGCATGTCGGATTTGATTGATTCTTTTTCCGTATGTCTCATATGCTTATTTGAAGTCCCAAGAATTTGGGCGGCACTTATGTCGGGTTCGGTAATGGATTTGAGGATGAAAGACCCCCCCGGCCGGGCAACCGGAAGGGAGACCGGCTCTCGCCTCAAATTAGTTCACGAAGTCGGCTAAGTGTTTCATGGATGTTTAGAGATGAAATATATATAAGAAATGATTGTCATTCGAGTTTGAGTTGTTGTACATCTTTGAGATGACATATTGTGATTTGTGTAAACCTGTTGTGCGCTACTATAGTACTCGAGTTCTCACCTGATTGCATTGTGTAGCTGGTTGGCCGTAGTGACTTGGTCTCACGGTCAGGTCTTAGATTGTCTGCCCGCCTTCGGGCATATCTCGTTCCTAGCTAGTTCGGGTCTTGGGGGTGCCTTGTGCACTTGTCGAAACGGGGATCGTGATTCGTTGCGCTCCGAGAGTCTGGCCAGGTTTAGACTAGGACAGTCTTTTGATGTCGTTCTACCAGGGGGTTGTATAGTCTAAGATTGGGGATATCGTGGTATATAGATGAGTCGATTGTCGGCCTGCTCATAGTAGTAGGAGTTGAGTCACTTGGATGACCTATCTCTTGTTTGTAGAGTCACTTGGATGACCTATTTGTTGTAGGAGTCGAGTCACTTGGATGACCTATCTCTTGTTTGTAGAGTCACTTGGTTGGCCTATAGTTATTAGAGTCGAGTCACTAGGTGACCTATCTCTTGTTGGTATTGTTGGGAAATGTGTCCTCAACAATAGTGCGATCACGTAATCAAATCTCTGTAAAAGAATATTCATGGGATGATTCTTTATCATAAGTCAACTGGTCAACATTAATCGGTAATGATTGGCTTGCTAGAGTTTGACATTACTGTCGTAATGACGGTGGTGACCAGTTGATCCCTTTAGGTCACACCTATAGGACAACTCTCTCAATGATAAATGAGATAACTGTATATTGATACGAGTTACTTCATTTCTAGTTTATTTAATATAAGGAAAAAATTTATAATGGGATTATAAATTGATTTAGTGATCGAAATGTCATCACTATTATTTATATGTTTACGAAACATGGAATCACTTGAATGAATTATTTTAACTACAATTGTTGTAAGTAATAAAATACGATTAAATAGATATAAGTAATTATTTGAATTACTTTTAGATTTACGATAAAGAGTTTAAAAGTTAAACTACAAATTACGTAAACTAAATAATCCTTACTAATGTTACGTATGGGTCCGTTTTTGTGACATGAACCGTGTGTTCTCAAACCACATACAACATTACATATTTCTAATGTGAGGAACATGTGAAGGACATCTATTTAATACCTATGGCTTGAGTGGGAAACATTGTAGAAGATTAAGGTGCCATCCACTGGGCACTCTTAACCCACCACCCGGCCACACCCATGAGGAGAACAAAAGAGAATTTTGTTCCCTCATTCATTCATTCATGTCATTGCTAGGGTTTAGTGTTAGTGAGAAAAAGAGAGAAAACTCTCTCTAATTCAAACACAAAACCGTGTAGCCTCCTTAGTGAACTAGAGATTTTTGCATATTGTTCTAGCAAAATAACATACAAAACATTGAGTGTTGTGTGTCTTGGTGTTCCTCTTTTGGAGGCCATCTCTTTGAAGGTTCAAGGAGGATCATCCGTGTGATAAGCTCAAGAACAAGTGAAGAAGGTGACTTCACTTGTGCCATATTTTAGCCGAGACTATCAATGTAAGGAAGCTTGTTCTTCCTCTTGAGACTCGAAATCTCTCCCATTTCCGCATATGTTAAGCATGCATAAGATCATAATAATATGTTAATTAAAATGTTAATTAAAGGATTATGTTAGTATGACTAAATATTAAGTTTATGAGTAACTAAAAACCCAACAATTGGTATCAGAGCAATAGGTTGTTTGCATGCTTTCCGTTTACGTTTTTACGGAGTTATAGTGATAACAAAATAAAATTTGGTTTTTCGTTTAATATAAGATATGCACGAAATATTTAAGCATGAATACCTACTGTTTCTAAAATGTTTTTAGAATATTTGGAATATATTTTGCATATATATTGTTCTTTGGTATTTTTAATTTCGGTTTTATTGATTTTTAATGGTTAAAAATGTTTATTTTTGGGAAAAATAGTTATAATAAGCTTTTGGCCGAGATTTTTCAGTATGTTATCACATGTATATCCTATGTTATGAATATGAATTTTCGTAAATTATGGACTTATAAAACGTGTGATATGAATTTTAAGGGTTAAAATGCAATAAGATGAATAAAAATGGGTTAAAATAGTTATATTATGAATTTGACTATAAAAATTTATGAGTATGTCACATGCAATATTTAAAATATATGTTGAATTTTCCAGAAATTTATCTCAAATATTGCAATATTATAGATTTTTAATGTAAAAATCGGGTAATTAGTGACATTATTTCGACTTTAATAGTTTAAGTTGGAATTTGGCCATAAAAATTTAACACGACGTCATATATATTATTTCCAGCATGTATAAAAATTTCTAGATTTTTATCTTATTTTATGCTTGAGAAATAATTTTAAAGGTTAAAATCGTACGATATATGACAAAAATCGTTAAAATTTGCAATAGTTGTTAAAATGGCCGAAACATTTAACTCATAATAGTCATATATGATATGTTCATCACGAAAATATTCTTGGGAGCCAAAAGTTTCAGTTTTAATTTAATATTAAATTGGTAAAAGTTGCATTTAAAATTAAATAAAAGGAGTCATGCATTTAAAATTTCGGCTATTGGACAGTGTGCCATTTAATTTTCTGTCCATTTTGTGTTCTTAAAGTGTTTTGGAAAGTGTAAAAATTTTATTATTATTTTATTTGCATTTATGGAGTTAATTATTGAATTTTCCGACTTAAAATGCTCGTTTTACGTACTATTTTCGAAATAATATTAAAACCGTATAAATACTAATATTTTTAAAGTTCTGAAACTTTAAGGAAATTCTGGAATTTTAAAAATTTGATTTTTGAATTTTTTCGAAATTTTAATGACTCTTTTGGATTTTCATATTATTTTTCCCGTAAAATCGAGTAATACCGAACAATATTAAAATATGTTAAGTTAAGTCATGTTCAAAGTTTGAGTAAGAATAAATTTTGAAACCTATATGAGTTAGGATGATTAACTTAAGGATGAATACCGATTCATATTATGCATAGTGTTGTTAAACGTTAAAACACGCGATTCTGTAAACCGAGGTATACGATAACTATTTATTTAAATAGGACGATTTGGCTTAGGATTTGCATGATAGTTCATATATTCATAAGCATTGCATATTTTAATTATGAATGTCATGATTTTATTTACGTAATTTTGGGAATTATGTAATTTACTTAGTATGGCCTTAGTTTTTAATCGGTATTTCCCGTAATGTAAGGGGTTACCGATTCGGTTGTAATTTTGTGATCTCGTATCACCCAATTGTAATTTATTTCTATTTTATAATGTATAAAGTAGACTAGAAAATTTGTAATATTTGTAAATTCCGGAGATCCTTGAAGACGGTGCCATTCGGAAAGGATTTCCGACAAGACGGTGTTTACCTCGAAGTGCGTGCCTCGTGAAATTCAAGGGACCAAAGGAGTTGGTTTCCGAATTTGTACTTTTATTATTTCTTTTCTAGGAAAGGCCATACTAGGGTTTATTTTATGCTTTTATTTTGCTTTTATATGTTTGCATGCATAGCCAAATCGTCATATATCGTCTCATGCATTTTCGATTTAGTCGACCTAGTCATTTATTTTATCGATAATTCACCGACTTAGTTCACTTAAACGGAGATAGATAATAATTTGACTAGATCACTTACATATAAATATTGAGACTTAGCCTTACCAAAAAGTATAGACCCATGAATCCCTTCTTCACAAGAACGTAGGCTCGGCTACACCGGGGTACTAAAATTGTCACGTTGGGTAAGTGGGGTAATAAAGATTACACCTTGAAATTTGGTTGATCTCAACGAAAGTATTCGTAACCGTAGTTGCAATAAGTTCGGGCTAAAGACGATTTTTAGAAAATTGTCGACCGAGAGTTCTAAGGTAGAACCGATTAAAGGGTTAATCCACCAAATTATACCGATACGGGTTGAATCGGCTACACCGTGCCCGGATTAGTATGGGTTTGGGTCTCGGGATTGTTTACTTAATTGGGTAAGAGATCATTATGTAAATAACTAATTAACTTGTTTAAGTTTTTAGTATAAATTATGAATTTTAAAATGATGTTGTTTTATTTCCTTCATTTTATTGTAGTTTAATTTTCAACATCGACAATGGCAACCAACGCTCCACCTCTCACTAACGTTTCATGGCTTCGATCCTTTATGGATCGTTGCAAACTCGATAAGCATGGTTCCAATTTTAAGGATTGGGATGCGCAATTACTTTTGGCCGCTCAAGGTGACGATAAGAGTCGTTACCTATCCGAAACCGCTCTGACCGCTCGTACATCGGTCCAAAATCGTGAGGCCTATGAAGCCTACATGAAAGAGTCCTCCGCTCTTAAAAATGTGCTCATCTTCTCCTTGGAGCCGGATCTCCAAAGGAGTATGATCAAGTTGAGCACATCATATGAGATATAAACCAAGCTTGCGACCATGTTTTCGCAAACTCCAAGGGTGATTCAATATGAGGCGTCTTCCGCCTTCTTTGACATTACGTTGAAGGAAGGGCAAAAGATAAGCCCTCATGTGCTCGAACTCGTTGAGCACGCAGAGACTTTAAAAAACGCAAGACGTTGATGTTCCCGACTCTCTCAAAATTGACCGAGTTCTTCACTCGCTCAACAAGGTTAAAGCGTATGCTCAATTCCGGGTGAATTTTAATATGCGAAACCAAGAGACCACGTTGGATACGTTGCATAAGATGCTCGTCCAAGCCGAAAGGGACATGGGACTTCATGGAAGTTCCACCAAGGATGTCTTAAACATCGAAAAGAAAGGGAAAATGAGCTTCAAAAGGAATGCCTCTAAAGGCAAGGGCAAGAAAACGTTCAAGCCCAAGGCGACCAAAGAAAAGACCTTTTCGAAAGGCGTTTCCACCTCATCTTCAAAGGTTGAATACAAGTGCCTTCATTGCACGAGGTTAAGTCTTAGGAAAAGGAATTGCCCCAAATACTTGACCAATCTCAAAAATGGAAAGGCAATCGCCGTAGTTTATAATTCTCGTTTACTTTCATGTTCTTTTGTTAACTTTTGTATGGCGATACAAGTTGTGGACTGTCACCCCTTTTAAATTGTTTTAAGGGGAATCTTATAAATATAAGGACAAGGAGAAGGAAACATGAAGTTCCTTACTTGGATGGCTATGGTAGCATCCAATTGATCGAAGACTTGAAGAGCTAGGCTCTAATTTTCATATCGTCTTCTTTCATATTTTGCATTTTATTTATGGAACAATTTACTTTCTTGTAAGACAGGGATTAAAATCCTAAAACAATGGTTGTAATTTTGGATGTTAGTGACTTGGTTTTCAACCCGAGTCACTACTTTTGTTCTTATTCAATGTTTTGAATTCTCAAATAAATTGCATACCTTGTTAAAACATGAATGATGGTGATTTTATCACACAATAAAACTTGATACGATCAATATAATATAATCAAAGTGTTGATTAAAACGGAGAACTACACCCCATGAGATACTTTCAATCAAAATGAGACAATATTAGTTCATTATAAGATTTTCATTTTAAGTGAAAATGAGAATGTATTCATCACACCTATAAAACTTCAAACATTCATATGCATTGGTAAATCGAAATAGCTATCCTTATACGAATAAAGGTTATTGTTAGAAGGATAGAGTGGGAGAAAATATTTCGCTCGTAAACCAATGATAAAAAAATAAAGGATCTTAGAGAAGATTCCTACATGGGAGTCTTAAGAAGAGCCCTAAATGAATGAAGAAACTACGAGAGGACACTGAAGAAACTACGGGAGGACACTCGAAGAAAGGTTCTTTATGTTCATTGTTTCAAAGAGAGGAGACATGAAACCCCGTATGAATTCGGAAGGAATATCGGCTCCTTGAGATAATGATTTTTAAAGATTATAAGATAATAGAGGAGAAATCATCTATCTATACGGGAGGAAAGACCGGTTCCTTAATAAATGATTTTTCTAAGTTTATAAGATAAAAGAGAAGAAATCATCTCAATTCTCTCAATGTAGTCATAAAGAAATTATCATGTCATATTCGTCTCGAGGAAACGAAGACATGAAAAGAGGGTGATGATTGATTGAATGGAAATAGATCACTATAGGGATAGTGATGGTGATAATGATTCAAGATATAAATAAAAGATTTACATGCGAGAAATGAAAAGTTCATTTAAGAGACCGAGTAATATTGATTTTAGTGGGAGCGATATTCATTAAAAGAATTAAGCCTACCATTTAGAGAGAATGGGTGATTCTTTAAGGTGTAAAGAATAAGAGGTTTTCAATTCTAGATGAACAAATACCTTATATCATAAGATGATGGAGCTTTACGGGAAGGTTTATTATGTTGATAATAAAAGGTCGCCCATTAGAAATTAAATTGGTTGGATATGATTCATATTGATAAAATCGTTATCAAATAGCCAAGATGTTTGAAAATAATAAGAGTGATGAAATCACTAATAACTACAATATAGATTTAAGCACATAAGTGACTGGATAATTCCGAGTGATTCTTTAATCTCTCTAGTATATCTATATGTCACGAGTTATAAGATAACAGTGGGAGCTTCCCTCAGGAAAGGAATCTCAAAATCTAGAATGGGTTCTAGAAATGTGCTCAAATAAAATCATATTATGTGAGATAATATGAGTTGGAAGGAGACCAAAATTTGTAAGTTTTGCAATAATGAATAAAAGGTTTATTCGCAAAACTTTAATACAAATAGATGATTGTGCATCAAATGCAATGAAATAGTATTGACTGTTTTTGCATGACAATGTCATTTGAGTTATAATTAACTCAAGATGAAAGATACTTTGTCAAAATCCAAATAGGTTGTATGAGACAATATTGAACCCCATAAGTGAACTGGATTGACTTACTATAGCCCCTAGCCGCTTACATGAGGTGACGTCTAAAAGCGACTAGAATGTGAGGCGATTGATGGCAAGTTCAAGTGCCATAGAGTCATATGTGATGACTAGTCGATCACATAGGCAGACTGCAAGAGACACTCTGTCGGGCTAAGTGACCGCTTATAGAGTTCTGGAAATTTTATAATAGCCGGGTCGTGGCGAGAGCTGCTATAGTATTCTTGTGAGTCAATTCTTAGACTAAAGACTACTCTCCCAAGATGGTACAGTTTAGGCATAGCCTTGATCCATTCTCTACGACTTTTCGTAACTGGAGTCAAATGGGATTGCTTCAGGCTGTGACTGACTGTGACTAGTCAAAGGAAATAGTACGATAGAAATTGTTCACCCCTTGTCAGGGTTGTTCAATTCTCAAGGCCACTCGAGGAGAAGTTAACTGGAAATGCGTGGCCACACTCGGAAGGTATCTATGGTAGATAATTCCGGTCAAACAGTTATTCTCCAGATCGAGGAAACCACTCATGATATGATCAAATGCAAGTACGACCTCAGAGAGACACCTTGCATTGAGTGGGAGATTGTAATAGGACAAGAGAATTGGTGACGCACACTTGTCGAGGACAAGTGGGAGATTGTTGGGAAATGTGTCCTCAACAATAGTGCGATCACGTAATCAAATCTCTGTAAAAGAATATTCATGGGATGATTCTTTATCATAAGTCAACTGGTCAACATCAATCGGTAATGATTGGCTTGCTAGAGTTTGACATTACTGTCGTAATGACGGTGGTGACTAGTTGATCCCTTTAGGTCACACCTATAGGACAACTCTCTCAATAATAAATGAGATAACTGTATATTGATACGAGTTACTTCATTTCTAGTTTATTTAATATAAGGAAAAAATTTATAATGGGATTATAAATTGTTTTAGTGATCGAAATGTCATCACTATTATTTATATGTTTACGAAACATGGAATCACTTGAATGAATTATTTTAACTACAATTTTTGTAAGTAATAAAATACGATTAAATAGATATAAGTAATTATTTGAATTACTTTTAGATTTACGATAAAGAGTTTAAAAGTTAAACTACAAATTACGTAAACTAAATAATCCTTACTAATGTTACGTATGGGTCCGTTTTTGTGACATGGACCGTGTGTTCTCAAACCACATACAACATTACAAATTTCTAATGTGAGGAACATGTGAAGGACATCTATTTAATACCTATGGCTTGAGTGGGAAACATTGTAGAAGATTAAGGTGCCATCCATTGGGCACTCTTAACCCACCACCCGGCCACACCCTTGAGGAGAACAAAAGAGAATTTTGTTCCCTCATTCATTCATTCATGTCATTGATAGGGTTTAGTGTTAGTGAGAAAAAGAGAGAAAACTCTCTCTAATTCAAACACAAAACCGTGTAGCCTCCTTAGTGAACTAGAGATTTTTGCATATTGTTCTAGCAAAATAACATACAAAACATTGAGTGTTGTGTGTCTTGGTGTTCATCTTTTGGAGGTCATCTCTTTGAAGGTTCAAGGAGGATCATCCGTGTGATAAGCTCAAGAACAAGTGAAGAAGGTGACTTCACTTGTGCCCTATTTTAGCCGAGACTAGCAATGTAAGGAAGCTTGTTCTTCCTCTTGAGACTCGAAATCTCTCCCATTTCCGCATATGTTAAGCATGCATAAGATCATAATAATATGTTAATTAAAATGTTAATTAAAGGATTATGTTAGTATGACTAAATATTAAGTTTATGAGTAACTAAAAACCCAACAATTGGTATCAGAGCAATAGGTTGTTTGCATGCTTACCGTTTACGTTTTTACGGAGTTATAGTGATAACAAAATAAAATTTGGTTTTTCGTTTAATATAAGATATGCACGAAATATTTAAGCATGAATACCTACTGTTTCTAAAATGTTTTTAGAATATTTGGAATATATTTTGCATATATATTGTTCTTTGGTATTTTTAATTTCGGTTTTATTGATTTTTAATGGTTAAAAATGTTTATTTTTGGGAAAAATAGTTATAATAAGCTTCTGGCCGAGATTTTTCAGTATGTTATCACATGTATATCCTATGTTATGAATATGAATTTTCGTAAATTATGGACTTATAAAACGTGTGATATGAATTTTAAGGGTTAAAATGCAATAAGATGAATAAAAATGGGTTAAAATAGTTATATTATGAATTTGACTATAAAAATTTATGAGTATGTCACATGCAATATTTAAAATATATGTTGAATTTTCCAGAAATTTATCTCAAATATTGCAATATTATAGATTTTTAATGTAAAAATCGGGTAATTAGTGACATTATTTCGACTTTAATAGTTTAAGTTGGAATTTGGCCATAAACATTTAACACGATGTCATATATATTATTTCCAGCTTGTATAAAAATTTCGAGATTTTTATCTTATTTTATGCTTGAGAAATAATTTTAAAGGTTAAAATCGTACGATATATGACAAAAATCGTTAAAATTTGCAATAGTAGTTAAAATGGCCGAAAAATTTAACCCATAATAGTCATATATGATATGTTCATCACGAAAATATTCTTGGGAGCCAAAAGTTTCAGTTTTAATTTAATATTAAATTGTTAAAAGTTGCATTTAAAATTAAATAAAAGGAGTCATGCATTTAAAATTTCGGCTATTGGACAGTGTGCCATTTAATTTTCTGTCCATTTTGTGTTCTTAAAGTGTTTTGGAAAGTGTAAAAATTTTATTATTATTTTATTTGCATTTATGGAGTTAATTATTGAATTTTCCGACTTAAAATGCTCGTTTTACGTACTATTTTCGAAATAATATTAAAACCGTATAAATACTAATATTTTTAAAGTTCTGAAACTTTAAGAAAATTCTGGAATTTTCAAAATTTGATTTTTGAATTTTTTCGAAATTTTAATGACACTTTTGGATTTTTATATTATTTTTCCCGTAATACCGAACAATATTAAAATCTGTTAAGTTAAGTCATGTTCAAAGTTTGAGTAAGAATAAATTTTGAAACCTATATGAGTTAGGATGATTAACTTAAGGATGAATACCGATTCATATTATGCATAGTGTTGTTAAACGTTAAAACACGCGATTCCGTAAACCGAGGTATACGATAACTATTTATTTAAATAGGACGATTTGGCTTAGGATTTGCATGATAGTTCATATATTCATAAGCATTGCATATTTTAATTATGAATGTCATGATTTTATTTACGTAAGTTTGGGAATTATGTAATTTACTTAGTATGGCCTTAGTTTTTAATCGGTATTTCCCGTAATGTAAGGGGTTACCGATTCGGTTGTAATTTTGTGATCTCGTATCACCCAATTGTAATTTATTTCTATTTTATAATGTATAAAGTAGACTAGAAAAGTTGTAATATTTGTAAATTCCGGAGATCCTTGAAGACGGTGCCATTCGGAAAGGATTTCCGACAAGACGGTGTTTACCTCGAAGTGCGTGCCTCGTGAAGTTCAAGGGACCAAAGGAGTTGGTTTCCGAATTTGTACTTTTATTATTTCTTTTCTAGGAAAGGCCATACTAGGGTTTATTTTATGCTTTTATTTTGCTTTTATATGTTTGCATGCATAGCCAAATCGTCATATATCGTCTCATGCATTTTCGATTTAGTCGACCTAGTCATTTATTTTATCGATAATTCACCGACTTAGTTCACTTAAACGGAGATAGATAATAATTTGACTAGATCTCTTACATATAAATATTGAGACTTAGCCTTACCAAAAAGTATAGACCCATGAATCCCTTCTTCACAAGAACGTAGGCTCGGCTACACCGGGGTACTAAAATTGTCACGTTGGGTAAGTGGGGTAATAAAGATTACACCTTGAAATTTGGTTGATCTCAACGAAAGTATTCGTAACCGTAGTTGCAATAAGTTCGGGCTAAAGACGATTTTTAGAAAATTGTCGACCGAGAGTTCTAAGGTAGAACCGATTAAAGGGTTAATCCACCAAATTATACCGATACGGGTTGAATCGGCTACACCGTGCCCGGATTAGTATGGGTTTGGGTCTCGGGATTGTTTACTTAATTGGGTAAGAGATCATTATGTAAATAACTAATTAACTTGTTTAAGTTTTTAGTATAAATTATGAATTTTAAAATGATGTTGTTTTATTTCCTTCATTTTATTGTAGTTTAATTTTCAACATCGACAATGGCAACCAACGCTCCACCTCTCACTAACGTTTCATGGCTTCGATCCTTTATGGATCGTTGCAAACTCGATAAGCATGGTTCCAATTTTAAGGATTGGGATGCGCAATTACTTTTGGCCGCTCAAGGTGACGATAAGAGTCGTTACCTATCCGAAACCGCTCCGACCGCTCGTACATCGGTCCAAAATCGTGAGGCCTATGAAGCCTACATGAAAGAGTCCTCCGCTCTTAAAAATGTGCTCATCTTCTCCTTGGAGCCGGATCTCCAAAGGAGTATGATCAAGTTGAGCACATCATATGAGATATAAACCAAGCTTGCGACCATGTTTTCGCAAACTCCAAGGGTGATTCAATATGAGGCGTCTTCCGCCTTCTTTGACATTACGTTGAAGGAAGGGCAAAAGATAAGCCCTCATGTGCTCGAACTCGTTGAGCACGCGGAGACTTTAAAAAACGCAAGACGTTGATGTTCCCGACTCTCTCAAAATTGACCGAGTTCTTCACTCGCTCAACAAGGTTAAAGCGTATGCTCAATTCCGGGTGAATTTTAATATGCGAAACCAAGAGACCACGTTGGATACATTGCATAAGATGCTCGTCCAAGCCGAAAGGGACATGGGACTTCATGGAAGTTCCACCAAGGATGTCTTAAACATCGAAAAGAAAGGGAAAATGAGCTTCAAAAGGAATGCCTCTAAAGGCAAGGGCAAGAAAACGTTCAAGCCCAAGGCGACCAAAGAAAAGACCTTTTCGAAAGGCGTTTCCACCTCATCTTCAAAGGTTGAATACAAGTGCCTTCATTGCACGAGGTTAAGTCTTAGGAAAAGGAATTGCCCCAAATACTTGACCAATCTCAAAAATGGAAAGGCAATCGCCGTAGTTTATAATTCTCGTTTACTTTCATGTTCTTTTGTTAACTTTTGTATGGCGATACAAGTTGTTGACTGTCACCCCTTTTAAATTGTTTTAAGGGGAATCTTATAAATATAAGGACAAGGAGAAGGAAACATGAAGTTCCTTACTTGGATGGCTATGGTAGCATCCAATTGATCGAAGACTTGAAGAGCTAGGCTCTAATTTTCATATCGTCTTCTTTCATATTTTGCATTTTATTTATGGAACAATTTACTTTCTTGTAAGACAGGGATTAAAATCCTAAAACAATGGTTGTAATTTTGGATGTTAGTGACTTGGTTTTCAACCCGAGTCACTACTTTTGTTCTTATTCAATGTTTTGAATTCTCAAATAAATTGCATACCTTGTTAAAACATGAATGATGGTGATTTTATCACACAATAAAACTTGATACGATCAATATAATATAATCAAAGTGTTGATTAAAACGGAGAACTACACCCCATGAGATACTTTCAATCAAAATGAGACAATATTAGTTCATTATAAGATTTTCATTTTAAGTGAAAATGAGAATGTATTCATCACACCTATAAAACTTCAAACATTCATATGCATTGGTAAATCGAAATAGCTATCCTTATACGAATAAAGGTTATTGTTAGAAGGATAGAGTGGGAGAAAATATTTCGCTCGTAAACCAATGATAAAAAAATAAAGGATCTTAGAGAAGATTCCTACATGGGAGTCTTAAGAAGAGCCCTAAATGAATGAAGAAACTACGAGAGGACACTGAAGAAACTACGGGAGGACACTCGAAGAAAGGTTCTTTATGTTCATTGTTTCAAAGAGAGGAGACATGAAACCCCGTATGAATTCGGAAGGAATATCGGCTCCTTGAGATAATGATTTTTAAAGATTATAAGATAATAGAGGAGAAATCATCTATCTATACGGGAGGAAAGACCGGTTCCTTAATAAATGATTTTTCTAAGTTTATAAGATAAAAGAGAAGAAATCATCTCAATTCTCTCAATGTAGTCATAAAGAAATTATCATGTCATATTCGTCTCGAGGAAACGAAGACATGAAAAGAGGGTGATGATTGATTGAATGGAAATAGATCACTATAGGGATAGAGATGGTGATAATGATTCAAGATATAAATAAAAGATTTACATGCGAGAAATGAAAAGTTCATTTAAGAGACCGAGTAATATTGATTTTAGTGGGAGCGATATTCATTAAAAGAATTAAGCCTACCATTTAGAGAGAATGGGTGATTCTTTAAGGTGTAAAGAATAAGAGGTTTTCAATTCTAGATGAACAAATACCTTATATCATAAGATGATGGAGCTTTACGGGAAGGTTTATTATGTTGATAATAAAAGGTCGCCCATTAGAAATTAAATTGGTTGGATATGATTCATATTGATAAAATCGTTATCAAATAGCCAAGATGTTTGAAAATAATAAGAGTGATGAAATCACTAATAACTACAATATAGATTTAAGCACATAAGTGACTGGATAATTCCGAGTGATTCTTTAATCTCTCTAGTATATCTATATGTCACGAGTTATAAGATAACAGTGGGAGCTTCCCTCAGGAAAGGAATCTCAAAATCTAGAATGGGTTCTAGAAATGTGCTCAAATAAAATCATATTATGTGAGATAATATGAGTTGGAAGGAGACCAAAATTTGTAAGTTTTGCAATAATGAATAAAAGGTTTATTCGCAAAACTTTAATACAAATAGATGATTGTGCATCAAATGCAATGAAATAGTATTGACTGTTTTTGCATGACAATGTCATTTGAGTTATAATTAACTCAAGATGAAAGATACTTTGTCAAAATCCAAATAGGTTGTATGAGACAATATTGAACCCCATAAGTGAACTGGATTGACTTACTATAGCCCCTAGCCGCTTACATGAGGTGACGTCTAAAAGCGACTAGAATGTGAGGCGATTGATGGCAAGTTCAAGTGCCATAGAGTCATATGTGATGACTAGTCGATCACATAGGCAGACTGCAAGAGACACTCTGTCGGGCTAAGTGACCGCTTATAGAGTTCTGGAAATTTTATAATAGCCGGGTCGTGGCGAGAGCTGCTATAGTATTCTTGTGAGTCAAT
Organism: Silene conica; assembly: GCA_029255685.2. Taxonomy (NCBI): domain Eukaryota; kingdom Viridiplantae; phylum Streptophyta; class Magnoliopsida; order Caryophyllales; family Caryophyllaceae; genus Silene; species Silene conica. The sequence goes on along the minus strand of CM055311.2, from coordinate 26,564,513 downwards.
TCTTAGACTAAAGACTACTCTCCCAAGATGGTACAGTTTAGGCATAGCCTTGATCCATTCTCTACGACTTTTCGTAACTGGAGTCAAATGGGATTGCTTCAGGCTGTGACTGACTGTGACTAGTCAAAGGAAATAGTACGATAGAAATTGTTCACCCCTTGTCAGGGTTGTTCAATTCTCAAGGCCACTCGAGGAGAAGTTAACTGGAAATGCGTGGCCACACTCGGAAGGTATCTATGGTAGATAATTCCGGTCAAACAGTTATTCTCCAGATCGAGGAAACCACTCATGATATGATCAAATGCAAGTACGACCTCAGAGAGACACCTTGCATTGAGTGGGAGATTGTAATAGGACAAGAGAATTGGTGACGCACACTTGTCGAGGACAAGTGGGAGATTGTTGGGAAATGTGTCCTCAACAATAGTGCGATCACGTAATCAAATCTCTGTAAAAGAATATTCATGGGATGATTCTTTATCATAAGTCAACTGGTCAACATCAATCGGTAATGATTGGCTTGCTAGAGTTTGACATTACTGTCGTAATGACGGTGGTGACTAGTTGATCCCTTTAGGTCACACCTATAGGACAACTCTCTCAATAATAAATGAGATAACTGTATATTGATACGAGTTACTTCATTTCTAGTTTATTTAATATAAGGAAAAAATTTATAATGGGATTATAAATTGTTTTAGTGATCGAAATGTCATCACTATTATTTATATGTTTACGAAACATGGAATCACTTGAATGAATTATTTTAACTACAATTTTTGTAAGTAATAAAATACGATTAAATAGATATAAGTAATTATTTGAATTACTTTTAGATTTACGATAAAGAGTTTAAAAGTTAAACTACAAATTACGTAAACTAAATAATCCTTACTAATGTTACGTATGGGTCCGTTTTTGTGACATGGACCGTGTGTTCTCAAACCACATACAACATTACAAATTTCTAATGTGAGGAACATGTGAAGGACATCTATTTAATACCTATGGCTTGAGTGGGAAACATTGTAGAAGATTAAGGTGCCATCCATTGGGCACTCTTAACCCACCACCCGGCCACACCCTTGAGGAGAACAAAAGAGAATTTTGTTCCCTCATTCATTCATTCATGTCATTGATAGGGTTTAGTGTTAGTGAGAAAAAGAGAGAAAACTCTCTCTAATTCAAACACAAAACCGTGTAGCCTCCTTAGTGAACTAGAGATTTTTGCATATTGTTCTAGCAAAATAACATACAAAACATTGAGTGTTGTGTGTCTTGGTGTTCATCTTTTGGAGGTCATCTCTTTGAAGGTTCAAGGAGGATCATCCGTGTGATAAGCTCAAGAACAAGTGAAGAAGGTGACTTCACTTGTGCCCTATTTTAGCCGAGACTAGCAATGTAAGGAAGCTTGTTCTTCCTCTTGAGACTCGAAATCTCTCCCATTTCCGCATATGTTAAGCATGCATAAGATCATAATAATATGTTAATTAAAATGTTAATTAAAGGATTATGTTAGTATGACTAAATATTAAGTTTATGAGTAACTAAAAACCCAACAATTGGTATCAGAGCAATAGGTTGTTTGCATGCTTTCCGTTTACGTTTTTACGGAGTTATAGTGATAACAAAATAAAATTTGGTTTTTCGTTTAATATAAGATATGCACGAAATATTTAAGCATGAATACCTACTGTTTCTAAAATGTTTTTAGAATATTTGGAATATATTTTGCATATATATTGTTCTTTGGTATTTTTAATTTCGGTTTTATTGATTTTTAATGGTTAAAAATGTATATTTTTGGGAAAAATAGTTATAATAAGCTTCTGGCCGAGATTTTTCAGTATGTTATCACATGTATATCCTATGTTATGAATATGAATTTTCGTAAATTATGGACTTATAAAACGTGTGATATGAATTTTAAGGGTTAAAATGCAATAAGATGAATAAAAATGGGTTAAAATAGTTATATTATGAATTTGACTATAAAAATTTATGAGTATGTCACATGCAATATTTAAAATATATGTTGAATTTTCCAGAAATTTATCTCAAATATTGCAATATTATAGATTTTTAATGTAAAAATCGGGTAATTAGTGACATTATTTCGACTTTAATAGTTTAAGTTGGAATTTGGCCATAAACATTTAACACGATGTCATATATATTATTTCCAGCTTGTATAAAAATTTCGAGATTTTTATCTTATTTTATGCTTGAGAAATAATTTTAAAGGTTAAAATCGTACGATATATGACAAAAATCGTTAAAATTTGCAATAGTAGTTAAAATGGCCGAAAAATTTAACCCATAATAGTCATATATGATATGTTCATCACGAAAATATTCTTGGGAGCCAAAAGTTTCAGTTTTAATTTAATATTAAATTGTTAAAAGTTGCATTTAAAATTAAATAAAAGGAGTCATGCATTTAAAATTTCGGCTATTGGACAGTGTGCCATTTAATTTTCTGTCCATTTTGTGTTCTTAAAGTGTTTTGGAAAGTGTAAAAATTTTATTATTATTTTATTTGCATTTATGGAGTTAATTATTGAATTTTCCGACTTAAAATGCTCGTTTTACGTACTATTTTCGAAATAATATTAAAACCGTATAAATACTAATATTTTTAAAGTTCTGAAACTTTAAGAAAATTCTGGAATTTTCAAAATTTGATTTTTGAATTTTTTCGAAATTTTAATGACACTTTTGGATTTTTATATTATTTTTCCCGTAATACCGAACAATATTAAAATCTGTTAAGTTAAGTCATGTTCAAAGTTTGAGTAAGAATAAATTTTGAAACCTATATGAGTTAGGATGATTAACTTAAGGATGAATACCGATTCATATTATGCATAGTGTTGTTAAACGTTAAAACACGCGATTCCGTAAACCGAGGTATACGATAACTATTTATTTAAATAGGACGATTTGGCTTAGGATTTGCATGATAGTTCATATATTCATAAGCATTGCATATTTTAATTATGAATGTCATGATTTTATTTACGTAAGTTTGGGAATTATGTAATTTACTTAGTATGGCCTTAGTTTTTAATCGGTATTTCCCGTAATGTAAGGGGTTACCGATTCGGTTGTAATTTTGTGATCTCGTATCACCCAATTGTAATTTATTTCTATTTTATAATGTATAAAGTAGACTAGAAAAGTTGTAATATTTGTAAATTCCGGAGATCCTTGAAGACGGTGCCATTCGGAAAGGATTTCCGACAAGACGGTGTTTACCTCGAAGTGCGTGCCTCGTGAAGTTCAAGGGACCAAAGGAGTTGGTTTCCGAATTTGTACTTTTATTATTTCTTTTCTAGGAAAGGCCATACTAGGGTTTATTTTATGCTTTTATTTTGCTTTTATATGTTTGCATGCATAGCCAAATCGTCATATATCGTCTCATGCATTTTCGATTTAGTCGACCTAGTCATTTATTTTATCGATAATTCACCGACTTAGTTCACTTAAACGGAGATAGATAATAATTTGACTAGATCTCTTACATATAAATATTGAGACTTAGCCTTACCAAAAAGTATAGACCCATGAATCCCTTCTTCACAAGAACGTAGGCTCGGCTACACCGGGGTACTAAAATTGTCACGTTGGGTAAGTGGGGTAATAAAGATTACACCTTGAAATTTGGTTGATCTCAACGAAAGTATTCGTAACCGTAGTTGCAATAAGTTCGGGCTAAAGACGATTTTTAGAAAATTGTCGACCGAGAGTTCTAAGGTAGAACCGATTAAAGGGTTAATCCACCAAATTATACCGATACGGGTTGAATCGGCTACACCGTGCCCGGATTAGTATGGGTTTGGATCTCGGGATTGTTTACTTAATTGGGTAAGAGATCATTAAGTAAATAACTAATTAACTTGTTTAAGTTTTTAGTATAAATTATGAATTTTAAAATGATGTTGTTTTATTTCCTTTATTTTATTGTAGTTTAATTTTCAACATCGACAATGGCAACCAACGCTCCACCTCTCACTAACGTTTCATGGCTTCGATCCTTTATGGATCGTTGCAAACTCGATAAGCATGGTTCCAATTTTAAGGATTGGGATGCGCAATTACTTTTGGCCGCTCAAGGTGACGATAAGAGTCGTTACCTATCCGAAACCGCTCCTCCCGCTCCGACCACTCGTACATCGGTCCAAAATCGTGAGGCCTATGAAGCCTACATGAAAGAGTCCTCCGCTCTTAAAAATGTGCTCATCTTCTCCTTGGAGCCGGATCTCCAAAGGAGTATGATCAAGTTGAGCACATCATATGAGATATAAACCAAGCTTGCGACCATGTTTTCGCAAACTCCAAGGGTGATTCAATATGAGGCGTCTTCCGCCTTCTTTGACATTACGTTGAAGGAAGGGCAAAAGATAAGCCCTCATGTGCTCGAACTCGTTGAGCACGCGGAGACTTTAAAACACGCAAGACGTTGATGTTCCCGACTCTCTCAAAATTGACCGAGTTCTTCACTCGCTCAACAAGGTTAAAGCGTATGCTCAATTCCGGGTGAATTTTAATATGCGAAACCAAGAGACCACGTTGGATGCATTGCATAAGATGCTCGTCCAAGCCGAAAGGGACATGGGACTTCATGGAAGTTCCACCAAGGATGTCTTAAACATCGAAAAGAAAGGGAAAATGAGCTTCAAAAGGAATGCCTGTAAAGGCAAGGGCAAGAAAACGTTCAAGCCCAAGGCGACCAAAGAAAAGACCTTTTCGAAAGGCGTTTCCACCTCATCTTCAAAGGTTGAATACAAGTGCCTTCATTGCACGAGGTTAAGTCTTAGGAAAAGGAATTGCCCCAAATACTTGACCAATCTCAAAAATGGAAAGGCAACCGCCGTAGTTTATAATTCTCGTTTACTTTCATGTTCTTTTGTTAACTTTTGTATGGCGATACAAGTTGTTGACTATCACCCCTTTTAAATTGTTTTAAGGGGAATCTTATAAATATAAGGACAAGGAGAAGGAAACATGAAGTTCCTTACTTGGATGGCTATGGTAGCATCCAATTGATCGAAGACTTGAAGAGCTAGGCTCTAATTTTCATATCGTCTTCTTTCATATTTTGCATTTTATTTATGGAACAATTTACTTTCTTGTAAGACAGGGATTAAAATCCTAAAACAATGGTTGTAATTTTGGATGTTAGTGACTTGGTTTTCAACCCGAGTCACTACTTTTGTTCTTATTCAATGTTTTGAATTCTCAAATAAATTGCATACCTTGTTAAAACATGAATGATGGTGATTTTATCACACAATAAAACTTGATACGATCAATATAATATAATCAAAGTGTTGATTAAAACGGAGAACTACACCCCATGAGATACTTTCAATCAAAATGAGACAATATTAGTTCATTATAAGATTTTCATTTTAAGTGAAAATGAGAATGTATTCATCACACCTATAAAACTTCAAACATTCATATGCATTGGTAAATCGAAATAGCTATCCTTATACGAATAAAGGTTATTGTTAGAAGGATAGAGTGGGAGAAAATATTTCGCTCGTAAACCAATGATAAAAAAAATAAAGGATCTTAGAGAAGATTCCTACATGGGAGTCTTAAGAAGAGCCCTAAATGAATGAAGAAACTACGAGAGGACACTGAAGAAACTACGGGAGGACACTCGAAGAAAGGTTCTTTATGTTCATTGTTTCAAAGAGAGGAGACATGAAACCCCGTATGAATTCGGAAGGAATATCGGCTCCTTGAGATAATGATTTTTAAAGATTATAAGATAATAGAGGAGAAATCATCTATCTATACGGGAGGAAAGACCGGTTCCTTAATTAATGATTTTTCTAAGTTTATAAGATAAAAGAGAAGAAATCATCTCAATTCTCTCAATGTAGTCATAAAAAATTATCATGTCATATTCGTCTCGAGGAAACGAAGACATGAAAAGAGGGTGATGATTGATTGAATGGAAATAGATCACTATAGGGATAGTGATGGTGATAATGATTCAAGATATAAATAAAAGATTTACATGCGAGAAATGAAAAGTTCATTTAAGAGATCGAGTAATATTGATTTTAGTGGGAGCGATATTCATTAAAAGAATTAAGCCTACCATTTAGAGAGAATGGGTGATTCTTTAAGGTGTAAAGAATAAGAGGTTTTCAATTCTAGATGAACAAATACCTTATATCATAAGATGATGGAGCTTTACGGGAAGGTTTATTATGTTGATAATAAAAGGTCGCCCATTAGAAATTAAATTGGTTGGATATGATTCATATTGATAAAATCGTTATCAAATAGCCAAGATGTTTGAAAATAATAAGAGTGATGAAATCACTAATAACTACAATATAGATTTAAGCACATAAGTGACTGGATAATTCCGAGTGATTCTTTAATCTCTCTAGTATATCTATATGTCACGAGTTATAAGATAACAGTGGGAGCTTCCCTCAGGAAAGGAATCTCAAAATCTAGAATGGGTTCTAGAAATGTGCTCAAATAAAATCATATTATGTGAGATAATATGAGTTGGAAGGAGACCAAAATTTGTAAGTTTTGCAATAATGAATAAAAGGTTTATTCGCAAAACTTTAATACAAATAGATGATTGTGCATCAAATGCAATGAAATAGTATTGACTGTTTTTGCATGACAATGTCATTTGAGTTATAATTAACTCAAGATGAAAGATACTTTGTCAAAATCCAAATGGGTTATATGAGACAATATTGAACCCCATAAGTGAACTGGGTTGACTTAGTATAGCCCCTAGCCGCTTACATGAGGTGACGTCTCAAAGCGACTAGAATGTGAGGCGATTGATGGCAAGTTCAAGTGCCATGGAGTCATATGTGATGACTAGTCGATCACATAGGCAGACTGCAAGAGACACTCTGTCGGGCAAAGTGACCGCTTATAGAGTTCTGGAAATTTTATAATAGCCGGGTCGTGGCGAGAGCTGCTATAGTATTCTTGTGAGTCAATTCTTAGACTAAAGACTACTCTCCCAAGATGGTACAGTTTAGGCATAGCCTTGATCCATTCTCTACGACTTTTCGTAACTGGAGTCAAATGGGATTGCTTCAGGCTGTGACTGACTGTGACTAGTCAAAGGAAATAGTACGATAGAAATTGTTCACCCCTTGTCAGGGTTGTTCAATTCTCAAGGCCACTCGAGGAGAAGTTAACTGGAAATGCGTGGCCACACTCGGAAGGTATCTATGGTAGATAATTCCGGTCAAACAGTTATTCTCCAGATCGAGGAAACCACTCATGATATGATCAAATGCAAGTACGACCTCAGAGAGACACCTTGCATTGAGTGGGAGATTGTAATAGGACAAGAGAATTGGTGACACACACTTGTCGAGGACAAGTGGGAGATTGTTGGGAAATGTGTCCTCAACAATAGTGCGATCACGTAATCAAATCTCTGTAAAAGAATATTCATGGGATGATTCTTTATCATAAGTCAACTGGTCAACATTAATCGGTAATGATTGGCTTGCTAGAGTTTGACATTACTGTCGTAATGACGGTGGTGACCAGTTGATCCCTTTAGGTCACACCTATAGGACAACTCTCTCAATGATAAATGAGATAACTGTATATTGATACGAGTTACTTCATTTCTAGTTTATTTAATATAAGGAAAAAATTTATAATGGGATTATAAATTGTTTTAGTGATCGAAATGTCATCACTATTATTTATATGTTTACGAAACATGGAATCACTTGAATGAATTATTTTAACTACAATTTTTGTAAGTAATAAAATACGATTAAATAGATATAAGTAATTATTTGAATTACTTTTAGATTTACGATAAAGAGTTTAAAAGTTAAACTACAAATTACGTAAACTAAATAATCCTTACTAATGTTACGTATGGGTCCGTTTTTGTGACATGGACCGTGTGTTCTTAAACCACATACAACATTACATATTTCTAATGTGAGGAACATGTGAAGGACATCTATTTAATACCTATGGCTTGAGTGGGAAACATTGTAGAAGATTAAGGTGCCATCCATTGGGCAGTCTTAAGCCACCACCCGGCCACACCCTTGAGGAGAACAAAAGAGAATTTTGTTCCCTCATTCATTCATTCATGTCATTGCTAGGGTTTAGTGTTAGTGAGAAAAAGAGAGAAAACTCTCTCTAATTCAAACACAAAACCGTGTAGCCTCCTTAGTGAACTAGAGATTTTTGCATATTGTTCTAGCAAAATAACATACAAAACATTGAGTGTTGTATGTCTTGGTGTTCATCTTTTGGAGGTCATCTCTTTGAAGGTTCAAGGAGGATCATCCGTGTGATAAGCTCAAGAACAAGTGAAGAAGGTGACTTCACTTGTGCCCTATTTTAGCCGAGACTAGCAATGTAAGGAAGCTTGTTCTTCCTCTTGAGACTCGAAATCTCTCCCATTTCCGCATATGTTAAGCATGCATAAGATCATAATAATATGTTAATTAAAATGTTAATTAAAGGACTATGTTAGTATGACTAAATATTAAGTTTATGAGTAACTAAAAACCCAACAGGTATAATTGGATGTTGAGCATGCTTTAGCTATATTTGTAAATGTTTTATACTCGGTTATCTTAGTATTGTTCGTCCAAGGCATTGGACGACTCTTAGTCCGGTTTCGTAAATGGTTTGGATTGAAAGACCCCCCAGCCGGGCAACCGGAAGGGAAACCGGCTCTCCTTCCAAATAGTTTCCGAAGTTGGTTGAGAGCCTTTGCATAGTATTGCATGATGTTATGAAAGATGAGATATTGAGATTTGTATGCTTCACCTGTTCTATATATGCTGGAGTATAATGTATGCTTATGTGTTATATGTCATTGACAATAGGTGGCTAGGAGCACTCTAGTCACTCCCCACTGACTGTGGCGCACATGTTGTATATGTGTAGGTACATGAGGGCTGATGCAGGGGGTTACGTTGAGGCTAGCAAGCGATGATCCATCATCGTTGACTTTTACCTTTCGTTAGCTAGACCTTAGACTTACGTTTCAGTATTTGTGCCTGTAGGGATATGCTATCCCAAGCTGCTTTTGTATCGCACTTATGTTTCATTTCATCTTCCGCATGTTTAGTTTGTTAAGACACCTCGCATGTTTTATTTATCTCTTCAAAAGTTTAAATTCCGCTGCATTTTTGGCATGTTTGTATGTTTACTTTTACGCTTTCGCGAGGGGTTTTACATCCTTGACAGTTAGTACAATGACTTATTAAATCTCTTTAAGGATCACAAGGGCATACTTCAGTATTATTATCAGTTGATCAACGTTTATCAATAACGGTTGGCTTGCTAGATAAGTTTGACGTTATTGTCATACAGATGGCGGTGATCAATTGGTCCCTATACGTCACACCTATAGGACACGTTTGAGAGATGTGAAGGTATGAAAATACAGTCACATTTATGACGGATACGACTAAACAGTTAGTCAGAGGTATTGACTATTAAATTAGTCAATAAGATGTTGAGATTATTATTTAATACGGATTAAATAATTTTAGCTAACACGGATTACATGATTAATTCGTAAATTAAATATAAACGGTTATATTTAATTAAATATTGTATTCGCGTATTAATATAAACGGTTATATTAATTTGGGTAATTATACAATATCGTAATTTTATCATACCATTATTAATACATCGACTGCATTAATATCTGATAACATGTGTGCGATTTATATTGAATACCCGCGAATAATATTCAGCAAATCGGGTCGAATCACGCAAGGGAATAAGGTAAGAGTGGAAAAAGCCCACTCTTACCCAAGACCCGTTCGGCCAACCGTGTAGTATTAATAAGGAGAGTTGTTCTCCTTATGTGGACTACTGGTAATCACAATCTCAAAAATTAGGGTTTTGAGAACATTCTTTTCCCAAAACTCAGATCTCACATCAAAACTCACAAAAGCTCTCCCCATATTGCAAGGCAATTGGAGAGTATTTCTAGCACACGCGGCATCATCTCAATCAAGTCTTGGGTGCAAGTTATAGGAGGGAATTTACTTTAATTCCTGTTCTTAGGCCTATTCAAGCAAGGACCCAAGGTTGTATTCCTTTTCATGTTTTTTATTAACTTATGACAATAATCACGATTGTATGTTTCGTTATAATCCTTCAAGTTTAGGGCGAATACATGCTTTATTCCCCACACTTCCTACCATAGAGCGCCTCATACAGAGCCATACCAATAGATGAATGGTAACTGTTGTTGTAGGAAAACTCAACTAACGGTAGACACTGCTCCCAAGAACCCTGGAAATCAAGTGCACAAGCACGGAGCAAGTCCTCTAATGTCTGAATAGTTCTCTCGGACTGTCCATCAATCGCGGCATGAAATGCGGTACTCATCAGCAAACGGCTACCCATAGCCTCCTGTAGAGCCTTCCAAAACCTGGAACAGAAACGAGGATCACGATCAGAAACGATCTCTCTCGGGACACCATGGTAACGGACTATCTCTGCAATATAAGCCCTGGCTAAACGGTCCATATCCCATGTCTCACGAATAGGCACAAATATGGCACACTTAGTTAACCTATCAACTACAACCCAAATCGCATCCTTGTGCATCTTCTCTCCGCCCGGATGAACTGAATAAGGCGTCAGGTGAGCCTCATTTAAAACTCTCTTCCTCAAATCTGGCACATCTGGAACATACATCCTACCTCGGAACCGAAGGAAACCATCAGAATCAATCACTAAATCCCGTGCAACACCACTCGAAATCTTAGCCTCGAACTTCCGGAAAGCAGCATCTGTAGGCAAACTATGGCGAATCTCCCAATACAATGACGGCTCGGCAGTCATAGCAGACAACCAATCAAAACCACTACCAACCACCTCTAATCTCAACTTCCGGAACTCGGAACACAAATCATCGGGCAATACACGCATAGCACTCATCGAATGAGAAGTCTTGCGGTTAAGCGCATCAGCAACCACATTGGCCTTTCCCTCATGATACAATAACTCAATGTCGTAATCCTTAACCAACTCTAGCCAACGACGCTGTCGCATATTGAGGTCCTTCTGGGTAAAAATGTACTTTAGACTCTTGTGATCCGTGAAAATGCGATAATGAGATCCAATCAAGTAATGACGCCACATCTTCAGGGCGTGAACGACCGCAGCTAACTCAAGATCATGCGTCGGATAGTTCACCTCGTGAACTCGCAACTGTCTAGATGAGTAAGCTATCAACACACAACCAAGCCCTAACATCGAAGCATCGCAGTAAACATCAAAGTCAACTCCAATCTCTGGCAAAGCAAGTACGGGAGCGGAGGTCAACCTAGTCTTCAATTACTGGAAAGAGCTCTCACACTTATCTGTCCAAACAAACTTAGCCTCTTTCTTCAATAACTGAGTCATCGGACGAACCAATCTAGAGAAATCATCAACAAAACGACGGTAGTAACCCGCTAAACCAAGGAAACTACGGATCTCTTCCACATCTTTGGGACTCTCCCAATCAACAACGGCCTCAATCTTCGTTGGATCAACCATAACTCCCTCACTAGATATCACATGTCCAAGAAATGCAACCTTAGAAAGCCAAACCTCACACTTAGAGAACTTCGCGAACCACTTCTGTCGACGTAAAATCCCAAGTATCAATCGAAGATGCTCGGCATGCTCCTCATCGGTCTTCGAGTAAATGAGAATGTCATCAATAAACACCACAACACAAGTGTCAAGAAACTCACTAAAGGTGCGGTTCATCTGATCCATAAAAATAGCAGGTGCATTAGTCAACCCAAAAGGCATGACCACGAACTCAAAATGCCCATATGTGGTACGGAAGGCAGTCTTCACAATATCAGACTCTCTCACTGGAATCTGATGATAACCCGATCGAAGATCAATCTTGGAAAACCTAGAAGCACCCCTCAACTGATCGAACAAATCATCAATTCTCGGCAAAGGATAACGATTCTTCACGGTCACTTTGTTCAGCTCTCTATAATCAATGCAAATTCTCATGGAACCATCTTTCTTCTTGACAAATAAAACTGGAGCACCCCACAGAGAATCACTCGGTCTAATGAATCCCTTCTCGATCATCTCTTCCAACTGTTGCTTCAATTCTTTCAACTCTGGTGGAGCCATACGGTAAGGAGCCTTAGATATAGGTCTGGTACCTGGAACAAGCTCAATAGTAAACTCCACATCTCTCTCTGACGGTATCCCTGGCAAGTCGTCTGGGAAAACATCTGGAAACTCACGAACAATGGCTACATCGTCAAGCTTCGGTAGCGATGGCTTAGCAGCTGAAACAACACACAGGAAGGCTTGGCAACCCTTCCTAAGAATATGTGATGCTTTCATCGAAGAAATAACACGGACACCCTTTTTAGGGCGAGTTCCCCTATAGGAAACACGAACTCCTGAAGAACTCCTCAAGCAGATTTTCTGGTCGCGACACTCGAAGCGAGCATGGTATCGCGATAACCAATCCATACCGAGGATAATGTCAAATTCCTCGAGAGGAAATCTCATTAAGTCCGCTGGAAATGTGGCTTGACCAATAATAATCGGAACATCCCTATGGGACGAAGAGCAAGAAAACACGTCTCCCGAAGGTAAGGAAATGGAAGTCTCCTCAACCATGGAAGACTCAAGAGCTAAACGGTCTGCGAATTGAGTTGATATAAATGATAAAGAAGCTCCGGTGTCAAACAAAATAAGGCACTCAGCGCCAAGAACAGAAAAGATACGAGCCACAATATCTGGATGAGCCTCAGCCTCAGCCCTAGTCATCACGAAGATCTTCCCCTTCGGCTTTCCTCCCTTAGTCGCTGCAGCAGCTGTGGCAGCCTTGCCAAGTGCGGTGTTCCTCTCAGGACACTCATAAGATCGATGCCCAAATCCATTACAGGTGAAACACTTATAGGCATTCTTGAAACAATCAAAGCCCGGATGAGATGGTTTACCACAACGGTGGCAAACACTAGAAGCTGTGTCGGTGTGAACAATGGTCTTAGCAACCGGAGCAGAAAACCTCTCAAATAGCTTCTTCTGAGAAGAAAGAGAAGAAGTAGAGGGAACAAACGGCCTCTTCCCCTTGTAAACGGATCTCTGGTGAAAAGTAACACTGGAAGTAGCAGCTCGGGTCTCAGCATCTATGGCACGAATGGAACTCTCGGCCCAAATAGCATCATCATAAATCTCCACAAAAGAAGTCGAGTCACGGCGAACCATACTCTCGATGCGCGGCCCTAACTTCCCACGATAGAAATAAACTCTCTCAGCCTCATCCCTGACAAACTTCGAAGCGAAATGAGCAAGCTGGTTAAATTTGTCGGTGTACTCCTGAACGGACATCTTACCCTGCTTCAAGTCCATGAACTCCTTAAGTCTCTGAGATCTAAGCTCCTTAGGATAAAACCTCGTCTCGAGCTTATCCTTAAAAGCCTCCCTATCAAATAAAGGATCCAGAATGAAAGTCGGTCCGGTCAATGCCCACCATCTATCGGCCTCTAGGGTCAAAAAGTGAGTGGCTAGCCGCACTCTATCCTCTCTGACAACCGAGTACATGGTAAAGCTCTTTTCCATCTTACGGAACCACTCAGTAAGAGCTACCGGATCAACCTCGCCTCCATAAGTCTTCATGTGGCTCCTGGACATCTGTGATGTTATCCAAGAGAAGCTACCAGGCCGATTGGCCTCATTGCCTGGCGGTGGAGGAGGTGGAACAGTATCTGCCTGCTGTCTCTGGTTCTCAAGCAACTGATGAAGTGCTTGCATTATAGTGTTCTCAGCAGCTGTGGTTCTCACCATCCTTCAAAAGAAAAACAGTGTTAACTTAGCAATTAGCATTCACAATTAGACTACAATATAAATCCTTAGATCTACCCCATCTCTCATTCATTATTTGGTTATTTGAGTCAAGTTAAGGTTGGGGGTCACATGAGTACGTCGGGAGAAATAATGCTCTGATACCAACTGTAAAACCCCTCGCGAAGCGGAAATAAATAAACACACAAAGTACTAAAAATGCAGCGGAATTAAAACTTTTTAACGTAAACATGCGAGGTGAATTAAAACTGAAACTGGAAACTGATATAAACAAAATAGATAAGTATAACAGTTCTAAGTACGGAAACCAAATATATACAAAGCCTGGGATGGAACATCCCTACAGGCACCAAAAGATAAACAGTATCCAAAACTAGAGTCTAGCTACTCGAATGGTGTAAGTCATATGATGACAAGTGGATCATCACTCGCTAGCTCTCATCCAACCCCGTCCAACCTACATGTACCTACATACATGAAAACATGTACGCCACAATCAGTGGGGAGTGACTAGAGTTCTCCTAGCCACCTTTTGTAACGACACGTAACACAACAAGGCAAACAGAATACTCCAGCATAAATAAACATGTGAAGCATATCAATATCTCAATAACTGATCTCATACCACTATCATGCAATCACTAATGCACGGCTCTCAACCAACTTCGGAAACTATTTGGAAGGAGAGCCGGTTTCCCTACCGGTTACCCGGTCGGAGGGTCTTTCAGTCCAAACTATTTACGAAATTGACCAAAGAGTCACCCAATGCCTTGGGTGAACAGATTACAACCAAAGTAATACAATCGTTAACTTCATCATGCATATCTGACACTGTACCAATCTCAAGGCAAGCAGATATAAAACATCAAGTAAAGAGGTTCAGCGGTCAACTTAAGACATAACCTAAATACTAACACATTTCACAATCATGGACTCAGAGGCCAACTTAAGGCATAGCCCAAGATATCACTAAACACTAGCAATGGGTCCAGAGGTGAACTTAACACATATCCCACTACCAAAACAATGTCGGGTCCAGAGGTGAACTTAACACATATCCCAACATACAATCCAAGTAAAGGGTCCAGAGGTGAACTTAACACATATCCCGATGCTACAAACAAGTATTGGGTCCAGAGGTGAACTTAACACATATCCCAATACACAGCTATCGCACACCGGGTCCAGAGGTGAACTTAACACATATCCCGTGTACGACAACCGATCACGTGTCAGGTCCAGAGGTGAACTTAACACATATCCTGACACGCCACAAGCAAAACACGTAATGGGTCCAAAGGTGAACTTAACACATATCCCATCACGCGACATACAACTCACGTGTTAAGCTCAGAGGTCAGCTTAAGGAATACCTTAACACGCATCAACCAATAACATCCCAAGATAGAAACTAACCTATAGTTCTAACTTCTTAAACCACTAAACAACACTTAATTGATCCCGGGAACTAAGTTGAGGGGGAGCCGGTTTCCCTTTCGGTTACCCGACCAGGGGGTCTCTATCCTCTCTCCATTCCCGAACCCAATATAGTGTCGCCCATCCTCCGGGGACCTCAAACTCACATAAGCAAGAGATGCCAAGTTCAACAATAATTATGACTAACTCAAGACTTTCATTCCACAAGTCTAAGGGTCATTAAACACTTGACTAGGTCCACTAGGTCTCTTTACAAGCTTAGGATAAGTTTAACTTAAGAGAAGAACAACATTCTAAACTTGATTACCAACTACCCATTACTACTAAATGATAACTAACATTGGCTAGATAAACAACATCCCTAAATGTTGCTTGCTAACTACCCAATAACCATGACCTTAAACATCTTGAATATGACTCTTAAGCACAAAGAACAGCTTAGAGGGAAAACCTTACAACCAACGATTAAAAGGATTAAACATGAGGTAATTAGCTAATCACTTGGTCACAATTTATTTAGCCTAAACATACATTCTAAACCATGTAAATATATCCATAAACATAGCCTAAACATCACTTAAACAATTGGGAAACAAACACCCAAAACAATCACGAAACAATAAAAACAACACGAAGTTACAGGCCAATTGCACAGCCTGCGCTTTGGGGTTGCGCAGCTGCGCCTCACTTGCGCAGCCTGCGCTTAGACCTGCGCAGCCTGCGCACCAGCACAAACAGGCTGATTCACGGGAATTTCTGCAATTTCCCAATTCCTTCAAACTTTTGACAAATGATTCTATACTATGATTTCAAGCTACAAATCATTCCTACCAGCACATATAATCCCATAACAATCCCAAGTATACATCAAACTTGATTATTGAACAATCAAAACACAAATTATGAACAATCTTTGTATTCGTCTTAAGAACATGAAATCTGAAAAATGAACAATGTTTTCATATGAACATGTAAATCTTCAACCAACTCATGTGAGCATCATATGAAACATATTTCCTAACATAAAACTAAACTTAAACATCATCCACAACTCAAAGATTGCTATTTTAACAAAAAGGCCGAGTTTCTCATTATCGTCACCTTAAAAGCAATTCCGATCAAAGCTCCTCCTCGATAACGTAGCTATCCACACTAGGGTCGTCTAATCCTTCACCTACGACCAGGAAAACTAGTTTTAGAGCCTAAAAGACGGATTATACAAAAACAGCCCAAATTTAGAATGAAAGGAAATGGAAATCGGAAGTGACAGATGACTTGAAAATTTCATGAGGATTCCAAAAATGTATACGTTACCTTGAATCGGAAAGCGGATGAAGAAGAAAATTGGATTTTAAGCTTGAGGTTTTAAGAGGAGATGAAGATGAATGAAGAACAGTGTTCTTATTTTTGAGGGTGATGATATGTCGACATACAAAGGGTTTTAGGGGGTTTATAAGTGTCCTTTCCGTTTCAAAGGAAAACGGGTCGGAAAGTGAACGGGCTTTATGTTACGAATTCAAGTTGTCAAGTTGTATTCGTCTTAAGGACTTAAGGTTCTTAAGACGGATCTTACGATTTATTAAAATACTTCTCAATAAATTATAAAAATATTATTTTATTACTTAAAATAATTAAAACCCTTAAAATATATTTTATGAAAATACGGGATGTTACAACCTTGTTGACCTTTTCATTTTTAGAAATTTCCTTTTTGACCCATACTTGTTTGGCTACATTAGTGCTTCGTTCTAGGTCAAAGACTCTATTTTTGTAACCATAAAGCTCATGACCAGTGTGTTCCCACAATAGTTATAAACAATTTATTTAGGAAGACCGGCATACTTTCTTCTTCGAAAATCAGTTTTGCTTGGGTCTTGGTTTCGAAAACAACAGTTTGTGCTATTGTTGCGCTTGAGACCAAGTCCAACATTCTTTTCACGCTTTTCATATTCTTGTGATTGTTTCAACGGAAACTGTAAAACATTCTGACTTCCTTCCCACCTGAGATAGATTTTAGCCTCATCTAGCTATTTGGTCCATGTTTCAATTTTAGCTAGATACTCGAGGTTTGTCTTTCCCACTTTATCAAAAGCTTGTTTAGCATGACTTACTTCACCAATTAACAACAATCCAATTTGCTCAAGTTGTTTGTTATCATATTTGCAGATAGTGAGCTTAAGTGATAATGAGTCACATTCTATGGTTAATACAGACACATGTTTGTTAAAGGTTTCAATTTCGTTATCAAGATCTGATGCAACAGTGCAAGAGTCTATGACATGAGTATGTTCAGCTCTTTTTGCTAGAAACAGATTTTGTTTTCAAAGGGTTCTAATTTCTTTTTCAAGACTCATTGAGGAACATGATTTGCCATTCTCATTTAGACTCTCTTTTAGACTTATGTTTTCTTCAACAATATTTTCAATCTCATCTTGCATTGCTTCTAATTTATTGCTTTGAACACGGTATTTATCTATGAATTGATCTTGGAGAATGTAAACTTTATCTTTAGAGAAAGATCGACCCTTTTTCTTGAGTGTATTTACCTCATTATCTGAATCTGAATTTGAATCATTTAAATGAGCCATAAGACACACGACACTTTCTTTGGGAGACTTTGAAACATTTTTTGAGAAGCTTGAGGAAATGCATAACTTGGCATCCAATTCTTCCTCAAGGACCTCGTCCTCCTCAGAATTGGACAACCCCCAAATAGCTGTGATGACTTTAGTTTTATAATCTTGTTTTGCAAGGTAACATTTTTCCTTAGACTTAATGTTGTTCCACTTTGGACATTCTTTGATTTGATAACCTTTGTTACCACATTTAGAATATCCAATTGTGGAACTCGACCTTTCTTTAGGAAATTGATGCTTACTAGATAGTATTTCTTTTAAATCTTTGTGAGCTTTGACTATTTATCATACCTGCAATATTTTTTGTAAACATTACAAACTCATCATCTTCATCCTCCTCATCACTTGAGAGAGCATTGAGAGCGAGCACTTTCCCTTTAGAGCTCTCCTAGGAATGCTTCACGAGAGTTAACTCGTGAGCCATGAGTGATCCCATTAGTTCATTAAGAGGTAGTTTTGATAGGTCATTTGCTTCATTAATTGTCGTAACCTTTGGTTGCCATTTTTCAGTTAGACTACGAAGGATTTTACGGAATAGATCCTCGGGTTCAAAAACCTCCCTATATTTTTGAGTTCATTGATAATACTAGAAAAAAGAGAGGATAAGTTATTTATGGACTCATCTTTAGTCATGTTAAACATTTCGTATTGTTGCATGAGAAGATCTATGCGATACTTCTTGACTTGTGACGTTCCCTCATATGCACGGCATAAGGTGTCCCAAATCTCCTTGGCCGTGGTACAAATGGATATCCGGTTAATCTCTTGTTCAGCGATGTCATATTGAAGAATGGACATGGCTTTAGAGTTCTTTTCGACCTTCCTATAATTCGCCTCAACATATTTGTCATCGCTCTTTGTGGTACTAATGCTATTAGCATTAGTGACCCTGATAGCGAGGGGGCCGTTTTGAATTATCAACCAACATTCGTAATCAGTACCCTTAACATAGTGCTCCATGCGATGTTTCCACCAAACACAGTTATTGATGCCCGTCGTTGAGGGTACCAAAGATAAAATTTATAATTCCTAACTTTAACAATAGATAGTGAAAGTCAGGATCGAACCACAAGGAGGTGGGGAATGTTTATTGTTTGGTGTCAATGTTTTAAGGTAACAAATTGGGGGTTTGATTGATTGATTACTATATCTAAGGTAAAGATTAAAATAAAACAAGAAATAAAGATGAGAATAAAATATAATAAAAGGGATGTTAGGATGTTTGGGTAAAATAGCTAAGGTAAAATAAATTCTAAGGTCAACATGTATTGCAGTCGCGTAAGGGGGTGTAACATATCTTTTTAAGTCTATGCTACCTAATAGCTCCTTTCGGCCTATGCTATTAGTTCCTAGGTCTCACAATTATTGGGTGTCAACAATAAGGGTGATTCCTAAATCCCAGGTCACATACCTTTCAGCCTTGAGTAACCTATCCGTCTTAAGGTGTAAACCAATGCCCTTCCCGTATCTTTCAATCTTGGGTAGGTCATTACTAACATCCTACAAGTCTCCTTATGGTCTCATTGCAGGATATGATAATTGACAAGAAAAGACGAAATAAGAATACATACGCGGGTGGTCGACCGACCAGCTACTCCAGTCGGCCGACCACGACCTCGGTCGACCGACCCGCTATTCCAGTCGGCCGACCGTGGTCCTGCTACAAGTCGGTCTTACGAATTTTATTTACCTACGCATATTCATCCCCTACATCCTAACATATGAAAAATAGCTACTCATGGTTGTTAAGACGATTATAAATTTGGGAATAAACATGGTAAATATATTGAATAATCTAAACATGCAAGAACTAACAAAGCTTGAGATTCTGATTTAAACAACTGTAATAAAAATAAGAACGATAATTAAAAGCTAAAAAAGAGTAATACCACAATTGGAATTAGGGCAGAAAGAAACAAACTTTATTGAATGCTTGGGAACTGTTGAAAGATTACAAAATAAAAAGATGATGATTCCTAAGATGATAACTCCTAAGATGATAACTCCTCAGATAAAGATCTCTAACCCTAATCACAAGATTAGTTTATATAGGTAGAAAAAGTAAGAGTTTCCTAAAGACTCTAATTCTACTTTATTTCCGAAAAAGAAAAGTTCTGGGCTTCTGCGCAGGTCGGTCGACCTACTATGTGGGTCGGTCGACCGCTTCTTTCTGGGCTTCTTTTATTTTTGGGCTTTTCTTTAGATTTGAACTTTTATAAAGATCAGGGTCAGTCGGTCGACCTAAATTGCCGGTCGGTCGACCGCTTCCCGAAGAATTTCTTCTATTTTCTTCTTGTTTTGACTTTGGATACTTTGACTTTGACTCCAGTTGACTTTCCATTTATTCCTTAATTAAGCAAAAGACTTGAGGATACGGATTTGGTGCTGAATCGTCTCTTTTCTGCATAAATCTGCAAAAGTGCATAAAAATACGAAAGTACACGATTTGTGGGAAATAAAGGCTAAAACATAGTAAATGAGCGACCAAATACGTGTAAAAATAGATGTAAAACATCATAAAATAGACACGTATCAAATTCCCCAAACCAAACCCTTGCTTGCCCTCAAGCAAGAAATAGACTCGATCCTAACTAATGGAACGATTTCAATCTCAGAGCGAAATTTACATGTCAGCCTAGACCAATACCAAGTACAAAACGAGAAAGTATTTAAATCATGCAAACGAGTTATGGTGTCGTCAAACTTGCAAACATAAAGACTATAGAGACTTATACCATGGACTCTCGCGGTACGCTCGAGACACTCATGAAGCAAAGGGTGAGTATGTGTAAAAGATAGAAAGAAGTAATTTTGTTGAGACACTCACCTAACTTCGACCCATGAAAACATGCCTGCAATCTAACATGAACAAGAATTCTACAACTTTGTATAACAATCTTATTAAGTGGCCTAGATACATGCAATTGGGGCAATGAAAGATATGTGAGGTAAAAGGTAAAAAGTGGTTAAGATGTTTTTTGGAAATGTGGGGTTAGTAGCCAAGCTAGTAAAACCGGTTCCCAACAACATATTTCACAACTTTTGATATTAAGAAAGTGCTCTTTTGTAGCACAACTCTCACATTAAATAAGAAAGGACTCCCAAATATTTTGAATGAAGTACGGGAGTGATAACATATAAAAGAAAGGAATTTGCGGAACGAAATTTTGAATCTGATATTGTCAGTTGGTCGACCGACCCAATAAGGTGGTCGGTCGACTGACTTTCGTACGTTTTTTACTTTTTTCGTTTTTTTTTTTTTTTTTTTCTTTTCTTTCTTTCTTTTTCTTTCTTTTTCTTTGTTTTTCTGTTCTTTTTCTTTCTCTTGTTTTCTTTCTTTATTTTCTCTTTTTGCTCAAGATAGCATACAAACCAAGATGCCTCAAAAAATAATCCAATGACCACAAATACTAGCTTGGAAGGGTAGGCTAAGTATGGGATGTAGTTTTGGGGAATAAAAAGGCAAATTTGGCTATGTGAAGCTTATGGGTAAATAAGAGAAAAGGGGATCCCAAATGCACGTATCAAGACTCAGAAAACGAGAAAGTAAAACAAGTATATAGCAATTCAAGTTCATGTTTATGCATATTGATGTAACATGTTCCAAGGGGAGTACTACTCACATCCTAGACAACTGGTTTAAGAATGAAACCAGGAAATAAGCTCTAAACCTTAGAATGTATAGTAGGTTGCCAAGGTATAAGTCAAGTCTCAAGATATGCAAGTTGACAAAAACTCGTAGATATGCGAAAGACTCTCATACTAAAACAAGTTAACAAGGCAAGGTAAAGGCATAAACATGTAAGATAGCTAAATCATCCTTGAAATACTTTCGTTCCGACTCGACCTATATGCTAAAATAAATGTGCATTTTTTTGGAATTTTTTAATTTTTTAATTTTTTTTTTTGGATTTTTTGTATATATAAGGAAAATAAAGAAAAGAACGATGCAAGACAGAAATGCAGTAAACGTGTGACAAAATGCAATGCATGTAACACGAAACCATTCCCCAAACCAACCCGCACAATGTCCCCATTGTGCATTAGCCTAAGTAAAGGTTTCAGAAAATTAAAGTAAAGATGCAAAGAAATTAAAAACTAAGGAAAAACTGGAAAGAACTCACAGGATTATGAAGCGCATGAGGAAAACCTCCCCAAACCAGCGTAAGCTGGGAGGTTTTGGTGGCCAGCAGTGCCACTCAAGTAACCAAGTCAATTTCACGATTTCCAAGGAAGAGAAACGAAAGACCGCAGCGGACAGTAGGTCGACCGACCGATGATTCTGGTCGACCGACCTCCTGTGAATCACAGAAAATTTAGCGATACAGCGACTCTGGTCGACCGACTGATGTTTTTGGTCGGTCGACCCTCTGCGTCCTGGAGGTCTTCGTTTCTTCGTAGAATCTGAAAAAAAAAGAAAGTACGTGCGCCTAACAATGCGCGAGATGCCAAAACGATTCTAAAGTCTTAACTACTCAAACATAAAGGAAAGGATCTAAAACTACGAGCAAGCCAAAATAAAAAGTTTCACACAACAAAAATAAATTGTCTTAAAAACTGCAACTAAAAACAACTATCCGCTAAAGATGCGGAAAATATCCGACCACGGCTTCTGACGACATGCCGTAGTCTCCACGGTTTTTGCGTAAGTAGCAAAACACATCTTCTTTACGCCGTCGCAAAGCATATGCGACGGTCTCTCCTCCTGAACTTTCCTCCTCTTCTTCTTCTCCTCCCGATCCACGACGTCTGGATCCTCATCTTCTTCATAGCTTAGGCATCCCATTCCTCCTCTCTGGATGATGACTTCCTTTACTTTGGGTTTCCCAAAACTAGTTCCTGCAATGGTCATAATAGAAGTGTCCTCCCTACTGCTCCCAATCTGGGGCGGAGGTGTAAAAACAGATACAGGAACAGGTAATAAAGTGGGAGAAGTAGTGACGACCTCATACATCTTCTCAGAAGTGATAGCATTACATGTGATGGGGGTCATAGCATCCTTCTTCCTATAAGATAGGCCATAGATAATAGAATGCTTGCCTACTTTGAAGGTTAGAGTCCCAGTGCCTACATCTATAATGGCACCTGCAGTGTGAAGGAAAGGTCTTCCTAAAATTATAGGTATATGGGCATCCTCTGGGATGTCTAAAACTACAAAGTCAACTGGGAAGAAGAACCTGTCAATACGGACAGGGATGTTTTCCAACACTCCTATAGGTTCCATAGATGTGCGATCTGCCATCTGGACTGTCATACTGGTCACTGCAAATTCGGTCATTCCTAGTTTTAAAGCAACGCTTAGGGGCATGACACTTATACTAGCACCTAAGTCGCATAGAGCCTTCTTAACTGGGAAGGTTCCTATATTACAGGGGACAGAAAAACTACCAGGGTCTTCCAATTTATGAGGGGCTATGACATGAGACAAAAAGCTAGATGACTCTTCAGTGAGGGCCACCGACTCAACCTTTTCTAGAGACCTCTTTCTTGATAAAAGCTGTCTCATAAATTTAAGATAGGAAGGAACTTGTTGAACTAATTCTAAAAACGGGACTTGAACATTTAATGAACGAATCACATCCTTAAATTTGTCAAAAGATACCTGATCCTTTGAAGGCACGAGTCTTTCTGGGAAAGGAGCAGCTGAGGACTCAGTATTTGCAGCCCTTTTTAGAAACCTGGGGGTCTTGTCACCCCGGAAAAGAAAATCCCGCAAGTTATTCGGCAAATCTGGGCGAAAGGGAACTTCGGGTTCTGCTTCAGTGGTCGGTCGACCAGTTTCTTCGGTCGGTCGACCAGTCTCCTGTTCAGGTGAAATTTTCGGGTCCTGATCTGTGGTCGGTCGACCAGAATCTTCGGTCGGTCGACCGCCTTCGCTGCTTCTCGCCTGTTTTTCTTTCTCGCTCCCCACTTTAGCTCCACTTCGCAGAGAGATGATGTTTAGAGTCTCTTTTTTCTGGTCCGGTTTAGTTGGAAGCTGACCCGGAGCCCTAGTATCATTCTTGCTCGCAATTTGAGCAATCTGGGACTCTAACATCTTCATCCCTGCCTCTCTAGCCTGTGACTCCTTCTGAACCAACCCGATAAGATTTTGGATAAGAGCGTCTGTGTTGGGTGGTGGATTAGAAGGCGGTTGAGGGTTGAAAGGTGGTCTTTGAAAATTTTGTTTATGTGGGGGTATATATGTGGAATTTTGCTGAGGTTGCATGTGTTGTGGGTTTTGAACATTCTGGCTTGTCCACCTTAAGTTGGGATGGACATTATTATTATTCGGGTCATAGAAATTGTTCCCACGATAGTGTTGAAAAGCGGCACATGTTTCATTAGATGAAGTACAGAATTTTGACACATGCCCTTCTCCACCACACCTCTCACAAGCAAAGGGTCCGTCCTGAACGGCGTTTACTTGGTATATTCCTCCCTTGCTTCCACTCCCTAGATCGAGCTTTCCTGCAGCCTCAAATTTTTCTAACTTAGCTGTCAAGGCCTCAATCGCTGATAGGTTGTATTCGGATTTCCTCTGGTTTCCTCTATAAGTACCATGCTCAGCGCGGTGTACAGCAACATCTTCTATCAACTTGAGACCCTTAGTCTCTCCTGAATTATCTTGGAATCTTCCATTAGCTGCAGCATCTAAATAGGCCCTGTTGTCATCATAGAGGCCATTGTAGAACTGGTTGCAAAGAAACCATTGTTCGAATCCGTGATGTGGTATGGATCGAACAAGTCTCTTGAACCTGTCCCACGCCTCGCTAAAGTCTTCATTGGGACCTTGCTTGAAATTGGTAATCTGTGCCCTCAAAGCATTAGTCTTTGATGCAGAATAGTATTTCCTATAGAATGCTAAGGCTAAGGTGTTCCAATCTGTGACTCCCGCAGCAGTGCGGTCTAGATCTCTATACCACTCTCTCGCAGAGTCCCTAAGGGAGAAGATAAACATGGTCTGTTTATTCTGATCCTGCGTCACTCCTTCTGGGGGTGCTATAGAGCATATGTAATCTGTGAAGATTTCAATATGCTTAGCAGCATCCTCATTGGCCGAGCCTCCAAATTGGTTTCTTTCAACCATAGTTATGTAGGCGGGCTTGGCCTCGAATGGCTTCCCAGTACCTGCAGGTAAAGTGAACCCTTTGTATAGGTCCTTTGCCTGAGGCATGGAGTGACTGGCAATAGTAGCTTCTTCTGCCATATCCTCTTCTTCTTTAGGAAAAACTGGAAAGTAGGTAAAAGGTGGTGATTTTGGTGAAAGTGGGTTGATGGGTGAAATTGGTTGTGAAGGTGGTGTTTTTGGTGAAGATGGTAATGATGGTTGTTCGAATAAGTCTTCTTGAAATAAGGAAGATGGTGAACCTCCTTCCTGATATGCTAGAAGTTGCTTTCTTCTTTCTCTAAGAGTCCTCTCAATTTCGAGGTCAAGTGGTAGGAGTTCTCCTTGAACTGACCTGCGCATAAGATGGAAAGTACAAGAAAAAAGTGAGAAGGTTTAAGGAACAAAAAGTTCCTTAAACAAAGAGAAACAAAAACAAAAAACAATAAACACTGGCGTCACCTCCCCGGCAACGGCGCCAAAATTTGATGCCCGTCGTTGAGGGTACCAAAGATAAAATTTATAATTCCTAACTTTAACAATAGATAGTGAAAGTCAGGGTCGAACCACAAGGAGGTGGGGAATGTTTATTGTTTGGTGTCAATGTTTTAAGGTAACAAATTGGGGGTTTGATTGATTGATTACTATATCTAAGGCAAAGATTAAAATAAAACAAGAAATAAAGATGAGAATAAAATATAATAAAAGGGATGCTAGGATGTTTGGGTAATAAATAGCTAAGGTAAAATAAATTCTAAGGTCAACATGTATTGCAGTCGCGTAAGGGGGTGTAACATATCTTTTTAAGTCTATGCTACCTAATAGCTCCTTTCGGCCTATGCTATTAGTTCCTAGGTCTCACAATTATTGGGTGTCAACAATAAGGGTGATTCCTAAATCCCAGGTCACATACCTTTCAGCCTTGAGTAACCTATCCGTCTTAAGGTGTAAACCAATGCCCTTCCCGTATCTTTCAATCTTGGGTAGGTCATTACTAACATCCTACAAGTCTCCTTATGGTCTCATTGCAGGATATTATAATTGACAAGAAAAGACGAAATAAGAATACATACGCGGATGGTCGACCGACCAGCTACTCCAGTCGGCCGACCATGACCTCGGTCGACCGACCCGCTATTCCAGTCGGCCGACCGTGGTCCTGCTACAAGTCGGTCTTACGAATTTTATTTACCTACGCATATTCATCCCCTACATCCTAACATATGAAAATTAGCTACTCATGGTTGTTAAGACAATTATAAATTTGGGAATAAACATGGTAAATATATTGAATAATCTAAACATGCAAGAACTAACAAAGCTTGAGATTCTGATTTAAACAATTGTAATAAAAATAAGAACGATAATAAAAAGCTAAAAAAGAGTAATACCACAATTGGAATTAGGGCAGAAAGAAACAAACTTTATTGAATGCTTGGGAACTGTTGAAAGATTACAAAATAAAAAGATGATGATTCCTAAGATGATAACTCCTAAGATGATAACTCCTCAGATAAAGATCTCTAACCCTAATCACAAGATTAGTTTATATAGGTAGA
Organism: Silene conica; assembly: GCA_029255685.2. Lineage (NCBI taxonomy): Eukaryota > Viridiplantae > Streptophyta > Magnoliopsida > Caryophyllales > Caryophyllaceae > Silene > Silene conica. The sequence continues at coordinate 26,537,946 of CM055311.2, read as the reverse complement.
AAAAGTAAGAGTTTCCTAAAGACTCTAATTCTACTTTATTTCCGAAAAAGAAAAGTTCTGGGCTTCTGCGCAGGTCGGTCGACCTACTATGTGGGTCGGTCGACCGCTTCTTTCTGGGCTTCTTTTATTTTTGGGCTTTTCTTTAGATTTGAACTTTTATAAAGATCAGGGTCAGTCGGTCGACCTAAATTGCCGGTCGGTCGACCGCTTCCCGAAGAATTTCTTCCATTTTCTTCTCGTTTTGACTTTGGATACTTTGACTTTGACTCCAGTTGACTTTCCATTTATTCCTTAATTAAGCAAAAGACTTGAGGATACGGATTTGGTGCTGAATCGTCTCTTTTCTGCATAAATATGCAAAAGTGCATAAAAATACGAAAGTACACGATTTGTGGGAAATAAAGGCTAAAACATAATAAATGAGCGACCAAATACGTGTAAAAATAGATGTAAAACATCATAAAATAGACACGTATCAGTTATCTCCCTTAAATATGGGAAACTTAGTGTGTTTTAAATCGTCTATAACTATAGGATCAACTCTTTGGATTTAACCAATATCAAGAGCACGAGGCTCTGATACCAATTGAAGAGTTAAGAACGATTGAACACCTAAGAGGGGGAAGGGGTGAATTATGTGACCTTTTAAAAAAAATCTCAATTACTTGTATAAAGTGAAATATAAGTAAAGGCTCTTAAGTAGTAACTTGAGAAACTTAATGGATAATAAGTTCACAAGAGGTACAACAGGTCTAAGCAACAGTATGAGTGACTGACTGACTGTTGCACAGCACTGTGGCAGCGAGATTAAAAAGAGATGCGAAGGATAAATAAAGATAAGAGTAAATGAACAAACAAACGATGTTTTAAAAATTGGTTCAGTTCCTACTCCGGAGCCTACGTCCAACCGTAATTTTATTTGCTTGTTTAGATAGTTTACTCAAACTTAACTGAACCCCTTGCAATGAAAATAACTCGCCAACCTACTCCGGTTGCATTTGCTTGAAGCTACCCCGCTTCAAGACTTTGACTCAAACTTAAAGCTACTCCGCTCTAAGAATTTTTAATGTTCTATCTCTTGGTTTACAGGATCACAATCTCGAGGGTTCACTTAAGAAGATAGAGATTTCGATTAAGATCTAAACACGAGATCATTGAACATACTCTTAGTCATTAGTTGTGCGAACTAGTACTTGGAGATAATTGTTTTTCGAAAATAATTAAAGACTTCTCAAAACAGAAAACTTTTGCAAAAACTTGAAGAATGAAACTTCGAAATACTTAAACAGACTTGCAAAGTTTTACAATGAAGGCTCTAGAAGTCTTAGAAATAAATGACCCAAAAAGACCCCTTTTATAAAGAAAGAATGTGTGAGAGTTTTACTCTCAACACATTTTATTCAATTCATTCTTTTGTCCAAGGGTCTATTGGGTGAGTTGTCTTTTTCAAACTCAAGAAAGGGACTCCTTATATTTTTGAAAGGCTCAAGGATTTTTCCTGTAACACCCCGATAAATTCCAAGTTATCCTATATTATTAAAATCCTATTTTAATAATAAGTATGATCCTATAAATAAAATCCCCATCTAAATTCTATCGTTTTTGACAACGATATTTAAAATGCCTGTCTTAAACCTATACTCCTTAAACTACGAACAACTACTCTGTCCTTATTACTAGTTTTGAGATATTTTAAAAGGCATATTTAGCTCTAACTTATAAAATAAACGTTTTAGCTCTCTTTCTTACCTGTCCAACGCCACCGAAAACGCCTTAATCCGAGTTCTGTGGAGGAAATTATGCCGAAAATACGAAAGGCTGTCGCAGGCCATCGCTAACAAGACACTCGCTCGTTGCTTACTCATTACTCATTCCACATGGTTCAGACTCAAAGACACTTGTCTAAACATGCAAACTTTGCCTTGCAGCCCAAGGTTTTGTCACTCCTCTTTCCTTCTCCTTCCTTCCTTTATTTTTTTCAGCAAAGCACACTACACACAAAAGTAGAAAAAAAACACCATTGTCGTGCACCTCCACCGTAAAACGATCATAAAATCTCCGTTTCTTATCCGTTTTCGACGATTCTCGCGCCATTTTTATACTCTCGTCGTCGTTCCCCTCCTTTCTAAATAAGAAGTTTTTATCTCCTCCTCTTCCTTACAAATTTCGAAATCATAGCTTTGACCCAAGCTAGATACTTCCGTTTTTAACATCTCCTTTTGATAGTAGGATTCGTGTCAAGTGGTCCGGAGGGCGATACATAAAAGGTAACGATGATGGGTAACTCAACTTTAATCGTCTATGCTTGCATGTGTTCTATATGCTAGTAATTTTAGTATACTAGAATTGTGTTTGATTAAATAATGGCATGATTAGGTTTATAAATCATATGTTTGGATGAATTTCATCTTGTATGGTTGTGTTGGATGAGATTTTAATTGTTGAAATTCATTAAGGACTGTATTGTTAAATGAGGTTATGATCATTGAGGATGCTTAGTTTGATAGTCTTTCAATTTCATAGTGTTTTGTTTACGTTGGTTAATTCATAAAATTTCAACACCTTGACAAATCTGTCCATCGTCTTGTACAATTTATTTCGACGTCTTACAGTATCCATCTTTGAAAATGTTGAAAATAGATCCCTTTTATTTTAAGTGTAGAGTCTACCTCTAAAATTTCGTAATTTTCAAGCATATCGTTTGTTAACAATAAATTATTTACGAACATTGCGCTGAAATACTCGCAGAACGGACAGTAGCTCAAAGATTATTTCGAAAACCATTTTTTATACTTTGAAACTTTTCTGGGCCTTTTTCATAATTAAACTCTGAAGCGTTTAGATGATGTTAAGAGTTTACTTTGTCCCAAAATGTTTTGTTAAACCCGTTTTATGAAATAATACTTTTAATGCGACGATTTCTGACATACTGTAGAGATCAGATTATAAACCTCTGATAAGTTCGTCTTTTGGAAATGGTTATTCGGTGAAGATTGTAGCAAAAAGTCTTATTAATCAGACCCAATTGGCCTTGTATCATTTTGATTTTATTTGAATTAATTATGAATTTTACGGCGAGGACAGCTTTAATGTTAAATGCATTTAGAACTTATGTTTTTATTAATCAGTTCCGTTTATTCTCCCGGTTGGAATGAACTTAAGTGTTGTCTTATTCATCGTTTATTGGCTCATGTATGTTTAAATGAGTGGGTTAATGGTTATGTTATCCTAAGCTTGTGTAGGTGACGGTTATGTCATCCTAAAATTGTGTTGGCGACGGTTATGTTGCCTTGCTTGTGAATAGATAGCGGTGATACGATTTGTGTATCACTGTAATGAACTAAGGTCACCCGTGTTATGGGAATTTATCTATGTTCGGGATTGGTCGGAGGCAGTGGTTATACGCTCCGGTCCCCGTGTGTGGTTCGGTGTAAGGCATTACATCGAGAGGTTTGGCTAGGTCTTAGGCATATAGGCAGTGGTTATACGCTATACATAGTATTCGGAGGCAGTGGTTATACGCTCCGTAGTTGGGGGCAGTGGTTATACGCTCCAGTAGCCAGAGGCAGTGGTTATACGCTCTGACGGCGTTCATTTTATTTCTATGTTGTCAGATAGTTGTATGCTTAGTAACTGGAGGCAGTGGTTATACGCTCCAGTAGCCAGAGGCAGTGGTTATACGCTCTGGTATGTCAGAGGCAGTGGTTATACGCTCTGACGATGTGTTCTTTGCTTGGATGTTTTCTTGATTCTAATACTATCTCATATGCTGGCTTTAATTCTGTTACACATGTTGATTCATGCTGGTATCACATGCTTTAACTTATTACTCACGCATTGATCATGTTGTTCATGTTTGGTAATATATGTATTATTGTTTCTCAAGTTATATACGTGTTCATTATGTATAAGATTTTTGGTATTACCGTTTTCTTGTCTTTTGACGTAAAGTGGCTGGGAGAGCCCTGAGTTACTCCCCACTGACTGTGGCATTCATGTTTTATGAATGACAGGTTCGTGAAGCTTGGTTGGGTGAGACATGTGGGCTAGCGAGCACTTACCCTTGGACTTTAGTTTCACTTCGTATCGTTAGACTACCTTACGTAATGTTTCTATTCGTGGGATATCTTTTCCCCGCACACTCTTTACTATGTTTGTATAAATAGCATGATTTCTCTTATTTCCGCATTTTTAATTTAGTTTGATCCTTCGCATGTTAGTTATTTAATTCTTCAAGAAAAGTTTTAAAAACCTCGTATTTTTCGTATTCTTTTGTGTTTATTTTTCCGCTAAATCGCGGGGGTTCACATTTCCCATTTGGGTAATGAGTGTTCAACACAAATCCCTTATGGAAAAACTCACTAAGCTAAAAGAGGAAAAAATAGACTTTTTATTATTTGGCATTAAGACTCATCCATCATGTGAGTTGAATTCATTTGATGCATTTTCAGTTTGTAAACTATGATTTTGAAACATGTTACTTGAAAGACAACTTTTGAACATTTAAAAGTTTTTCGAAAATATCTCCGTAATAGTACCAGAAACTCCTGTTGCAACTAACGGTGTGCAAAATCCGGTCCGGACCGGACCGGAACCGGAATTAAAAATCCGGTCCGGTCTCCGGTCCACCATTTTTTAAGATTCCGGGTTCCGGTCCGGGATCGATTTTTTTGGGTCCGGATCGGATTTTATCTTTTTAAATTTTTTTCCCATGAAAATATATTAAAATCCGGTCTAACCGGTCCAAACCGGTCCAACCCCTCCATAATATTCAAATTCCGGTCCATAATTTTACCAATCCTTAATTTTGTCGGTCTATAATATTTAAATTCCGGCCCAACCGGTTCGGTCCGGTTTTGGACCGGAATTTTACCGGCCTGGTTCCAGTACAAAATCTTTTAATTTCAGTCCGGTCCCGGTCCATCAATTTTGCCAATTCCGGTTCACGTCCGGTCTTGGACCGGTCACAGCCCTAGTTGCAACAGTCCAAGAGACTGTTGCATAGGTTTTGCAACTTCTAATGAAAAAGATGATATGTTTAACCTCCTCGCTTACAACATTCATCCTAGACTCTGGGTTTCTCTGGACTTGCTTGCATCTTGAGTATTCATCTTGATTATCTTTGTTATTGACTTGAATTGACTTTAATTGATCATGTTGAGTCTTCTTAAAAGTCCACTTAATTGCCTCAATCATTAGCCCACTTATTTTGCTTCAATCACTATACAATGGTAACTAAGAGCAAACAATTACACAACAAATGAACTTGTCATCATCAATTTAAGTGTTCTAACAACAGTCCATAAGTCAGCAAATGATCCCAATTCCCAAATACAATAAATATGATAAAATGGAATTACTCATCTTAAACTCTTAATGGACACTCCTATACCGTACAAAACCCGTGTTATGAGTTTATAATTCTTTATTGTATGCATGGAGAGCTTTTGACACATTTTTTGAATAAATAAGGTTAGTGGTTTTGGTGTATGGTAAATTGGTAATGGTCAGAGGAGGAGATCACTGGGATTGAGCTTCATTCGAGGCTGGTTCATCTCAGGGCTCGACCTTTGTTCCGTGTTATAAGACTTATGATCATTTGTGCTTAACTAAGGCCGATACTATTGCCGCGTTTCGTGTGCTGCAGCTTTTACCCACGTTTAAAAGAAGTATTACATTGTTGAATGTTACTCAAACTCAAATAGAAGTATTCGACACTCTCAAGTGCGTGTTCTACCGTATGACTTGGCTATTTTATGAAACAATGTTTTGTGTTTTTATTTAAAAGAAGTAAGTTGGAGTGGCTTGATGAGTTCAGGAGTTGATGTCTACAAGACTACAACTCTACCATATGCATGCTTCATGATGATGGGGAATGGGGATGAAGTTGTTATTATGGAAGCCTCCTGTCTCCTCCCTACGATGCTTCATGATGGGGTTGATAATAATTTCGGACATTAGATGTTAATGTTATCAAGGCATAGATGTTAATGTTATCAAGGCATGTTGTTCATTTCATGTCGTATGTTTTTGGTATAATTCAATTTATTTTTCTCTGTCAAGCTGCCACATTATAGGAAGATTCTATATGGAGAGACACTGAAGAGTTTGTATGTTTCTCAAGTAAATTATCTGTTCGTCCTTTGTCCCGGGTCCTGTTTCCAGGACTGCTCAATGTAAGTAAACATTTCTCCCGGAACTTAAATTTGACCAGTGTAGAGAAGTCCATTTAAGGTTACCAGTGCCTAAATGATGTTTTGGAGGATTCTAAAAATGAGACGCAACTGTCACATTTATCTGTTTTACTCGGTTAATTTTCAGATTCACACAAAATATCGCGCGATAAATCAAAATATCAGTGAAAATAAATCCTGCTATGGAAAGCTATTCATTTCATCATTGACTGTCATTACTGATTCTGATTTCTGTGATGTGAATTGTGTTTCTATTTATGTTTTCCTAATGCTCCAACAAATCATCCAAACCAGGCAATGATCTGATACATATTACATGTTTCTTCTTTTGTCCGAAATTTATTTTACTCCTCATTTGTTTTTACATGTACAATGTATGTAAACTATTAACTGTCTTATCTAGGTTGCGACTGGCTCGTGCAATATTTTTTTGTGTATCCTGATTCCAATACCATTGCTCATATAGAAAGTACCCTTCTTACCATATACAGCAAGCTATTGTATCTTAATAGTCCTTGTTAAGCGAGGATTCGTCAGGAAGGCAATAAATGCAGTAACTATGACGGTCTCTACAAAATCTGCTGAGGAATATATCCCTGTCTTCACTGACAATTGAATGTTAAGAAAGGAGCTGATGGCCATTCCTAGAAGATAAAGAAGAAAATTGTGATTTCGATTTCGATTTCGATTTCACCTGTCTGCCTTCGATCTCTAAGGTATGCAGCTGATTTATGGCGTTTTCCTGATACCTATTTATCTGCCATTGACATCCATTTATATGTGCTTCTATATGGATTTTGATGATTAGTTGTTCATAATTTCATATTTACCTGATTTAATTGACGGTTTCAAATGATGATTCATATCAAATACCCCAAAATCAATGTCAAAATAAGTCCTTGTCGCCGTTCTTAAAGGAAATTATGTTCAGCTTAATGTGTACTACTTAAAAATGTTCATGTAGCACCTGTTCTGTTATCACCGTCCCCCCGTTGAAATGATAACATAGACTGCATACCTAGCTACATTTTAAAGTGATTTTTTCTTGAACAACTGATGATGCTAATTTGATCTGTTATTCGACCAGTAATAAACTTTCTGATCCCTTTTTGCTTTTGGATAAACCTGTTACTAGTTTTGATACTTTACTTCTCAGAAAATCATCGAAAATGAGTGAATTTTATGATTTCACTTATTCCTAGGTTGCGTAATTAGTCGAAAATGAGTGATGAGGATGAGCAGTTCCAGCAAAGATGGGGATTCAGAAGAAATGACAGTGATGTGGATTCATCAAGTAATGAGCAGTCAAGACCTAGTTCTCTGAGTGAGCAAAAACCCAAGCGTAACACGGCTACTCGTCTATTTACCAACAAAGATGATCAGAAAACCATGCATAGCCCTCAGTCAGACTCCGGAGATGAAAACCACTCGAGTGATGAAGAACCTGACAAAGAGCCAAACAACTCATGCAAGAAGCAAGGAACGAAATCTAGAACACGGAGAACCGATAGACAGGCCTCTGACCATGAGCCTTTTAATGGTGCATCAATTGATTTAAGCCAACATATGGAGACTTTGGTTGAAGATGTCAAAGTTGCTAGGCAAGGTCTCTTAAAATGGATGAATGATGAATTGGAAAAGTCCTTTAAAGACGACAAGATATCCCAGCCTGCTTTGCAGAAAAAGAACCAAAGACCGGTAACTAAAAGAAGTACAACTAGAAATAATCCAAACAAGGCGAGGAGGAAGTCAGGCACGAATACTCGGAATCCTGAAGGTAGGTCTTCAGACAAGTTGGTCAAAGAGAGCAAGACATCCCATGAAACAAGTGAAGTGATTGTGTCAGGAAATAAACCTGCGGAAAATATTGCTAGTGGGACTATTCCTGCAGAAAAGAATCAAAAACCGAAAGGAAAGAGATTGGGAGTGTCCTCAAAGAAGCAAAAGATTGCTGCAGGTGATCAGCAGACTGATAAGGCAGGTGATAAAGCACCAGCAAGTGCTTCTGCTTCTAATTATCTGACGCTGCCTGCAGTTTTACCTAGACAAGAACCAGAAAACAGTGAACGAACTAACTCAGAAGGTGGGGTAGGTGAAAGGGATATGAGGTTGAGAAATGGATTGATGAATCAACCAATTAACTTAAGCTCTCAGCTGAACTATACTCCAAGATCCCAGCAAAAAGACGGAATCTTTTCACAGAACTATCCAAGGAATGTCAGTGATTATGAACAGATCGGAACACCAACAATTGGGAATATTCGAGGGACAGGAAACGGGAATGGAGGTGTATTTCCGTTTGCACTGCAATCACAGGGTCTGAATGGTGGAATGGGTATGCCGAATTTTGCGGGCCAATTTGGGTTGCAATATCTGTCTCAGGAAAGCATTTTATCAGGACTGAGGATGAATGGTGGACATCCCATATTGCCTAACGGAAATCATGCTTTTAGTGAAAGTTATGGTGCATATAATCAGCAGTTGCGATATAAAGCCCAAGGTGGACTCATGCCTTCACATTCACCAGATAACATTAGAGCAGGAAACCTGCAACAACCCAGGTAGCATAACTTTTCATCAATGTGAGCAGAAAGCTTAGCCGAGGGACATCACACGTCAGGATGCTATTTCCATCCATTATTAGGATCTTATATATGTTCCATTTCGTTTCTCATTTTGTTTCTCTTTGTAGTCGGTATATTTCCACAACTAATTTTTTTTAGATCTTCAAGCTACAATGATGCAACGCTTACAGCGTCATTAAGGTTTCCCTCCATCAATGACTAGTCAAATAACACGCCAATCTCTGATTTTCTAGTTTCAGTATTGTAAGTTGAGTTAAATAACAATGGACAACTAAACTATTTGGAAAAATATGATGTATCATTTTGTAAGATGCAGGATTAGTATACTGGAGTTATGGTGCTCTCTTTCAGCTCCTTTATTGACTTGTTTATGTATCTCTCATATAAGCAGTATTCATCTGTTATTGCCTTTATTAGCCTTGTGTCAGCCAAGTATCAGTTAAAACAATGGCCCTGTAGGCCAAATATCGTGTATTAGTCGTTATTAGTTTACATTGATTTGTACTCCGAGGCACAACATTGGAGGAAAGACAAGCTATCAATGCTAGAAGTAAGGATGTGCTTTCCCATAAACTCAAGCTCAGGATATAAGTTCGGGCATGGTACATTGGGACTTTGAGCTGGATGTTTCTAGACTTGTAATGGACAATTTTAGCATACAGTAACCTCTATATTTGAAACTCACTTTATCTCTCTAGCTCTCCCCTCTCTCTAAGAATCACAAAACCCAAAAAAAAAAACCTGATTTGAAGTAGCCGCCGCCTCTCCCAATACACCCCAACTGTGAATCCTCCTCTATTTCGCCGGAGATGGGTCCTTCTTTCGACTTATCTCCGGCGAGTTTCCTCTTTTGGCGTGATTAGCGACACTTTGGCCTGAAATCTCCCCCTCCTTTTGTTTATCTAGGCCCGATCCTGCACGCGGTGGGTGTGGTGGTCGTCGTGGTTTGGTTCTGAGGTCGTTCCGTTCCGCCGTTTCTCTGTCCTGTCATCGAATGTGGTGCATGCAGCCCGGGATGCTCCCCTCTCCCTCGCCCCTTCCCTCATCCCTGGTAAGAACATTTTTTGAAGGTTAGACGGTCTGTTGTGGTGAGGTTTTCTCACCTTGGTTGTTTTTTATGAGGTCGTGTTCCTGGGACGATCTAGTGGTCCCCACTGATCGGGCCCTCTTTGTTTTTGTTTGTGTCAGTCTTTGTCTTCCTTCTGTGGTGATCTGTTGCATGCACTCCGATGGTCCTGGGGGGTTTCGTTTGGAATTTGGAGTCTCAGTGGTCTGTTGGGTTGTGATGGTGGGACCGTGGGTGCGGTTTGGATGGTGGGTTGAGTCCGTTTGGTGGGGGCGACAGGCCTGGTGTCGGTTTCGTGAAGGATTGTGGGTTCCGTGTTGTGTGGTGGTGTATTGGGTGGGCTCCGGCTCGTGCCGGAGGTGGTGGCTTTCCATATATGTTTAACCGGTTTTATTGTGTTTTGTTAGTTCAAATAAAATTTCGGTATTGGTTGTGGGTGTCCTCCTATAATCATGAGCTTTTTTATACTTTCCCTAATTATAATTCCTTTTTGGTTAAGGGTGTCATGTCCTTTAATCATTGTGAAAGTGGTAACTTTACATTTGGCTTGTGTTGTGTCCATTTCTTGTTGGCCTTTGGAGATGGCGTTGGTTTGGGGGTTGTACGGGTTATTTTCTATATCGCTTGCTATCGTCTTACTCGTTTTTCTAGGCTTCGAGTTTCTTGTCCTTGTTTGTGTCCCAAAGTGTAGGAGTTTTCACTCCCTTGTAGGTAGGCCTAGGTCTTCCATCTGTCTTTTCTTTCTACGTCCTAGTGGCGTGAGTACACTTTGTTCACTTTACCTGGTTCAAGGGTCTCGATGGTCCTCTGAAGTTGCTTACCGCAATCAAGGTGATGAATCTCCGAGACACATTTTTGTGTCTTGTTGTAGGTATTTCTCCGAAGCCGCGTCCCTTAAGATGAGTGTTGATATGCGCGATCAAGTAGCCAGCTCTATTTATCCCTTTAAGAAGGTGGGGATGTCTTTATTATTCTATGTGTTCAACCATCCGTTCACCATCAACACATCGTTATTTGCCAATGTAGTTACTTTCTTGTATTAGTTTATGTTTTTAATAAAAGTACATTTGACCATATGAGACAAATGTCATTTGTATAAACATTTTTTTACGGTTACCAAAAAAACACAAAAAAAAAAATTAGCATACAGATTAGGTAAACATGATTTTGTTGGCGCATCTTTGTGTGATCATCCATGATCCATGCTCTTAGGATATTGCAGCAATTGATGACACAAGGCCAACCTGCTTTGCTTGACATCATTCCTGCAATATACATACAGTAACTTCCATGGTTTTCTTCAATTAGTAAACATCAGGAATTTCAGTTAATGCAACGAAAAACCAAAGACTATCTCCAGGTAGAATGGACTAAAAGAAACCGAGGAAAGCATGCCCCAATGTTTGTTCGCGTATGGCCAATAACTTGTAGTTTGTAGTAAGTATCACGAGAGACAGTTAGGGGGCATTTGGTTGAGGTTTAAAAGAAAGGGAAAAGAAAACAAAGTTATTCATTCTCTTTGTTGGTGTTTGTTTGACACAATCAAATGGAATTGAACTCCCTCCCTTACCCCCTCAATCCTTCTAATTCCTTACCCCCACCCCCAAAGTATGAGATTTCATTACTCTTGTTAACCATCAACCACTTTCTTCACCACCACCACACTTACAACCTAGGTAGCACCAAAACGGACACGGACACGGACACGGGACACGGCATGCCATGAAATTTAAGACACGGGACACGGCATTTAAATTTAATAAAATATGCATTTTATAGTTATAAATTTTTTATTTTATTTTTGTAAAAATATTTGATATTAATTTTGAATAAGTGAAGGTAAAACTTGTCCTTGATAATAAATTTATTTTCATTCCTCATTCGAATCAATATTCTAATTGATTTCTTTCGATAACGCATTTCTCATCTCAAGAACATCATTCACCGCAAATGATAACCAAAAATCGTGGACACGCGACGGACACGGCTCAAATACCATGGACACGCGTCGGACGCGTGCCCAAATAAATGTTGAAAGTTAGACACGGCAGTTTAGGTGTTGGACACGTTTCGGCGTGTGTCCGTGGAGTGTCGGTGTCGGACACGGTGTCGGACACGGTACGGCTCATTAGGAGAAGTGTCCGTGCTACCTAGCTTACAACTACCACCACAATAACCACCACCAAACCACCATTATGACGCCACCGTCGCCGCCACCCCACCCCCACCACTACCACCGCCACCACCGCCATAACACTCCACCACCACCACCACCATCGTCGTGACACCCCCACCACCATCACTACCATGACACTCCACCACCATCACCGTCGTGACCACCGCCGCCACCGTCACCGCCATGACATCTCTACCACCACCATCGCTAACACCACCATGACACCCCAATCACCATCACCGCCGGACCATCGCCGTCGCCACTCGCCACCACCACCACCACCACCGTCATAACACCACACCACCGCCACCACCGTCATGACACCTCCACCACCACCATGCCACCTCCACCATCACTGTCCGCATGTAGAGAAGTGGTTATTTGTGGTGGTGTGTGTTAGTGGTAGGGGTGGGTGTGAGTGGACCATTATTTATTTGTTAGAGTAACCAAACAACTTATTAAGTTTTAGGTAATCTCTTTCCTTTCTCCTTTTACCCTTTCTTATTTCCTTTCCCTTTTCATTTCTTTAACCAAACGCCCCCTTAATTCTTTTGTAATTAGTACTACCTTCGGCTTCATTCCATTTTGGCAACATTCAATCTTCATGATCATTAAGTAAGTTCTGGCGTCCTGCTGTTTTTAACATTTTTGGTCCAAGAAATTTCCAAAGGCATAGACTGATTGACATAATGATAATGTACATCTCCCAGGTGCAACATACAGTACTTTCTGTTTGACATATAGAAGTATCACAAATTTTCATTTGTGACGGCGATATCCGTCACAAACTTGTGACGGATACCGTTTCTAATCATGTGGTTTCCTTTCTCCACTAACTCATTTTGTATCCGTTTTATCTCACAAAATATTCATCACAAATGGTGACCCATCACAAGCAAGACTTACTATAGAACTATAATAGACGTACAATAGACGTATAATACAAATTCGAGAGTTTTAACATTATTGCATTTGTGGTAGCGTGAAATCCAAAATCACTAATTCGATTGTTTAAAAATGAGTTTTTGTTTTTAAACATTAATTTTCTTAAAAGTAGTTTTAAATAATTAGAAACATCAAATTGTTGATCCTATTTTTATTGGTAAAAAGAGTGTATTTGAGTTTTTGAGGAATTCGTTTTAACTTTTAAATAAATGATGTATTTGGCCAAAAAAGTGACTTTAAGTTCAAAAACACATTAAAAGCCTAGGCCAAACAAATAATAAGCTGATTTTACGCTAGTTGGTAAGTAATCACATTAAAATGATGAACCATCCTTAACAAAATCTTTAATTTTAGATATCAAGAATCATATCCACGTTGTTGTGAACTGTGAATTCTGACTTGTGATTTGCTAAGCTTGGTATTAAGCAATTCGCTGTCAAACTACTGCATATATTATAGTAATAATAATTACTATATTACCAACTAATAATAGTGTTTTATAATTGAGACGTACGTCTGGTAATATTATCAGTATGCAAAATATAGGCCAGCCAGAACATGATATTCAAAAGCTGGGAAGTGATGATTGACCCACAACTTTGTACAATTGTAAAATTAATTCCCTGGTCACAATTGTACAATTGGAGTAATTTGTTCTCATAACCTACGTAATAAGTGAAATTAAACCTCTTTATCAAAATCTCGTGAGAAATTCAATTTATTATATCCAAAAAAATAAAAAAATAGTTATTTTTATGAAAAATAAAAACTAAAATTTAATTTTTTTTAGCATGAATTAGATAAAATTAATAATACGACTTGCATACTAAAACCATTTTTTATATACGTATGTAATTCATTTTTAAAAAAAATCTTATATGTAAATTTTTTTATATGTTTAATATTTTGCAATTGAAATTTTTTACCAAAATTGTAAAAAAAGTTTAAAAAAAAATATGTACTTTATAATAGAATTAGTTTTATTCCCGTGCAAAACATGCACGGGTCGTAATAAAAAAACGCTTAAAAGACGAAAAATGTGAGATAATAACTACACAAATAACATGATAGTTATTGATATGGATACCAAATTCACTCACCCCCTCCGAATTCCGAATTGATTTAAGCGAACAAATTCACAATTCGCTTTTGTATCAATGCGGTATAATTCTTTAATAATTCGCTTAGATAATTGTTGTTCTATTTTTATTTTTTATTTTTAAATCACCAAAACAGTATTTTTCTATACGAATTCATGTAAAGTTAATTATTATTCCTCCTTTTTATTTTTACAAAAGAATGTGTTCATCTTTCCGTTTGTTCAAATGTATATAGATTTGGTAATTTGAATTTATGGGTTTGTAGTGAATTTCATGAATTTGGTGTTATTATTATTGTTAACTTTTTATTCTGCTTATGATAAATAATTGAAATCGTGGTTTTTTTTAATTATTCTGTTTTGATGACTATTAATATTTTTTGCAGATAAAATTCTGAATTTGAATATTTGGGCTTCTTTTACATTATTAAAATCGTCATCATTGTAACTTATAATATAATCACAAACATAACATAATCATATAAACATATAATATACGAAAATAAATTTTGAAATACGCTTAAATGACGAAATAAATGAGAGGGAAATTAAATGTTAAGATGAAGAGAGAGTAATTAAATATTTTGAGTAAAATGTGGGTCCCTCTCTCATTTCCAATAGTCAATAGAAAGCCATGAAATGTTGTTTATTTTATAGAAAGAGGATTAATATTTTTTTATTTTCTTAAAATTTAATGTTTTTTATCTAATACTATGAAATCAACGGGATTGAAAAATTTACCAACGTTTACCAGAACGTCTTCTAAAATTTACACGGGGCTTTTCATAGAACGGTCCGCCATTTGCAACGTTGTGTTGGTAGGTTTGAGTGATCCCATATTAAACTTTTCATAGACGGAATATGGCATGACACTAACACTAGCTCCAAGATCGCAAAGAGTTTTTTCAACATGGTATGTGCCAACGGTACAAGGAATGGAATAGCTTCTCGGATCGTTGAGTTCGGTGGAGACAAATTGTGTAAGAATGCATCACACTCTTTCGTGAAAGCAACGGTATCCATGTCTTTAAACGATCCTTTTCTCTTAAGAAGGTCCTTCATAAACTTAGAGTAAGAAGGCACCTGCGAAATAAGCTCAACAAAAGGAATATAAACATGTAAGTTCTTAACCATTTCTAAAAACTTACCAAACCTACCATCTTCGGTTTGCTTGATCAAACGGTGAGGAAACGGGACTTGAGCTTTGAAAGGAACTTCAGGCTTCTTTTCTTTGCCATTCTTAAGCTTCTCATGAGCCTTCTCATCGCCATTGTCAACTACCTCTTCATCCATAACCATGGATGGATTAGCAGTGGGCACATCACCCCCCAATTGAATGGCATTGACGGAAGCATGGGGTTGTAAACCTTGTACGTGGTGGGAGTTGACCTTGTTGCCTTTGAGCATTAGAAGTAGCTAACTGGGCAATTTGTTGCTCTAGCATTTGAATGGCGGCATTGGAGGCATTGTAAAAGTTGCTACTCATACTAAAATGTGAATTAAAAATAATAATATAAATGATGGACATTATTAAATAAATAAAAGTTGCTTGATTAAATATAAACTATAATTATAAATAATTAGGTGATGTAAATAAAATAACGATAATAAAATACTAAAGGAAATGTAAAATAGAAATGAAATTACCGTAAAAGAAAATAAACTTGGAAATGTAGAACAAAAAGTAACCAAAAGATTATATTAAACCAAATGTATGAAACGTAAACAATTGAGATTATTTAAGAGAATATTGTAAACTAAGCTAAGACAAATGTAAACTACTAAAATATAATAAAAAGGAATGAAAAAGGATTCGTAAAAGATGATAAAGGATGATCCTAAAGCCCTACAAACACCCCATATTTATAGTAAAATAGGAGTGAAACGGAAGTGACTAGTAGAGGTCCAACCCCGATTGGGGTTGCCATCCCTGGGGACGCAGTGTTTCAGGTATTTCCACTTCAATTCTCATATTCAATGCTTGAGGGATCCTATGCTAGCCTTAATGCACGATTTAATCACCGGTTAAAAGCTCTAAACCTAGCATCCTAAAGCAAATAAGAATCATAAGCATGCATCTTAATTTGGACTTCACTTATTTGGGCTTGAATTCTTGAAATTATTCTGGACATTTCTTCAATTCTTCATCCAATTAATTTCATGATCAATTCATGTAGCTTTATTCACTCTAGTCCACCTGTGTTTTTGGCTTTGTTTTGCATTATTAAGTGGATTAAGCTTATAAAAGTCTAATTTCCTACAAAATATGAAAAAATAACAAAACCAATTAGAATACACACATTAGCTTAATTAATCACTAAAATTGGGGCAAAAGCCAAGTAAAATAGAGTTATAATTGGGGATAAAACTCTATAAAATATGAACTTTTCATCGTGTCTTCTTTGCTTCGTTTTTTTTTTGTAATAGTTGTAATTATAGTGAGCTTGTTCATTTTTTTGTGATTTTGCAAAGAAAAAGATCACAATATGGTGTTGAATGATTTTAATTTTATGAATTTTTGGGTTGCAAGGTGAGAATGAATGAAGTATAATTTAGGGTAAAAGTTTAATTTGAGAATATTGGTGTTTCAAGGTAGCTGAAACCTGAAAAGGTACCTAAAATCTGAAAAGGTATCCGAAAAATTTCCACAAATTCTCAATTCATAGTGTTGTGTATGGTTGTCAAGGGGGCCTAAAAAATTCACAAAACGGGTTAAAGTATAGAGACATGGACCAAAAACAAGAGGATTATGCATTTATGCATGTGAAATGGACCTAAACAACAGGTTGGTATTCTAAGATTCTGAGTTGTCTTTGCCTTTTCTAATTTAATTGTCTCATTTTCTTTCCAACTCTTTGTTTCTTGCTCCAAAAAAAAAGCAGATAGTCATTGTACATCATATACTTCGTTATCTAATAAAAGGGGATAATCTGGTTGCTACCTTTTGCATGCTTAATTAGTAATTACCCAAATAATTAAAGTTGTGGTTAAGACACAGACAACATTGCTTTACATAATCCTGGAAGGTTGAGATTCTATGTATGGATTGAAATCAAAACAAAACAATGTGCTAGACAGTTCTTACTTGCTTCTCAATGATTCTCATCCCCTCAAGTCATACAAGTCATATAATATGATGGAGATGTGATGATTTTATTTGAGAGAAGCTAAGAAAAATTGTATGAAATTATATTTTTAGGACCAATTTTAAATATTGAGGATGACTGATTTAAGTAGTTGTACTGTTTTCCTTGAAAATTGTTCTTTCTTTTAGCAGGATTCGATTTTAGGTTTCAAGTAACATCAACTAATAAATCTTTAGAATGATAGCAGGTGTCTTATTGGACAATTACAATACGCCTTTAAATGAAAAGCAATTTATGTTTAAAAGTCACTTGTATCAAACACCAAGAATTAGTCGCATGTAAACCGTTATACGACGTACAACCGTTTTATTATAGCTTATGTAATTACTTAAATGCATTAGCAATGAAGGTTTATTAGGAGGTCTGTATGATGACTTACTTGTCAACTATTTTAGAGGTTTGTTTATAAACCTTCTATTGCTTGATATTGTTGTTGAGGTTTATGGATGAGAGTGTTTACAATATTTGATATAGGTAAATGATTTTGTGTATTTGCTTATATGATTTAAGAATAAACTCTCTAAAGGTTCATCTATTGCTAATGTCCAAATTATAACAATAATTGATCGAGTTTCGTAAACAAGTTATAAAACGCAGTATATATTAGTTACAATAGTGTTAATTGACAATTTGCTTAAACTTTAAGCATGCATTCATCATCGATGAATTGAGAATTTGTGGAAATTGAAGCATGCATTAAACATGAATAAGTTTGCATGTGGAATACATAATAGGGTCTCGAGGTTGGGTGTTATGAAAAGTATGTAAAAGAGGGGAAATTAAAGTAGCGTTTGCCATAACCAAGCTCATGGACCACCATCTCTTCGTTGTCTTTCCTCAACGGTCATATATCTTCAAACGGCTACACAACTAGAAATTATGAGAAATACTTTCAATTTTTTTCTTTCCAACATTTTCTTCTACTTTCTTCAATAATCACAACCAATTAAGGTATTATTTATTTTACTTAATTTACTTATTTTGCGACCCCATCCGATATATATTTATTTAGTCGGTTATGAGAGAGTGAAGGCTGAAAAGAGAAGGTTGGTAACACCCGTCCTAAATTATTACCCTTTTGAATTTTGAGTTTTTGCTCATTGAATAACATCTTTGACGCGCAAAAAAGTTTTAGTTTAATAGTTTAGTAGTTTAGTAGGTTTCTATTTTGACTCTATTCATCCATGATAATGTACATATGAATTGTCCATAATAATAATAATAATAATAATAACATATTTCAATTGGCACTTACAGATTATAAATTACTATTTACAACGTGTCTTACACAATAATTATTGAAATATAGGGGTGTGATTATTAGAGCAATGGAAATAATTGTTTTTTGTCTTAGGTTTGTCAACAAGAACTCAAAGAAAAAAAGTTCTTCTATTGCAACTCAAAGGTTGTTCTTAATTTTAAGAACTCGATTCTAAAATAAGAACTGAGTTTGTACGTATATTGGAATTTGCAGAGTAATTAATACTTATGTCCTTGGAAAGTGATAAACTCCATTTAAATTTAAATAATTTTTGTTTTCAATAACTTTATATCAATAATTTTTTCCAATTATTAAAATAAAAATAACAATTCATTAATTATGTTTATTTAATGAAAAATAGGATAGTGTTAAGTGGACTTCATTTAAGAACGTTATTAAGATTGTCTATTGTAAACAAAAGTTCTTAATTGTTGGAACTAGTAAAAAATGACATGGTCTAATAAGAACTTTACACAAAGTTCTTTTATTGATATTGTTCTTAGTAGGCATACGGAAGTTTTAAAACTGTGACATTAACTTACGACTTTGTCAATATTATTATAAAATAGAAAATAGAAAAGCGATGAAATGATAAAAAAGCGCGAAATTAATTTTATTTTCTACTTTATTTTATTGTCAAAAGAAGCGGAATATAGAATTGATAAGAACAAACAAAATACTCCACCAATTAAAAACATATCAACATCCCTTACACTTTCGAGAACAATCCTTCCTAAACATATTGTACAACTCAATTTCAATCATTAATAATCAATTATGAAGTATTATATATAGTCCTTAAATATTGAATAGACAACTCACACCATCAATTAGGTTGTCATCAAGAGTTATCAACATTATCTTTACCCTTTAGAGAATTATTATCATAATTTACATTCAAGTCTTCAACTAATGCTTCACAAATACTTTAAGCTGAAGCAGAAAGTCTAAAACCTCTTACCTGGTTTAAACTAACAGACATCTATTATGTAGTTAAATTTATAAATTTAATAGATTATATTTAAGTCAATGCGGAATGCAAATGTGGACAAAATATGATAAAAGTCTATTTTATTTTGTATGCTAATTATTATAATTTATTATTTATAATAGACGAATACTACGTCGGTTTTAAAATTAATAAAGTTGGAACCTGAATCGTGGATATACATTTGTCAATTAAACTAACTTACAAAATTATAATTTTACCAGTTTGAAGCTAGATCTTACAAACGAGTGAACCTTGATCAGCTTTTGGTGAATAATGGTATGGTTGTAAGTTGTAACAATAAACATTCGAGGGGAGCATTGTTGGGTCATGTTCTGATCCTCGATTGGGGCTTTGAGTCCGATCATTCAGATCGAGTTACTCGGGTCAATCAGATTGTTATCAGAATAACCTTTTGGGAGTATGTTTATCATTATAACATATTGGTCTCTTAAACAAAAATTTGCGATTACTTTTATATTTCATCAATTATTTGCTTAATTTTTTTTGTACTCATTTACTCTACATTTCTATCAATGAATGACAACATGCACCAACTTAAAAAAATAATTCCATGAACTCCCCACTTTCTCAATAACACAAACCTCTCTATAAAACCCATCATCCTTTAGTCCTCTCCCACACTTTCCCACTCACTAGTCACTAGTCACTACACAGTACACACCCAACAAAAACTTGTAAAATCATCAACTCTGAAAACTCACATAAAGCTAAAAAATGGAGGGAAAAGAAGAGGATGTGAAACTAGGAGCAAACAAGTATTCAGAAAGGCAACCAATAGGAACATCAGCACAAACCAAAGATTACAAAGAAGCACCAGCAGCACCATGGTTCGAGCCTGGTGAGCTGAAATCATGGTCATTCTATCGAGCCGGCATAGCCGAGTTCATAGCAACCTTCCTGTTCTTGTACATTACCATATTGACTGTTATGGGTGTTAAGCGTGCTCCCAATATGTGTGCTTCTGTTGGTATTCAGGGCATTGCTTGGGCTTTTGGTGGCATGATTTTTGCCCTTGTTTACTGTACTGCTGGTATTTCTGGTCAGTCTTTTCTTCCTCATTCTTCCCTTTCTCTATTTTAACTTTACTCTTTTTTTATATGTCACTTTCATTTTTGTTTGTTTCTATTTTTGTCTCACTGTAGACTTGTCTGTGGACGATGCTGGTTTAGCTGATGTTACTTTTATAGGAAAGTCTTGTTTGTAACGATCACAATCTTGTAACACGTCTCACAATCACTTCCTTCCTTTTTAACATTGTAAGAATTTGTGTGTTTTTATATACAGTGATTAATTGTAAAATTGAATTAAATTATAGAGCCCTGCCCTGTTGTGATTTACTGTATTACTTTGCGAACCTTAATTTCCCAGTTACCCGCTAATTGTTTGAAAGGTTGAATTTTTATCCTTGCAAATTCATATTTAAGTCCATCAATTTTGCATTTTAGTGTAGTAGTAGCAATTTTCCCTATGAAGTTATACAAAATCTTGCTATATTTGAAATCGAAACACTTAAGGCCTTCTTTCATGCTATATGGTTCATTTAATACTAGTTACTCCGACTGTGTTGCAACCCTAAATCAAGAGTAACTCGTAAAATTATAACTAAAGTGAATTACAAATTTTAAATTTAAAAAACTGCTAAACAATATATTTATTGGCAAAACTGCGCAGGTGGGCACATAAACCCGGCTGTAACATTTGGGCTACTATTGGCAAGGAAACTGTCTTTAACAAGGGCACTCTTCTACATGATAATGCAATGTTTAGGAGCCATCTGTGGTGCAGGTGTAGTCAAGGGGTTCCAACCTAGCCCATACCAGGTTTTGGGCGGGGGTGCCAATTCTGTCAACCCTGGTTACACCAAGGGTGATGGCCTTGGCGCTGAAATCGTTGGCACTTTTGTTCTTGTCTACACCGTCTTCTCCGCTACTGATGCCAAAAGGAGTGCCAGAGACTCCCATGTCCCTGTAACTTTACTTTTCTCTATTTCCTTAATGCTTGTATATATAGTAATCTTACCAAGTTGTTGATTCCGTTGATACATTATCATATTTAACGCTAGCTTAGTTGGTACACTCATTAAACCGCCTCTATGACACCGTGGTAGAAATGAAATGAAATCTAATTTGATCTTTACTTGGTTTCTATGCAAAAGCAAACAACACGTAGGTGTTCTTTTTAAACTTTTGATGCGTAAAAGAATGAAAAAGTTAAGGCTTTATTTTGGTTAATGGGGAAGGTTAGGGTAAGTTACGCATGTGATTTGGGATTGTTAGGGTAAAAGCAGAGAGTTCACAGGAGTATTGTGTCTTTTTAGTTCTGGTCCATGTTTAGGTATGGTAGGTAGGGTAACTTACCCATGCGATTTGGGATTGTTTGGGGTAAAAGCACGGGGCTTACAGCCTACTGGAGTATTCTGTCTTGTGTGTTCTGCTCCATATTGATAAAAGCTGTCTTTGCCATGTGCTTCCTCTGTGTATATCTTTG
The DNA here is from genome assembly GCA_029255685.2 of Silene conica. Lineage (NCBI taxonomy): Eukaryota > Viridiplantae > Streptophyta > Magnoliopsida > Caryophyllales > Caryophyllaceae > Silene > Silene conica. Next base: position 26,515,975 of record CM055311.2, on the reverse strand, counting down.
GGTTTTCAATGCTAACTGGATATTTGCTTGTCCTGGTTGGTTGGTTAATTCTGTACGTTAGGTGTCTCGGCCATTTCTTTACGTTTCCGTTTTATGTATGCAAAAACTCTGTAATAATTTTCCCTCATGGGAAACTCTTGTAGATTTTGGCCCCTCTTCCAATCGGGTTTGCAGTATTTCTAGTTCACTTGGCAACCATCCCTATCACTGGAACTGGCATTAACCCTGCAAGGAGTTTGGGCGCTGCAATCATCTTCAACCGTGAACAAGCATGGGACGACCACGTAAGTTATCGACTCCATGTGCACTGCTGGTTGATTATCTTCTTCTTTATTGACTAATTGTCTTGAAATAAATGTATTTGCAGTGGATTTTCTGGGTAGGACCCTTCATTGGAGCTGCTCTTGCTGCTGTGTACCACCAGATTGTCATTAGAGCCATTCCCTTCAAATCCGGAAGCAGGGCTACCATATAACTTCGATGCTATTCGACCTATCTATAATTTCGATGCCTTTAACCTCATTTGTTCCCTAGAACGTTTGTTTGTTTTGTGCTAAATGAGTGTAAATTCGTAATTGTTGGTTGATGTACTGAATGTTGTTGTAATCGAGAAGGAAGTATTCTTTTATCTTTAATTCGTCCTACATTATTCAAAGCAGTCGTAAATCAAATACTTGTGTTCGAGATTCATCAGGCCTGCGTAATGCATACCAAGTAGAAGACGATCCCCCTCTCGCTCCATTACTACATTGGAAAATACTTGCGGGCCGTAATTGGCCCAATACTCTCATCAGGCCTTTTAATCAGAATGATTGGGCTGCCGAGCTACAAATTGATGTTGCAACAGAATTAGAACTTTTTGCTAAAATGGTGCCCAAAACCAAACTATCTATCAAATTGGTGCTCGTTTCAAAGTATTTACCAAAAATGGTTCCACGTCACCATTTTTGGTTTTTCCTTTTTTTTAAAAAATTTTTAAAACAGGTCGCAGTCCCAGACTGCGACCAGATGAAGGGGAAAAATTCAGAAACTGTCAAATTGAGCAGGGATTTTCAGAATTTGGGAAAGCATCTGGTCGCAGTCTGGGATTGCGACCAGATGAAGGGCATAAATTTTGTAAAAACACAAATTGGGCAGTGACTTACAGAAGATGGAGAAGCATCTGGTCGCAGTCTGGGACAGCGACCAGATGAAGGGCCAAGTTTGAGTATGCATCTGGTCGCAGTCTGGGACAGCGACCAGATGAAGGGTGGGTTCGAAAAAAATCAAAAAGCTTTCTAACCATGGACATGTTTTCCATTCGTTCGTTTATCATGTCCCTGCATTTTAAATCACCCACAGCAGACAAACAACAACATGTTTTTGGAATCCAACCTCATTTCATTAAAGATGCATAAATTGTAACAAAACAACTAAAGATTCATTACTTCCTAATGTTTGAAATCAACAATAACAAAATGTAACGAAACAACTAAGCAACAATCCACTAATCTTGCCTTCGACTCTTTCCCTTCTTTCGTGCTTGTGATGTGGACGCACCCGCTTCACCTTCTTGGCTTTGAATACGATGATCGAGATGTCGGAAGTCGTATCTTGGTGGTGATGGAGGAGTCGGTTCTTCCGGTTCTTGATAATGCACGAGGTGACCTTGGTTCGTGTTTCGCAAAGCTTCAAGTGACATGTTGCGAACCCTCTCGAGAACTTGATACATACCCAAAGGAGCGTTCTCAGGGTAGTTGTTGATGAGGTCATTTGTGGCGTTGTAGTTGTTTACGCCCATTTCCGTCTACATTTTGAAAATAAAACATTGTTAGAATACTAATAGTTGATAAATAAATAACAATCTAATAAAACATTGTTAGAATACTTACGAGGGTTTGGTAATCGGTGGCGGTAGGGTAGTAGTAGTGATGATCCGCATAATCTCGATTTATATATGCACGTGGTGGGGCAATACGGAGACGTGTGATAGCGTTGTACCACTCGTAATATTCTGCATCACGACTCATAATCCCTGAGTATGGAGTACCCGGTTGAACGGTCTTGCGCATTCGGTTTCGCCATTGGGTTATGTAAGGAGCAAACTCGATTGTATAGTTCGCCGTAGTATCTCCTTGGCGATTAGAAGCATGCAACTCGGGACCGGTGTTGCACAATTCAGGAATTGGTTGGTCCCACCCAAATTGGCGCATAACACGGTTAGGTAAGTGCCACTCAACCATCTCGAAACAAATTAGAGGAGCGATAACATACCACTCCTCTTGATTTTCCGTGCATCTTTGTGGCAAATAATTGAGTATTGTTTGAGTGTAGGGTACCCAAACAAACTGCAACTCAACCATTGTATCGAACAAGTCTCTTAGGACATTTAAACCTAGGCGATGATCCTTATAATATCGGGCTACCCTAAGCCATTTACATCCCAAAGGATCAACACCAACTTGCATTTGTGAACCGAGTGGGTAGTCCACACCCTCTTCCATTGGGACGGTTGACCTCCTAATTACCGGACGGGCTATCGAGATCCTCTCCCAACTCCAAAGTTGCAGCAAAAGTACCGGACCGGCCATTTGGAAAACCCCTTTCTTGCTTGCCCTACACATGTTCCGGTATAGGCATGCAAGAACTCCGCTTCCCCAACTAATTTCATCTAATCTACCCAAATCCTCCAACAAGGGAAGGTATAGTGTGCTCACTCGGTTTCCGGTTTTGTCCGGAAACATTACTGCCCCAATCAAATAAAGCAGATAAGCTCTCACATACTGATGCAAAGTGGCCTCACTCGCATTTTGTGGTAGCTGCTGAAAATTGTCATGTAGCCAAACAAGTTTAAGCTTGGAACCCTTAAGTGCTACATTTGATGGTTTAGCACCTAGCAGTTGTTCACACATGTATGCCCAAGGGTGTTCACTACTACCCGTCACAGGTCTCCCGGTCACCTTTAGTCCAAATAATACTTGGACATCTTGAAGGGTAATGGTTGCTTCCCCGAATGGCAAGTGAAAGGTATGGGTTTCTTCCCTCCACCTCTCAACTAATGCCGTGATCAAGTCGCTATCTGTTGGCACAAAACGGAGTCTAGCAATTCCGGCAAATTGGGTTCCGCTTACGTAGTTCTGAACGGGATCGGGAACCCTGAAGCTTAGAAGAGCTTTCAAGTGACTCCGACACATCAATGTGCCACATTCCTTCAAGAACAAGTGACATCTAATATTAGTAATGTTGGCAAATTGTGTATTAAATGACAAACAATCGTCGGATTTTTACCTCTCCTTCCCATATTGCAGTACTCCTATGTGAATTTTGAAGATGTAAAATGCTGTCATCATGTGGTCCAGGATCCATTTGACCTGCGAAATAGAGACAACCCACAACAAAGTATCTGTATAATGCCAAATAAGAACATAAGTAAACTAGTAGCCTTAAATTAAAACAACAAAAAATGATTTCATCGTACATTGTTCAAAAGGAACTACAAATGAGTACATAACTAAACTATTCAAACTAAATCCGAATAATAGGAAAATTACATAAGATAAGTAAAATAACTACAACCGAATACTAGGGAAAAATACATCACATTGTTGCAAAGTTCAAATTCGAAGCACTTGAAGAAGTTGCTCTTGATGGACAACCTCGCTTGTTATGACCCTCAACACCACACATGCTACATGTAACCGTGGAACGTGAATCCATTTCATTATGAATCCTAGATGCCTTAGGTCTCCCTCCACCTCTCTTCAAGTTAGTGTTAGGCACTAGTTTTGTTCCATTCCATGGCATCCAATTAGCCTCATCCGGAACCGGGTGGAAACTAGCTCGATATGCCCCATATAGCTCGCCACAAGAGTAAACATTGTCCACATATTGGTCACTACTTATGCTATAAGCTCGACAGACCGCCATCACGTGCGAACATGGGTAATGATATATTTGCCACTTATTACATGTGCAAGTCCTTTGAGAAAGGACGACCGTGTGTGAATGTTTCCCCGCATTTGTTAATCTATTACCACGCCCAGTGACAACTTCATAAATACCTTCTTGATGATCAAAAACCGTGACCTCGTGATGTACGGATAAGTCAACAATTTTATCAAGCCTTTGTTGAACTTTCTCTGACCATATGTTACCCAGCAGCATCCTTTGTCTATCATTCTCACGCCTCTCAACAAAGTAAGTATTGAGTCGGAAAAAGGTGGCTTTCACAAGAGCAGTTATGGGCAAAAATCGAACACGTTTCAATACACCGTTGAAACATTCAGAATTATTGGTTGTTTTAATCCCATATCTATGACCTCCATCGTGACACACTACAACGAAAACACAGTCGGGCGACAAATATTGGCGACTGAAATCTGTCGCAAAACACCTATTGGCGACGGACAACAGTCGCCAAACAGTTGTCGCTGACTTTTGTCGCCAAAAAAATTCGGGCGACTGAAATCCGTCGCCAAATTTGGCGACAGACATGGTAGTCGCCAAAGACACAATTTGGCGACAGACAGGGCAGTCGCCAAATTGGCGACAGAAGTGAAGCAGTCGCCAAATTGGCGACAGACTTCAGTCGCCAATTCCCCCTGTTCAGTCGCCAATGCTCCTGACTTTCCAGGAGCTTTGGTTTCTTGTGCTCTGTTTTGGCGACTGATTTCCGTCGCCATTACTTCATTTCAGTCGCCAAAATTCCTGAGCATTTTTCATGAAAACCATTATTTCGTTTTTGCCAAATCCAATACGAAATAATATCAGTACACCTGCAACCAGAAAGTAACCAGCAATTGGTGACGAACACCTTTTGAATCAACAACCAAATCTCCTTTTATAGAAAAAGAGAACCGTTATCAAATTACATGAACACGTTAACTAAACTAATAAATCTCCACGTTCGACAATGCTAGCTCCTAAGTTACTAAACTAATTAACTGCTTGAAATCCCATGCTAGCTCCACTACCGTCGCCTCCCTTTCCTCTTGGATCATTAGGATCTTCATTAAATGGCCGTGGACCGGGGTTGCAAGAGTAGAAATATGTCTCCATAGCTTTAAGACGTTCTCTCATCAACCGCATATCCTCATCTCTTTCCGCATTTGCGGCTCTTTCTTTCTCAAGTTCGGATTGCAATTGACTTACAATAGACGGCTCATAGGTTTGTCGCGGCTCATATGAGGACCTTCTAGCCGGTTCTTTGTAAAACACCCCATGAGCTTGTTCAGCCCCATATACCATACCCTTCTTGTAACCATCCACCAATTTGAACCAAATTTCATTATCATCCCGCTCAGGGTGGGCCTCTTTCTCTGCCTCATATTTCTCCTATAACATTAAGAAATAAAACTATTATTAGTTAAGCAAAAACAATCATTGACGAAGGTAACAAAAAAACATCATTAGTTGAGAGAAACTATCTTACATATAACTCTTTGTCCTTCGCCTTAATCCATATTCTTCTCTGCGTCTTTTCGTTGACCTTGGAATGCGTGTCAAGGAAAAGTTCGGGCATCGTCATCATCGGCTTCTTGCCGCCGTCTTTGTTGCCGCCGTCGTTGTTGCTGCTATCCTTCTTCTTCTTCCCTCCCTAAATAGGGAAAATTGTTAATATAAGAAGTATAGTATATTCATTCAAAAAAGAAGTATTCATTCAAGACTTACACTAAAAATACGCGTAAAAAATGACCGTGATCCCCCGTGATGGGTAGGCTCGACCTCCGCATCTTTCTTCCCTCTTCTCTTGTTGATCTTCTTTTGAGCGGACACGGCTTGGAACTCGGGAGTCTCGCGTTGCTTTAGGAGATCTTGATATTTCTCACCTACAATTAAAAAGTATGTTAGTAGTATTAAGATATTTTCATTAATTCTTGTATTTACAAGTGACAAAACTTATATATTACATGTACCTTTTAGATGATTCGGTTCCTTCTTTCTTTTAACAATCTTGTAGATATAGTCTCTATATCTTGCTTTACCAACTTCATGGTATCTATCAAGGACGGATTGTTCATGTTCAGGAGCCCAATAGAAAGATTGCTACAAAAAAAAAAAAACAGTTAATTTAATTAGTAGTTAGCTTAATGAGTTAAAAAACAACTAACTATAATTAATGCAATTACCCGATACGCATTGAACCAAGCTTCTTTTTGAGCCTTGCTAGCTTTCCCCCAAGAAGTAGGCACAGGACCTAACAAGTTCTCCTTTGTGCTAGCAACGACCCCTCGACGAGGAGTCTGATGTCTAAACCTGTAACAGAAATTGTTAATTAAAACAAATCATTTTATTACTTTAAAAATTGAATAATACACATATAATAAACAACAACACTTACCATAGTCCCGCCGGATCAAGTATAATCCGGTTATCCTGGGTGTACTGAATCGGTATACCATCGTCCGAGTCCTCATCCACTTGAGGCTCAATCTGTACCTCTTCTTCTACTGGTTCCTCTTCTTCTTGCACGGATGAAATATTAGCACGATTACTGCCACCGCCTCGCACTCTACCTCGACCTCCTGCCATCTACAATCACATAAATGAAAATATTAGTAGGAGAAGAAAAAACATCAAATAAACATATCAAGCATGAATTTAAATTGTACAACTATTATATACCAAACTAATCATCATCCTCATCCTCTTCTAGATCTTCATCATCATCATCACCAACATCCTCATCCTCATCCTCATCCTCATTGTCATCATCATCACCAACATCGTCATCATCATGCACTCTCACTACTTCTTCAACTTCCTCCCATCCTTCTTCCAACTCAATATTCATAGTCTCATTATCCTCCTCCTCTGCCAACTCATCATCATCTTCATCTTCATTATCATGAATGATTTCCTCTGTTGGAGACAAAATTGTCCCATTTGTTACTATTTCTTCTTGAAAAAAGGAGGTATCAATTTGTGATCGTGCCTTTGTCTTAATGACTGCCCACCATGCCTTACTATTTCTATCATTTGTCGTGCTTGGATAGGAAGCGAAATACACTTGTTGAGCCTGATGTGCAAGTATAAATGGATCATACTTAGGGTATGTTCGGGTACGATTCACTTCTACAAGCTTGTAACATTCATGTGTTCTCATTCCAGCCGGGGAATTATCCTTCCACTCAATCTTGAATAAGGTAGTCTTGTAAGCTCGATCACGACCATTGTAAGACATCTAAAAAATGTCCTCTATAATACCATAGTATTCGTGGTCATCAACGGAAGAAATAGTAACACCATAATTGCATCTAGCCTTACCCTTACCATGGTCGAATGTGTGGAAATTAAATCCATTAACTGAATATCGGTTCCGCGTCTTAACCAAGCGTGAAGGACCGAAGGCTAAACTCCTTATCAAATCATCTTGGATATTGAACTCAAGCACATGGTTCAGAAACCATTTTGGGAATTTGTCTTCATGTTTATCCCAAACATCATCCCTACTTACATTAGGATGTTCCTTAATGAAATCATCCACAAACTTCGTTTCATATGGCTCTAAGATCTCGCTATTTGATAGAACGTATAAGTGAGCACGAATGTATTCCTTGTCATCCAAATATCTCGTTCCACCTTTAGAGGAACAACCTTCACCATCTTGAGTTTGAAAAAACTCGGGTATACTTGTATCAACTTCATCTGCTTCATCAAGATTCAAGTTTTTTGCTTTGGTTTCTATATGTTTTTCAAAGTAGAGAGAACAAAAATTTGCAATCTCTTCCGTTAAATAGGCATTGCATATAGAACCTTCAACCTTTGCTTTGTTTCCAATCTTTTTCTTCAAATGATTAAGAAACCTATATATAATTTATTACGTTGTTGTTAATTAAAGTTTGTAATATATTAGTTAATCTAAAATTTCAAAAATATGTAATACTCTTAGTATATTACCTTTCAAATGGATACATCCATCTATATTGAACGGGTCCTCCAACTTTGGCTTCGTAGGGCAAATGGACCGGTAGATGCTCCATTGAGTTGAAAAATGAAGGGGGAAATATCATCTCAAGCTTACATAATATTAGTGGTATTTGATCTTCAAGACGAATCATGTCATCAACACATATTGAGGACGAACATAAATCTCTAAAAAATTGACTAATCTCAACAATTGCATTCCATACCGTGGTTGGGAGGAGATGTTTCAAAGCAACGGGTAGTAGTCGCTCCATGAACACATGACAATCATGACTTTTCATGCCTTGTAACCTGAGCCTCTTAAGATCAACACATCGACGAAAATCTGATGCATATCCATCGGGGAATTTCAGATTTCGTAACCACTCACACAATACCTTCCTTTGTGGTTTGTCAAGAGTGTAAATGGCTTTTGGCTTGGACCCATCATTGCGAATATGTAATTTGGGACGATCACAAAACAACTTCAAGTCTTTTCTTGATCCAATAGTGTCACATGAATCGCCTTCGACATCCATGATCATGTCAATTAATTGCTCAAAAAAATTCTTTTCTATATGCATCACATCCAAGTTGTGTCTGATTAACATTGTTTTCCAATATGGAAGGTCCCAAAATATGCTTCTTTTAAACCAACCATTTTTCTTCTTTTTGAGTTCTTTAAACTCTTCTTCAGTACCATCAATAGAAGATGGGAAATCACATATCAACTCCCATACCTCATCACCCGGAAGATGATCCGGGGCATCATCAAGTACCTCTTTCCCTTTTTTGAAAGCTTTCTTGTTTCTCCTAAGAGAATGATTTAGTGGTAAAAAACATCTATGACAATCAAACCAACTAATTTTCTTGGAATTCGGAAGCCAAAAAGCTTTACTTTCACCCATGCAACGAGGACATGCTTTTTGTCCCGCAGTAGCCCAGCCAGATAGCATACCATATGCGGGAAAATCGTTTATTGTCCATAAAAGTGAAGCTCTTAGTTGAAAATTCTGCTTTCTGAAAACATCATATGTTTCCACCCCAACTTCCCACAATTGTCTCAATTCTTCCACTAATGGTTGTAAATAAACATCCAAATGGCCTTTCGGATTTTTAGGACCGGGAATAATGAGAGACAAGAAAATGAATTCTCTTTTCATACATAACCAAGGCGGTAAGTTGTATGGTGTGACCATTACGGGCCAACAAGAGTAATTCTTGCCAAATTGGGTAAAAGGACTAAATCCATCCGTACACAAGCCAAGTCGCACATTCCGGGGTTCCTCGGCAAATTCAGGATAGATTTGATCAAATCGTTTCCATTCTTCCCCGTCACTTGGATGACACATCTTCCCAGGAGTACGTGGATTTTCTTTGTGCCATGTCATTTGTTCGGCAAGTTTTTTGGTAGAATAAATTCTTTGAAGTCTAGGGGTAAGAGGAAGGTAAATTAATTGGTTTTCTGCTATTGGTTTCTTACACTTTTGACCCCTATTACCACTCTTGTTGCCTTTTTTTGTTTTGAAAACAACATCTCCATCGCTTGTCTGAAATCTATCTCTTCCACATTTTCTGCACTTGTCAAGTAACGCATCATCTTTCCAAAACAACATACATCCTTCGGGACAAGCATCGATCTTTTGATGTGGTAACTGAAGACCTTTAACTACTTTTTTGGTGTTGTAGAAACTTCGAGTCATGACGTTATCTTCGGGGATAGCATCCTCAAGGAAAGAAGCAATACCATCAACGGCAGGAAATGGCATATTATACTCACACTTCAAGGTTACTATCCTAGAGGCGGCTTGTAATAATGACATTCTGCTCCCTTCGTATAAAGGTTGTTCCGCAGCTTTTAACATGTCAAAAAAAGCCTTTGCTTGGGGATTTGGAGGTTGCTCTTCATTCAAGGCTACACGGTCATCGTCATTATTGACTACATTAAACTCCAACGCATCAACAACCATATCTCTATATGGGTTTTCGTCAACATGTTCGATGTGAGGTTGTTCGTGAATTGGGGAATAGGCTTCTCCATGAGAAATCCAATTATAATAATTTGGACGAAACCCATTTGTATAGAGATGTTCTTGTACCTCAATGACATATAGGTATTTCATATTTCGACATTTGCTACAAGGACACCTAAGTTTATTTTCTAACGAGTCATACTCCTCTTGTTGCTTAGCAAACTCAATTAACTCGGCAACACCCTCTATAAACCTAGCATTAGAACGTCTCTTCTTATTATCTAATAACCCTCCATCATACATCCATGAACGTTCCAATCTCTTCATTTTAATCTAAACAAAAAAACCCAAAAAACAATTTTCAACACTAAAATTACATATATCTAAATTAAAATTACACTCACTTAATTAAAGAACAACCTCAATCACATAATAATAACAATTTATTAACAACAATTTCCAATTATACAATTAACCACAACCTAATAAGCTAATTTAAGACGGTCTTAATAAGCTAGTATAATCTAACTAACATCCTAATAAGCTATTAAACATCCTAATCGACTACTTTAATCTAATTAACCAACATCAATAAGGCTAACAACATCGTCTTATACAAACTTCTTATAAACCCTAACCCACAATTATCTAATTAATATGCTAATTGGCTTCTAATACCTAATTAATCACAACCTAATAAGCTAAGACGGTCTTAATAACCTACTACAATCACTAAATGTACAAAACAAACCAACAATCAATCAAAAAATTGAAATTGAAATTGAATTATGAAGAAGTAAACAAACCTTAAATGAGTTGAATGAAGGGAAGAACAAGTAGGGTTGTGGTGGTGGTGGCCGGAATCCGGTGACAGTGGTGTTGAAGGTGGCCGGAACACGTAGGGTAGGGTGGTGATGGAGGTGTTTTTCGCCGGAGGAGGTAAATTGTGTGTTTGTGTGTTTGTTGATTTGCGAATGAGGGATACCGTCTGATTTTCGCTGTTTCTATAAAAAGGATTGGCGACGGACTGAGCAATTTGGCGACGGAATAGGGTCTGTCGCCAAATTTGGCGACTGATTTCTGTCGCCAAATTTGGATTTCAGTCGCCCGTGTGTGTCGGTGGTGGGAGATTTGGGAAATTGGTTCTGTCGCCAAATTGGCGACTGGCTTCAGTCGCCCGACTATTTTAATCCGTCGCCAAATGGGCGACTAAGCTTTGCAGTCGCCAAAAACGGTCGCCCGATCTAGTTATTCTTGTAGTGACATAACGATCATTTGCTTGCAGGAATGCTTTCAAGTAAAGCTCTAGCACTAGGGTTCATTTCCCCTATTTTCTCCATTCCTCTATTAAACCTCTTCAGTTGATTTGCACTTGCAGTTGAAAGAAAAGCTAGCTTCAATTCATTGCATTTGAATTTGGTATTTATGTTAGATGCATGATGCCTTAAGCAAAACCTATGATATGCATGTGGTTCCACCCAACCACCATCAACATCATTCATAGCCCGTAAAATACCAACATGTCGATCGGAGATAACACAAATACCCTCTCTTTTTGTGACATATTGTCTGATACATCCCAAAAACCATTGCCATGTATCTATACTTTCACAATCAACAATTGCAAAAGCTAATGGAAAAATTTGGTCATTTGCATCAACCCCAATAGCAATTAAAAGAACCCCTTTATATTTCCCATACAAATGAGTGCCATCAATTGTAATCAGTGACCTACAATGTTCAAATCCCCTAATAGACGGACCAAATGCCCAAAAAACCCTATCAAATTGCTCGACATTCGGATAGGGTGTCCGTTTATTAGCAAATACAACAACGGTTCCCGGATTTGCATCTTTCAAAGCTTCAAAATAACGAGGAAGGTACTCGTATGACTTCTCCCAATCACCATACAAGTCCGCCATAGCTCGTTGTTTTGCATGCCATGTTTTCATATAAGAAGGTGTGAAATTGAATTGAGTGGTCATCGAAGCTCTAAGTAGAGATATTTTGGCTCCCCAATCCGCCTTAACGAGTGTTTGTATGTGTTTTGCAATAAAGGCCTTGTTCAAGTTAGGATGGTCAATGGGAGGAGCATCAACTACACATGAAGTATGGTGAGGACCATTGTATGTGACTATAAAAAAGGCATCCTTAGTCACATCTTTTTGAGAGGCTCTTAGTTTCCAATGGCAAGGATGTGGTTTTCTAGAACATTTGAATGTCACGGTGTAAGGTTTTGATTCCGTAGTTCTAAACATTTGATTTCTTTGAATATGATATTGGCGAACAAGTTGTGTTAAGACAAGTTTAGAATTAAATTTTTGCCCAACACCAAATTCTCCACCACTAACATAATTAACTTCACTCTCACCACACCAACTATTAACAAATTCTTCGTTAACAGCATGAACAACAGTAAACTCCCCACTAGGAGCGGAAGGTGTAACAAGATCTTCACCATCATCTTCCTCATCCACCTCATTTCTCAAGATATCATCCTCATTCTCTTCAAACTCATCCCCATCCACATTTACATCATATTCATATTGATCAACATTGTTTTCAATGGATAACATGGGATTCTCTCCTCTCATCACTTGACCCAATATGTTCGAAAAACTAAGGTTACTTCCCATGTTGGAAGGTATTGGACTAGGTTGTTGGATGGGTATCATCTCAATATATAAATCCATAGAAGACGCATTTGAATGATACACACTAGACCATAACGCCCTCAAAGCACGATCATTAGCTAAAGATATCAACTTATACCCTTTCGCACTAGGATACTTCATCTTAATTTTCAAAACAAATTGACTAATATCAACCTCTAATTCATCACAAATTAAAGAAGTCAACTCATCAAATGTGTCATTGCTACCAACAAACACAAAAAATTGATCCCCATCCTTATAGCTAATGTTCTCTCCCTCAACCAATATTTCACCATTAGAGTAACAACACAAAGGATAATTAGTCTTCTCCATTATGCCTATTGATAACAAATTAACCAAATTAATCAACTAAATGACTAAATACAACCTACAAATTCAACATCTAAAACCAAATTAAATTCTAGAATGAAAAATGACATAAACTAAAATTTCACAAATTAATCAATTTCTAATTGAAATAATTACAATTTATATAAAAGAAAGTGTAGATTGTTACCTTAGAGTGTGAATTGAAGTGAAAATGGAAGGATTTGGGCGGAAATAAGCTACAAATTGAATAGGCGAAAAGTTAGGGTTTGAGTGTGATTTGGGGATTTTTTTAGAATTTAGGTGGAATGAGGAAGGGGAAGGGGGAAACCCGGTTTTGAAAGGGTAGTACGTAACCGGTCGCAGTCTGGGACTGCGACCAGATGAAGGAATCCTATTCTCAAAGTCACTGCCCAATTTGTGTTTTTACAAAATTTATGCCCTTCATCTGGTCGCAATCCCAGACTGCGACCAGATGCTTTCCCAAATTCTGAAAATCCCTGCTCAATTTGACAGTTTCTGAATTTTTCCCCTTCATCTTGTCGCAGTGTGGGACTGCGACCTGTTTTAAAAATTTTAAAAAAAAAAGGAAAAACCAAAAATGGTGACGTGGAACCATTTTTGGTAAATACTTTGAAATGAGCACCAATTTGGTAGATACTTTGGTTTTGGGCACCATTTTAGCAAAAAGTTCACAGAATTACTCTACTAGCTAAATGTGTTTTTGACTACAATGGCAATTACATTGAGAAACAAATTACATAAAACAAAAATTTATTCAAGCATTTTTTTTTTTTTGGAATGTTTACATTCAAGCGTATATGAATGAATGTCTGTTTTATTATCAGTCTAAAAAAATTACAAGTGTGTTGCACCAGTACATTAAGCTCTCAAATACACGAGACTTGGGTGAAGAAGAGGCTCGAATACCTCTTTCGCGTTGCCATTGATTGAAACGGAAACGGTTGCAACTCATCTTCGTTGTCATTTTGAGCTTGTGCGGTCATGCAACTCCTCGAAATCCATCAAATTAAGTATTGTATCTGAAATGTGTAAGTACTATTACTGTAACGCTCACTGTCTATCCCTGCCTGTTGGAATTAGTCTTGTTTAGGTTTTATCTGCACACCGAAAAGCATAAAACCCTTGTTTTCACTTTCACTTCCTGTTTCCTCTATTTTACCCTTCTTTTTTACCGACTCCACATCATTTGAAGCTCCTTCTTCTTCCTCTTCTTCTTCCATACTTCTTTTTCTTGATGAATTACTTTCCTTCTCTTCACTTGCATTAAAGCCGATAACATCAATCATGTAAAACTTTTTTACGACTTCATTTCCGTTACAATTTTCCCTTGATTCGCATGTGTAGAAAACCACAACATCCTTGGCATCCAAATGTTTCACCCTAACAAAATTATTCCATCCCCTTGTAAAAACATAGCTTGAACTACTTTGCCAAAAACAATACCGAAATTTCCAAGCCCTCATCGATTTGTCGAAGAATGTAAACTCCATATCACCGTCACCGTCTCTGACACCACCATTGCCTTGCCCTTGGCCATCAACTTCATTTGAGTTGAAATACTTAATGGCATACCGCTTTGGAATCACAAGCCGATTTAACTTTCCCACATCACTCGGCGTCAACTCCTTCCGAAAAAGCTCCTTACAAAAACAACTGTCTTTATTACTATGTGAACTATTAACTGAACTTGAAGTTGATCCATCATTATTAACTTGCAAACCTATGATAAATTCACAGAGTTTAGTCTGATAAGACCCGTCTTTTATCATGTTCAAAACTTGGTCAGTTGTATATTGCCCTTGAAATATTGGTTCATGGGTCGTAACAGCGTTAACCGGGAAGTTTCTATGTGAGTCGGCTGCATTGCCATGTCGTAGATTTATAGCCGCACTGTCATAGGCAGCCGCGGCCAAATCCTCAGTCCTGAAAGTACCTAGCCATATACGCTTATGGTCCGCGTAAATCTGAGCCCCCCAATTACCGTTAGCCTGAGGGACAACACCCTTAAATCTTGAGCTAGGCTTATTACTCTTATTTGGTATCGGGGAGGAAGAACCACTCGAATCTGAGCCTCTTGATTTCGTTACTATGCTTGATATCATCTCTTCTTCCATTATTTACTAATTCTTCTGTCAAAATCAAAATCATAGTAAAATGATTCCGTAATTCAATTAAATAGTCAAGATTTAATATTTTTTCACCAACTTTATTTTTGTAAAACGGTTTTATTTAAACCGGTACGACATATTTATAAAAAGATGAGTTCACATTCTTCTCAAATACAAAGTGTCAACAACAACAACAATACTTTGTCAACAAGAAAATCAAGAATTCCCAAAGATCGTAATTTCATTAAAAAAACTGTAGTTATCCAACAAATTTTATAAGTTTTCAACTTACTAACACATATAAACAAACTAGTACACTAGTACTCCTCCACATTCAACTACTTAATGGTTTCGTATTTACGTACTTACGTTTCATTAAAATATACTCCTCACAGGTCGCAAAATGAATAAAACATAAAAAGAAAACGTAGTTGAAAAAGAGAGGTACCTGTCAAGGATTTACAAATCTGAAAATTGCAGAGGAAAGTTTGCTCAGATTATTATTAACAACGTAAAAGAGAAAGGGAATAGAATTGTATATATATATATATATATATATATATATATATATATATATATATATATATATATATATATATATATATATATATATATATTATCACAAATTCACAACAATAATATGTAGAAAATAAACAAGGATATGTTAAAAATTAATTAGGCTAAAATTGGTAGATTTATGCATATAAATTTCCAAAAATAAATTAGGAAATATAAGCAGAATATAATGTACAAAAATAATTCAAATAAATTAATGGTAAGTTATGTTGATAATATTGGCAAGGATAATTAATCAAGGTAAACGTGTAATTTAAAGACGTGTCTTTTGCTATTTCTTTCCAATCAGCCATGAAACGCACCCTTCAAATTGTTGCAAATATTTGTATATTTCCTAAAATTTTCATTGTAATTATGGCAACAAAATTACTCTTTTTTTTGTTATTTGTCCATCAAATTAAGAATTAACAACTTATTTTAAATAAGAGTTCATATCCCATATCATCCTTTTAAAAGTTCCGAGATAATTTGCTACTTCCTCCATCCATATTTAAACTTTATTAATATTTTCAAAATACGTAAAAAAAGTTGAAAACTACGAAGTCTAGAAATGGAAATAAAGAGTATTTGGATATGAAAATTCTTGTTGATTTTTATTTCTATATCACGCTCATACGTGATTTTGTTCCTAATACTCGAATTAATGTGAAAAAAAACTTAACATTTATGTTCTCGTGTGACACTATGCCACATAAGCTAATATACGAAGGAGTGTCGTTTGGTTGCACGTAAGAATTCGTGATGTCCAGGAAGTCATAAAACACGTGATTTTAGAATTCATGTGAATTAGAAAATATTGAATATTGTTTGGTTTTCATGTAGAAAGTGTAATTCATGTAAGCATTCCACCTACCTAGGGGACCTAAGTAAGTCACTCCCCCCATTATGGAGGAATTACAATTCATGGGAGTTCAAATTCACGTGAATTTAAATTCTTACGTTTCTTAATATGGAATCAAATGACCCCAAACTTGTTTACCAACAAACCACCTCACCCACAAAAATATTTTACCCTATACTAATTTGTACGAAGTAACTTTTATTGTGGAGGCAGTGACTGTGAGGGTATGTTTTGACAATATGTTACACCAAGTTTGGGCAAAATCATGTCATACACGACACAACCCGGCCCAATTTTTAAAATGTTAAGGTGCTTTTACAAATCGGAAATTAAACTTCACAACACTGTCCTCACAACTTTAAGGTGCTTTTCCGGAGCGTAATTTAAGATGCTTTTACAAAGCGTAAACTAAAGATCGCATCATGAGTCATGATTCACAAAAATGTTGAGGCGGTTTTACAAAACGGAAACCAAATATGGCATCAGCCTCAAGGTTTTCGAAAACATACATTCTATTCTATCAGCAAGAACGAAAAGGGCGATTACAAAAAACTGAGTGTAGTACCTGTAAAACAGAGGGTGTGTAATACATTCCAAAATGTTTACAGATTACAGAGTTACAGAGGAACAAGGCCTAAGGAATATGGGAGTTAGGATTGTTGTGATTGTTTTGTAGCAAAAATACTACATAATCCATACACTAATTCTACCTACTTTTAAAAATGGTCCAAAAAGGGAAAATACCTATCATCTACAAGTTAGCTTCAATGCTAAACACTCCCCATATCTTGACAAAGTATATAACCCTAGGGACCAACAAATTATTGTGTTTTTCTGTATTGTGTAAATCACCACTACATATACTTACATCCGCTAGCTAACGCCCGGTTGCATTACCGGGAAGAAAGACCAGTTCTTGCTGCCTTCTTCTTCCGTTCCCACCACTTTCTCATTCGCCCACCAGCTCGAGTTGATGCATGGTCTATCCGGGTTCATCTCGTTTATGTGATTGAAGTGGAATTCCTTTCTTGAGCCGAGGGAAGCGGCTCGGTGCTTTGTGTGGGTCCTCTCCGTAGTACTGGGAATATTCTTGTCTTCATCTGTGTGTTGTAAGGCCCGTGGTAATGCTGTTGGCTTCTTTTCCACACACCTCACTACATCCTCTGAAGTCAATTCGAAGGAAACACGGTGGTCCACCACGAGTTCGGTATTTCTATGTCCATTTGCTAAATGTGGCAATGGTGAGATTCCAGAATCTTGTCGATCCATAGGAAATTTTTCTCGAGGCATGGGCCAGGTACCGTCTGGGGTCAAGGAACCAGATGTTTGCTGTGATGATTCCCAACCACGCCTCCGGCCAACTTCAAGGGTCAAGAGCTTTGGAGGAAAATAAGGGATCCCATGAATGTCTCGGTCTGGGAAAGGGGACGAAGTACCTGAACCGGAGATGGCTGAGCCAGGCGAAATAAGGGGTCCCACAGGGCTTCCGGGATGGAGAAGATATGACTGAAAATCATAATGTGGCGAAGGGTATCTATGACGGTTAACAGGATCAAGAAGCTGGGCAAATGGAACCTCAGGTGACGACGGGGTGGTCAAGTGTACAGACTCGGGAGGAGGGGTAAAAGGGGCGGTTGATGGTTCAGTAGTGTAAGTTGAGAAAACGGGCGGGGTGACTAACTGGGTCTCATGAGCATATGGACCGATAGCGAAAATGGAGCGGGGCCCCCCAGGGGAGTACATATTGGCAGACATGGAGTTCATACCAACCGAGCCAGCAGGAGAGTGTATGGCTGATTGGGGTTCAGATGGCAGGAATGAGGCTGGAGATGATGGCGGAGCTACAAAGGGAATTCTGAAAGACGGTGGTTGAGATGGGTTTTCAGCTGATGTGGCGGTAGAGCCATTAGCTTGTGGTGTTGGCTCAGGAACAAGGACAGCGTGTCCATATCGTTTGCTATGCTTTTGTGATCCAAAACACCAATATATGCTCCAACAACCGGTCCATCTACGCTTCTGAAGATAATCAAACACAAAAGTTAGGATTTCCACTCTATAAGAAATGATGAAGATCAAAAACTGTAAACATGTCAACTACCAAACACCCGTCAGTATCGAAAATGTGCTTGCTGCTCCTATTAAACCCAAAACAATGGACCACAAGAATGTGCATATGTACAAATTTAACGAGCATAAACATGAGTAGATAATTATAAGCAAGAAAATGATGCTTAAATTCCAAGATTATATTATCGACAATAACCAATTTATTAATCCAACCAAGTACTACCTATTCCTAAAGTCCTAAACATGTCTTGACAGAGATATAGAGAGGCTGACAGAAACAAGATTTGGGAAGACATTATGACAATAAGTCGCTCCAGGAAGACCAGAAATAGGTGATACGCCATAAGAAGACATACAGTAAGTAACATTCAGTTAAACTCTTCATTTCGCATAATTGAAGGTAGATTTCTGAATTTGCAAATACAAACTCCAGAAATGCTAAGATGAACACCGATTTACCCTTAATGACTCACGATTAGCAAAGAGGCTTCTTTCACTCAGATGTGTTTGAAATATCTACTGCAATAGACATGAATAAATTTTGCTGTAGTCAGAAGCTTTTTCTATTTAAGTTGGAAAATGAAGTTGAGAAGCTGACGAGCTGTAAAAGGCGCTCTAAGAGTCGTTATGTAGCAGCAAAAGGGAGCTGGTGAGTAATTCACAACACCTTGGAAACTTGATTCCTTCATAGACAAATACTTTTCTCCGAAAACCATTAAAACAGTATACTATTACATGATCATTATTGGCCTAAATAATGGAGTGAAACCTCGAGTCATCAGAAATTCAACAAATGACGAACAACTCCAACACCTATGGATGTAACACTTGAATATCCCACATAGATAGATAGATATATATAAGTTGATGAATTGATCAGTTTATAAAGCAATGGGCAATCGATTTTACCATAAAACACCGTTCAGGCTTATAAGGGCAGCAAAAAACGTTCCATACAAGAAAGTATGGAGTTTTGAAAATATTAGAAGTGAACAAACTCTAGGAAGCTATGAATTCAAGCCTACAGATATGAACACTACTACGTCAATACTTCAGTGATGAGTTGATGACACATCTACATCCACATCATACAATATAATAAAATCCAATCAAGGATTTATATTACACAAACATAGTGTAAAACGGATTTAGTAATATATAGTATTCCCTTTCATCCAAATCATTTGTTTGCTTTTTTTCTTGTTCTTTTTTAGTGTATTTTAATCAAAGTCGAACAAATGATTATTACGAAGTGAGTATAAGTAAAAAAGAAAAGTTAGTTACTCCTTAATAAATCCGTTTTATCAACTTTTTAGGTAAGAATTTGAGTTACCCCAAAGTCAATATCTTTTCACAATCAACTCAACTTCAAGTACGTAACTAAATCACAAACAAAACAAAACCCAGATCTTAAATCATTATTAATCAAAACCCACTTAATAAACATTCACAAACACGCCATATTGTAAATCATCTACTCTCTTTGTCTCAATCATTTGTTTACTTCTTTATTCTTTATTCTTTGATAACGGTATTTTAATTAAAGGTAAATAAATGATTGAACGAACAATTAACTTGATCAAATTACTAAGAGAGGAAAATAACCTGAACATGAGAAGGTGGGACGCGGGATTCAGCAGAAGCAATAGCAGTAGCAGCAGCGTTAATGGTGTCCAAAGCATTATTTACATTTCTCATCTCCCCATTTATTCCTCTGTTCATTTCTTTCTAATTTTCTAATTAAAATTACACTAAAATCTTATTAATTTTGTTATTTTAAACACAACCCACCTTCCAAAATCCAAACTTTATGCTAAAAATTCAATAAAGATGTAATCTTGATTGATGATTGATGATTGATGATTGATGATGGTATTCACCAAGGAGAAAAATACCCACATAAAGATTTTATTTATTTTATTTATTTATATTATTTAATTTTAGGTATAATGGAATATGAGAGAGAACTCATGATGAATGAAATGAAAGATCTGTAGTTGTTATTCTTATTTTCTCTCGTTTTTTATTTTTATTATTTTGGAAGTGGGTTTAGAGGTCAAACACGGCAATGACTTGTTTCATGCTGAAAATTCATCAACTCATGGTCTATAGACTCTATAGATGTATAAATATATAAAGCTTTTTGAAACCTTATTATACGTCTCAAGTTACCGTACGTCTCCTGATAGACCGTCTCGTAATAACTTTATTGAGAGATTATTATACAAATTTTAAAAAAAATGATATTAAAGTTAATATAATAAGTATAAATCGTTATTAAAGATAAAATGTGTATATTTATTATGTAAATAAGTATAAAATTACTATGGTACGATCAATGACAAAATGTCACGAAATACAAATAAAGGGTACAAAAGAGAGGTCTCTCAATAATTTATTAAAAGACTACCCCTCTCAAGTTTTAGTACTCAATTTAAACCATAAGTAATTCAACAAGTCTCTATTAAGGCGACCTGGGGTTGATATTGGTGTTTGCCTTAATATGAAATTGAGTTACTCTTATTCGCATACTCGTTTATTTAATACTAGGCTTTTTTTTATCTTGTTTCACTAGTCTTATGCCCGTGCAAATTGCACGAGCCTGCAATTTAAAATATTGTAAAAAATGTCGTTAATATAAGTTACTTAGTTAGTGTGGTTCAATATATGGAAATGGTTTTTAAATTAGGGTAATAAAAAAATAATTGCTATTAGTCATATATTATAGCATAACAAAAGTAGAAAAATTTAAAAAGAAGAAAAACAACATAGTGAGCAGTAATGATGTACAATCATAATTACAATTGTATTATAATTTTACGATATCGGACGTGCGTTTTTCATCATCGCGAATAAGAATTTTTAGTTCCTTTTTACTTGTGACTCTCGAAATGGCTACATAGAGCTGACCATGTGTAAACACTGACTTAGGAAGATATTAAGAAAATTTAAATGAAAGACACTATTTTATGTGAATTACAAAAATGTCAACATAAGACAATATAAACTCGTGTAATTGTTTTACATGTATTGAATGTTAATTGGTGTCCGCGTATTAATAGTGACCTATAAATTGCACATGATTGTTTTCACATGTTGCTTGTTAATTAGCACTTGTTATTAAACTTATTGCGTAAAGCGCGTGATTGATCAAGACTTTGTAATCTGAGCCCGTGTAAACACCCACATTGTGAAATTTGAAATATGGAATATAATTTACCCATACAATACGTAGACCTATCAAACGGGTTGAACGGGCGGGTTACGGGTCGGGTAGATACGGGTTCGGGTAAAATACGGGTCGGGTGTATTTCGGATCGGGTAAACTACGAGTCAAGTCTATACGGGTTCCGAGTCGGGTTCGGGTAAAAATACGGGTCAATCAACATCCTTTCCTCGTATTTTTTAAAACTTCTTTTATATCGTAATTCCTACCCTTTATACATTTTCTCTTCTCTTACTCGTCTTAGTCAACTTAATTGTCATCATTTTCGTCATCACCATCGTTATCGTCATTATCACCCCCACTAACTCAATAAGTATGATAATGAGATTCAAATAAGATAACAATGATGACATGACATGTGATATGAGGTGATGAGGTGGAAGTGTTGATGCGAAGTGCGGTTTAGTTTGACGTAATACGTTGAAAGTGACTGTATGAGACACACTTCGAGGTGATGATGTGGCTTGTGGTCCTAGGCGATGAAGAGGCAATGATGTTGTGGAATGAGGTGTAACGTGTAAGTGATAGTGTGACACACATTTCGACGTGATGACGTGGCATGTACTCCATCGAAATAATGAGTTGACAATGCTAACGTGAAATGTAATTTGACTTACTACACTAAAAGTGACGACGTGACACACACTTCGATGTGATGACGTGGCATATGGTACAATGTGATGAGCTAGCGGTGCTGACGTGGAATGCAATTTGACGTACTACGATGAAAGTGACGGTGTGACACAAACTTTGCGGTGATGACGTGTCATGTTGTTTGAGGTGATGACGTGACACACCGTGTATATATATATATATATATATAGACTTGGGATCCGGTGAGAACCATCTTACAATGAGAACCTTGTGAGAACTCTACCTTACGGACTTTTTTAAAAAAAATTAATAACATAATTGGATTCGGCATGACATTTTATAGCTAGAGAACATATTTTTTTGTCTAGAAAATAAATACTAGTGACGGAAATAAAGGTGAGATACGTTTTATTTATTTGCATGCACCTACAATCTATTTTTTCGTATCTATCATTTTTTCCGGCACTAGTATTTATTTTCTAGACCAAGAAATATGTTCTCTGGCCATAAAATTCCATGCCGAATCCAATTATGTCATTAATTTTTTAAAAAAAACTCCGTAAGGAAGAGTTCTCACCGGTTTTCATTGTAAGGTGGTTCTCACCGGATCCCAACCCTATATATATATATATATATATATATATAGGGTCGGGATCCGTGAGAACCACCCTTATAATGAGAACCATGAGAACCTTCACTAAATCTCCACCAAATCTCGCTTCGAGAGTTTCGATGGATCATTTACCATTAGTTTAACTTATTCAAATACACACTTTAGTATCATTAAACAAAAATTTTTGATTTTATTAACAAAATATATACTTAGTGTACGAAAATACAATTAGGTGTACTAAAACGGCTATAGATGCACGAAAACAACCACTACGTGCATGAAATTTTTTACATGCATGAAAATGATTACTAGGTGCATGAAATAAGAGGTTGTACGTGCATTAAAACGAGTTCTAGGTGCATTAAAAATGATAGATGCTTAAAAATCGGTAGTAGGTGTATGAAAATTAATAAAACGTATCTCACCTCGATTTCCGTCACTAGTATATATTTTCTAGACCAAGAAATATGTTCTCTAGCCTTAAAATTCCGTGCCGAATCCAAATATGTCATTAATTTTTTTTAAAAAAGTTCGTAAGGTAGAGTTCTCATGGTTCTCATTATAAGGGTGGTTCTCACCGGATCCCAATATATATATAGAATTGAGATCCTATGAGAACCACCAATATAATGAGAACCATGAGAACTCTACCTTACGGACTTTTAAAAGAAAAATTAATGACATATTTGGATTCGGCATGAAATTTTATGGCTAGAGATCATATTTCTTGGTCTAGAAAATATATACTAGTGGCGGAAATTAAGGTGAGATACGTTTTATTAATTTGCATGCACCTACTCCCGATTTTTACGCATCTATCATTTTTCATGCACCTAGAACTCGTTTTAATGCACGTACGGCCTCTTATTTCATGCACCTAGTAATCATTTTCATGCATGTAAAAAATTTCATGCACGTAGTGGTTGTTTTCGTGCATTTATAGCCTTTCTAGTATGCCTAATTGTATTTTTGTACACTAAGTATATATTTTGTTAATTAAATCAAAATTTTTTGTTTATTGATACTAAAATGTGTATTTGAATAAGTTAAACTAATGGTAAATGATTCAACGAAACATTCGAAGCGAGATATGGTGGAGATTTAGCGAGGGTTCTCATGGTTCTCATTATAAGGGTGGTTCTCACCGGATCCCGACCCTATATATATATATATATATATATATATATATATATATATATATATATATATATATATATATATATATATATATATATATATATATATATATATATACATATTTCTCCTCAAAAATTTATAGTTCGTCAATATCTATTGGCTATATGACATTGTATATTATAAAAATGATATATTGTCTTGACCCAACGGTCAACCCGCTGCGGTTCAGGTTTTGACCCGTTGTTTATGAGTCAAAACGGGTTCGGGTATCTTTTGGGTTCGGGTTGAAAAAACCGGGTTATTTACGGGTTATTTACGGGTCGGGTTAGGTTTTGACAGGTCTATATACGTGTATGAGTGAATTTGAAATACGGGTCGTGTATTAGAACTATAATATGTAAGCATGTGTAAAACAAAAGCTTGCAAATTGCACCAGAATGCTTAAATTACCGCGTGTGGTTTTTTCGGTTGTTTTAATGGGAGACAATCTTGTGCAAATTTTTTTATGATTGTTCCAATTTAAACAGACCCGCAAATTTGGAAGAACGTACTTTTAATTTTTAATAAATATACTTATTTGTCGCATATCTTTAAATTTTTTTCTTAATATATTTTATTGAAATAAATAAATGAATGAGATAAGAAAATATATAAAACCATAACCCGTAAAACCATTTGAAATTATGGTAATTTTTGTGACACAAAGGGTCAAAACTTAGACTTACTTTGAGCGAGTTTACCCAAAACAGACCAAGTCCAAAGACATGCTATTAACAGCCCATATACCAACCCACCATAGCTACACATACAACTTTGTGGTCTCTCATCTCTCACCCTAAGGGTTTGTTTGGATTGAGAGAATTGGAGGGAAAATGAGGGATCTATTTTCTTTTGTTTGGATACAATTTATGGAGGGTAGGAAATGAGAGGGGAAGGAAATGAGGGGATTTAATTTCCCTCCTTTAGCACAAACTAAAAATTTTCCATGGGAGACAAAATTTGGAAGGATAACTCTAATTGACCCTCAACTAATTATCAAAGACATATTTTCTTGGATAATTTACATCCATTAGTCCATCTCCCTCCTTCCTCCTCTTATATTTTTATCTCATCAATTTTGTTATCCAAACAACCTCAATTCATTTTCCCTCACCTCCCCTCCCTTCCCCTTCCCTCCCCTCACTCTCATTCCCCTCCCTTTCTCTCCTAAAATTGTATTCAAACGGAGCCTAAATCAAACTACCTTTCCATAACATACTACTCCGTATTTTGTACCTTCCATCTTGTCGCCTTATCATTTGATTTCCGTCTCACCTAATCTGTTACACTCGTCATTTCAAGATCATTTGAACTCGCAATGTCCCAATTCCTCTCTCCCTCGTTGCAATCCTTCATATGGAGTAATTTTTGTGCCGTATTTTTTAGATTTTTAAAAAAAAAATAGGCAAATGAATATTTTTTTGTCCATATTTTCGGGTTTAAATATTATTATGTTTTTTACATTTTATCAAAGTATTTCTGATTTTTTTCGATTTAATTAAATTTATTCATCGATCTTAGTTATTTCCATATTTCATATGGAGTTCATCTTATGTGAATAATTTATGTGAATCATACCAGTGAGCAATTGAACACCATAGATATAGTGACTTATTTAATTTTAATGTCATATGTGAATATTTTTCATGTTAATGTTCACCTTATCCAAACTGTTTTTTTTATAACAATTTATGTTTTCTCTTTATTTAACTTATTTTTTTGTATTTTTTTCCTATAATAATAGGTGTTTTAAAAAGATTGTTGAATAATTTTCGTATTTATACCATAATTAATTTAACTATAAAAGTTACTAATGATTTTTTTAATCTAGTTATTTAATATGCAATTCACATATACGAATAATTTGTCAGATTTATTGTTGTAGATGAAAATAAAATTACTTACATAGAAAATAAAAGAGAGTGGAAAACATGGTGGGCCACGTTTTAAAATAAAATAAAAAAATGAAGTTTCAACCACAGTGCGACAACTAAGCACTGTGGTTGTTGCTTTTATATATAGGATTTAGACTTTAACTAGTTTTGGGTCGTGCAAAAAATTACCAATGGGTGGATTATACCACCAGATGACATATATTGAGTTTTTTAATAGAAATTTTGAACTTTATTAGAAAGAATATGAACTATTTTGTAAAGTTTATGAACCCTCCTACAAAACATTGAGTTTAGAAAATTATTATACAAATAAAACACAATACATGAGCTAATATATATATACATAAGCTCAATTAAGTGCATAATGGTTGTATGATGGATGATCTTATACATCTGGTTGTATAATTGTTTTGTGAAAAATTGCACGGGTTGTTTTCAAATTGTATTATTCTAAATATGTATCATCAAAACTAAATTATAAATGTTCATAAATTTTTTTTTATCAAAATTCGATTTTGTTTTATATCTAACGTCTATACATTTTTTTTTATCAAAATTCGATTTTCTTTTATATCTAACGTCTATACACTTTTGTCTATGCCTTAATTTTCGCAACATATTTCAATTGATGATATTAATTTGTACAATACTCTCGATTGTTACGTAATAATTGTAAAACTATTATTTCAGGTAATTTTTTCGAATTAAAATCATTATATAACTTTACGGGTCCAACATGATGAATTTAGAAAAAAAAATTGGATTGATGATGTGGCCAAACAAAGCCTTCTAAATGATCTTGCAATTATATAGATAAGATTTTAGCTCAGCTTATTTCGGTTCTATTTATCTAACAAACTTCATTAGTTTCATACAGTTTCAGCCCACTTCAACTTTCCTTTGTTCAGTTCAGTTTAAATTCATTCAGCCCAGAAAACATAATTGGTGAATCGTTTTAAGCTTAAGATAAATATTGTTTTGGACAACAGTTTTGGTGATTATATTATATATGAACATCTTATAATGTGAGACCCTGATTTTTATATAGAGATAAAGTATACATATTATAAGCAATGAGGCTATGTGTTATCAATAAAATCATTGTTCTACCGTAAAAAAAATTATTTAACAAGACAATTTTTTTTTTATGAATACAAAGTATTTATTGTTGTATAGAAAAATACTCTTATTATATATCAGTAACAACAGAGTGTTTAATGAGTACAAGACCATCCTACAACATAAAATGGTTGATTTCTATCATTTGTCGGTATTAGGTCGTCTTCTTTTCGACTTGATTTTAACTCTCGCTCAACTGTTGTAATTTTCAATTTAATTGAGTCAAATTTAGTTTATCTTATTTCAATGGAAGTCTTAAAAAAAATAGGCTTGGAATTTGATTTAATTAAGAGTGTGTAGTGAAGAAGCAAGAAGGCAAGTGACTTGTGAAAGGTTATAAATATAGAGAAGAGGGAGTTGTGAGAGAATTGAATGTGAGTAGAGAAGGAATAAAATAGGCGTGAAGTGAATTAAATGCAAACTCACAAATGACACACTTGCACATTTTTATACTCTCTATTAATTATTACTTCTGCTCCTTTCAATCCTCCCTCTTCTTTATTAGATGCACGTGATATGATTTGCGATTTGATTCTTCGACCATCTCCGAGCAAGGTCAATTGTTAGGTCAATTGCTTATTTGGGTCAAGTTAATTACAATTAAGTGAAAATTAGGATTGACCCATTGGTTGAGGGTCAATTTGTGACCCAAGATGGAGTAAATTGACTCCCCAATTGACCTCTTACGTGGCAAACTCTCATTGGTTACAAATTAGAATAAGAAAAAAAAAAAAAAAACTATGTTATTGACCCGATTAAATCGACTTTCTGCTTGGGAGGGTAAAAGAGGGTCGATGTCAATAAGGTAAGATTAAGGGTTAATACGTTATTGACTCGATTAAATCGACTTTTTGCTTGGGGATGGTCTTCCATTCTCTTTTTAGTTTACTTTTTTATTTTTATATACTACTACAATCTAATCCCTAAATATTTAGTATTCATAATTAAAAATACTTATATTTCTCTTGGTGCATATTAAACTTTATAGTATGTCTTGCTTGCGACGGGTTACCATTTATAACAGATATTTTGTGAGATAAAATGAATACAAAATGAGTTAGTGGAGAAAGGGGACCACATGAATAGTGTTGAAGAGAGATAAAAAGTGAGTATTTTGTGAGAGAAAACGGTATCCGTCACAAGCTTGCGACGGATAGTGCCGTTGCAAATAAGAATTTGTGTAAACTTTAAACAATAGGGTTGTGTGTTTTCAGTTATCTCGTATTAGGTTACTTCATAAATCTCGGAAATACTTTTTAAAATACGAAACATAAAGAATAAAAAATTCTTGGTCCAAAACAATAATCATATAGTTGGAAAATTGACCGTGACAATTTACATATTAGAAAAAAAATGAATATATTACAAATTCTTATTTAAGTTTAAGATCGATCAAATAGTCAAATTAAATAAAAATAAAATGCATGAAAAAACAGTAATTTAATTTGTTTTTAATATACAAGTGAAATAATATTTAAATTGACTTAAATTTAAATATTTAATACAGATACTTAAAGGCATATTGTCGAAGCAAGCTAAAAGAAGCGATAACCCAATGGTAAACTGAGACTTGGATAGCAAAGTGTTGGATGAGGATTTTGGGATTACTGGTGCTCTGCAATAAGAAATACAATAACATAAGAGCATGTACATTGAAGATGAGGTTAACATCCTCTTATTTTTTTCCTCTTCCTATATCTTTTTGACACATCATTTACTCATTCATCCAACTCATTTTCCACTATCTTCATTCTCCTCCTTCTTTTCTTCTTTTTTTCCCCTACATCAAAGAGGATCCTCTCTTCCTTCTCTTTCATATTTTAATTATTATTTTTGTTAAAAATAAACTAAAATAAAGTGTACATGCAAAATTTTCGTTGGCAATTGGGCACAAGGGCCTAGATTGTACTTCCTCTAAAAATAGAGGAAGTCATCATCTTCCTCCTTCAAAGAAGATGTTCAAGGTTAGTTCCACATTGAAGAGGACATACTCTTAACACCCTCTATCATCTAAGAGGATGAGCATTCCTCTTCAATGTGGATGCTCTAAGTACAGTGGCGTTGTTCGTTAAACAACATATTGAAAGAAATTAGTAGGTTAACCAATCAATCTACTATTTTCATGTGTTTGGTAAACATTATATTGGTCGAAATCTACTAGTTTTGAATATGCTGCTAATAACAGCATTGTATTGGGATATTCAATTTATACATGAAACTGTTCTTTTTTTTTTTTTTTTTTTTTGGTGACGAGGGAACTCGCAGCCGCTAGCTTTGGTGCGCACTGGGTAAACCCGCGGGTATATGTAATAGCCTGCAAACCACATACACCAGGTAAGCCACCCAAGGGTGACAGACTCGAAGTCTATTTAGGCATGGACTCGGGTCAAGAATGCTCCACAAGATTTTGCTCTTGGGGAGGCTTGAACCCGAGTCTCCTGGGAATTTCACCCAGGTTTTAACCACTAGACTCCACCCTTGTGGGCTATGAAACTGTTCTAATTATCTTGTAATCTGTCATTTACCAAACACTTTTTTTAATCTGCTAATTTAATTTAATAGTTAAATTTGCAATTAAAATCTATTAACCGTATTATGCTAACGTTATCTGTTATTATGAATCTGCTTATGATGTTTGCCTAACAGGGCCAGTTAGGCAGTATCTTATGTAGGCCCTGTTGGGAAATGTGTCCTCAACAATAGTGCGATCACATAATTAAATCTCATGGCAAGAATGCGCAAGGGATGATACGATTTATATTAGTCAACTGACCAACATTAATCGGTAATGATTGGCTAGCTAGAGTTTGACATTACTGTCGTATGACGGTGATGGTCAGTTGATCCCTTTAGGTCACACCTTTAGGACAATTCCCTTAATTGATAAAATGATCAAATGTATGGTGATACGATTTGATCATATTCCTTAAACTCGTATATCGAGAAATTAGAGGTTAAATCTTAATGTAAGATTTTTGTTTAAAATTGAAACGTGTCAATTGTTAAACATTAAACGATATTTCATTATATCGTAATTAGAATGAATTGGGTTATAATTATTACAAAGGTTGTAAATCGTATTGACGATAAATTATAAATGACCATTTTATATAATAGTGATTTCGAATTACTAGTCAACATGATAAATATGATTTATTAATTTATGAATAATATTTATTTGATAAATATGTATGATTAAATTAAAAACAATTGTTATTTTTCTATGTTGTGACATTTTACATGTTACACAATATACAATTGTGAAGTTGATAAAATGGTAAAATTAAGTCCATTTTGAATGCACATGTGCCGGTTTTAGGAGGCTAAAGTGAAGGTGTTTATAAGTGTTTTATTTATTAATAAAACACAATCATTAAAGTGTTTTTGAGACTAACACCTACAAGCCACCCTAATTACATGGGAAAGGGAATTGGTTCCCTCTTGTTCTTCCCCATACCCGGCCTAAGCTAACCCTAAGCATCACACACATAAATATGAGAAGATGCTTGCAATTCACACTAATCCTTATGCTTGTGTTATTTTTCTAAGAGTAAGAAAATTTATCAACATAAAAACCTCTCATATTATAAGATAATATTCATACTAATTATATTAAGAGATATAAAATTAGTATAATAAGTTCATATTAGAACTTATATTGTTTTAAGGAAAGAACCGATTTTGATACTAGCTTGTTCCAAGTTTCGGTTGATTGAGGGGTTGTCTTGGTGCATCCAAAGGAGGTATTCTATTTTGGGTACTCGGAGGATCATCCTTGCTAAATATTTGGACCGTGTGTAAGGGCTCAAATACTCTCTTATTTCCGCTTTTAGCATGCATAAGATCACCTAATAATATGTTATTTAAAGGGTTAAATAAAAGATTATGTTAGTATGACTAAAATTAGTTTTTGAGTAACTAATAAAACCTAACAGGCCCTTCTATTTATTTATTTGTATTAGGTAAGAAACTTAGAATGATCCTTTGTGTTAGAGATCTGGCAATCAGGTGGGTCGTGTCGGGGTCGAGTCGGATCGTTTTCGGCTCGGGTTATTGTATTGTCCAATTGTTTCGACTCCTATGAATGATTGGATCGGGTCGGGGTCGGTAGGGTTGTTTCAGGTCATGGCTTATGTCGAGTATCGGGTTTGAGCGGGTAACACGTGGTCGAGTTTCGGTTGTTATGCGGTCGGGTTACTCAATTAACCTGTCGTGTAATAGTCCATATCAGATTAACAATATTCCCAACCAGTTCATATCGGGTCAGTAATATTCTCACCCAGTTGATATCGGGTTACATGTTACACTTTATTCTTTCTTTCTTTTTTGGCAAATGTTACAATTTATTCTTCTTTAAATTCATTATCCATAACAAATTAATTATTACATGTATACATGACAAATTTACTTGGATTAGATTAAGGTTTTTTATCACTCTAGTTAAAGTGTAATACAACTCAACTTAGTTCTATCCAACTCACCTTAACTCAGATCAGGTAAACTTGTCCAGATAAGTGTAATGCGGCTCGATATAGTTCTATTCTGCTCAACTTAACTCAAATTAACTAAAATAATAATATAATTATTTTGATTAAGTATAACTTGACTATATTCACTCGAGTTAAGTGTAATTGTCGGTTATTTGATATTCATCCGGGTCGGTTATTTTTCTTGTCGGGTTTAATTGGCCTGGGTGTTGTCGGGTTCAATTATACCGGTTATCGGATAAGATTACGTATCGGGGTTATGTTGGGTCGGAGTGGGTCGATTTCGGGTACCATGATTTTATAATCTTTTCGATTAACAGACGGGTCCGATATCGGGCGAGTTGGATCGGTTTTGTCGAGTCGGGTCGGGTTTTGCCAGGTCTTTAGAACCAACCTAATATTTACCATTTTGAAGATTCACTAACCATCATATTTTAATGGGTGCCAATAGTTACCGTGTGCGTAGCCATCTTGAAGATTCCCTAACCATCACGTCAAGGCGTGTATCCGACGAGTATTAGCGTCCAACATAATATCAAATCCGGGCAGGAGATTAAGAGAAGTGTATGTACTACATAAGACATAATGATCCCATAGTAGGATTAGCGTAAGCAGTTCCTGGATTACAACCGGATGTACAATGCTATTGTACATCGAATGTTATTTTAGTCCTTTTTCAATTAGTATTGCAAAAAAAGAAAAAAAGTAACGTAATCTGATGCGTGCATATAACATATGCTTTTCAGTACCTTTTGGCACGCATTTTTATGCTTTACGGGTGATTTTATATCACTTTATGCCCCGAATATGCTACTTTGTGCTTTTCTTGCTATTTTGTAGGAATAAGCGAGAAAGTGGTGATAATCGAGCTGGAAGCTGTCCTGAGTACATACATTTAGAAGAAGGAGAGTTGGAACAGAGTTATGAGTAGTGGAAAACATTGGGAAGCGTGAATCAACCAAGTGAAAGGCGAATTTGAAGATCAACGTGGGCTGAAAAAGAAGAAACACTCGTTCAAGCTCTGATAATACACGATCGAGAGTTTTGGCATTGAAATCTGGTCGATCGAGCAAGACACTCAGGCGATCGATATTTGTAATTTTGGAAGTCCTCGATCGATAACTCAGATTACTCGATCGAGGAGTTTTTTGAAGATTTTACTCGATCGAGATGATTTACTCCCTCGATCGAGCTGTTTTTTTAATGGGCCGCGCTTTTACGTTAGCTTTTAGGTTGATTTCCGAGGACATTAATCTCCATTATAAAAGAGATTAGTGTTTTTCTAATCAGGGGGGATCTCATACTTTAGACTATCACTTTACTTATCATTTTGCTTTTCTCTTTTTAGATTGTTTTCTTCTTCATTCCTTCTTGCCTCACATTCTGGATTGATTTGTAATCTTTCTTTTCTCTTTAATTCACTTGCTTTTAATTTATTCTTGTTACTCGTATTTCTCTTATTGCTTATAATTAGTTTATATCATGTCTTTTTATGCATCCGTCGCAATGGTTAGCGTTAGGGGAGAGTATGGATCGGATATCCGATCCGAAACCAGTTTTGGATCGGATATCCGATCCGAAACCAGTTTCGGATCAGATATCCGATCCGAAAATCCAAATTTTTAGTATCCGTGATCTGATCCGAAATGATCGGATATCCGAAATTTAGTATCCGAAAATATCCGAAAATTTCGGATCAGTTATCCGATATCCGATATCCGCTCTGTGTCTTTTATATATTGTCAAACTGTACTAACACTAGTGGAAAAAAAGCCATTTGCGGCTCATCATTTGAGGCGTTTTTATCAAACCGCCGCAAATAGTGTTCAGTATTTTATCTTTTTTTAAAAAAACAAATAACTATTTGAGGCGTTTTTTTAAAAAAAACGCCGCAAATGACACATATGAGGCGTTTTTTAGTAACGCGGCAAATATGAAAGGGTGTTTTATTAAAAAATAAAAATAGAAAAATAAATGAAACTCTCCTCACCCTGATCCCTGTGTCCCTCATTATTCATCACCTACCTCTCTCACCCCTTAATCCCTACCTGAAAATGCATCGGCCACCACTCTCCGCTTTTCCGCCGCAATTGCCTAGACGCATCGGCCACCACTCTCCGCTCTTCCGCCGCTATTGCCCAGACGCATCGGCCATCTGCCTCTAGTATAATAGGTACCATTCGTTCCTAATTGCTCTTGAATTAGATAAAATTTTTGGGTAATCTGACTATTTACTTATTTAATTGCATTACTGTCCTGTATGATGTTGTTGTTGTTTTAATCGAAGTTGGATTCCGAAGAGATAAGAAAGTGAAAGTGCCAGTTGTAATTCCTGATAAAATGTTTCTGATAAGAAAGTGAAAGTTGCTGAAGCAAAACTGTTCTTATCTACTTCGGCTATCATTTACCCGGGAATACACCCCAAAATTTTAGCTAATTTCTCTAAATTGATTCCTATGTGAAGTTTCTTTCATCCAAAACAGTATTGATATAACTTGTTCTTACATTGATGAGTCTTTTCTGTATTATACGTTCAAAATTTTAGTTAATTTCTCTTAGACTCGACTTCCCATTGATACTTGATATGCGGCATGAATCATGAGAAATTGACAGCCCAGCTTTTGACATGTTCTTTCAGATTTTGTTTATTTTTCTTCTAGTGTGATAAGGCTAGGGTTTTTAGGACTGGGAAATGAGGAATTCACGATTGTGACTAAATATGAATCTTTTGATGTTTGTTCTACTGTTCGACCATTGAACAATATCCGATCATGTTTCCTTGCATACTTATTTAACATCTTTAATCCTGACTGTTAATTGTACTGAGTTAATGTGTGTATTATGATTTTGTTGAAATTTACTGATGAGAAATGAATTGTCACTTGTAATATGAGGTAGTTACAGTTGGGCTTTGTTGAAACGTACAATCTCAAAATATAACGAATGTTTATTGAATTTTCAACTTCTTCCAAATTCCAAGTTCTTTTAATTTAATTTCCATATTACAGATGTGCTTTGGGCTGAATTTGCCTTTTCTGAGGTAATTACTCAATTTTAGATTACATGGGATTCTGTTCTTATAAAATCCCCCGACCCTACTAGTCCGACTACCCAACTCTCTTTGCTTAATGAAAAGCTCAGGTAGTCATGTAGATGGGACCATATTTGTTATATATGTAGAAGTGTTATTGTTTAAAGCTCAATTGACCGTACTGTTTAAAGCTCAATCTCAGGTGTGCTGACAACTAATGCTTTGTTTATCATAGAACTGCTCGTTTTGAGCCTGTATGAACCATAATTTTTGTTTTTTGTTTTTGTTTTTTGGGTTCTTTGCAGGTCTAGGTGTATCAAACCAAAGAGATGTACGATGGTGCTTGGACGACGTTGGAAAATATCTATAGCTTAAGGTAATGCGTCCGAGTAGAATATGCTTATTTCAATTAGCTTTGAGTATCAATATTTATTTTTAAAAGTCAGAATTTAAGTAAGGTAAGTAAGGGTAGAATTGAAATCATCCTGACTCTGCCCAGCTAAGAATCTTTAAATTTAGGATTTCAACTTATTTTCAGAATGCTATTAAGCTACTGCTTTCCTAGGAACTGCACAATTACAGTTCAAGCTTTGGGGTTGGTCATTATCTTCTTCTTTTATGTGGATTTAATGTCATTGTGGTATTTTTTGTGTACCTGAAGGTTGGACAGTCATGTATTAGCATCTGAAGGTTGGGATGTTAGTATTCCAGGAACTGCACAATTACAGTTGCTCGGGTACCCACTCATGAGCTGCTAGTATAGCACTTTCTAACATTTGTACACATTGGGGATTTGGAGTACATATGTTGCTAGGTCTTAGTTGTAGCAAGAGCACCGGATAATCTGAAACAAGAAGTACAATAATACAAACTGGTTGTCACGAAATAATGTACTGCTCCTGGTTACTGAGTATAGAGTGACGAATGAATCGTATTTTTGTATAATTTATCTGGTCCTTTTACCGAAAGCTCTAAATCTCTAATCATGTTATGCATTATGGTGTGTCCTTGAACAGGATAACATTTACGCCTACAATACAGCACTGCAGTATGGCAACAGTAATTGGTCTATGCCTAAGAGTTCTGCTAAATCATTGTTTCCCACCGCATTACAAGGTAAGTTATTGTTCTACCGCCTCCTTGTGTCTCAAATTACCAGATAGTCTTTACTAGAACTCAAGAAGTATGCTGGTTTATTTTTTCCCATATTTGTTGTGGCTGCACCATTGGTTGAAGTTTCCTAGTTTGCATAAATGTGGTTTGAAAGCGGCCATCAGTGAAATTTCTAGTTTTTACACTAGAATGGCGTATGGTTGAGAATGAACCAAATTTAGAGACCGAAGCTCAAAAAGACGGAGGGTGAATGAAGGCAATGAGTCAGACCCTGAAACAGATCCTAATGTTGATAGTAGTGAATTAATGAGTAAGAGTGCAACAGCAAAAAAGAAAGACAAAGGTGAAGCAACAAGTTTAGAAACTCTGCGTACACCGGAGTTCAATAATGTAATACATAAAATGCAAACTATAAGACAAAATGAAATTGAATACATGAAAAGGAGACTTGAAATTGATATTGAATGGGGAAAGCGTAAACAAAAACATCTTCTTTGGACGATGGATATGGAGATTTTAACCGCTTTGATACGAAAACAACAACCCACCACAGACGAGAAATCTCTGAAAAAAAATCTTATACATAAAGTGATGTATCCTGATATCTAAATTTTAATTAAGTTATCGTAGTCTTACTTCTTCCTTCCCACTGCTTTGTAATTGTAAGATGTATTTTCGTCCACATCAAATACAAGTATTTAGTTCTGAAGTAATTGCTCCTACTTGTTCATTTCTTGTATCTTTCCCTTTTTTATGATATGTATAGTCGGATTTTGTTCCTCTTTGTTTTTTAGAAAGGATTGTGTGATCCAAATTCATTTAAATGGTCGTAGAGTTTAGAATGAACCTGTCTGACAAATTTTCGATGTTGTTCTAGTTACAGTGATTCCATTTCGATACCTTGAATTAATCATACAGTGTACTATATTATCTCAGAGTTTGATAAAGAGGGACAGACAAGATGCAAACGATCCTGGAATGCCACAGTTCTTTGATGAGCTGATGACTGCCTATATGGATCCCGCTTTAGCGCCTGCTGATTTGTGAAAATTCTTACTGCGAGTTGTTATAATTGGCTCAGGACGTGAGCAATTGTGCCATGAGCATCAGTAATTTGGAATACTCTGGCCATTCCAAGGCATCAGTTCTTTGGTTGGTTGTGTATGAATCATGCTTTGCGGACTAATGATAAATTGCTTATGTATGGGGTTGCTCAATCTGCAGATTGCTATTCATGTGGACAGGAAGTAGAGACTGTTGTTCATCTTTTTTCTAGCTGCACGTTTAGCAAGCAGGTGGTGACTGCGCTTAATGCAATGACTAACATTCTGATTCCCCTCCATCAGACTGTACACTGGTGTATGCGTGCAGCGACCAGTCTTCAGCGTGATATCAAAGCGGCATTAATGCTCAGTTCCATGTACCAGATATGGAGGCAACGGAATCAGAGCAAGCAGGAACTTATGGTTCATGTGCCAAAACGAGTACGTAGCAGCGCACATATTGCAGGACATTCGAGATCAAATTCGCGGTCAGGAAGCTACAAGTTATAGTAGTTTTGATATAGATTGGATTAAGCGAAAAAAGCTCATGTAACAACTCGTTTTAGACTCTTTTTGTTTTGATTCTATACTTACCTTTTACCAAAAAAGAATAGTTAAAAAAACCTTGTAAGATTGTCTTCTTGAGAAATATATTTGAGAGTTATTACATTTAAGTTAAATAATTTGTTTGGCTCATTTCTTTTTAAAAAAAAAAAAAATTTTTTTTTTTTCAGTACCTATTTGCTGCGTTTTTTTAGAAAAACGCCGCAAATAGAGTAGCTAATTGCTGCGTTTTTTCCAAAAAAACGCCGCAAATAGCTACTCTATTTGCTGCGCTTTTTGAAAAACGCCGCAAATAGAGTAGCTATTTGAGGCGTTTCTAAAACGCCGCAAATAACATTTCTCTTTGCGCCCCCCCATTTGCTGCTACATAAAAAACGCCGCAAAAGAGGTATTTTTTGGAGCCGCAAATAAGTGTTTTTGTACTAGTGTAAAAAAGAAAACTAGCGTAATACTAATTTCATTCGGTATATATTACAAACATAAACCCGCTACCTATCAAGGATAACTAGCGTAATAGTTCAAATACAAAGACATTCCATATACATAAGTCACCGAGCAAAATAGTCCGCCAAATACAAAGATTAACATTGAAAACTACAACTCCTCGTACACGATAAGAAAATGAAGCAAGCCACCGATATTTGATATTTGATCCAATAACTTTCGGATATCGGATATCCAAATTTTTAAACCTAATATCCGTATTTGATCCGATATCCAAATATTTCGGATACGGGTATCCAAACCGAACCACTTTTCGGATCAGATATCCATTATTTCGGATCAGATACGGATCGGATATCAGATAATTCGGATAATCGGATTTTTTGCTCAGCCCTAGTTAGCGTAGTTCCCGAAGTCATGTGTAGCAATTATTTTTATATGTTGGGATGAGGGAAACCACGGTAGTAAAGCAGTAGGATTGACCTGTTTAGTTAGTTTTTTAATAAGGGTTGTTTGATGACAATTTAATTGTGAACTGGTCGATTGAGCGCGCAGGAGACGGTTTATTTAGTTAAACCTGACCGAGATCGAAAGATTGGAAGGGTAGACTTGCCTATAGAACAATAGACTGAATCTAATAGAGCGAAAGTTATTTAGGG
This sequence comes from Silene conica, assembly GCA_029255685.2. Lineage (NCBI taxonomy): Eukaryota > Viridiplantae > Streptophyta > Magnoliopsida > Caryophyllales > Caryophyllaceae > Silene > Silene conica. The sequence goes on along the minus strand of CM055311.2, from coordinate 26,477,557 downwards.
GATACTACGGTGATTTGAGACCGAAAGGAGATAATCGCTACCCACCTTATCAAGACTGACTGACCTATATTAATCCGATAGCGTAATACGTGGTGACCCAATTCTTGACATATTCCCTTCTCTTGTTTAGACTTATTATTTTTTCGCCTTAATTCTCTCTTCCTTATTTCTCTCTTTTAATCTCTTAGTTGTTTAGACAACCAAATTCAAAAAACCCCAACTTGTGACCAAATGAACTACATTTGCATATAGACATTACCTCCCTGTGAAGATCGACCATACTTCCAGTGGCTATATATTAGTTAGTAGGCCTAGGTTATTATTTTTGGTGTATCACGACACGCATCAAATTTTGGCGCCGTTGCCGGAGAGGCAATTATTCTATTTGCATTTTTTAGTTTGTTCTTTGTTTTAAGGAATTTTTAATTCCTTAAGACTGCTCTTATCCTCTTCTCTAGTGTTATTTTGATAGGTTTTACATGTCTATTTGACAGTGCTTCGGGAGAGTCCACCATGTTCCACTATATGGGGCAGTATGTGGCATTTTGTGAGAGATGTGGTGCTACGGGGCACAATGCAGTTTGCTGTTTTGCAAAGCGTGACCAAGTCTATGCTTACCGACAATATAAACAAGGTTACTATACTTCGTACCCACCGCATGGTTATGACTTATGAGATACCACCACGTCCATATCATCAGCAAGGCTTCCAAGAACCTTATTCCTTTCCACCGCCACATATATGTACCTCGATTCAATGGTTTTAGAAAGATAATTACATATTATGTCTCTTAATCATTTTTGAATCAAAATTAGGTGAATGGGAGATTTGTTGCGACGGTCCCAAATAGAGAGTTAAAGAAGGGTTTTAAGTTATTGATCAATTTTCTCCTAATACGTAAGAGAAAATATATTCATGTGAGATTTTGTTTGATTCGTCTTCACGAGTACATTGAAAATATCTTACTTTTATAATTTTTGCAAATACGTAGCTAAAAATATTTAGCACGTAAAACGTGCGTTGACAAACGTGAAAAAACAAACATACAAAGTGGATTTGAATGAAGCGAGTATATAAGAAGGTGTGTGATCTTATTTGTGTATAGGAGGTCAGGATTATAGTTTGGACAAGTAGTAGTTCTCCTGTACCACGATCTTATACTCTCATCCCGTGTTTTTTAGCAAAATGTGATTATTCTGTAGTAAAAAGTGACCGCCTTTTTATAAATGCTGACAACTTTTAAAAAGTAGGTCATTTTTCAAAATGTGATTACTTTTTAACTGATCGCATGTGCGACCGTGATAAGATAGAATTTGTGTTGGACAAGTGGTTAATATGAAAACTAAACTGCTGAATATTGGGTATGTAATTTGGGAGCATTAAAATAAGAGGGTAATTAGTGATTGTATTACCGATGCTTAAAAAGGAGATTTAAAAAGTGCGTTGATTTTGTCAGCAATGTGCACGTGTGCCCACCTCTTTCTCTATGTCTTTTTTTGCGATGCCTGGGTCCCACCCTCAGTTACCTATATAAAATTAGTATGTCTTGCTTGCGACGTGTCGTTATTTGTGACGGATATTTTGTGAGATAAAATGGATACAAAATGAGTTAGTGGAGAGGGGACCACATGAATAGTGTTGGAGAGAGAGAAAAAGTGGGTATTTTGTGAGAGAAAACGGTATCCGTCACAAGCTTGCGACGGATAGTGCCGTTGCAAATAAGAATTTGTGATATAAAATAACGTCACATTTGCACGGTTGCTTCATCTACTTTTTACGGGATTTTTTCATATTTTTTTTCCGTATCTTGTTACCATTTGCAAAATCAGCCTTTATCTAGCAAACCCTTTTTAACCTTTTTTTAAAGCTTTTTTGGATATGGATGGTATTGAATGAAATTTGATGGGTTTAACTACTTTTCAAAAAAAATATCACCCAGATTAATATGTATTTGAGTTGTATAAGACGCTTGACAGGCTAATCATATACCTAGTTAAAAGTAATTAATTGGCCTAACTAATATAATTAGGGAAGTCGGGAACGTATTTATTTATACCTAGACAAGATAATATATTTATTTATTAAAGTTTGTCTTAATGTAACAAATTTGGGTTTTGATCTATTTATTCATCTAACTAAAAGACATAAATAAAACGAAAGTAAATAAAATTGTAAAAATAAGAATTTATCAAAAGGTAAAACGGCTTGGATGTCGGACCACCATAATATTACGCAGTTTAGTTAAAGGCAAGGCATGTTCAGTCATTAGTGAGAAGGGTAGTGGAAAGGTCCTCTCGGTCGGCTATCCGCCCTAGATTCTTCCTAAAAAGTTTCCGCCCCAATTAGGGTAGTCTATTGTTCATCGCAGGTCTTAGTTCATTCCAATCTTTCGATTTAGGTCTGAATCTAACCGGATTAATTAACTTATTGGATGCATTCAACAGATTAATTACTATTATATTGCTATTGAAACAATTCTCTCGCGAGACTAAACAGATCTAAAGGGAACTTTATATTACCGCTTATCTATCATGGCTTCCCTAATTCTAGCATAAAGAATTTAGCTACTCGTGAGGAAATTAATAAAAATAATATAATTTAAAGTAAACATGTTATAAAGTGAAGGCAATAAATTATTATGAAGGTAAAGTATACTAAACAAAAATTAAAAGGCAAGAATTAAAAGACAAGAATTTAAGACAAAGGACTATAAGATTAATTATTAAAATAAAGAAAAGGGAAAGAAATATTACAAGCTTTGTTATCCGGAAACTAAGAATGTAAACTAACGCTGAAAATATAACCGTCTTGAAACTGAATGCTGGAAACTGAATATTAATTTTGATATGAAAATTTATATCTAAAACCACCTAATTACCTCTCTATTTATAGTAGAGATAATACAATGACTTATATGATGGAAATAAAAATTCTAATAAGATCACAATCCTAAACGTAGCCTAATTCTTCATAGCACGGAAATCAGTCGATCGAGCATATCAGAGTACTCGGTCGACTAAAATCCATAAAATATTCTCGATCGAGTAAATTGCTACTCGATCGACCACTTTCCTCTTGTATTCTTCTCGATCGACTAATGTAAATCCTCAATCGACCAATTTATCCCTCAGAATCCACTCGATCGAGTAACTAAATACTCGATTGACCAAATCTCGACTGCCCAGTTACTCTAATCATGAGATTAACTTCCGAAACATCTCCACAATTCCCGAGGTGACGATATTTCTGCTCCAAACTCTTCTATCTCCTGAATGCATGTTCAAAGAATGGTTCCGGGCCTGGGTTTATACTATTTTTGAGTCTTTCTTCCAAAAATAACAAGACAAGCACAAGGTAGCCTATTCATGGCAAAATATAGCTAAAAGCTATGATAAATGCATAGAAATGTGCGTTAAAGATATAATAAAAGTCTATATTTTTTTTTATAAGGTAAGGAAACTAGGTTGATTCTCTTGGATAAGACCAACCTATCTCATCCTTTCGAATGAGTAAGGTAAGTTGAAGCCACCGGCTTTCGACCCATCTCGAAAGAGTTGGACATGAATGTCCAACGGAAGCCATGAAGTCAGCAACCTTATTGGCTTCACGGAAACAATGTTTAATTATCACTTTATCGAAAAGATTAAGATCAAGTTTCACATCCTTGATAATACTAGAGATTTCCCACCGGATCTGCCAATTGCTACAAAGGGAGTTGATAACACATAAATTATCACCCTCCACAATTAACTTAGAAATTTCTAAGTGTTTAGCGGTTAAAATACCCTCTTTTAAGGCGAATGCTTCTGCGACAATAATACTATTAGATCTGCACTTTTTTGCTCCTAACAACACACCTTCACCATTATGGTCTCTTATAAAATATCCTAAAGCAGCTTTATTGTCATCTATTCTCGATCCGTCAAAATTTAGCTTTAGAAAACCATTTCTAGGTTTCTCCCACCATATTGCCTTCTTACTAGAAGTGTTTCTAACAGACTTTACTTTCCCAAGATTGTTGAGATCTTTATGTCTAGTTTCGTTCCAGGCCTTAATGCTATTATTACATAACGTAATAAGTCTGTTTATATTGGAATTAACATTATTAAAGATAATATTATTTCTATAAAACCATGCATTTCACCAAAGATAATAAAAGTCTATATAAAAGACATGCATCAATGCTAAAACTCCACAAATAGGATTATACATCCAGATGTATATGAGCATCGTACATCTAATACAAATAGAATTGAACTTAAATGTAATTCTTTTCGAGCTTTTAACAATTTTTTCTTACACTATAATTTTTTAGTGTTAAAATTATATTCTTTGGGCTTTATATGTATGTATTTTGAGTTGCAATATAATGTTTTGATTTACAATTTTTTTTTATAAAGACGCTCAACTTTTTTTTCAAAAAAGCTCGTAAAATATATACATAAGCTCAAATTCTTTGTTATAAAGCTCAAAATCTATTCTACAAGATGTATACATCTAGTTGTATAATCCTCTAATTGATAAAACTCTCTCTTAGGATCTATTCTCATAATTTTAACCCGAGATTTTACCAAGCTACAAAAATTTATTACCAATTAATTTAAGTGCTCACATGTATAATTTAACTACCTAAGATTGAGGCTCAACTCACCAATATCGAGTTCAAGAATTAGGCCCTGTTCTTTCTGGCTTATTTTCAGCTCGTTTCAGTTCAGCTCAGCTCTATTCAGTTCAGTTCAGTTCAGTTCAGCTCAGTTCAGTTCAGCTCAGCTCTATTCAGTTCAGTTCAGTTCAGTTCAGCTCAATTCAGTTCAGCTCAGCTTCATTCAGTTCAGTTCAGTTCAGTTCAGTTCAGTTCAGTTCAGCTCAGCTTCATGTAATTCATTTCAGTTCAGTTCCGCTCGACTTTATTAAGTACATCCCACAATATTATTATTATTATTATTATTATTATTATTATTATTATTATTATTATTATTATTATTATTATTATTATTATTATTATTATATTTATATTTATTTATTTATTTATTATTCTATTTATTATTATTAATTAATAATTCTTATTATGATTATTATTGTTATCATCTTGACGTGGTTTATCTTTGAGGTCATTATGGACACCAATATCACACCCTTTTTTTTTCAATTTCTTTTCGAACTTTGTCCATGAATTTCTTCCGTTCTTTATCATCCATGTTTGAATCTGTTCTTCCTTGAATACTTTGATGTTGTATAACTGGAATACCAGGTTTATGCATCTGAATGAAATTATGAAGTGTAAAAGCGGATACGATAATTGACATTTGATATTTCGTTGTCATTTGTGGCATGTTTTTTAACACCTCCCACCTTCTCTTCAGCTAACCAAACGTCATTTCAACCGTCATCCTCAAAGATGAATGTCGATAATTAAAATGTTCAAATATTCCGCTAGGAGGTGCATGCATATATTCAGGCACATGGTTTCTTACGTTTGGATGGCTAATAGGAAAAAAATACCCAAGTGTATTCTGGTATCCCGAATCCACCAAATAATAATTACTTATAAATGTTTATATATAAAAATAATTAATGTTTAGATAATAAAAAAAAAATGAATACATGCCACATTTACCACATTTAGACGTAAAATGTTTAGATAATAAAAAAAATATTTTATGATAATTACACGTAAAATATTTAAATGTTGCTTTTGTTAATTTTAAAACACAAGAAAAGAAAAAAGCAAAGTCCATTAGAGTTTACTACAAAAAAAATAATTAAAAAATAATATTTTTTTAATATAATTGTTTTTTAATAAATCACAAATTTGTATTAATCAAACATTTTTTTTTATATTATTATTATTATTATTTAGTATACTTTAATTAAACTTAAGTTATTTCTATTAATTTCAGCTCCATTAATTTCAGCTCCATTAAGCTCAGTTCAGTTCAGCTCGATTAAATTCAGTTCATTTCAGTTCAGCTCAGCTCGATTCAGTTCAGCTCAGCTCAGTTCAGTTCAGTTCAGTTCAGCTCAGCTCGATTCAGTTCAGCTCAGCTCAGTTCAGTTCAGTTCAGTTCAGCTCAGCCCCATTCAGTTCAGCTCAGTTCAGTTCAGCTCTAAAAAGCCAGAAAGAACAGGGCCTTAGAGTCATTTTCATCACTAGGATATAAAATCCATTAGTTCGAAAAAAAAATTGTCCTGTTACATGGTTATGAAATTGAGAATACGGCTTGCATTAAACAATGTTTATTGTGTCATGGAGTACTCTATTTGATAATTTTTTAGTTAATTTTATCGATTGGTTTTTAAAGATAATTTATGTTTTCTATTCTTTGTATGAGATATTCTAATTAAAGATACATAAATAATCAGAATAAAGCGAGTAGATTTAAAATCTATCAAAAAAAATCATGACACTTTCAAAAGCAATTTTCCAAGAAGTCTAAGTCATGATTTACTAGCTTTATATGAAACAATGTATACTTTTTATTAAAAAAACATAAGTGCATAGCGAGGCGACCAAGATATAGAGGGATGTTTGGTAAATTGTCGATTGGTAAGTTTTCAACATATTAAGGCTTTTAATATATTTTACTTACCAATTTAGTATTTTGAGTGTTAGATAAGTGATATATTGAAAGAGTATATTGGAGCTCAATCTATTATTTTTCAATATGTTATTCTACCCAAGATATCCACATTAGTAGATTGTGAAATAGGAATCTATTAACCATTTACACAAATACAACAATCTATTAACCAAAATTTGCTTATTACCAAAACATCTACCTCCCTTCAAATCCACTCTACCACTTTACTTTTTCACATTTGCCAACGCGTGTTTTACGCGGTAAATATCGTCAACTACCTATTTGCGAAAATTATAAAAGTTAGATATTTTGAATGTTGTCGTAAAGACGAATCAAACAAAATCTCACATGAATATATTTTAACTTATGCATTAATCGGAAATCGAAATTGAATGCTAACTTATAAATAGTGTGTAAAATTGAAAGTAGTAGAGTGGATTTGAATGGAGGAAGTACTAAATATGCTAATTGAAATATACTAGTCAAACCTTTCTTTTTGAATGGCAATATACTAGTCAAACCTAAATATCAAACAGAACCTAAAGAACGTTAAAAGCATAGATCGAGGATTCTGGAAACACAAACTAATATTAGAAAAGTAATTTAGAAAAAAACATTTTCTTTCTAAAAACAAATCAAATTTAGCATAGTTTAGGCTCTTCCAATTAACCTGTCCATTTTATTCTAGTATATATTTTTGTTTTCCTAACTTATGTGCAATGTACTTACGGTATAAGGGTATATTTTGAACATACTTGAAAGAAAAAGTTGACAATAAATGACCAAGGGAAATGAAGAACGCTTATCTAAAAGGGACATATGTTAAATCAAATTTATCATTACTAAAATTTTGTTATTTTCAATTGAGAAGAACTTAACTAAACCAAACTAGCTAGGCTGAATTGAATTGAACTGAAATAAAAGTTAATTAGTTAAGAGATAGCTAAAATGAATAGAGTTGATATTAATTGATATGAGAGGAAATTAACGTAGAAAGACATAGCCTTATTAGACACTTCCAATTATTTTCGATACTTTTTCATTTTTTTAAAATATTCGTGTTGGGCCCCAAAATTAACGACTTTGGCCATGACACGTGGCAGCCCAGGAGAGGTTAATCTAAGGTCACACGGATTGAAGGGTGAGAGTCAATCTCAGCCGCACGCATCTCGTCAAAAGAAGCACAGATAAAGCTTGCTGAGGAAGCTATCAAGCCCAAGCAATGTTTACTTATTGAAGCAAAAGCCCAAAATAGAGGAACAGGTAGTTGTAAATGGACCAGGAAGCTATGTAACGGCTGGGCCCTGCCCAGCAGTCCTTACCCAATGAATATTATTACCTCTTCATGCTCTATAAATAAGGAGGGATATTCATTAAAGAGGACTACCCAATACCTAACCTAGGAAAATCACTTAGGAATACCCCTTGCATTTTCAGCAAGAACACCCATCTTACATTGTAATACTTAGGCATTTCAGCAAGAACAAGAACACTCTCTCTTTTATCTTCTCTATTTCATAAATTGTCACCCATAATCAATAAGTAACATTGTCGTATAATCACTATAACCTTACATAACAAACTTGGTAATTTTCGACCAAAACATTTTGGCGCCCACCGTGGGGCTATAGTGATTGTCGTACCCAAAATGAAAAACTCAAAAACTCGTCCTAGCCAAAAAACCAAACATGTCGGGAAACACCCCAAAAACAACCAATCCCCTAACACCACCTTCGTCCGCCAGTAAAATCCCGCTGGTACCCGCATCCAAAGCCACAATTCCAACAGCAACTATGGCACCAGCCGGCAGCAGCACTCCAGCCATGGTCCCAACCAAAACCACTGGCACCATACAGCCAGACACCGGGAAAAGGCAAAATCCAAGCCAGCCTACTCCAACTGCAGAAATGTGGCAGTCAATGGCGGAAGCGATCAGCAGCCTGAAGAAGGACAACCAAGATCTGAGGGCACGAATCGCCGCCAGCACCGCAGCAGAAGCCGCAGAAAGGCATCGAAGGAGGACCATTGGAAAGAAGTCAAGGGAAGTCCCAGCCGAGATAGTCACGCGCCTGGATCTCGGCAGGATTACTCCCCCAGAAACGATAACTCCTAGTGGGATGGGATTCTTATCCTACCCATCGCCATCCCAAACTTTCGCGCAAACAGGTAACGATGTCTTAAAAGTACAATCCACGAACACTAACTTTTCACTTCCTACAGGACACTCATATCAGCAAGCCCCAGCTTGGCAAGCGGAATCGTCGACTAGGCTGTTCCCTTACCAGCAGTACAGTGGAGGAGCGCCAGGATGCAGCTATCAGCAAACCCCATCCATCATCCACACCTCCCAGTACGCCAGCCCTACTCCGATAGCCAGCCAGGCTCCAGAAGTCACGGCGCACGGATTTCTGTCTCCCCCAGCGTACACACTACCTAGCGCATGGGAGCAGAAATACAATGAGCTATGGGATCTCGTCAACCGCATACCAGGAGTGTCGCGACCCTTCGAGAAGGCAACGGAAGACAGCTATGAAGAGTCTCCCTTCACCAGCAACGTAGTCTCCGTCGACGTGCCAAAAGGATTCACGCCGCCAACAATGACGCAATATGACGGAACAGCTGATCCGGTTGACCACGTCAATCAATACAAACAGAAGATGATGGTAATAACGGCTGCTGGGCCCCTCAAAGAAGCTTGCATGTGTAAAGGGTTTGGGTCAACCCTCTCAGGAGCAGCCTTGCAGTGGCTGGTTAGTCTGCCCAATGGAAGTATTTCCAGTTTTGCTGAACTGGTGAATGCTTTCAACCAGCAGTTTGCCAGCAGTCGGAAGCCAGAAAAGCAAACGAGCGATCTGTACCGCATTGTCCAGCGCGACGCGGAACCAACCAGGGACTACCTGGCCCGGTTCAACAACGAGATGGTATCCATACCAAAATGTGACGTAGCTACCGCCATCCATGCCTTCCGCTGGGGGCTGCCAGAAGGGTCAGATCTGTACAAAGACCTAACCAAATGGACCTGCACCAGCTTCGCCCAAGTACAGCAGAAGGCCCTGGATGCCGTCCGCCTGGAAGAGGACCCAGGCCCCAGGAGGACCAGCCAGCGCGTTGAGACCCCCACCAGAAAAGCAAAGGAAGAAAGGAGTGAGAAGGCCAAGCCCTACAGCAGGCCAGTTAACAAAGTAACAGGAGGCAAAAACTGGAAGAGTGATCCAAATCTGCCTCCCAGGATAAAAGAGTATGGTTTTGATGTTAATCTTGCAGGTGTAATTAAAGCCCTCAAAAACCTGGGAGAAAAGGTTAAGTGGCCTAGAAAGAGGATAGAAGAAAGACCAAAAGACAACAGAGACACCAGTCTACGGTGCGACTTCCATGAGGAGAACATTGGCCACACAACAGAAGAATGCATCACCTTAAGGAAGGAGGTAAAATATCAGTTCGACCAAGGGAACCTGAACCATCTACTGGCTAAGGGGACCAAAGTCAACTCCACGAGTCAGGTCAGGCCTTCCAGTCCTCCTGTTTGTACAAAAATTATAAATGTAATCACAGGAGGATCAGAATTGTGCGGATTAACCTATTCATCCGCCAAAAGGCACGCCACCATGACAAAGGGCGACAAACCAGAGAGTTCCTGCAGGATCAGCAGCAAAGACCTCCCAGCAGTCAGTTTCGACGAAACCGATGGAGCAGGAGAAGCGGAGTATCATGATGATGCTTTGATAATTACCCTATCCATAGGGAATTGCACAGTCAAAAAGATACTAGTGGATACAGGGAGCTCCGTCAACTTGATCATGCTGGAAACACTAAAGAACATGGGATTCAGCGAGAGCGACCTGGTAAAGAAGGCAGTGCCTCTAGTAGGATTCAGCGGCGAAACAAAAAGCTCCCTGGGAGAGATACTCATTCCTACCTATGCTGGAGGAATAAATGTGGGGAATAAAGCATGTATTCACCCTAAACTTGCAGGATTATAATGAAAAATACAGTTGTGTTTATAGTCATAAGATTAAAAAGGATAAGAAAAAGAATTCAACCTTTGGTCCTTTGTGCTTATGGCCTAAGAACAGGAATTAATGCAAATTCCCTCCTATAGCTTGCACCCAAGACTTAGTTTGAGACGTGGCCGCGTGTGCTAGAAATCCTCTCCAATTGCCTTGCAATATAGGGAGAGCCCCTGAGGTTTTAGATGTGAGATCTGAGGTTTTGGGAGAAGAATGCTCTCAAACCCTAATTTTACCTTGAGATTTATTAAACAGTGCAACAAGAGTATCTGATATAAGGAGAAGGACTCTCCTTATATACTACACATGGCCGGCCGAAATTGATGTCGGGTAGGAGTGGGCTTTCCACTCTTACCTTATTCCAATGCGTGATTCGACCCATTTAGCTATAATTTATTCGCGGGTTTTATTTATAAATCGTAACATGTTATCAGTTATTAATACAGTCGATATATTAATAATGGTCTGATAAAATACGATATTGTATAATTACCTAAATTAATATAACTGTTTATATTAATTCGCGAATACAATATTTAATTAAATATAACCGTTTATATTTAATTTACGAATTAAACATGTAATCCGTATTAGCTAAAATTATTTAATCCGTATTAAATAATAATCTCAACATCTTATTGACTAATTTAATAGTCAATACCTCTGACTAACTGTTTAGTCATATCCGGCATAAATGTGATTGTATTTTCATACCTTCACATCTCTCAAACGTGTCCTATAGGTGTGACGTATAGGGACCAGTTGATCACCGCCATCCGTATGACAATAACGTCAAACTTATCTAGCAAGCCAACCGTTATTGATAAACGTGGATCAACTGGTAATAATACAAAAGTATGCCCTTGTGATCCTTAAAGAGATTTAATAAGTCATTGTACTTAATTGTCAAGGACACCAGCCCCAACAATCTCCCACTTGTCCGTACAAGGGTATGTGCAATGACGTTATCACACTACATGTGGAGGACACAATCTCCAACAAACTCCCACTTGTCCGTACAAGTGTAGGTGCGATAACCGAATCTCATATCCTTTTAAAATTTCTCCCACTCAATGTAAGACAATTTGCAAATCCGCATTCGCAAAGGTCGTATCTCACAAGCGATCTGTATCAAGAGTGGTTTCCCCGACTAGAGAGTAACTTAACTGATAAAACGAATCTGTATTCGAGCATGGCCATGCATTTCAGTTACTACTCCTCGAGTGGCCCTGAGAAATGATAAAATCCTGATAAGGGTTTGGATATTTCCCTCAACTCGAATCCTGCCGATATCGCCCAGCATGAAATAACCCAGAAAAAATCCTCTTGGCCCCTGTTACGGTGACCGTGGGAAAGAAACCAAAGTTACCCAAAATCTGTCTTAATCTCAAGAGACAGTTGAAGGTCAAAAGACTCGACTCTAAGGAACACTATGGAGGTCCTATCCACGACCAGGCACCCAATGTTATAAAACATTTAGGACTCCATAACGCTGTCACGGGGTGTCCTACGAGATATCCGTATAACTCGCCTTTGTGATTGGTCAGTCAGCCGCGTGACTTATGGCTCGTTGAACCCACCATCAACCAACGTCACAAAATGATTACCTGAGTTATCAGCTCAAGTGGGTAATCAAGGACCAAAACGATGTAATGTTAATCAGTTCACTTTGTGGTGTTCAAAATTGGCGTACAATTCCACATGAAAAACAAAACATTTTATATCATAACAATAAGGTTGAATAGAGTACACGAGAAAATGAATTATTACATGAATTCATAAAAGAGTACTACAATTTAGGAACACATCCAATTCCCATGGAATGAATGTGCCCTTCATGCTTATCACGTGGTAATGCTTTTGTGAGAGGATCAGCTATGTTGTCATCCATAGCGATCTTATCAATAAATATCTTCTTTTACGCGGACTCAGTCGTAGAATCTGCTGTAACATTCTGTTTAGAACTTTTCCAGCTGACAGCAGCGCCATTAAGAGTAAAGACAAATCCAGACTGAGATTTCGAGTCATCTCGATCTGTTTGGAAGTTAGCATCTGCGTAACCCGTGGCGCAGAGCGTTGAGTCGCCTCCATAAGTCAATCCCCAATCTTTAGTCCTCCGTAGGTACTTAAGAATGTTTTTCACGGCCATCCAGTGTTGTTCACCTGGATGAGCTTGGAATCGACTTGTCATACTCAATGCATATGCAACGTCAGGACGTGTGCATATCATGGCATACATGATCGATCCTATTGCCGAAGCATAAGGAATCCGACTCATGCGCTCTTTCTCTTCCACTGACTTAGCTTCTTGAGTCTTGCTCAAGTGAAGCCCAGGAGTCATGGGAAGGAACCCCTTCTTGGAGTTAGTCATGCTGAATCTCTCTAGAATCTTCTCTATATAAGATTCCTGACTGAGAGACAACATCCGTCGTGATCTATCCCTGTAGATACGGATGCCCAAAATTCTTTGTGCCTCTCCCAGATCTTTCATCTGGAAATGGTTTTTCAACCATGCTTTAACCGAAGATAAGAGAGGTATGTCATTCCCAATCAAGAGTATGTCATCGACATACAGTACTAGGAATACAATCTTACTCCCACTCGACTTGATATAGAGACATGGTTCCTCGACTGATCGAATGAACCCATTCTCTTTTATCACTTGGTCGAAGCGATGATTCCAACTCCGCGATGCTTGCTTAAGTCCATAGATGGAACGCTTAAGCTTGCAAACTTTCTTAGGATGTGCTGGATCGATAAAACCCTCGGGTTGTACCATGTACAACTCTTCCTCCAAATAACCGTTTAAGAAGGCGGTTTTAACGTCCATTTGCCATATTTCATAGTCATGAAATGCGGCGATCGCTAAGATAATCCGAATGGAACGTAGCATGACTACGGGTGCAAAGATCTCATCGTAGTGCAAGCCTGGCACTTGGGTGAAACCTTTAGCAACCAGTCTAGCCTTATGGATATCTTGTTGTCCTTCCACGGCATGCTTTATCTTGTAAAGCCATTTGCATTGAAGGGGACGTACCTTTGCAGGTAGGTCCACAAGATCCCACACGTTGTTCTCATACATGGAGTCCATCTCGGATTGCATGGCTTCTAGCCATAGCTTTGAGTCAGAACTGGTCATGGCACCTTTATAGGTTGTGGGTTCATTACCCGCTAGGAGTAAGACGTCATCTGTATCGTGTTCCTCGACCATACCAATGTATCTGTCCGGTGGAATAGAGACTCTTCCTGACCTCCTAGGTTCCTCAGGGATATCTACCGCAGCCTCGGTTGAAGGTACTGTTTCCTCCAATGGTTGCTCGGTAGTTGGTTCTTGAACCTCCGATAACTCGAAGGTTCTATTACTCGACTTGTTCTCGAGAAATTCTTTCTCTAAGAACGTCGCACTAGCCGCAACAAAAACACGTTGTTCGGTAGGCGAGTAGAAGTAATGACCAAACGTTCCCTTTGGATAGCCTATAAAGTATGTCTTGACCGATCGCGGGCCGAGCTTATCCTCGTGTCTCCACTTGACATAAGCCTCGCAGCCCCAAACCCGAATAAAGGACAAGTTAGGGACCGTTCCCTTCCATAACTCGAATGGAGTCTTGTCAACAGCTTTAGACGGACTTCGGTTAAGTATTAGAGCGGCCGACAAAAGAGCATAGCCCCACAATGAATCAGGCACAACGGTGTGACTCATCATGGATCGAACCATATCAAGTAAAGTTCGATTTCTCCGTTCGGACACACCATTTAATTGTGGTGTTCCAGGTGGAGTCAACTGTAGCACGATCCCACAGTCTTTTAGGTGTTGATCAAACTCGTGTGAAAGATACTCACCACCACGATCTGAACGTAGTGCTTTAATCTTTCTACCCAGCTGGTTCTGTACCCGATTCTGGTATTCTTTGAACTTGTCAAAGGATTCACTTTTATGTTTCATCAAGTAGACATAGCCATATCTACTCAAATCATCCGTGAAAGTGATGAAATACCTATAGCCTTCTCGTGCGTTGATCGACATAGGGCCACATACGTCCGTATGTATGAGTCCTAATAGGTCGGCAGTGCGCATTCCAACACCTTTGAAGGAAATACGAGTAATTTTGCCGATGAGACATGATTCACACGTGCCATATGATTCGAAATCAAAGGGCGATATAGCTCCATTCTGTATGAGCTGTTTTACGCGTTTCTCATTTATGTGTCCCATACGACAATGCCATAGGTAAGTTTGATCTTTGTCACCTACCTTTAATCTTTTATTATTCACATGTAATATCTCGGTGGTTTGATCTAAAACATAAATTCCATTCATGGAAACTGCCTTGCCATAAATCATATTGTGTAAGGAGAAAATACAGCTATTATTCTCTATTACAAATGAAAAGCCGAGTTTGTCAAGTGCAGAAACTGAAATAATGTTTTTGGACAAACTAGGAACATAATAACAGTTATATAAAAATAACTCGAATCCACTTGGAAGCTGGATTACGTATGTTCCCTTCGAGACTGCAGCCACACGTGCTCCATTCTCGACACACAGGTCCACCTCACCCTTGGTTAGGGGTTCTTGGTTTCGGAGGCCCTGCACATGATTACATAGATGAGAACCACAACCAGTATCAAGTACCCAAGTTTCGCAACTTGCGTGGTTAATCTCAATCATGTGAATAAAAGAAGAAGAAGACATACCAACAGGGGTAACGCGGCCTGCCTTAATGTCCTCGCGATACACGGGGCATGAGCGCCTCCAATGCCCAGTCTTGTGGCAATGGTGACATTCCATGCTAGTATCCTTGCTCTTAGTCTTGCCCTGTGAGTTGCTCGACTCACCTGGCCCACTCTTAGTAAATCCTGGTTTCTTGAACCTGGGCTTACCTACTGCTAGGTCGCCCTGAGCTTTAGCCTTCCCTTTACCTTTTCCCTTACTGGAGATCATGAGAACATCCTGCTTTAGACTCCCACTCAACTTTAGATCCTTCTCAGTCTGTACGAGAAGGGAGTGGAGCTCATGAGGAGTCTTCTTCATGTCGTTCATGTAGTAGTTGGCCCTAAAGAGGGCGAACCCATCATGAAGCGAATGAAGCATGCGATCAACGATGATGTTCTCACTGATCTTGCAGTTTAGGGTCTCCAGTTTCTCGATATTCTCAATCATGTTGAGAATATGTGGGCTAACAGCTTGGCCCTTCTGGAGTTTCGCCTCAAAGAAGCGACAGGTATGCTCATAAGAAACGATTCTCGGAGCCTTGGAGAATTCGTTAGTGAGCGTGGTGAAAATCTTGTTTGCACCATGGGTTATGAAGCGTCTTTGCAAATTAGATTCCATTGCATAGATGAGTACGTTCTTTATCGCACCCGCTTCCATGACGAAGTCGCTATGAGCGCGAACATCGTTAGCTCTAGCTCCAGTTCCTGGGTGTGCCGGAATTGGCTCAGTTAAATACTTAAGCTTTCCGTCAGCAATGGCAGCATTCCGTAGTGCTGCCTCCCAGTCAGAGAAGTTTGACCCATCATTCCTCAGTCTAGTTGACCGATTCATGGAGTCCATGAAGGCTTTTAGCCAGGATTCACGTGCTAGCTTGGCACTTGGCATTGGGTCTTCACCAGCCATTTTAGTTTTACAGCAGTTTTAATGAACGTGTTCTACACTGAAAAGAAGATAAAACAAAACCATATAAGCAACTTATTGTTGTGATTTAAGTCTATATTAAATTGAATTTAAACTCGTAGACTCATGCATTTATATAATTGATCTCCCTCAAGAATTATATAAACGATCCCAAGACTCAATTTCCGTATATTGATAAGCCCACAGTTTGGCTAATTCCAATCGTTGGAACTCTTGGTCGATAGATTTCCGTAAATCCTATCTATTAGTCCATCTCAGTCACTGGAATATTATCGAGTGACCATGACGTTGAGATAAAA
Source organism: Silene conica (assembly GCA_029255685.2). Taxonomy (NCBI): domain Eukaryota; kingdom Viridiplantae; phylum Streptophyta; class Magnoliopsida; order Caryophyllales; family Caryophyllaceae; genus Silene; species Silene conica. The sequence continues at coordinate 26,461,035 of CM055311.2, read as the reverse complement.
TAAATCATCTGTTCCCACTTACCCGACGTAGAAGGGGTCATATTATGCCTACCGACGAAGAAGGGATTCATGGGAGGCTGATTTATAAAGACTAATCTCAATTTTTGGTTATACGAGGAAGACCCCATCAACTCTTATTTATCCATATTTAAGTGAACTAAAAACTAGCATTTGCGTGAATGAATTAAATAAAGTGATGGCTTTTAAATTGACATGTGACATCTGTATTGTCACAGAAAACTAACGCGTAACCTCTACATGAGTCAGTTTTCAGGCATGATATAGGTGGTTTGGTTTTTAGGCGGAATATGATGCAAGCTATTATCGATGAAAGCGTAAAGATAAATGCAATAAACGTAAATAAAAGTCCTAGTGTGGCCTATCCTACCAAAATAAACATAAAACAACTTGGAATCCACCGTTGGACCCTAAAAGCTTGTCTTGATGTTCCATCTTGGTCCTTGCAGCGGGAGTGAGCATCCGGTCTCCGTCTTGTCTTTGGTCTTTACAAAATTACTAATTTAAATTACAAAAGTAGTCCTAGATACATTCTAATTTAAATACAAAAGTAATTACATGGCAAAAACCCAAAACGGAGATTCAAGATCTCAAAATTACAAGCAAGATCGTGTCCCTTCATTACGGTGACACAATCTTCTAAGGCCACACTAAGTTACAACCGTTTGCAAAAATTAAATACGTTATTGAAAGCATTCAAGGCATTCACAAGACGATAAATAAAATGCATCAACTAAATTAAAATCCATACATGACATAATACTGTTATTATGATTAATAAATTTATACCAAACCACCTTTTAAGATTAAAATTAAGTGACTATACCGTTTTAATCACCAATTTTAACAAACATATAATCCATTATTTTAAACTGTTTTAAAACAATATGTATCAAGCGAGGGTGAACCGTTTCACTAAATAATACACTATTTCCGTATATAGTATATTATTTTAAGCCATGTGAAAATAAAACATGTTATTTTCGTAAAATAAAAAAAAAACGATTCTGTTACAGGGGTGGTCTACCGACCGGAAAAAACAGGTCGACCGACCACCTGACGAAATTTTTTTTTTTTTTTTTTTTTTTTTTTTTTTTAAAAGCAGAATGGTCGACCGACCCGAAAAACAGGTCGACCGACCACAAAACACGAAACCGAGTTTCTGAACACGATTTCTCACAAAGGAAACTGTTTTGAAAAAAAAAAACAGAAAACTCACACAGGGGCGGTCGACCGACCGCTATAACTGGTCGACCGACCGACACGGCGGCATAAACGAGATTTTTCAAAAACTTTTAAATAAACTTATGAAAAACACAAAAGTAAAATTTTCATGGCCTAAGGCTCTGATACCACTTGTGGGGAATAAAGCATGTATTCACCCTAAACTTGCAGGATTATAATGAAAAATACAGTTGTGTTTATAGTCATAAGATTAAAAAGGATAAGAAAAAGAATTCAACCTTTGGTCCTTTGTGCTTATGGCCTAAGAACAGGAATTAATGCAAATTCCCTCCTATAACTTGCACCCAAGACTTAGTTTGAGACGTGGCCGCGTGTGCTAGAAATCCTCTCCAATTGCCTTGCAATATAGGGAGAGCCCCTGAGGTTTTAGATGTGAGATCTGAGGTTTTGGGAGAAGAATGCTCTCAAACCCTAATTTTACCTTGAGATTTATTAAACAGTGCAACAAGAGTATCTGATATAAGGAGAAGGACTCTCCTTATATACTACACATGGCCGGCCGAAATTGATGTCGGGTAGGAGTGGGCTTTCCACTCTTACCTTATTCCAATGCGTGATTCGACCCATTTAGCTATAATTTATTCGCGGGTTTTATTTATAAATCGTAACATGTTATCAGTTATTAATACAGTCGATATATAAATAATGGTCTGATAAAATACGATATTGTATAATTACCTAAATTAATATAACTGTTTATATTAATTCGCGAATACAATATTTAATTAAATATAACCGTTTATATTTAATTTACGAATTAAACATGTAATCCGTATTAGCTAAAATTATTTAATCCGTATTAAATAATAATCTCAACATCTTATTGACTAATTTAATAGTCAATACCTCTGACTAACTGTTTAGTCATATCCGGCATAAATGTGATTGTATTTTCATACCTTCACATCTCTCAAACGTGTCCTATAGGTGTGACGTATAGGGACCAGTTGATCAACGCCATCCGTATGACAATAACGTCAAACTTATCTAGCAAGCCAACCGTTATTGATAAACGTGGATCAACTGGTAATAATACAAAAGTATGCCCTTGTGATCCTTAAAGAGATTTAATAAGTCATTGTACTTAATTGTCAAGGACACCAGCCCCAACAATAAATAAACAGGTAAGATACCTTGTAATTGATGGTCCTTCTACTTACAATGTAATTCTTGGCAGGCCGTGGATCCATGACATGAAAGCAATACCTTCGTCATACCACCAATGCCTGAAGTTCCCTACCCCATGGGGAGTCCAAACAATCAAAGGAAGCCAGGACGAAGCAAGGAGCTGCTACAAAGTAGCACTCAAACCCACAGCAACTCCACCACCATCAGCATAGCAATCAAAGGGAAAACGGCCCCAGGAGGAATACGTTGAACCACAGCAGCTGGAATTGGACGAAATCCCCCTGGACCCGCAGCACCCAGAGAGGATAGTACTGATGGGAGCAGAATGCACAAGTGACATCCGCCTAAAACTTATACAATTGTTAAAAGATAATATAGATTGCTTTGCATGGTCACATGAGGATATGGTAGGAATAGATCCAGAGGTCATATCCCACAGGCTGAGCGTGGACCCTAACCACAGACCAGTGCAGCAGAAGAGACGGAAATTCGCCTACGAAAGAAATCAGGTAATCAACCAGGAGGTAGACAACCTCCTGGCCGCTGGAAAAATCAGGGAGGTAAAATACCCAAAATGGCTATCTAACGTAGTAGTGGTGCCTAAGAAAAATGGCAAGTGGCGGGTTTGTGTTGATTTTACAGATTTAAACAAGGCTTGCCCAAAAGACCCCTTCCCTCTACCGCATATAGACGCTATGGTAGACGCTACTGCAGAACATGAGATGCTAACATTCCTGGATGCCTGGAGCGGATACAACCAAATCAGAATGGCTGCTGAAGATCAAGAAAAAACAGCCTTCCAATCGGAGAGAGGTATATACTGTTACAATGTTATGCCCTTTGGACTCAAAAATGCAGGTTCCACCTATCAGAGGCTAGTGAACATGATGTTCAAGGACCAGATAGGGAAAACCATGGAAGTATACATCGACGATATGGTTGTAAAGTCCAAAGCAGCAGGGCAGCACTTTCAGCATCTACAAGAAACATTCAGCACCCTGAGGAAGTATCAGATGAAGCTGAACCCCTCAAAGTGTACCTTTGGAGTATCCAGCGGGAAATTCCTGGGGTACATGGTCACGCAGAGAGGCATTGAGGCTAGCACGGATCAAATCAAAGCTCTGCTGCAGCTGGAGTCGCCACAGAAACCAAGAGACGTACAAAAGCTAACAGGAAGAGTAGCAGCCCTTAACAGATTTATATCCAGATCCTCAGAAAGATGCAAGCTATTCTACGACATCCTGCGAAAAGGTAAGAGATTCGAGTGGACGGAAGAGCACGAGGAAGCCTTCAGGAGCCTGAAGCAATACCTCAGCACTCCTCCCCTCCTGTCTAAACCGGAGCCAGGAGAACCACTCTACCTGTACCTATCCGTCACGGAAGCAGCGGCCAGTGGGGTCCTGGTAAGGGAGTATGAGGGATCACAGCATCCCGTATATTACATCAGCAAGTCTCTGCTACCTGCAGAGACCAGGTATTCTGCTCCAGAAAAACTCATTTTGGCCTTAGTAACAGCATCTTATAAACTCAGACCTTATTTTGAATCCCACACAATTTCGGTCCTAACAAGCTACCCCTTAAAATCCATACTAGAAAAACCGGAATTGTCTGGAAGAATGGCCAAGTGGTCAGTACATTTAAGTGGTTATGATTTAAAATTCGAAACCCGTACAGCAATAAAATCACAGGCCCTGGCAGATTTTGTTTCCGATTTTAGTCCAGGTTTACAGAAAGAAGCGGAAACGTCTTTTCTGCCTCCAGAAATGGATTCAGCAGAAAGATGCTGGACACTGCATGTAGATGGAGCCTCAAATAGCCGAGGAGCAGGGGTAGGCATGGTACTGCGATCTCCGCAGGAGACATTATTGCACATGCCGTACGCTGTGAATTTCCTGCCACAAACAACGTTGCTGAATACGAGGCGCTAATCCAAGGACTGCAGCTGGCCCTAGGCATAAAGATCAGGCACCTACGAGCCTTCGGTGATTCACAACTTATAGTGAATCACGTGAATGGCGAGTACGAAGCCAAGGATCCAAAAATGATTGCCTACCTGAGAGTAGCAAGAGAATTAAAAGCAGAATTCATCACATTCGAGCTAAAGCAAATACCCAGAGACCAGAATGCTGAAGCTGATGCACTAGCCAATCTGGGGGCTACGTTCAATCCAGGAGAACTCTCTACAATCCCAATCATCCATGTGCTGGAACCTTCAACTTCAGGACAGGATCCAGAAGTTTTCTCATCCAGCACTCAGTGGGAAGTGGAAGCGAGGGTACTCAGCAATACCGTCAATCAGGAAGAAGCCCCAGACTGGAGGACGCCATACATCGAATGGCTAGCAAACAACGTCCTCCCCTCCGAGAAGAAAGAGGTAAGGGAATTTAAAATGAAAGCATCCAGATTCACACTAATAGATGGAATCTTGTTCAGGAGATCGATGGCTGGACCCTACCTGCGTTGTCTGGGAGAAAAAGAAAGTCAGGTTATCTTGCATGATCTCCACAGTGGCGAGTGCGGAAATCATGCAGGGGGCAGGAGCCTATCCAACAAAGCACTCAGACAAGGGTACTTCTGGCCAACAGTTAGAAAGGATGCCGTAGAATTTGCAAAAAAGTGCCAACCCTGCCAGAAACACGCACCCGTAGTGCACCAACCTGCAGAACCTCTGCATCCAGTAATATCACCATGGCCATTCATGAAGTGGGGAATGGATATCGTGGGACCCCTGCCAAGGGCACCAGGAAACAAGACTTACATGCTGGCACCAACAGATTACTTTTCCAAATGGATAGAGGCAGAGTCATTCCCCCAAGTCACAGAGAATCAGGTGATATCTTTCCTCAAGCGTAATATAATCTGTAGGTTTGGCATACCTTCTGAAATTGTATGTGATAATGGTTCTCAGTTCATATCCAACAAGACGGAAGCATTCTGCGCTGGCTGGAACATTACACTGCTAAAGGCTGCTCCCAGGTACCCCCAGACCAATGGTCAGGCTGAATCTAGCAACCGGATTGTCATGGACAACTTAAAAAGAAGGCTAGAAGAAGCAGGAGGCAGATGGGCAGAAGAGCTACCCCTCGTCCTATGGTCAGATAGAACAACACCAAAAGTCGCAACGGGCCAAACACCCTTCAGCCTGGTGTTTGGAGCTGAAGCAGTAATTCCTTCAGAAGTCAGGATCCCAACACAAAGATACGGATGCCTGACGGAAGAGCGCAACCAGGCAGAAATGGCCAGCAGCCTGGATACCATAGATGAACTCAGAACAAGCGCTCAAATCAGAATAGCATCATATAAGCAGATGGTAGCACGAACGTACAACAAAAACGTTAAGGTCAGGACCCTGCAGGTGGGGGATCTTGTTCTCAGGAAAGTCTTCCAGAACACTAAGAACCACCAGGCAGGAAAGTTTGCATACAACTGGGAAGGCCCATACCAGGTGGAGAGTGCAACCGGCAGTGGCTCTTACAGACTAATGGACATGAATGGAAAAATGGTACCCAGGCCATGGAACATCTTGCACTTAAAGAAGTATTTCATCTAGAAAGGAGGAAAATGCCACATCGGTCAGCAACCTGAATATTCAGGTTCTAGGACTCTTTTGCTATCTATGATGTTTTCTTTCGTTTCTCTTAGTAAAGGGTTAAACAGAACCCAATAGCTATCTTTTGATGTCAAGCCAGTATCTTGACAGATATCTTTTGAACATTTTGTAAGAAACCCCACGGGTTATCTTGAATATAACTTCGGTATGATTCAGTCAAGCAATTCTTGTCAAACACTATAAAAACTGAAGCGTGTGAATGTGGCAAAGTAAAAACAAGCTGGGATACAAACACCCACAGTACTAAGCACCCACGCAAAAGTCTGGAGGACTTCTAACTAAGGGAACCAGCACATACACTTGGCCATCTAAACAAAAAAGCATGCATGCAAAACACAAAAACGACATACATACAAACCAAGGATCCAGGAAACCCTGGAGCCAGAAATATCCATTTGCACCCTCAGGTGCTCCGCCAGCCAAGAAAAAAGGTCGGAATAAAAGTTTTACAGGTTAAGCCCAAAAACCATGGGCCGCAAAAGATAAATGTTTAACTGGACCCACCCGGGTCCAGGAGGAACAACCAAACAGCAAAAGAAATATGCCACACAGGGCCCAGAACAACAACAAAACTAAAACAACTAGGTAACAACATGCTTAGTTACGGAGGAGGAATCACCAGCTGCTCCAACACCGCCTTGGCCACCATCTGCTGGAGGAGGAGTCACAGGAATCGCTTCCTCCTGAACGGGAGGAGATTCTGCAGGAACAGGGCTGTTAACCTCCGGGGGCTCCTCTTCCTCGCAATCAGAGAGCACGCCAAGGTCGGGCTTCACAGGAAATGCCGCCTCCAGAAGACGTTCCTCCTCAGCCGCATCCCATCCCAAGTGCTTATTCTCCAGCACTTCTTTCATGCACTCAACCCTGGCTGCCCAATGGGTGTAAGGGACAATATCAGATAACACGCCAGAGAGGGACTCCTTCTTCTGCCGCAAGACAGCGTTCTCTGCATCAACGGCTTCCTTAGCCTCTTTCCATTTCTTCACCTCAGAGGCGAGAGCATCCTTGGCGTCCAGGACTATCGCCATCTGCTCTTCGGAATCTTTCTCCTTCGCCTTAGCAGCCTCCAGCCTCTGGTTTCCGCGAACCTTCTCTGCCTCCAGCCTCCTGCTCATCAGGTTCAACTCAGCCTTCAGGGATGTCAGCTCCCTCTCAGATTCCGGCAGACGGTCAATTTCGACCAGCAGCATCTGCATAGTCTGCAAGAAGAAAGAAATGAAGGACGAAAAGGATAAAGGAACTTCGGTATGAAAGCCAAAGGAAAAGCCATACCGCAAAAGCCTGTTCAGCAGCATCCTCCAGCAGTTCTCTAATCGGCCTAGGACGAAGGTACGTCCTCATACTGGGAAGCAGCGCTCTTTTCAAGGTAGGCCAGCAAGGCACCCCCGCAGTACATCCAAACCCAACGGGTAATCTGATAACATCCTCAGGCAGATCAGACATAACATCATTCACCTCATCACCAGTTCCAGCACCCTCAGCCCTAGTACCTGATCCTCCAGCCCCAGACCCGGACGGCTCCTTCTTAACCAAAGAGGAGTAAGCCCTCGTCTCCGTAGGAGGGCCTAAAGGGGGTAAGGAAGATAAAGGGGCAGCAAGAATAGTCACATCATCAGAAGAAGATGAAGGCTCCAACCGCTTGGCAGAGGACTCAGCACCAGTCGCCTCTGCCTTCCTCTTAGAAGGAGCCCTAAGCCCACCTGCCACGGTCTTCCTCCTCCTCTGGGCCATCATCATGGCTGGAGTCATCACAGGCCTGGTAGAATCTGAAAGTTGGCAAAAGAGTAAGAAAAGGGAAGGAAATTAAATTCAACTAAGCGAAAGTACAAGCTGGGAGAAAATTACCAGTAGACATCTCCCTTTCTTCCTCCAAAGAAGTATAACCAAATAGAAAGTTAAAAGAACGACACGCAGGTTCCAGGCCAAACAACTTTGACAGGGACACCTCTTCGTCAGCAGCAGGAAGTATTTTGGGCAAATCTGCAGGAAAAGAGCAGTAAGATGGTGAGCAACAAAAGGAATCAATGAGGTAACCAAAAGTAAGTACCTGTTGAAGCTCTCCATTGGGTATAGATGTAGTCATGAGGATTGGGCAAAGTGTTTACTTCTACGAAGACGAAACTCCGAAACCAATCAGCATCCTTGGGTTTCGGAGGAAAAATTATGCAGTGCTCATCACTCTTATGGGCCCGAATCGTGAATTGACCACGACCCAAAGCCCGCACGGCAAAAAGGTGAGCAAAATCACCCATTGTAATCCCCATATCGTATTTTTCGTTTAATTTGCTTAACGACAGGATGGTTCGCCAAGCGTAAGGAGTGATTTGGCACATAGGAAGTTTATTGGTGTGAAGGAATTCGCATACAAGGTGTGGAAAAGGGAACCTCAAACCCAATGAGAAAGGGTAGAGGTACATGCAGGTCCACCCAGGGCGACAGAAGTCGGCCTTCTGGCCGGCCGTCGGAACGTGAATGTTCACCCCGGCATTGAAGTGAAACTGCCCTCTAATGGCGGTTATGTCAGAGGGTTTGAAGATGGAATTGCAAGAATGTAAAGGGGAAAGGAGACCTTGAGAAGGGAATAAATCATCGCCCATAATTGCTAAAAGAAGTAAAGATTGAAAGAAGAGCGGAAATGGTACCTGGGGAGATGATCGGCAAAGCAAAAGGAAGTCGGAAAAAAGAGAAAGAAGAAGATAAGAGGTTTTCTGGGAAAGTGAAATGAGAAGTTGAAGAATTTGTCAGGAATAAGAGGAATTTAAGTGAAGGTAGTTGGGGTTAATTAAGGGCGTGAATATGAACAGTTACTGGCGGGAGCAAAAATCGAAGCGAAACAAATGTAACTGAAATTCCCGCGCAAGCAAACTTACACGAGAATTGGGGGCTAATGTTGGGCCCCAAAATTAACGACTTTGGGCCATGACACGTGGCAGCCCAGGAGAGGTTAATCTAAGGTCACACGGATTGAAGGGTGAGAGTCAATCTCAGCCGCACGCATCTCGTCAAAAGAAGCACAGATAAAGCTTGCTGAGGAAGCTATCAAGCCCAAGCAATGTTTACTTATTGAAGCAAAAGCCCAAAATAGAGGAACAGGTAGTTGTAAATGGACCAGGAAGCTATGTAACGGCTGGGCCCTGCCCAGCAGTCCTTACCCAATGAATATTATTACCTCTTCATGCTCTATAAATAAGGAGGGATATTCATTAAAGAGGACTACCCAATACCTAACCTAGGAAAATCACTTAGGAATACCCCTTGCATTTTCAGCAAGAACACCCATCTTACATTGTAATACTTAGGCATTTCAGCAAGAACAAGAACACTCTCTCTTTTATCTTCTCTATTTCATAAATTGTCACCCATAATCAATAAGCAACCTTGTCGTATAATCACTATAATCTTTGTTTTATGTAATTTTAAAATTTGTCCTTAGACCTTATGAAAACGATAATTAGGGTTGTCCCTAATAAACATAGAAATTATTACCATAGGTTTCAACTTTTGAAGCAATCAAATAGTGATAAGTTGAAGAAGTTCCTATTGAAAGAGAGGGACTTTGACTTTAAAACATAACATCATTACCTTTTTTTTAACTTTATTATTATTATTATTATTATTATTATTATTATTATTATTATTATTATTATTATTATTATTATTATCTTCAAAGATGTGTACAATTCTACAAGATTGACTTTAAAAACTTGTAATATTTGAAAGCATTACATTATTACAATTACAGCGCCCTTATAGGAAGCTACACGGCATCATCCAGGAATCAATGAAGGCTGCTGGCAGTGCTGCTACTCCTACTACTCCTTTAATTTATCCTTCTCCTTCTACACGCAACAATCAGCAACTTAACTCATTTCCTGTACACTAAACACTACTATGCTGCCTACCTATTAAACATTTTGTGGGCTATTTTGTGGCTCAATTACATTACATATCTCCTCTCGAGATCTCGAGATCTCGAAATCATATCGTTCAAAGCTTGAATTAATACACTATCTAAAGAGACCTCAAACTCAAACTCAAACTCAAACTCAAACTCAAACCCAAACCCAAACCCAAACCCAAACCCAAACCCAACTTCAACTACTAGTTTAGTGGTGATGAAGCACGGCTTAATGAATAAAACATCGTCCTACATACGGAGTACTTCATTTAATGATAACAATAATAATTACGATACAGTGTTCATCTGTGTCAGCTGATTTATTTGTTGACGTAATATTCTAATCAAAATGTAAATAATTAGATGAAACATAAAAATGATATACTTATCTCATAAAAATGTAAACCAATTTTGATTCAATTCAACTTACTTTAATTTAGTTTAATTTAGCTCAACCCTTATCCAACCAAAAACACAAAGCTTATTAACACAACGCTAAAATCGGAATAAAAACAACTTTTAAAATATTTGAAAAATCTTAATAGTAGATAAACACAAAATCTGAGATCAAGGAGTCTACCCAACAAACCAACCACTCAATAGTTGACATTTGATGCAAATAACAATCACAATTATAAAATAAAAAAATTCCAATACGGTCCAAATTAAAATAGAATGAAACACATTAATATATTTCAATTTTATTTATTAAAGAAAAGTCCAAAGATACACACGTGTGAGGTATGAAATAATTTAGGCGGACAAAGCGTGGAAATGCATTTTGTCGTTATATTATTGTCACCGGAAATTTTGTTCGAGTTAATCGAGTATCATTGTATGAACAACAGCACAAGTTAGGTTAGGTTAACCAACACAAATTAGGATTTTTGTACTATCCAACTTACGGATAAACTTAGAGGTAGCAATCGAGTCACACGGATTGATTACGGATCAGGTTAAAGGGGTCGGGTTAGATTGGGTTGGGGTTATGTCGGGTCAGTGACGAGTTCGGGTCGGTTCGGTTCATGTCGGGTCACCTTCGGGTCACGTCATCTACCGTTGACAATTCGGATCGGGTCAGTATCGGGTCAGGTTATTGACATATATTTTATCTTATATATTTTGTTATATATTTTTTTAGATGATAATTTTATGTTCAAATAATGGATAAATGTATTAATTGAAGTTTAAGTAAAAATAATTAAGATAAATGTTAATTTGGTGTCCTTTAAACCATTATTAAGCTAGTTTATTATCGTATAGAGAAAACATCGGGTTAGGGTTGGACAAAATAAGGTTGGTATCAATTATAGGGTCGGTCCGGATCGGGCCAGTTCGATTTCGGTTCACCCAATTCTCGGGTTGCATCGGGTCAGGTTCTGGGTTCATTAGGACGGGTTCATCGGGTCGGGTCAACTTTTACTACCCTAGATAAACCTCACAAATCAAATTAAAACGCATGCCTCCATCACCCGACCACCAACGAATTTAAACTCGAGGCAAACTTGACCAGAGTACGTACGTACATATTCTCGCAGGACTCGGACCAAATTGACCAGTGTAATTCAAACGCACGCCTCCATCACCCGAAACTATACGTAAACATCAACTGCATACACAGAGTATAGGTATTTTTGGTGATTAGTATAGTAGAAAATGAAAGTTGAATAATTTTGTGCCATTTCGTTCACTTCGGGAATAAGAAGTTGCAATCATCCAAAAGACTCGCATTAGCGAGCCTATTCAGGAGCTCCTAGACTTCCTACCATATCGCCTTTCATAAAATTATTAACATTTTGATGACAAATATATATTTGAGACACTAAACATGATGTTTAGACTTAAAAACGTACATTCAACCGTACCTATTTTCAAATGGCTTCAAATTCTCATCTCAAAAAGCTCTTCATGTCATAAAAGAAATACACATGAGAACTTGAGAAGCGTGTATTACAAAATTATTTCATTAACCAGCAAATTCGGCCAAAATTTGGTGAACGACATTCTGACCTCATTGAGCAGCTTGTTTGGGCGGATTACTGGCTTCTGTAGCTGCCTCTTGTTCCGGTTTCTGCATTACAGCTTGTTTAAACATGCTAACGGGACTCATAGTTTCCATCTTTGTTTGGTCGTCACTACTTGCTTGTGCGACTGCTTGTGTTTTAGCTCGCTCAAGTACGGCCTGTTTCATCATCTCCATCCTCATCTTCTCCCTCTCCATCTTCATATTCATAATATTCCCCACGTCCTTGTCGATTGGACTGAAATAATCATTAATGGAATTGTCCTGCATAAGGAGAAGAATGGCTTATTTTAAAAGCCGAATCTGTCTTGAAAACGTAAAACAAATAATCATCGGCTGCGGTACATAGGTTTCCACTTTCCAGCTCTCAACATTATCCGCGCAACCAACACCACAAAAGAAGGGGTGGGGGCCTGGGGGGTTTGTTATTTAGAGTGTTGGTAAGCCCAAATAACAGGATCCTCAGACACTATTTGTACTTTCACCAGCTTTGCAACTTCAGCTACAAGCATTATAATTATATATGGGTCTGAAACTTGATTTCAAAATCGTTAATTGCAGCATGATCAATGATAGTGCCAGGATTTGTCATTAGAGGGCGCAAATTTGAAGAAGCGAGTAAAAAATCAAAAATCTGCAGCATGATCAATGATAGAATAAGGTTAACTAGGAAAAAATCAAAGTTTTAAACCAAAAATCTCAGATTTTCCATTGTTCAGGGAAGGAGGGGGTCTAGCACCTCTAGCTCCCACCACTGATCATGATCTCAGAAATATGGTCGCGATAAGCCTCAGTGGTTGCGTTAACCTTCAAATCCAAAAAATAAGTAAGGTCAACGTGCAATGTCAGGGCTGGTTATTAAAGCCATGGATACAGGACCATCTCAATGTACATAGATCCTACTTGTATAATACCAACGGGAGCTCTGCATCCATACAACAACAAGATACGGCCAGCAAGACTTTTAGATAACCACTATTCTCTATGTAAACCAAATGAGTACAAGAGCGAATTTTGCTATCCCAAACCCCACCCACTACACACATGAACTCAAATACGAGTTTAAAAGGCACACAAAATGAAAGAAGTGGTGTAAACAGTAAAAGTAGGCATATGCAAGTATGCAACCCAAGCCTGTCCATAGCAGGCCTCTAGACCCAACCTTCTATCTACAAAAATCTAGCTTGGCCTAGCCATGTTGAATGACAGTCACCTGCACTACTCTCAACACTAATCAAAAGTCAAGCATTGAGGTTTATAACACTAACCTCAAGGCTAGCCCTTTAAAGGTACATTATACATGATTAATCAAATGAATTATAGCCGGAGACTAATACATGCACGAGGTCTACTTAAGTATGACAAAGCGAAACTCACCAACTCTTCCAGACTTTTATTCAGATTTTGCATTTCCTCCACCATTTGTCGCACTTCTGACAGAATTACTTGTTCAGGGATTTTTTTCACAGCTTCTTTCCTTTCCTGAGCCTGAATAAATAAGACATGAAGATAATATCAGCTCATTGATGGGAGTGTTTGAATAGAAAAGTAGGAAAGGGAGGGAAGGGGGGAGGGGAGGGGTAATGGACCGAGTGTTTCCTTCCGAATCATTGCTATGGCGGAAGAACTGTGATTTGCCTTGGTGGAGGGAAAGTGTAATCCCCCCTTCCATTTCTATCATTAACCCTATTTGGGAACCATATAAGCGATTTTGCATTCCTCCCTTCCCTATCGCCCAATTCAAACAAGCCCTAAATGTTTGCACACGTTTCAGACTGATCCGCCCCACCTAAATGTTACTCCAAATATACATATGCCCTCAAAATTCAAACAAAGATGCTCGTCTAGTTCAATTCTAACTTATAGTGAAAAAAAATATAACTTAGGATTGAAAGCAACACATAATTCAGGCACAAATGAGTTTAGACTCCTCCCTATTGAGCTGATTTATATTCTCAGTTGAAAATTCACCTTGCATAAAGTTTCTTTTCTGAGAACAAAGGGTAAGAGTTGAAAGAGCTGAATAAAAAAAACAGACCACAATCACTGATAAACATTGCAGTCCAAAACTCACATTACTTTTCCCATACCCATAAAGCATGATGACAGTTGGCAAAATACAACAACAACAACAACAACAACAACAACAACAACAACAACAACAGAGCCTTAGTCCCAAAATGTTTTGGGGTCGGCTGACATGAATCATCCTTTGAAACCGTCATGAGTGAATTCTCATTTCAACAAGAGAAAAAAGAAAGAAAAGAAGAAAAACGGAAGTGGAGTGAAACAAAAAAAGGCAAAGGGATTTTATAGATTTTAAATCGAACTTATCACATGTATAAAAACTCGAAGAAAATAAAAAAATAAATCAAGAATAAAGTTTAAAGTGATTTTGAGAAACGAAGTAAAATTTAATATAAGAGTTTTGGGAGAAAAAGTGTAACAAATCCAAAAAGATTTTTTTTTTTTTTAGAAAACTTAATAAAAACATCAAAGACTAAAAGTCCACATGTATCATATCCCTCCATAGTGCCCTCTCCATCACCATCCCCTCCTGAACCCCGAGAAATTTCATATCGTACTCAATCACTCTTCTCCAAGTTTGTTTAGGTCTCCCTCTACCCCTAGCAACCGTTTCTGCACCCCAGGTCTCCAACCTCCTAACCGGTGCGTCCATAGGTCTCCTTCTCACATGGCTAAACCATCTTAGTCGGTTTTCCATCATCTTGTCCTCTATTGGGGTCACTTTTACCTTCTCTCTAATCACCTAATTCCTTAACCGGTCTTTCCTTGTATGGCCGCACATCCACCTCAACATACGCACCGGTATCATGAACGAAATCAGAAGTATCATGAACGAAATCAGAAGAAGAATCTACACTTTCAGATTAAGACTATATTGATTTCTTAACTCTATTGTATGGTCTTCGTGTGCTACTGAATGTCATACGTTTATACCTACTCAATACTCACGCCTTAACAAAGCTAATGGAAGACATCACTTCCACCCCCACTTGCTTTTCTTTTGACAGATCCCCACAACTGTCTAATACCTCCCTCCATACTGGTCATTTGTTTACGTTTGATTTTGCCACACTGTCCAAGGAGGGGGAAGGGACCATTTATGGTTATGTTATTAGATGACAAGTGAACAACAAAACATATGAGTGATCAAATTACCCACAAGAAACATTCCAATATAGAAAGGTAAACAAATGAATGAGACACTCAAAATGGAATAGTTAAACAAATAGTTGGGACGGAGGGAGTGCAACCTATACATGGAGTCATGGACATGTGCAAGTAGTGGCAATGGACATGTCTAAGTTCTCGTTGCAACATCAGATTATTTACGGAGCACAAAAGGAACAAAATGTGAAATCGCCAAATAATTACCTAACAAAGAAGCAAAGCATCGTTATCATCATCGTCATTATCAAATTGACTATATAATAGCATCAACCCATCAAGTGTCTAAGGCTCCAATCACTATGCATTATTCAACCAATTTATTCGGATTACTAAGATGCTTATTAGTAGTAAAACACTCGATAGCGAGATTATACTACTCTTAGGCTAATAGCTGATGGCCTGATGCATAAGAATGTCCTAATTTTCAATAGAACCAAAAACTCGTTACTCTTTGGTTCCCAATAAACTGGATGTGCTATGATTTATTCCTAATAGGATGTGCTTCCTTCTATCCTGAATTGCCAGTCATTGGATGCAATTTCCACTTTAACTCCTTCTGAACCAGCCTCAATGCATCGCTAATACAGCGGTAAAGTTGAATACATTTGTTTACCCTTGATTAAAAATTTAAAATACGCCTCAATGAACACAAAACATAAACAAATAACTGGGATGAAAAGAGTAGGTAAACAATTAAAAACCCTAAAAAATGAAAAGAGAGAGAGAGAGAAATTACAGATCGAAGGCGTTGGTCGAGCTTCAAACGGTAAGATCGAATGCAGCGTTCTTCGTAACCGGAGAGAACACGGATGTATAACATAGCTTTCCGTCCCATTTCCCACAACTTGCTCATTTTTCAATCTTCTTTCTCTTTCCTACGATTATACGGCGGAGTTAATGGTGCTTCCAACGGTGTAGAGAGAAAACGCAGCAGCGGCGACGGCGTTGTTTTAATGGAGGAATTCGGCCAACTGTTTTCCGGGATGGAATTATGCAAGTGCGATATTCAGATTGGGTTTTGACTTTTTGACTATTCACATTTCTTTTGTTTTTTAAAGACTTTTTTTAATGTTACTTTTTTACTCTTTATTATAAAATGGTATAAAAATAAAATGGTATAAAAAAAATTATTCCAATTCGCACAAAATGTTTTAGTAAATGAAAATATTTAGCGTTATGGATTATGGGTAGTTTTTTTATAGGAGAAATTAACGGGAATAATCTCACCTTTACGACTTCTTCCAAAAATAATCTCACCTTTTAATAATCCGAAAATAATCTCATCTTTTAACCCCATCTTTTTTAAATACTCCCTTTTACTGATTACCTAATTTGAATGTTTTAATCTCTTATATTTTTATTTTATTCTATCTCTTCATCTTCCATACTAAACTCACAAATAAACAATTCTAGACAAATTTAATTTGAAACTTTCAGAAACATGAACAATGGAAAATCTCATTTCATAGATCACAATCAAAGTAATTCAAAATTCAATAGAAGGCAATCCCATACGTACTCTTCTTAGCACAATTGAAAAGTTTGATCAATTAAAATCCCAATTCACCATTTCTTTTCCATTGTTAAGAAGTTATACATGTTGCCATTGAAGACCTCTTAATTTCATTATCTTCTCTTTCAATTAAATCCGACTTTGATCTCCAGGTTAATCCTCTATGGAAACATTTTATGATTAATCGCAATGGTGGCAGTGATTTGCTTAAATGATTATATAAAATCGTAATTGCTCTTTCATATACACATTTTACTCAATCGTAAACTTTTTTTCATAATATTTCCATATCATACCCTTCTCTTAAAACCAAAAAGTACCACATTTTCCTCTTTTCATTCTCCAAAACATAATCAAATTGCTCACAAATTCTTAAATTAAAGATCACAATTTTAATTATAAGCAATAAATTACTTCTTGTAATCCTAAAGATCAAAAACCTCCTAAACGAAAAGGTCCTTCCTTTGCTCAAAGACAAAGGCTTCAACTAAATATGACGCCTGCCAGTTTTCGTCGACGAGTTATCAAGGTTTTCAGGAGCTTTAGCTGCCAGGAGCAGAATCTCAGCCGAAGTCCCAACCGGAAATGGTGCAGTTTCATACGCAGCAGTCTCCGTCTGGATAACAGCCCCTTTCTCCTCTTACATTAGTTTTATTTAGATTAGATTGATTTAATAGTTAAACTTTTCAATTAGGGTTTTGATTTTTTTAATCCATAATTAAATTAAGTTGATAATTAATAAGGTGGTGGTGGCGCAAGGGTAGTGCGACAGCGAAGGGGCGTCGGTACTCGGTATAGGGGGCCGCAAGAGCAAATGACGGTAATGGGTTGCGGCATGGGTGGAATGACGGTAGGGGTAGTGGTCAGATGAACGGGCGGGCGATTGGTAGATGTAGGGAGGCGTGACTGCGGGATCGGCGAGGAGTGGTGATGTGGTAGACGGGCAATGGCAATTGATTTTCTGGGGTGGCAGTGGTGGTGGCCTGGTGGGTAATGTGTTTGGTAGTGGTGGTGAATAATGTGTTTGGCAGTTTGTTTGTTTTTTTGTTAGCAGGACAAGAGAGAGAGTGAGGGGCATTTGAGTAAATTAGGTACATGATTGAATAAATAATGTATATGAAAGAGCAATACCCTATAAAATCGCGTATATGCTTTGTTATAGTATCGATATTGCACATTTGCAATTATTTGGGAATTAGGACAACAATAGCAGTTTTAGGTTAATTGTATAAGGCGGTTTCGCAATCGATTATTGCGAAATTGCCTATTGCATCATGCGGAGACTCATAAAACTACTGAGTAGAGCGATTACTCAGTAAGTCTGTAGTTAGTAAGGTTCTGGGTATCTA
Source organism: Silene conica (assembly GCA_029255685.2). Taxonomy (NCBI): domain Eukaryota; kingdom Viridiplantae; phylum Streptophyta; class Magnoliopsida; order Caryophyllales; family Caryophyllaceae; genus Silene; species Silene conica. Next base: position 26,443,056 of record CM055311.2, on the reverse strand, counting down.
TATATTTGTTGCGATTTGCTGTGGATCAATGCTAAGAGCGAATTTGGGAGCTTCATACATCAGTTTTTTCTATGCCTCAACAATTGTACATCAGAACATGGTTCGAGTCTTGATCATTCGAGATTTTGGCATCTAACTTAACACATGAACTCGAAACTACAGGAGCAAATTAAGTTTGGTGATGCAGATTTTGTAAAACCCCTTGCGACAACGGAAAGTAAAACATACAAAAGCATGCAATTTTTGCGCGAAATTAAAACTTTAAACATGCTTAACTAATATACGAGGTGGATTACAATAACCCAAATGCGGAAGCAATAAAACATAAATAAGTAATAAGTATTAAATACAAAACCAAGCCCGAGATAGGATATCCCTACAGGCACAAAACGAAATGTTAAAAGAAGGTCTAGCTACACGATAAGGTAATGTCATTCGATGAAGGATCATCGCTCGCTAGCCTCAACGTAACCCCCTACAAACAACAATCATCAACCTACATACATGAAAACATGTACGCCACAGTCAGTGGGGAGTGACTAGAGGTTCTCCTAACCACCTATTGTCATTAACACATACACAGGTGAACACATCAACATGCTCCAACATAAACACAGATTATGAGAAACATTAGCATATATCATCATGTGATTACTATCGATAACCAAGTATCATATATCCATAATCACAAACTAAAATGTGCTCAACAACCGATTCGTCAACACAAGAGATAGCTCACCAACTGACTCAACTCCAACTAGATAGGTCGACAATCGACTCTACAACAAACGAGCTAGGTCAACCAAGTGACTCTACTCCAACAATATGTAGGAATATTTCATAAATCTCCATTAAAGTATTAATCTAATTAATACTGCCAATGATTATATCAAAAGACGATTTGATATAAAAACTATAAATTGAATTAAAAAGACATGAATATAGAAATAACCTTTAGATCTATGAAGAATCAGCCTAAGAACAACCTAGTAAACCCAAATTTCAATGTAGAAATTTTTCTTAGATTGCATCGAAGATGACCGAGAAAATTGTCCTTCAAGTTATTACCACCTTAATTACTATTAATTTTGGAGGCTTTTGTTTTTAAGGTTTTTAGATGATGAACCCGTAGTCAAAATAAGAGAAAACTGTTCTCTTATATTTGTGATTCACACGGTCCAATACCACTACCTACCGTGTGATTCACACGGTCCAATACTACTACCCACCGTGTGACATAAACAAAGTTTTTAGGAAAGTGTTAATTAATTATCTTATAATTAATTAACCCAATTATATTATTCTAAATTATCATATATTAATATATATATAATTAATAAATATAACATATATATATATATATATATATATATATATATATATATATATATATATATATATATATATATATATATATATATATATATATATATATATAGACTTGAGATCCGGTGAGAACCACCTTACCATGGGAACTTTGTGAGAACTCTACCTTACGGACTTTTTTTAAAAAAGTTAATGACATAATTGGATTCGGCATGACATTTTATAGCTAGAGAACATATTTTTTGGTCTAGAAAATAAATATTAGTGACGGAAATCAAGGTGAGATACGTTTTATTTATTTGCATGCACCTACTATCTATTTTTTCGTATCTATCATTTTTCCGCCACTAGTATTTATTTTCTAGACCAAGAAATATGTTCTCTGGCCATAAAATTCCATGCCGAATCCAATTATGTCATTAAGTTTTAAAAAAAAACTCCGTAAGGAAGAGTTCTCACCGGTTTTCATTGTAAGGTGGTTCTCACCGGATCCCAACCCTATATATATATATATATATATATATATATATATATATATATATATATATATATATATATATATATATATATATATATATATATATATATATATATATATATATATATATATATATATATATATATATATATATATATATATATATATATATATATATATATATATATATATTTGTTAGAATTAACATTTAATTCATTTCTCCCAATTATTATTTAATCATATTAAATGTTTATCATCTATTTAGCTACATTTAGCTAAGTTTGGCAATTACGTAATTATATCAATATATAATCACATTTCTCAGTACTATCCTATAGGTGTGACCTTTAGGGATCAGCTGATTACCGCCATCATATGACAGTAACGTCAAACTTCTAGTAAACCAACCGTTACCGATAAACGTTAACCAACTGATTAATATACTAAGTATTCCCGTGTGATCCTGTAAAAGATTTATTTAAATATGTTGGAGTAAATGTCCCCCACAGTGTGTGATTATTTGAATAAATATTTTACAGGATCACACAGGGATACTTAGTATATTAATCAGTTGGTTAACGTTTATCGGTAATGATTGACTCACTAGTAGTTTGACGTTACTGTCATATGATGGCGATAATCAGCTAATCCCTAAAGTCACACCTATAAGTAGTACTGAGAAATGTGATTATATATTGATATAATTACGTAAATGCTAAACTTAGCTAAATGTAGTTAAGTAGATGATAAAGATTTAATAATAATTAGGAGAAATGAATTAAATGTTAATTCTAATAAATATATATAAATATTATTATTATTATTATTATTATTATTTTTTTTTTTTTTTGATAAGGTAAGGAAACATAAATATTATATTTATTAATTATATTTTAATATATGATATTTTAGAATAATATAATTGAGTTAATTAATTATTAGATAATTAATTAATGTTCTCCGGGAATTATAATCGTACACCGAAAATTATTAAAATATGTATGATATTTTAAGGAAATTTGGAATAAGGAAACTGACTTAGAATCTATCTATATTATTAAAGGAAACTTTTTTCGAACGACGTGATTGGTTGAAAAATATAATAAGATTTTTCAAAATAAAAATAGAAAAAGATAAAATAAATTAGTAGTTGAGTTGTTCACATATGGTATAAGTAAAAAAAAAATCTAAAAATTTTATGACACGTGTTTAAAGTGCTCAAGAAATCTATCTTTAGGCTCATAATCGACTCCTGTACATGGTCTAACACAGCTACAAAATCTCATAGAACATAGAATTTGACTCTGTATATGTTTATTAAAGTGATTTAATATTGTTTACAAATCCTAACCTAATGCAAATACTACCTCTTCCAAAGTATAAATACGGTATTTCCTAACTCGGTCCTTTCCATGAATTTTGATATTCAGGTCTCTATTTTGTTCATTTAGATGAGACTATGTTCCGTATTATCGTTTTCTCCACTATTTATTTAATCAATTTTGTGCATACACGCATATCGATTCGGTCATCTTTAAGTAGCGGATGTTATTATTAATGAAGATGTCGTAGCAACAAATACGACACTAAACATTGGTTGCGGACGAACAGTTGGTGTTTTTAGTTCAAATCAGGCTTATTAACTTGGTATGAAGGGGCGATGGAATGATGAAAATTATCATCTTAACCAGTTTTAATTTGGAAGCGTATATTGAGCCTGTGTATACCACCAAAACTAGCACATTTAACGTGGCAAGTTTGCTCGAATACCATGGCTGGTAAAGGTAACCTTCATCATCGCCATATTGTTGACGACCCGAAATGTGCCTTTTTGCTGCGAGATTGAGGATGCTAACCATGTCCTCTTTGATTGCCCATGCGTGAAAATTGCTTGGTTTGCACAGGCTTTGGAGGACTTAACTATCTTGACCTGTATAAAAAAAGTGGCGTGGTTTAATTTTTACAACTCTTTAGCCCGGAAGAGGGTAGGTGTTAATTCCTTTATTGTTAAAATAGCATTTTTCTTGATGTTTGTTGTGAAAGCTTTTGATTTTGATGATGCTTGTTGTTGTTAAGTCTTAGAAACATGTTAGGGTTTGATCTTAGATGATATTCACATGATTGTTGTGGTGTTCATATGATTATTTACTCATTTTCAGATTTCATGTTCTTAAGATGAATATAAAGATTGTTCTTAATTTGTGTTTCGATTGTTCAATAATCATGTTTGATGTATATTTGGGATTGTTATGGGATTATATGTGCTGGTAAGATAGATTTATGGCTTGAAATCATAGTGTAAAATCATTTGTCGAAAGTTTGAAGGAATTGAGAAATTGCAGGAAATCGCGTGAAACAGCCTGCCCGTGCAGGGGCGCAGGCTGCGCAAGTGATGCGCAGCTGCGCAACCCCAATGCGCAGGCTGCGCAATTGGCTTGTAACTTCGTGTTGTTTTATTGTTTCGTGATTGTTTTGGGGATTTGTTTCCCAATTTTTTAAGTGATGTTTATGCTATGTTTATGAATATATTTACTTGGTTTTGAATATATGTTTAGGCTAAGTAAAGTTTGACCAAGCGATTAGCTAATTGCCTCATGTTAACCCCTTCCTATCGTTTATTGTAAAGTTCTTTCTTAAGTTGTTTAGTATGCTTAAGTATCATAAGTTGTGATGTTAAAGGTCATGGTTAATGGGTAGTTAGCAAGCAACGTTTTAGGATGTTGTTTATTAGCTAAAGTTAGTATTCACTTGATGGTAATGGGTAGTTAGTAAACAAGGTTTAGAATGTTGTTTCTCTTCCTAAGTTAATCTTATCCTAGGTTGTTAATGAGACCTAGTGGACCTAGTTAGATGATTAGTGACCCTTGGACTTGTGGAAGGAAAGTCTTAGGTTGGTTAATGGTTGTTGAACTTGTTTATCTCCTGCTCATGTGTGTTTGAGGTCCCCGGAGGATGGGCGACCCTATATTGGGTTCGGGAATGGAGAGAGGATATAGACCCCCCGGTCGGGTAACCGAAAGGGAAACCGGCTCTCCCTCAACTTAGTTCCCGGGATCAATTAAGTGCTGTTTAGGAGTATAAGAGATTGGAACTATAGGTTAGTTACTATCTTTGGATGCTATTGTATTGATGTGTATTAAGGTATGCCTTAAGCTGGCCTCTGAGCTTAATACGTGAGTTGTATGTCGCGTGATGGGATATGTGTTAAGTTCACCTCTGGACCCATTACGTGTTTTGCTTGTGGCGTGTCAGGATATGTGTTAAGTTCACCTCTGGACCTGACACGTGATCGGTTGTCGTATATCGGGATATGTGTTAAGTTCACCCCTGGACTCGTGTGCGATAGCTGTGTATTGGGATATGTGTTAAGTTCACCTCTGGACCCAATACTTGTTTGTGGCAGTGGGATATGTGTTAAGTTCATCTCTGGACCCATTGCTTGTGTATGTATGTTGGGATATATGTTAAGTTCACCTCTGGACCCGACATTTGTTTGTAGTGGGATATGTGTTAAGTTCACCTCTGGACCCATTACTGGGTTGTGTATTGGGATATGTGTTAAGTTCACCTCTGGACCCTTTACTTGTATGGTAGTGGGATATGTGTTAAGTTCACCTCTGGACCCATTGCTTTTGATTATTTGATATCAAGGTCTATGCCTTAAGTTGGTCTCTGAGTCCTTGTTTGAAAGTGATTTAGTATCTAGGTTATGTCTTAAGTTGACCGCTGAACCTTTATACTTGTTGTTTTGCATTTGCTTGCCTAGTGTTGGTACAATGTCAGATGTAGTTGTTGATATTGATGAGTATAATACTGTGAGTATGGAAATGTTCATCCAAGGCATTGGATGACTCTTTAGTCAGTTTCGTAAATAGTTTGGACTGAAAGACCCTCCAGCCGGGCAACCGGCAGGGAAATCGGCTCCCCTTCCAAATGGTTTCCGAAGTTGGTTGAGAGCCTTGCATAGTAATTGCACGTTGCAATTGAGAATCAGATATCGAGATTTATATGCTTCACATGTTTATATATGTTGGAGTGTATTGTATGTTTAAGTGTTACGTGTCATTACAAAAGGTGGATAGGAGAACTCTAGTCACTCCCCACTGATTGTGGCGTACATGTTTACATGTATGTAGGTACATGACAGGATGGCAGAGGGGTTCACAAGGAGCTAGCGAGCGATGATCCTATTCATCGATTTTGACTTACACATATGCGTTAGCTAGACTCTAGACTTTTGATTCAGTTTTTGGAGTGCCTGTAGGGATGTATTGATGCCCGTCGTTGAAGGTATCAAAGATAAAATTTATAATTCCTAAACTTTAACTATAGATAGTGAAAGTCAGGGTCGAACCATAGAGAGATGGGGAATGTTTATTGTTTGATGTCAATGTTTTAGGGTAACAAAAGTGGGGGTTTATATTGATTGTCACTAAATCTAGAATTAAATATAAAATAAAACAAGTAAATATGAATGAGATAAAATTATAGTAAAAAGGATGCTAGGATGTTCGGGTAGTAAATAGCTACGATGGTGTAAATCCTAAGTCAACATGTATTGCAGTCGTGTAAGGGGTGTAACATATCCTTTCGGTCTATGATACCTAATAGCTCCTTTCGGCCTATGCTATTAGTTCCCAGGTCTCACAATTATTGGGTGTCAACAATAAGGGTGATTCCTAATTTCTAGGTCACATACCTTTCAGTCTTAAGTAACCTAGCCGTCTTAAAGTGTAAACCAATGCCCTTCCCGTATCTCTCAATCTTGGGTAGGTCATTACTAACATCCTACAAGTCTCCTTTCAGTCTCATTGTAGGTTATTATAGTCGACGAAGAAAAATGGTCTGAAAACATACGCGCGTCGGTCGACCGACCAGCTAGTCCAGTCGGCCGACCAACACTTCAGTCGACCGACCAGTTAGGCTGGTCGGCCGACCAAGGCGCTGCTACAGTCGGTCTCGGAATTCGCACCATCTACGTTATTTACTCCCTACATCCTAACATATGGAATTTAGCTACTCATAGAAATTGAAATAACAATAATAACATTAATAAAAACGGAATTCATGGCGATCATTAATCTACGCATGCAATAATAATAAAGGCTTTGAGATTCTAACTTAAACCGGATGCAAGCAATTCTAAAATAAATATAATGAAACTGAAACTAAGAAGAGAATTACCGGAAACAAGGATTAAGGCAGAAAGGAACAAACTTTATTGAGTATCGCGGAAAGATTGATGATCACAATGAATAAAACTAAAGAAAAGTGTTTGATGATAATTGAAAGATTAAAACTAAATAGAGAACTTGATAGATGAAAGATAGATCATCAACCCTAATCCCGAGATTAGCTTAAATAGGCGGAAATAAAGAGTTTCCTAATGACCTAATCACTTGAATGGGCTTTGCGGAATTTTTTTGGTCTGTGCTGTGGTCGACCGACCTAGGTAGTAGGTCGGTCGACCTCTTGTCGGGCTTGGTGGACTTCTGATATTTTTTATAACAGTCCCCTGGTCGACCGACCGGAGTAGTAGGTCGGTTGACCTACTTTCCTGTAGGTCAGCCTTGATTTCTTCTCGGTTTGACTTCTTGGCACTTGGTTCGCGCTTCGAGTTGACTTGTCCACGGTCCTTGGTCATGAAAAATCCCGAGAGCATAAATTTGGTGTAAAATCGTCCCTTTTCCGCATAATTCTGCAAAAGGGCATAAAAATACGAAAGTAGACAATTGTTGGGAAATAAAGGCTAAAACATAGTAAATGAGCGACAAAATGCGTGTAAAAATAGATGTAAAGCACCGTAAAATAGACACGCATCAAATTCCCCAAACCAAACCTTGCTTGCCCTCAAGCAAGAAATAGACTCGATCTTAAACTAATGGAACGATTTCAATCTCAGAGCGAAATTTACATGTAAGCCTAAACCAATGTCAAGTACAAAATGAGAAAGTATTCAAATCATGCAAACGAGTTATAGGGTCGTCAAACTTGCAAAACTAGAGACTATAAAGACTTTATACCATAGACTCTCGCGGTACGCTCGAGACACTCATGAAGCAAAGGGTGAATATATGTAAAAGATAGAAAGAAGTATTTTGTAAAGACACTCACCTAACTGCGACCCATGAAAACATGCCTGCAATCTAACATGAACAAGAATTCTACAACTATGTATGAACACACTCATCTAGTGACTCGGATACATGCAATTTGGTAATGAAAGATATGTGAGGTGAAAGGTAAAAAATGGTTAAGATGTTTTCGGATTTGTGGGGTTAGTAGCCAAGCTAGTAAAACAGGTTCCCAACAACATATTTCACAACTTTTGATATTAAGAAAGTGCTCTTTTGTAGCACAACTCTCACATTAAATATAAGAAAGGACTCCCAAGTATTTTGAATGAAGTACGGGAGTGATAACATGTAAAAGAAAGGGGTTTTTGGAACGAAATTTTGAATCTAACCCTGTCAGTTGGTCGACCGACCTGAGGGTGCGGTCGGTCGACTGACTTTCCTGTGCGTTTGATTTTTTCGTTTTTCTTTTCTTTCTTTCTTTTTCTTTCTTTTTCTGTTCTTTTTCTTTTCTTTCTTTTCTTGCTTTCTATTTTTGCTTAAGATAGCATACAAACCAAGATGCCTCCAAAAAATATCAAAGACCACAAACTAGCTTGGACTGGTGTCTAAGTATAGAATGTAGTTTGGGGATAAAAAAGCAAATTTGGCTATGTAGAGCTTATGGGTAAATAAGAGAAAAGGGATCCCAAATGCACGCACCAAGACTCAAAACGAGATAGTAAACAAGTATATAACAATTCAAGTTCATGTTTATGCATATTCATGTAACATGTTCCAAGGGGAGTACTACTCACATCCTAGACAACTGGTTTAAAAATGAAACCAGGAAATAAGGCTTTAAAACTTAGAATGTATAGTAGGTTGCCAAAGTATAAGTCAAGTCTCAAGAAAACAAGTTGACAAAAACTCGTAGATATGCAAAAGACTCTCATACTAAAACAAGTTGACAAGGCAAGGCAAAGGCATAAACATGTAAAATAGCAAAATCATCCTTGAAATACTCTCGTTCCGACTCGACCTATATGCTAAAATAAATGTGCAGTTTTTTGAAATTTTTGAATTTTTATATTTTTTTGTATTTTTCTTTTGTATAGGTAAGGAAAATAAAGAAAAGAACAATGCAAGACAGAAATGCAATAAACGAGTGACAAAATGCAATGGAACAATTATGTGACTAAACCATTCCCCAAACCAACCCGCACAATGTCCCCATTGTGCATTAGCCTAAGTGAAGGTTTCATAAAATTAAGAAAAATGCAAAAGGTAAAACCAAGGAAAAAGGAAAGAACTCACTGGATTTCCAAGCGCATGAGAAACCTCCCCAAACCAGCGTAAGCTGGGAGGTTTTGGTGGCCAGCAGTGCCACTCCAAGTACCTGAAAAAGTCAAAAAAAAGGAGAGACCTTTTTCGGGGATTAAGCATGTTTTGGGTGATAAATAATGAAATTCAAGGTTTGAAAATAGAAGAAGGAGCGGAAGCATAAAGGATAGAACAAGGAAGAGCTTCCCTATTATGTTTTTATGCTTCCGAAATACCTAGATACGTCCGCTCAGGAAAGCTGGTCGGTCGACTCCTCTCCCTGGTCGACCGACCAATTGCCAGTCTTCTGGAATGCAGGGACTTGGTCGACCGACCTATGGTGGAGGTCGGTAGACCTGGTTTCCTGTACAATACCCTCCTTCTTCGCGGGATTAAGTTGTATTAACCAAGTTTAACCCTCCCCAAACCTGAAAATCATTATACATGCGCCCAAAATATGCGCAAAAATCCAGAACCAAGTTTAATTGTCTCTACTACGCAACCAAAAAACGAAATTGTTCTAAAACTTAAAGCAAACAAAATTAAAAAGTCTTAACAAAAACAGAAAATAATTTGTCTTAAGAGCTTAAAACTGAAACAACTATCCGCTAAAGATGCGGAAAATCTCAGACCACGGCTTTTGGCTATATGCCGTAGTCTCCACCGTGTTTGTTTGAATGGCCAAACACGTCTCCTCTCCATCGCAAAGCATATGCGACGGACTCTTCTCTTTCTCTTCTCTTCTTCTTCTCTTGTCCTCCTTATCAACCACGTCCGGATCCTCATCTTCCTTGTAGCTTAGGATCCCTAGCCCACCTCTTTGCACTGTGACTTCCTTCACCATGGGCTCCCCAAACCAATTCCTGCATTGGGCAAAACAGAAACATCCTCCATATTGCTCCCAATCTGGGGAGGAGGTGTAAAAACAGGTATAGGTGTAGGTAACAAAGTAGGAGAAGTGGTAATGACCTTATACTTCTTTTCAGAAGTAATAGCATTACAAGTGATAGGGGTCATAACATCTTTCTTCCTCTACGATAGACCATAGATAATAGAATATTTCCCTACCTTAAAGGTCAATGTCCCACTACCTACATCAATGATGGCTCCCGCGGTGTGAAGGAATGGTCTCCCTAGTATGATGGGTATATGGGCATCCTTAGGGATGTCCAAGACTACAAAGTCAACTGGGAAGAAAAACCTGTCAATGCGCACAGGGATGTTTTCCAACACCCCTACTGGTTCCATATATGTACGGTCGCCCATTTGGACAGTCATACTAGTTACTGCAAAATTGGTCATTCCTAGCTTCAAGACTACGCTCAAGGGCATAACACTAATACTAGCCTCTAGGTCACATAAGGCCTTTTTGACTGGAAAGGTCCCTATGTTGCAAGGTACAGAAAAACTCCCAGGGTCCTCTAGCTTATGAGGGGCAATAACATGGGACAAAAAACTGGAGGACTCTTCGGTAAGTGCTACCGACTCAACTTTATCTAGAGACCGCTTTCGTGATAAAAGTTGTCTCATGAACTTTAGATATGCAGGAACTTGTTGAACTAATTCTAAAAACGGTACTTGAACATTTAATGAACGAATAACGTCTTTAAACTTATCAAATGATACCTGTTCCTTAGTTGGTATGAGTCTCTCCGGATAAGGAGGGGCGGAACTTTCAGCAATTGCAGCCCTCCTTAAAAATTTGGGGGTCTTGTCACCCCGGAATAGGAAGTCCCTTAGGTTGTCTGGCATTTCAGGTCTGAAGGTTTCCGTCTGTTCAACATCTGAGGTCGGTCGACCTTGCTCCTCGGTCGGTCAACCGACTTCCTGTACATCAGGAGTTTCTGGAAACTGCTCCGTGGTCGGTCGACCTTGCTCCTGGGTCGGTCGACCAGACTCGCTGTTGCTCGTCTTCAGCTGTTTCTCCTTTTTCTTTCCACCTGCATTCTCGCCTCCTACTTTAGCCCCGCTCCGCAATGATATGATGTTTAGAGTTTCCTTCTTTTGGTCCGTCTTGGTCGGAAGTTGACCCGGAGCCCTAGTATCATTCTTGCTCGCAATTTGAGCAATTTGGGACTCTAACATCTTCATACCCGCCTCTCGTGCCTGTGACTCCTTTTGAACTAACCCAATGAGATTTTGGATGAGAGCATCCGTATTCGGTGGTGGGTTAGAAGGTGGTTTGGGGCGAAAGGGGGTTTTTGATAGTTTTGCTTGTGCGGAGGGATATAAGTGGAGTTTTGTTGTGGTTGTTGATGTTGTGGGTTGAGGACATTCTGGCTTGTCCACCTCATGTTGGTATGGACATTGTTATTATTAGGATCATAAAAGTTATTCCCACGGTAATGTTGAAAGGCCGCACATGTCTCGTTAGATGAGGTACAAAACTTTGACACATGCCCCTCTCCACCACATCTCTCACAACTGAAGGGTCCGTCTTGAACGACGTTTACCTGGTGCATACCACCCTTACTCCCACTTTTCATCTCGAATTTTCCACCACTCTCTAGCTTATCCAACTTGGCCATTAAGGCCTCTATTGCCGCAACATTAGATTCGGCCTTTCTTTGGTTTCCCCGGGAAGTCCCATGTTCAGGTCTGTGCACAGCAATATCTTCAATGATTTTGAGACCCTTGGTCTCTCCAGAATTATCTTGGAACCTTCCATTAGCTGCAGCATCCAAGTAGGCTCTGTTGTCGTCAAAGAGACCATTATAGAACTGGTTGCAAAGAAACCATTATTCGAATCCATGATGGGGTATGGATCGAACAAGTCTCTTGAACCTGTCCCAAGCCTCACTAAAGTCTTCAGTAGGCCCTTGCTTGAAACTTGTTATCTGCGCTCTCAAGGCATTGGTCTTAGCCGCGGAATAGTATTTCCGATAGAAGGCTAAGGCCAATGTGTTCCAATCTGTCACTCCCGCAGCAGTGCGGTCTAAATCTCTGTACCATTCCCTTGCCGAGTCTCGGAGGGAAAAGATGAACATGGTTTCTTTAAGTTGATCCTGCGTCACTCCATCTGGGGGTGCAATGGAGCATATGTAATCCGTGAAGATTTATATGTGCCTAGCTGCATCTTCATTAGCCGCGCCTCCAAATTGGTTTCTCTCCACCATGGAGATGTAGGAAGGCTTGGCCTCAAATGGCTTTCCGGTGCCCGTAGGTAAGGTGAACCCCTTATAGAGATCCTTTGCCTGTGGCATAGAGTGACTTGCAATACTTGCTTCTTCAGCCATCTTTTCGTCCTCTTGTTCAAAGGCTTGGAAGTATGTAGTTGTGGGTGTTTTGGGTGTAAGTGGACTTTGAGGTGATTGTTTTGGTGATGGTGGATCAAATATGTCTTCTTGAAATAGGGAAGATGGAGAAACTCCTTCCCTACTCTCTAAAAACTAATTTCTTCTTTCTCTTAGAGTCTTCTCAAGCTCGTGGTCTAGTGGTAGGAGTTCTCCTTGAACTGACCTGCGCATAAGATGGAAACTACAAGAAAAAAGTGAGAAGGTTTAAGGAACAAAGTTCCTTAAACAAAAGAAACAAAAACAATAAACAATAAACACTGGCGTCACCTCCCAGGCAACGGCGCCAAAATTTGATGTCCGTCGTTGAGGGTATCAAAGATAAAATTTATAATTCCTAAACTTTAACTATAGATAGTGAAAGTCAGGGTCGAACCACACAGAGAAGGGGAATGTTTATTGTTTGATGTCAATGTTTTAGGGTAACAAAAGTGGGGGTTTATATTGATTGTCACTAAATCTAGAATTAAATATAAAATAAAACAAGTAAATATGAATGAGATAAAACTATAGTAAAAAGGATGCTAGGATGTTCGGGTAGTAAATAGCTACGATGGTGTAAATCCTAAGTCAACATGTATTGCAGTCGTGTAAGGGGTGTAACATATCCTTTCGGTCTATGATACCTAATAGCTCCTTTCGGCCTATGCTATTAGTTCCCAGGTCTCACAATTATTGGGTGTCAACAATAAGGGTGATTCCTAATTTCCAGGTCACATACCTTTCAGTCTTAAGTAACCTAGCCGTCTTAAAGTGTAAACCAATGCCCTTCTCGTATCTCTCAATCTTGGGTAGGTCATTACTAACATCCTACAAGTCTCCTTTCAGTCTCATTGTAGGTTATTATAGTAGACGAAGAAAAACGGTCTGAAAACATACGCGCGTTGGTCGACCGACCAGCTAGTCAAGTCGGCCGACCAACACTTCAGTCGACCGACCAGTTAGGCTGGTCGGCCGACCAAGGCGCTGCTACAGTTGGTCTCAGAATTCGCACCATCTACGTTATACTCCCTACATCCTAACATATGGAATTTAGCTACTCATAGAAATTGAAATAACAATAATAACATTAATAAAAACGGAATTCATGTCGATCATTAATCTACGCATGCAATAATAATAAAGGCTTTGCGATTCTAACTTAAACCGGATGCAAGCAATTCTAAAATAACAATAATGAAACTGAAACTAAGAAGAGAATTACCGGAAACAAGCATTAAGGCAGAAAGGAACAAACTTTATTGAGTATCGCGGAAAGATTGATGATCACAATGAATAAAACTAAAGAAAAGTGTTTGATGATAATTGAAAGATTAAAACTAAATAGAGAACTTGATAGATGAAAGATAGATCATCAACCCTAATCCCGAGATTAGCTTAAATAGGCGGAAATAAAGAGTTTCCTAATGACCTAATCACTTGAATGGGCTTTGCGGAATTTTTTGGGTCTGTGCTGTAGTCGACCGACCTAGGTAGCAGGTCGGTCGACCTCTTGTCGGGCTTGGTGGACTTCTGATATTTTTTATAACAGTCCCCTGGTCGACCGACCGGAGTAGTAGGTCGGTCGACCTACTTTCCTGTAGGTCAGCCTTGATTTCTTCTCGGTTTGACTTCTTGGCACTTGGTTCGCGCTTCGAGTTGACTTGTCCACGGTCCTTGGTCATGAAAAATCCCGAGGGCATAAATTTGGTGTAAAATCGTCCCTTTTCCGCATAATTCTGCAAAAGGGCATAAAAATACGAAAGTAGACAATTGTTGGGAAATAAAGGCTAAAACATAGTAAATGAGCGACAAAATGCGTGTAAAAATAGATGTAAAGCATCGTAAAATAGACACGCATCATGTACAATCCCAGGCTGTTGTATATATTTTACTTCAGTACTTAGACAGTTATACTTATCTATTTTTGTTTATATCAGTTTCAGTTTAAGTTTTTAATTCACCTCGTTTTATGCATGTTAAAGTTTAAATTCCGCTTAAATTTTGGCATGTTGTATGTTTTATTTTTCCGCTGCGACGAGGGGTTTTACATAGTGTCACGGCCGAGTTTCTCATTATCGTCACCTCAAAAGCGATTATGCTCCCAAATCTTCTTCTATAACAAAGCTATCAACTTCTGTATCTTCTAAGCCAACCCCTACAACAAAGAAAACGAGTTTTAGATGCTTAAAACGGAATTTACACAAAACAGTCTACTAATCGAATCGCGGGTCAACATTATAACGGGTGTTCAACATTGAAAAACAAGTCAAAACAGGCAGATTTCCTGGTTGGGTCAAGCTTTAACAAATCTATTTGTTAATTTCACGTAATTTTAAAAGGTTCCATTTATAAATAACTTACAAAGATAATAAATCATTTAATGCTCTGATAAATCTACTAACTTTTCAAGACAACCAAAAATAGATTTGTGATTGACTGGTGTTAAACATATGAGTATAATATATGAAGATGTGGTATTGAACCCTTCACCCAAAGAAAAATCCATCTTTATAAATAAAGTGTAATGTACAAAAACAATTTTATATTCGAGTGAGTCCGGCGATTGAGGCATGCTCGGAATATAGAATGTATACACTCCTCGTTACATAAATACTCCATAAAATTATTCTTGAGGAGACTTAAACTCGAGTCTACCAATGAGACATTCAGTTATTATGTTAACACAAATAATAGAATTTAGGTTATATAAATAAAATCTATCCTAAATATTAGTGTGAATAAACCAAATTTTAAGAGGCAAATATGATTTTAGATTTTTCAAGAATATAATATGCACAAAGTCCAAATTTTAGATAACATGGTTAGTGGATCAAAAATTGAAACTAATGTTATTTGTTGAAATTTTTAGGTTTGCTAGGCCCTTTACTTTTTAGCTAATTTCAGCTCTCATTCAACTTAAGCATCCAATTATATCTTAGCTTATTTGGGCTCTTTTATCTCAACTCACTTCAATTGAACTCATAAACTTCATTCGACCCAAAAGAAAGGACCAATGAAAGAAGATTTGGTAAAGAAACAGTTTTAAAAAATAGATTATACCTATTAGAATTACCACATTGTACACAATAGTTTACTATAAATAGGCCCGTGCATCGCACAGGCATTAAATCTAATATTATAGTATAAGGAGATTTCCAAGAAACTGACTGAGAATATTATAATATAAGGAGGTTTCCTAATAGAAGTACAATACCAACACAAACCAAAACCCTATAAGAAGGGGATTTCGGCCGTGTGGTAGGTGGACCGAAAAAGAGTTTTCTCTCTTGTTACCTTGATCAGTTTATCATCTTAAATCCCAAAACAAATCCTCTAAAATTAATAGTAAATTAGGTGGAGCTTTGAAGGGATCTTTCTCAGTCATCTTGGGTGCAATCTAAGGAGAACTTCTGATACGTGCATTTACTATACATTTTATTTATAGTTTTAGCACGTATTTCTATGCATATTTGTAACTTTCAGTTACTTTTCCTCCCGAAACGGTTTACTTTGTCATTTCTATGTTTTAAATGTAGGAACAAGCGGAAGTGAGCCAAAATAAGCTTTAACTGTCCTCCGGAAGCCGTCTTAAGGGAATACACGAAGCAAGGGTCCTAACTCGTAGCTTAGAGACGCGTGCAAACTAAACAGAGGCTGAAGCATACAGGAAACGGTCGACCGACCTGACTATGTGGTCGACCGACCAAGACATAGTTACAGGAAGACTGTCTTACAGCAGAAGCGGTCGAGCGACCTCTATGCCCGGTCGGTCGACCGATTCACGGGCTACGCTGTTTCGCTTCTTTATTTCGGTTTATTTCCTTAATCTTGTAATTTGAGAAGACTATTAGTAGAACCTCATTAAGAATAATTAGGTTAAGCAGTCATTAGCACAAAAACACTTTAGACTTAGGGAGAAGAACTCCAATTTCAGATTCGTTCATACTTTTCCGTTCGATTGTAAGTTTTTATGCAATTAATCTTTTCCGTTGTTTCAACCTTTGTTCTTTGTTATTGTTGTTATTTAATTTTATATATCGTTCCCTTGAATCATTACTTCTTAATTATGTTGTCTCCCATGATGTTCTTGGAATTCGTTAGTATTAGTTTTACAATTATGAGTAGCTAATCCCTATGATTGGGAATTAGGGGAACCATGGCGAAAATTAGGTTTTAATGGTTATATGATTTTTATACCAATCTCCATTCTTGTTGGTGAACTAATTCTTCTAGATTGAAAGATTGGTAGAATTAGTTTAACAACAAGTTTGGAATTGCCCTTTGAAAGAAAGTTTAGTGCTTTTCTAGGAATCCTAAGACCGTAAGGATTGGGTAGAATAATGACCTAAAGGTTTATTCTTTGTCCCTAAAGATTGTGTTTATGAGTTGTTTACCCAATTTTGACTTACCTTAGCCATGGTGAACCGAAGTTCCCAATCATCCTTTTACCATTGTTTTAGTTTATTTACTTTCTCTGTCATCTTAGTTGTTAGTTTCAACCCAACAATCAAACCTTCCTTTTAGTTACTTTAATAAACTTTAAATTCACAAACATAATTAACCTTGTCTCCTGTGGTTCGACCCTTGACTTACTCTATCTAGTTTAAGCTGAGGTTTTATAAATCTTTTCTTTGGCACCCTCAACACCGGGTGTCAAATTTTGGCGTCGTTGCCGGGGAGACGGTATAATTTTGTTTGTTAATTTTTAGTTTATTTCCTTGTCTTAAGGAACTTCGGTTCCTTAAGACCGTTGCTTACCTTTTCTTCTAGTTTTGTTTTGCATATAGAAGACAGGTTTTTGAGAGGAAGGCTTGAGTACTCTCTTTCTTTGAGATCATGACTACCATATATGATCATATTCAACCGAAGGTGCAAGATTTACCAAAGGGGTTCACTTTGCCTACTCCTACCACTGGTTCTTTTGAGCTCTACCCGAACTACATCATTCTGGTGGAGCGGAACCAATTTTCTGGTCTACCCAATGAGGATCCACTGAAGCATGTAGAAATTTTCTGGTCCCGAAGAAGAATTTTGTGAGGCATGGAGTCGGTTCAAGAAATTGGTCCGGTCTATTCCTCACCATGGGTTTCAACAGTGGTATCTTTGCAATCAATTCTACAATGCCCTTTATGATGATTACAAGGTGATTCTAGATGCAGCTGCCAGTGGGAGGTTTCAAAATAACACCAACCATATGAAAGGTTGGAACACCATTGAAGACATGGCAGTGCTTAGGGCTGAATTTGGGAGTTCGCGTGGGAATTCGCGAAGGTTGAATGTTGAGATGGGTAGAGTTTTGGCTGTTGAGACATCCGTTGAAGCTCTTTTTAAAAGCTTGAGGCAGCCCAGCTGAAGCAAGAAAGTTCGAACCTAGTTACTACGGTTGACAACACAAGTGAAACAGTAGAGTTGGGAGAGCTAGTTCAAGCTCTAATGTCCCAAATGTTGGAAATGGAAAAGGCTCAAGTTGCTTCTTTGAAGACTTTTGAGGGCCAATTAGCAATCTTAGCTGCTAATCAGATTGCTAGCTCTCCGGGCAATGGTGAGAGTTCCGTAGAGACGATCAACACCACAAATCTCAGAAGTGGTCGTTCATATGATGGACCGACGTCCATGGATAAATCTGCCGAAGTTTCTGCTGAAGAAGCTGTTAACGTGCCCAGTAAAGTAGGTCGACCGACCAATATACCCAGTCGATCGACCGACTTACCTGATGACTCGCCAGTTTCTGTAAAAAAGAAAGCCACTAATCTCAGTTCATCTTGTCGACCGAACGCCATTCCTGGTCGACCGACCATAGTTCCTGAGCAGAATGCAGATTCCACCCTTGATTTGCCGGACTCTTCCCTCATTAATGACCTATCGGAGATTTTACAGCTGAAGAAGCCAAAGATAGCTGATCCTACAACTAGTGTTACCGTTCCGTATCCCGAACGATTGAAGAATTCAAAGGAGGATCGGAAATTTGTTAATTTCTTGGAGATGGTGAAGAACCTTGAGGTAACCATCCCGTTCACTGACTTGATTACCCAGGTACCCTCTTATGCTAAATTTATGAAAGATATTTTGAATCGTAAGAGAAAGTTTCAGGATGAAGGTGCTATTGCTTTTGTGGAAGAATGTTATGTTCTTTCACAAAGAAATATTCCACCCAAGTTGAAGGACCCAGGTAGTTTTTCTATCCCATGTACTATAGGTAACCATGTGATTGGGAAAGCCCTTTGTGATCTAGGGGCTAGTGTCAGTGTTATGCCATATTCTGTTTGTGAGAGAATTAACATAGGTAGACTTAAGGTCACCAACATCACCCTACAGATGGCAGATAGATCAACCCAAAGACCATTAGGGGTCTTGGAGGATGTCCCAGTTAGAGTGGGAAAGTTTTTTATTCCTGTCGATTTAGTTGTTTTAGACATTGCTGAGGGTAGTCAGATACCTATTATTTTAGGTAGACCTTTTTTGCACACAGCTGGGGCTGTGATTGATGTCAAACGCGGGATTATTACTTTAGAGGTCGGGGATGACACTATCGAGTTTAGTCTTGCCCATAAGGCAACTACATCTACTGATGATACGTGTTTCTCCATCGACATTGTTGACAGGAGTGTTATCCTTAATTGGAGGGAATCCTTGACTAAGGATCCCTTAGATGATCTAACAATTTTGGATAAGTGTGCAGGTAATCCAGCTGAGAATGCTGAAGAGCTGGACGTTCTAGAAGCAGAGATAGAGGAATATGAGCTGACTGAGGAAGAGGATGAGAAGCTCGCAAGCTTAGCTAATGCTAACCTGGTAAACACGTGCTATGCTATTAGTTCTGATTCTGTTCATGCCATTGGGTAAAGATACCAGAGCGTAAGCCACTTCCTGCTAATCTTAAGTATGTTTTCCTTGATGATACTGAGCAGTACCCTGTAATTGTTAGTGCTAAACTTGATCCTAACCAACTTTCTGCCTTAATGACTGTTCTTAAAAAGAACAGGAAAGCTTTAGGTTACTCTTTGGATGACATTAAGGGCATTAGCCCTGATGTTTGTATGCATAGAATAGAGTTAGAGGAAGGGCATAAGCCCTACAGATAGGGTCAACGTAAGTTGAACCCTAAGATGCATGAGATAGTGATGGCTGAGGTGATGAAACTTCTCGATGCAGGTATTATTTATTCAGTTGGCAACTCCAAGTGGGTTAGCCCAATTCATGTGGTTCCTAAGAAATGAGGGACCACCGTGGTAAAAAATGAAAAAAATGAATTAATACCTACTAGAGTAGTGACAGGGTGGCGGATGTGCATTGATTATAGACAGTTAAATGCCGCCACCAAGAAAGACCACTTCCCCCTTCCTTTTGTTGACCAGATGACTGAAAGACTTGCATCTAATAAATTCTTCTGTTTTCTAGATGGATATTCAAGTTTCTTCCAGATTTCCATTCATCCTGACGATCAGAGTAAGACTACATTTACTTGTCCACAAGGTGTTTTTGCATGTCGCAGAATGCCTTTTGGGTTGTGTAATGCCCCTGCCACCTTTCAAAGGTGCATGATGGGGATCTTTTATGCTTTTATTGAGAACATTATGGAGGTATTTATGGATGATTTCTCTGTTTATGGTAATAAGTTTGATCAATGCTTAGCTAACCTTGATAAAGTCTTGCAGCGTTGTATTGATGTAAACTGTAAAACCACTCGCAAATGCGGAAATTTAAATCATACAAAGTACTAAAAGTGCAGCGGAATTTAAAACTTTTTAAACATAAACAACATGCGAGGTGAATTAAAACTGAAACTGGAAACTGATATAAACAAAATAGATAAGTATAACTGTTCTAAGTACTGAAACCAAATATATACAAAGCCTGGGATGGAACATCCCTACAGGCACCAAAAGATAAACAGTATCAAAACTAGAGTCTAGCTAATCGAAAGGTGTAAGTCATAAGATGACAAGTGGAACTCGCTAGCTCTCAGCAACCCCGGCCAACCTGCATGTACCTACATACATGTAAACATGTACGCCACAATCAGTGGAAAGTGACTAGAGTTCTCCTAGCCACCTTTTGTAATGACACGTAACACAACAAAGCAAACAGAATACTCCAGCATATATAAACATGTGAAGCATACAATATCTCAATGACTGAATCTCATATCATCATGCAATTACTAATGCACGACTCTCAACCAACTTCGGAAACTATTTGGAAGGAGAGCCGGTTTCCCTACCGGTTGCCCGGTCGGGGGTCTTTCAGTCCAAACCATTTACGAAACTGACTAAAGAGTCACCCAATGCCTTGGGTGAACAATAACAAGGTCAAGGTACTGTAAACATCACTATCATCATGCATATCCGACACTGTACCAACTCAAGGCAAGCAGAATAAACTCAGCAAGTATAAGGTTCAGCGGTCAACTTAAGACATAACCTAAATACCAATCATTCAGCAAGCAAGGACTCAGAGGCCAACTTAACGCATAGACCTGCCAATCAGCAAGACACTAGACTCAGAGGCGACATCACAATGCATGGACTAGCATCCCAAAGTAAAGGACTTAGAGGCCAGCTTAAGGCATGTCCCTTCACTACATCACAAGACACTAGACTTAGAGGCCAGCTTAAGGCATGTCCTAGCATCAAACATCTGCACTACGGGCAAGGTGTCAGTTCCTTAGCTACCCCGTTGTGCAGCTGCTCTACTCGTCAAACTCAGAGGCCAGCTTAAGGCATGTTCCGACGCGATCACAATCAAGCATGTCTGGGCTCAGAGGCCAGCTTAAGGCATATCCCAGACACGACAACCATACACATATAGGGCTCAGAGGCCAACTTAAGGCATATCCCCATATATGACAACCAACTCACGTATTAAGCTCAGAGGCCAGCTTAAGGCATACCTTAATACGCATCAATACAATATCATCCAAGAAAAGGAACAAATCTATAGTTCTACTTTCTTATACTTCTAATCAACACTTAATTGATCCCGGGAACTAAGTTGAGGGAGAGCCGGTTTCCCTTTTGGTTACCCGACCGGGGGGTCTCTATCCTCTCTCCATTCCCGAACCCAATATAGTGTCGCCCATCCTCCGGGGACCTCAAACACACACGAGCAAGTGATAAACAAGTTCAACCATTAGCTAACCTAAGACTTTCCTTCCACAAGTCCAAGGGTCACTAAACATCTAACTAAGTCCACTAGGTCTCATTAACTACCTAGGATAAGATTGACTTAGGAAGGACAACAACATTCTAAACCTTGTTTACGAACTACCCCTTTACCGTTAAGTGAATATCAACTTTAGCTAATTAACAACATCCCAAAATGTTGCTTGCTAAATACCCAATAACCATGACCTTAAACATCACAACTTAGGTTACATAGGCATATTAAACAACTTAGAAAGGAATCCCACAACAAACAATTGGAAAGGGTTAACATGAGGTAAATAGCTAATCGTTTGGTCAAACTTTACGTAGCCTAAACATATATTCAAAACCAAGTAAATATATTCAAAAACATAGCATAAACATCTCTTAACCAATTGGGAACTAAATCCCCAAAACAATCACGAATTAATAAAACAGCCCGAAGTTACAGGCCAATTGCGCAGCCTGCGCATTGGGGTTGTGCAGCTGCGCCTCACTTGCGCAGCCTGCGCTCAGACCTGCGCAGCCTGCGCACCTGCACGAGCAGGCTAATTCACGCGATTTTCCTGCAACTTCACAATTCGTTCAAACTTTCGATAAATGATTTTACACTATGATTCCAAGCTATAAACCTATCCTACCAGCACATATAATCCCATAACAATCCCAAGTATACATCAAACTTGATTATTGAACAATCGAAACACAAATTAAGAGCAATCTTTGTATTCGTCTTAAGAACATGAAATCTGAAAAATGAGCAATTAATCATATGAACACCAAACTAAACATGTGAATGGCATTTAAGATCAAAACCTAGCATGTTTCTAAGTCTTAAACCACAACAACATCATCAAAATCAGAAACTCTTATCATAAACACCAAGAAATGCTATTTTAACAATAAAGGCCGAGTTTCTCATTATCGTCACCTCAAAAGCGATCTTGATCAAAGCTCCTCCCCAATAACGTAGCTATCCACACTAGGGTCGTCTAAGCCTTCACCTACAACAAGAAAAACGGATTTTAGGGACTAAAAGTCGGATTCTACAAAAACAGGCCAATTTTCGAATGGAAGGAAACGAAAATCGGAAGTGATAGATGACTTGCAAATTTCATGAGGATTCCGGAAATGTATAAATTACCGTGATTCGGAAATCGGATGATGAAGAAAAATGGATTATAAGATTGAGGTTTTAGGAGAGAAATGAGGAGATGAGAGCACTGGGTTCTTATTTTTGTGAAGATGAAATGTCGACATACTTAAGGGTTTTAGGGGGTTTTAAGTGTCCTTTCCGTTTCAAAGGAAAACGGGTTTGGAAATGAACGGGTTTTATGATGTGGACTCAAGTTTGCCAAGTTGAGTTCGTCTTAAGGACTTAAGGTTCTTAAGACGGATCTTAACGATTTATTTAAAATACTTTCTCAATAAATTACTAAAATATTATTTTATCACTTAAAATAATTTAAAACCCTTAAAATATATTTTACGAAAATACGGGATGTTACATAAACCTTGTCTTAAATTGAGAGAAGTGTCAGTTTATGGTCAATGAGGGGGTGGTGTTAGGGCATCTTATATCTGATAAGGGTATTCATGTAGATAAGGCAAAGGTGCAAGTGATTGAGCAATTGCCCCCTCCTGTGAATGTTAAGGGGGTGAGAAGTTTCTTAGGTCACGCAGGTTTTTACCGGCGTTTCATTAAGGACTTCCCTAAGATTGCTAAACCACTTATACAGTTGCTCCTTAAGGATGCTGTCTTTGAGTTCACTGATGAGTGCCTTTTAGCTTTTAACAGGTTGAAGGAAGCTCTTGTCTCAACACCAATCATCCAGCCACCAGATTGGGATCTCCCATTTGAGATCATGTGTGATGCTAGCGACTATGCTGTAGGTGCTGTGCTAGGCCAGAGGAAGAACAAGGCATTGAATGCCATTTATTATGCCAGCCGGACTCTAGATGAGACTCAAGTCAACTATTTCACCACAGAGAAGGAGCTTCTAGCTGTGATCTTTGCCTTAGAGAAATTTCGCTCCTATTTGGTAGGTAATAAGGTAATTGTTTATACTAACCATGCAGCTTTGAAGGGGCTCTTCCTGAAGAAATATGCAAAGCCGAGGCTGTTGAGGTGGATACTCCTTTTGCAGGAGTTTGACTTAGAGATTAGGGATAAGAAGGGCGCGGAAAATGTGGTAGCTGACCATTTATCCCGCCTACAGCTGACTGATAGGGAAGATCCTTTACCTATTGATGATTCTTTTCCCGATGAGAGTTTATTTATCATTAATAGTTCAGGTTCTTATCCCTCTCCTTGGTATGCTGACTTTGCTAATTTTGCTGTCACAGGTAAAATTCCTCCTGAGCTCTCTTGGCAGCAGAAGAAGAGGTTTGCATTTGATGCAAAGCAATATTTTTGGGATGACCCCTATGTTTTCAAAGAATGCGGAGATGGACTTATCCGGAGATGCGTCCCCCAGTGGGAGGTGAAGGATATTCTGGAAGCATGCCATTCTTCTGCTTATGGTGGTCACCACGGTCCATCTCAGACCGTGGCCAAGGTATTGCAGTCTGGTTTTTATTGGCCTACTTTACATGCTGATTGTAGGAATTTTGTGAGTAGCTGTGACGCTTGTCAAAGGACAGAGAATGTATCAAAAAGACATGAAATTCCACAGGTTGGTATTTTAGAGGTAGAGATTTTCGATGCCTGGGGCATTGATTATCAAGGACCATTCCTGAGCAGTGAAGGTAACATGTATATTCTTGTCGCCGTTGATTATGTGTCTAAATGGGTAGAAGCTATTGCTACTTCCCATTGTGATGCAAAAGCTGTGATTAAACTTTTCAAAAAAAACCATATTCCCTCGTTTTGGTGTCCCTAGGGTTGTCATTAGTGATGGAGGTATGCATTTCAAAGAGAAACAATTGAGTGCCTTGCTAACCAAATTCGGTGTCCAACATCGTAGGGGTCTAGCATATCACCCTCAAACTAGTGGTCAAGTTGAGATCTCTAATAGAGAACTTAGGGAGACCCTAGCTAAAGTTGTTTCTAAGTCTAGGAAGGATTGAAGTCTTAAGCTAGATGATGTTTTATGGGCCTATAGAACTGCGTTCAAAACTCCAATCGGAATGTCACCATTCCGGTTGGTTTATGGTAAGACTTGTCACTTACCAGTTGAGTTGGAACACAAGTCTTGGTGGGCCATTTGCGATCTTAATCTAGACCCTAACCTTTCTCGTGAGAAACTTTTGTCGCAGCTGAATGAGCTAGAAGAATTTAGGCTGCTTGCCTATGACAATGCCAAGATTTACAAAGAGAAAAACCAAGCGCTGACATGACAAGAGGATAATAAAGCGTGACTTTCAGGTAGGTGATATGGTTCTGTTATTTAATGCTCGTATCCGTGTTTTTCCTGGTAAGCTGAAATCCAGGTGGAGTGGACCATACACCATCACTGCGGTCTCGCATTTGGGTCAATTGAATTGGAGACCTCAGCCGATGAGAGGTTCAAAGTTAATGGACAGTATGTGAAGCATTTTCATGGAGCAAATGAGTTCATAGGGAAGGTTGAAGTCTTGTACTTTGACCCTTTTTCGGATGCTTCATAGTGAGGTAAAAAGGTCGTGCGGGACCTCTTAAACCAGCGCTAACCGGGAGGCAACCCGAGTTTTAATTTATGTCTTTCTTAGTTTAGTCGTTTCATTTTCGTTCCTTTTACTCCTGACGGAAATTTTGAGTTTGAGCAGAAAATCAGAATGTTAATGCCAGGAATTTGGGTCGACCGACTAGCTACCTAGGTCGACCGACCACAGACTCGCATAAAACAGCCACTGGAAAATCGAGGTAATTGTGGACTGGTCGATCGACCGAACTTGTTGGTCGACCGACCAGGCGTTGAGGAGGCCGGGTTTCTTAAGTCTAATTTTTGAACTAAACCTTATTCACTTTTCTTCAAAATCAGAAAACCTACTCCCTCTCCTCAACAAAACCCTAGCTCTTTCTCTCCGTCGTTCAACCTCACTCTTTGCTCATTCTCCCAATTTTTCCTATTCAAGGTATGTTTTTCTTTGTTTTTCTGCTCTCTTTTCGTTTTCTAGCCTCTTTGCTTTCATCTCTTAGTAGAACATGTTCCTATTTTGATTTATTTTGACTTAGGAGAATGTTTTAGTTATAGTTTGTTCTTTTTCCCGTTTGTTACCCTTAGATCTCGTCTCTTTGTCGCCGTTTTTGTAGTTGTTAGGTTTGTTTTGTGTTTTTCCACCAATGTCCTTGCTTGAAAACTGCTCAGACTTGCGAAGCCTGCTCGAACTGTTACAGCGATAAGTCGATCGACCGGTGCTTTAGGTCGGTCGACCTATCGAATTTTTGCAGGAACTCAACTTACTCAAATAGTAGGTCGGTCGACCACGTAGTGTGGTCGGTCGACCACGTAGTGTGGTCGGTCGACCACAGTACTGTTACAGGAACTTTTCATTTCTGATTTGGCTGAGTTTCTTTTGTTAATTAACTTAGTTATTTTTGAAGGAAGTTCAGTTATTGAGAGTATTGTTGTATTTTTTTTTGCAGATTCAAGGATGTTTGGACGCTTTAGAGGAAACAAGCGATCTCGCACTTCCGAAGCAGGTAGCTCGAGGGGCAAAGTAAGCTCATCTAGGGGACGGGCCAGCAGCTCTAGGGGCATGGCCGAGCAAAGTACGGATAGTCTACCAGACTATCCGCAGGTTATTTTTCACACCCCGGACCAAAGGGCCCGATTCTTACATTTGGTGACTTACTGTCTGAAGAGTCTATTGATATGATATACTCAAGAAGGGGGGGTTGAAATGAGTACGCCTTATTTTTAAAATCTTCTTCGATGTGTGCTTTTGTATGGTGATCGTTGAATAGAGCAAATAATAAATAGAGACACGGTATTTTTGAAGTGGTTCAGTTTAGCAATTTGAAACCTACGTCCACTATTCTCGATTAATAAAATTAGTACCGACTCCGGATTACAATTTTATCAACCCTACTCGTACAACTTTGATGTTAGTTGTAACTCAATCTACATACCGTTAAATATCTAGCTAGGTCAAGTACCGTTAAATACTTGATTACAATGAGTACCGTTAAATACTCAATCTATCTTACGCTAATAAGATAAGTCTTCAATGTTCTTCAAAGTCACAATCTTGAATAAATAAGATCAATGCTGGAGGACTTGAATCTTGAAACGAATATGACAATTTAAGCTCGAATCTCGAAAAATTATGATCGGCGGTTTTTCTTGATTTGCGTGTGAGTTTGTGTGTGATTTCGTGTTGTTCAATGTATCACAAGTGTTCTATTTATATGGAATTATGTCTAGTTTTATTAAACCCTAAAAGATTTAGGAATATTAGTAAAACTAGAATTCTAGTCTTTAGGTAACACTACCATAAATCTAATCTTAATTTATTTAGGAAAGATTTAAATAAGATATTTAAGTATTATATATGGAATCAATTTCCTAATTCATATTTAGGAAATATCTCATATATTAAATAAATAACAACTTTATTAAAACCAACTTCCTAAACCTTGTCAAAATATAATAAATTATATTACCATAATATAATCTAGATTGCTGTAGGTTATTTAAATAAATACATATTTATTTAATTAAACAACCCTACACGATTAACGAACATGTCATTGTATATGACTTCCTAAACCGTTTCTTACTAAATCTAGAATTATATTATTTGACAAATAAGTTAAATAAAAATCCTTAGTTTATTAGAAATAAATAATTAACTCATAAGAAAATTATTTATTCCTTTTTAACTATTAGATATTTTATATTATATTAACCTATTAAGATTAATAATTCCATAAAATTATAATACCAATTATCCATTAATTTAACACGACGATTTTAGGACAACAAAATCGTTTCAACCATCACAAATATTTCGATCATTTCGTCTTTATGGAGTTATAGCTACGAGCTATAACTTGAACCAATCTCATACTAAAGTCATAGTTGATAAGTACAACTTTAGTTCATCATATGCACTTGTGATCTTCTTTCAATCCTCGATTAGTCAATCCATTGACTCATATTCTTGAATCTTTTATACTTGATTGATGAGAACTTCTAAAGTGATCTTCTGTACACTTAGCACACGATTATACGCACGAGTATATAATATATATAGCTAGACTTGTCATTATCAAAACATAAACATATATACTTAATATATACATTTGACTATATGGTTCAACAAATTCCCCCTTTTTGATGATGGCAAGTCTTTCTTAGATTTGTGTCTAAGTGTAAGTTCCCCCTCAATATAGTAAGGGTCATTCATAGCAAAGATTAACTTAGGGTTTCTATCTTCTTTCTAACCCATATCCTTTAAGAACCCTAAGAGACTATGAATTACGACAAGGAGCAAGCTTAGGCAAATTCTAATCTAAGTCGCATTTTCCCCCCTCTTGACATCATCAAAAAGATGAGAACAAAGACATAAAACGACTAGAATAATATGCTACGAAACACAAGTAAGCATGCATCACGAATCAAAACATATGAACACACACAATATTATACAAAACAAGTACGAATGTTAAAAAGTTATACACAACCAAATCGAAACACTAAGCCAATGGGCCGAATTATAAACAAGGATAGAAAATTTGGGCCGGCTTAGGTTTAAAGTCATAATGGGCCATAGGCAAAATATAGTTGTGATCCGAGGAGAGGCAAAAAGGATTAATGGGCCTCAGATTCACAAAGGATTAGGATAGAGTTTGAGTTTGGGCCACACAAGGATTAAAAGTGTACTAAGTCCATTCCAGACTTATCCAACAACAACGGAAACCAACCGAAAACGAAACAACAACAACCAAAACAGAGGATCATCAAGAAGAAGACGGATCACGAGGCCTAGCAAACGGGCTGACATAATCGGGTCGGGTGCAGAACTCGAGGGTGGTCAACCTATCCAAGCAGCTGTTTATATTACGTCCTTGAGCGTCCAAGGCAATCTCGAAGTTTAACACTTTCATGGAAAGTGCTTTCACCGCCTCAAGGGCCTTGCTTGCATCCTCCCTCATAGCTCCATGGTCACGCACCAAAGCACCACCTTGGGAAGTCAAGAATGAGAGACGATCACTAATGACGAAAAACTCGCACAAAGCATTTGAATTCCCGAGCCCATCTTCTCAATTCTTTGGTCCACCTTAGCCATCCAAGCCCGTAACTCGTCCTCAAATCCACGGTTGCCGTCACCACCACTACTCCCTGCCTCGTCCTTCTCTTTCTTTACCTCACAAAGCCTAAGTATTATGTCCATCTTGGCTTCGAGACCTTCAAGCAACGACGAGGGACAAGGTGTTGGTTCCGGTTCTACACTCTTACCGAATGTTAGATCAACACCATCGAAACAAATACCCATCAATTTAAGAAGCTTGTCACTCATACGATCACGAGGGATCACCCCTTAACTTGCATCATCCACAACACCTTTCTTGTAAAGAAGCTCGGACACCCACATTCCGTAGGGAATGTCGATTGTCGAGCACGATTTCTCCTTGATGAGAACACTCGAAACATGACAAATCTTGTTACAACTAAGAGATGCTAAATCAATCTTAGTACCCTCCAACCAACTATACACAACCACAGCCTCAATACTCGATAACTTGTCCCGACCACCCCTTCGCGACAAAACCGTATTCCATAAAAAATTGACAAACAACTTCAATTTGGGACTGAAAGAAGCGGTTAACAGGGGAGTATTTTCAGTGGCCGACTCATCAAAATACTTTTTGATTACCATCTTTTGATCCTTAGACACAATACTCCATTCCTTTTTCGGATCAAGATTAAGACCATCTTGATTAAGCTTTAAAGATATCACATATTTCAGTTTTAGACACCGTCACATCTTGACCGTTTACAACCGCACTTACCTCGTTTTAACAAGACTTGACCGAGGCAAAGAACTGGACAACTTCTATGGGAAAAATTAAACCGGAGAAATTACTAATGTAATCCCATCCCTGAAATTCCAAGAACTCCTTAAAGAAACCTAGAGACTTTGAATTTTCGACCCAAGATTTCGGATAATACCGACCCGCATGTATAGAGTAAGGGAGGATACGGTCGATTAACATACCTTCAGTCTTGGTCATACGAACCTTCTCGAGACCCTCTCTTGTTGCTTCCAGGGAGTATTCGCGAAACAGAGGCCGGGGATTTTTCTCACTTGAACCAAGTTCTTGCATGTTTTCAGAGACGGAGGAAGAAGCTCGGTTGAGTTTACGGCGCTTTCCGTTGTCGGGTGTCGGAGCAGCGGCAAAAATGGGTGTTGGAGATGGTGGTGGTTATGGTGTCGGTGAAGGCGGAGTTGGTGGGGTTTGCTTCTTGTTTTGAGAGCGGGTTGTACGGGAGGGAGGCATGGTTTGGGTGGTGAATGATGGTGGTTGGTCG
Organism: Silene conica; assembly: GCA_029255685.2. Classification (NCBI taxonomy): domain Eukaryota; kingdom Viridiplantae; phylum Streptophyta; class Magnoliopsida; order Caryophyllales; family Caryophyllaceae; genus Silene; species Silene conica. The sequence continues at coordinate 26,412,999 of CM055311.2, read as the reverse complement.
GATTTTTATGGAGGTTTGGGTAATTAAATTGGAGGTTTTGGGGAAGTTATTTGGGAGTGAGGGACGGTAATTTTGATATAGGATGGTGGTAAGTTTAGGTAATGGTAGTGGTAAAATGAAGTAGTTGAGGTAATAAGTGGGGGCTAGGGTATAGGGACACGTGGGAGGTAATGGTGGATGTAGTGGGGTAGGTTGTAACACCCCGTAATTTCCAAGTCATTATATATTATTAAAATCTTATTTTAGTAATAATAATGATCCACAATAATTAAATTTCCATTTAAAATATATCATTTTTGACAAAGATATTAATATGTCCGTCGTAAACTTATACTCCTTAAACTTGTGAAACGCTACTATGTCCTTGTTACAAATTTTGAAATATTTTAAGGGCATATATAGCTTTTGTTTATAAAATAAAAATTTTAGCTCTTTCTCGTAGCTTTCCAACGCCACCGAAAACACGGCATTACGAGTTCTGTAGAGGAAATTATGCCGAAAATACATAAGGCTGTCACAGACTATCCGCTAACAAAATCTCGCTCGTCGCTTACTCTTTACTCTTTCCACTTGTCCTTTGGGACACTTGTCTAAACATATCAATTTTGCCTTGCAGCCCAAGGACTTTCCCCTTCTTTTTCCTTCTTCTTCATTCCTTTATTTTTTCAGCCATGCACATTAAACACAAAAGAGTAAGAAACACCATTGTTGCTTGTGCACCTCCACCGTAAAACGATCGTAAAATCTTCGTTTTTTATCGGTTTTCGTCGATTTTCGCGCCTATCTCTTCCTCTCCTCGCCCTCTATATTTCTAGGTAATAAAAGTCTAATATATCTTCCTTCCTACCCTCTGGTCGTGGCCTTTAAGGCACGGTTCTCTTAGCTAACCTCGTTTATTTGTGTGTAGCTAGTTCGGTTGTCCAAACCGGAGTGGCTTTAAGTTCAAAATCATGCTTATTGAAGAGTTATAAGGTAACGGTGATGGGTTACTCGACTTTAATCGTCTATGTTAGACATATACATATATTAGTGATACATATTATACTACAAATATGTTTGATTAATTAGTTGTATGATTAGCTTTATAAGTCATATGTTTGGATGATTTTCATCATGCATGGTTGTGTTGGATGATGTTCTAGTTAGAAATTTATTAAGGAATGTTTTGTTAAATGAGGTTGTGATCTTTGAGGATGATTAGTTTGATAGTCTTTCAATTTCATAGTGCTTGGTTTACTTTGGTTATTTGATAAGTTTCAACACCTTGACAAATTTGTCCGTCATTTTGTACAATTTATTTCGACATCTTAGAGTATCCGTCTTTGAAAATGTTGAAAAGAGACCCCTGTTTATTTTAAGTGTAGAGTCTACCTCTAAAATTTCGTATTTTTCTTGCATGTCGTTTGTTCACAATAAATTATTGACGAACATTGCGCTGAAATACTCGCAGAACGGACAGTAGCTCAAAGATTATTTCGAAAACCATTTTTATACTTTGAGACTATTCTGTTCCTTTTCAATAATTAAACTTTGAAGAGTTTACATGATTTTAGGAGTTTTCTTTGCCCAACAACGATTTTTTAAAGACGTTTTATGAAGCAATACATTTTGTGTGACGGTTTCTTACACACTGTAAAGATCAGACAATAACCCCCTGTTAAGTTCGTATTTTGAAAATGTTTATTTGATAAATATTGTAGATAAAAGTCTTATTAATCCGACCCAATTGGCCTTGTATCATTTCGATTTTATTTGAATTAATTATGAATTTTACGGCAGATGACAACTGTAATGTGAAATGCGTTTAGAACTTTTGTTTCATTATTCAATCCCGTATGTTCTCTTTCGGCATGGAACGGATATAAGTGTTGTATTATTCATCTTTTATTGGCTCATGTATGTTTAATTGAGCGGGTTAACGGTTATGTTGTCCTAAAATTGTGTTGGCGACGGTTATGATGCCTTGGCATGTGAATAGATAGCGGTGGTACGATTTTTGTATCACTGTAATGAACTAACGCCATTCATGCAACGGGAATTTATCTATGTTCGGGATTGGTCGGAGGCAGTGGTTATACGCTCCGGTCCCCGTGTGTCGTTCGGTGTAAGGCATTACATCGAGAGGTCTGGCCAGGTCTTAGGCATATAGGCAGTGGTTATACGCTATACATAGTATTCGAAGGCAGTGGTTATACGCTCCGTAGCTAGAGGCATTTGTTATACGCTCCAGTAGCCAGAGGCAGTGGTTATACGCTCTGGTATGTCAGAGGCAGTGGTTATACGCTCTGACGGCGTTCATTCTATTCCTGTGTTGTTTGATAGTTGTATGCTTTGTAATCGGAGGCAGTGGTTATACGCTCCGTAACTGGAGGCAGTGGTTACACGCTCCAGTAGCCAGAGGCAGTGGTTATATGCTCTGGTATGTCAGAGGCAGTGGTTATACGCTCTGACTATGTGTATTCTTTGCTTGGATGTTTCCTTGATTTTGATATTATCTCATATGTTGGCTTTAATTCTGTTATACATGTTGATTCATGCTGTTTTCACATGTTTTTGACTTATCGCCCATGTATTGATCATGTTGTTCATGTTTGGTAATATATATGATTGTTTATGAAATTATATACATGTTCATATGTATAAGAAGTTTAGTATTACCGTTTACATGTTTTCTGACGTAAAGTGGCTGGGAGAATCCTGAGTTACTTCCCACTGACTGTGGCGTTCATGTTTCATGAATGTAGGTTGGTGCTGTTTGGGGAAGACGTGTGGCTAGCGAGCATTGTTGATAATTCGACAATTACTCTTACGCTTAATTTAGATTTAATTCATGGTGTTATCGTGGGATACCTTATCCCTCGTCTATTTAAGTTATTGTATAATTTAAACTTTCTCATTAGTTTTTAGTCTTCCGCATATTGTTTTGATATTCCGCAAAAAAGTTTTAATAAATATGTCGAAAAGTTTTTAAAAGTATCGTATTTCCGCTGCAAATTATTTGTTTATTTTTATGCTAAATCGCGGGGTGTCACATAGGTTCACACGGTTTTCGTGTAAGGTAAGATACGTTTTTCCTCTTTTTTTTTATTATTATTATTATTTTTTGAATAATATGTATTATTAATATTATATAGGTGTATATATTGTAAGTTGATTATAATATTTGTCGTAATATTATTGTGAGATTCGGTTGTGCACACATATATACATGAATTGCATAACATAATTATGTTCACATAATTTATCATCGAATACACACATACACATGCTGCGGAGTATACGGACACAGTCATATAATCTCATCTTAACCGTAGTCAATCATTAGGTTATTTTTGGTTTTAAGATTTGATTAGGTGCCACCGATTAAACCAATTTCCAATCGCAAAGTCTCAAAACGGTCTCTAGCCAATGGTTTAGTGAAGATATCTGCCCATTGTTTTTTTGTACTACAAAATTCCAATTTTATATTTTTCTTTTCAACATGGTCTCGTAAAAAGTGATGTCTAATTTCAATATTATTAGTTCTCGAGTGCTGGGCTGGGTTTTTAGATATAATGATAGCACTCGTATTATCACATAAAATAGGCACACATCCAACATCAATACCATAATCATGTAATTGTTGTTTTAACCATAAGAGTTGAGAACATACCAGTGCGGCTGCAATATATTCTGCTTCGGCAGTTGAGAGAGCGACATAATTTTGTTTCTTGGATCCCCAAGATATTATACATGGACCTACAAAGGTAGCAAGCCCCGAAGTACTTTTTCTGTCTAATGAACATCATGTATAATCCGCATCTGAATATCCTACTAGGTTAAAGTTACGGTCCATAGGATACCATAGGTATAACTTTGATGTTCCGATTAGGTATCTTAATATTCTTTTAACTGCAATCATGTGCGATTCTTTTGGTGCAGATTAAAATCTCGCACAGACACAGACACTAAACATTATATCTGGACGACTTGCAATAAGATAAAGAAGTGAGCCAATCATACCTCGGTAAGTTGTTTCGTCTAGAGACTTACCATCTTCGTCTTTGGTTAGCTTCTTATCTGTGACCATTTGAGTAGGCATTGCATGAGAGGTTTCCATGCCGAATTTCTTTAGCAATTCCTTGACGTATTTTTGTTGATGAACTTTGATTCCTTCTTCAGTTTGTTGAATTTGAAGTCAAGGAAGAATTTTAATTCTCCCATCATACTCATCTCGAATTCAGAAGTCATCAACTCAGAGAAGTACTTGCACAACTTTTTGTTAGTTGAGCCAAAGATAATATCGTCAACATGTTAGGTTCTAAGGTCTCACACGCCCTAAACCTTAGTCTTACTAATATAATAACTAATTAACATATTAATTAGGTTTTATCAAGATCTTATGCATGCTTATAATGATGCGGAATAATGGAGTCGAATACTTACAATCCGACGAGAATGGCAAGGATGATCCTCCAACCCTTAGTATCCAAAGTAGAATACCTCCTCCAAGATGCACCCAAGCCAATCCCTAAAAGCGCCGAAACTAATACTAGCTAGGGATTAGAAACGGTTTCCTTAAACTTAGTTTATTATCTTAATCTAATTCGAATAATAAACCTTATACTATCACTATAGTAAAATGTATACTAATATTATCTTATAATATTTTTTTTAGAGGTTATGAAATGATTTTCTCTCTAGAAAATTTGGCTAAGAATTAGAATGAATAACTTGTGATTAATATCACAAGTTTTATTAGGGTTGCCTTGGGGTTGGGACGGCCGGACATGGGGAGCACCAAGGGGGAAAATTTTCCCTTACCCATGCTCTTAGGGTGACCATAGGTAGTAGTTTCAAGGCATACTTTAATGATTGTGTTTTTAAGTGTTATTAACATACACAAATAATTCCATTAAACACACCCCAAAACCGGCACCTTAATACATAAAATGGACTCCATTTTATATGTTGTCAATTTTGTACAATTGTATATATGTGACATATACTATATCACAATATAAAAGGAAACAAATGTTTTTAATTTAAAATGCATATTTATCAAATAAATATCATTTATAAATTAAATAAATCGTATTTAACAATTTGATAAGTAATTTGAAATTACTAATATATAAAATGGTTATTTTCAATAATCGTCAATACGATCTACAACATTTGTAATATATTCAACCCGATTCATTCTAATTACGACATTTTATAAATATCGTTTAATGTTTGACAATTGACACGTTTCAATTTCAAACATAAATCTTACATTAAGATTTAACCTTTGATTTCTCGATATACGAATTTAAGGAATTTGATCAACTCGTATCAATATACATTTGATCAGTTTATCATTTACGGGAATTGTCCTATAGGTGTGACCTAAAGGGATCAACTGACCACCATCGTCATACGACAGTAATGTCAAACTCTAGCTAGCCAATCATTACTGATTAATGTTGGTCAGTTGACTATATAATTTTGTATCATCCCTTGCGCATTCTCGTCATGAGATTTAATTATGTGATCGCACTATTGTTGAGGACATATTTCCCAACAATCTCCCACTTGTCCTCGACAAGTGTGCGTCACCAATTCTCTTGTCCTATTACAATCTCCCACTCAATGCAAGGTGTTTCTCTGGTCTTTCTTGCATTCGATCATATCATGAGTGGTTTCCTCAATCTGGAGATTAACTGTTTGATCGGAATTATCTACCATAGATACCTTCCGAGCGTGGCCACGCATTTCCAGTTAACTTCTCCTCGAGTGGCCTTGAGATTTGAACAACCCTGACGAAGGGGTGGACAATTTCTATCGCACTACTCCCTTCAACTAGCCACAGTCAGACATAACCCAAAACAATCCCATTTGACTCCAGTTACGAAAAAGTCGTAGAGAATGGATCAAGGCTATGCCAAAACTGTGCCATCTTGGGTGAGTAGTCTTTAGTCTAAGAATTGACTCATAAGAATACTATAGCAGCTCTTGCCACGACTGGGCTATTATAAAATTTCCAGAACTCTATAAGCGGTCACTTTGCCCGACAGAGTGTCTCTCACAGTCTGTCTATGTGATCGACTAGTCATCACATATGACTCTATGACATTTGAACTTGCCATCAATAGCCTCACACTCCGGTCGCTTCGAGATGTCACCTCACACAAACGGCTAGGGGCTATACTTGGTCAATCCAGTTCACTTTATGGGGTTCAAAGTTGTCTCTTATTACAACCCATTTGGATTTGACAAAGTATCTTTCAATTGTGAGTTAATTATAACTCAAACGATATTGTCATGTATGGACAATCAATACAATATTACTGCTCCATAGCATTTGATGCACATTCATCATTTTGTATTAGTTGTTTGAATTTGTGAATAAACCTTTTATTCATGTTTTCAAAACCTACAAATCTTAGTCTCCTTCCATCTCATATTATCTCGTATAATATGATCTTATTTGAGTACATATCTAGAACTCATTCTAGATCTTGAGTTTCCTTTTCTGAAGGAAGCTCCCACTGTTATCTTATAACTCGTGACGTATTGGTATGTCAGAGGGATCAATTTATCGCTCTAACTAGTCACTTATGTACTGAAAACTATTTTGTAGTTATTCATGTTATCATTACTCGTTCTCTTTGAGAACCCATCATTTATCATCTTGGCTACTTAATCAAAAGTTTTAGGTTGTATGAATCACCACGTGATTCTATATTCATCAATATGAATAATGTATCCAACCATTTTGATTTCTAATGGGTGACCTTTTATTATCAATATAATAAACCTTCCCTTGAAGCTCCATCATCCTATGATATATTACATTTTATTCATCTAGAATTGAGAACTTCTTATTCTTTACACTCTAAAGAATCACCATTCTCTCTTAATGGTATGTTCAATTCTTTAATGAATGTCGCTCCCACTAAAACCAATATCACTCTTTCTATAGTGATCGATTTTACATAATCAACATTATTTCTTAAATGAACCTTTCATTTCTCGCATATTATTCTTTTGCTTCTACTTGAACCAGTATCACTATCCCTATAGTGATCTTACTTTATCAATCGATTATCGTTCCTTAAATGAACTCTTCATTTCTTGTGATATTTCCTAATTACATTTTTCGATACAAAAGAGACGACCATCGAGAGAATTGAGATGATTTCTCCTCTATTATCTTATAATTTTGAGAAACATCATTATTAAGGAACCGATTTTCCTTCCGATTTCATACGAGGTTTCTTTTATCCTCTCTAAGAAACAATGACATGAGGAACATTTCCTTTTGTGTCCTCCTGTAGTTTTTTCTATGTCCTCTCGTAGTTTCTTCTATCCATTCATTTAGGGTTCTTCTTAAGAATCCCATGTAGGATTCTTCTCTAAGATCCCACATTTATATCATTGGTTTGCGGGCGAAATATTTTCTCCCACTCTATCCTTTAAAATAATCTTTATTTATATAAGGATAGCAATTTCCCTATAACCAATGTATATGAATGTTGAAAAAGTTTTTAGGTGTGATAAATTAATTCTCATTTTCACTTAAAATGATCATCTTTTAATGAATTAATTATATCTCATTTTGATTGATAGTTTCTCATGTGGTGTAGTTCTCCGTTTTTAAATTAATCAACACCTTGATTCTTTATATTGATCGTATCAATGTCATTGTACAATGAACGTTTCAGGGTACTTGCTTAGTGATTTATTAAGATTACTTTAATTCATGTTTAACACGGTATGCAATTTATTTTAGGAATCAATAATTTGATTAAGAACAAAAGGAGTGACTTGGGTTGAAAACCAAGTCACTAACATCCAAAATACAACCATTGTTTAGGATTGAAATCCTTGTCTTACAAGAAAATAAATTGTTCTTGAAAAATAAAATGCATAAATGAAAGAAGACGATAATGAAAATTAGAGCCAAGCTCTTCAAGTCTTCAATCACTTGGATGCTACCATAGCCATCCATGTAAGGAACTTCAAGCTTCCTTTTCCTTGCCTTTGTCACTAGGAGGTGCCCCTTTAAAACAATTGAAAAGGGTGATAGTCAACAACCTGTATCATCATACATAAGTTGACAAAATAACATGAATTTTAAACAAGAATTATTACCTACGGCGAGAGCCTTTCCATTTTTGAGATCGGTCAAGTATTTGGGGCAATTACGTTTCCAATGCCCTAACCTCGTGCAATAATGGCACTTGTCTTCAGCCTTTGAAGATGAGGTGGAAGCACCTTTCGAAAAGGTCTTCTCTTTAGCCGGTTTGGGCTTGAACGTTTTCTTGCCCTTGCCTTTGAAGGCACTCCTCTTGAATTTTCCTTTTCCCTTCTTCTCGATGTTCAAAACGTCCTTAGTAGAGCTTTCATTAAGTCCCATGTGCCTCTCTGCTTGGACGAGCATCTTATGCAATTCGTCCAACGTGGTTTCTTGATTTCGCATGTTAAAGTTCACCCGGAACTGAGCATACGATTTCACCTTATTGAGAGAGTGAAGAACCCGGTCAATGATGAGGGAGTCGGGAACATCAACTCCTTGTAAATTGACGGTTTCCGCTAACTCAACCAATTTGAGTACATGAGGGCTAACCTTTTGCCCTTCCTTCAAACAAATGTCGAAGAAGGCGGAGGCCGTCTCAAATTGAATCACCCTTGGAGTTTGCGAAAACATAGTCGCAAGTTTGGTGTAAATTTCATATGACGTGCTTAGCTTGATCATACTCCTTTGGAGATCCTGCTCCATAGAGAAGATAAGCACATTCTTGAGAGCGGAGGACTCTTTCATGTAGGCTTCTTAAGCCTCACGAGTCGGAGCCGCGGAGCGAGCAGTTGGAGCGGTAGGGGCGGCTTCGGTAAGGTAACAAGTCTTATCGTCACCTTGAGCGGCCAAAACCAATTGCGCATCCCAATCCTTAAAATTGGAACCATGCTTATCGAGTTTGCAACGATCCATGAAGGATCGAAGCCATGATACATTAGTGAGAGGTGGAGCGTTGGTGGCCATTCATGATGTTAGAAAATTAAACTACAAATAAAAGTGAAGGACTTAAAAAACATCATCATTTATATTTAAAACTCGTAAATATAATAAACAAGTTTACCATTTACTTAATGACCTCTTACCCAATTAAGTAAACGATTTCGAGACCCAAATCCATACTAATTCGGGCACGGTGTAGCCGATTCATCCCTTATTGATATAATTTGGTGGATTAACTCCTTAATCGGTTCTACCTTAGAACTCTCGGTCGACAATTTTACTTTAAATTGTCTTTAGCCCGAACTTATTGCAACTACGGTTACGAATACCTTAGTTGAGATCGACCAAATTTCAAGGTGTAATCATATTACCCCACTTACCCAACGTAACAATCTTAGTACCCCGGTGTAGCCGAGCCCACTTTCTTATGAAGAAGGGAGTCATGGGTTTTTACTCTTTGGTAAGGCTAAGTCTCAATATTTATATTGTAAGAGATCTAGTCAATTCATTATCTATCTCCGTTTAAGTGAACTAAGTCGGTGAATTATCGATAAATTTAATTGACGAGGTCGATGAACTCGAATAAAATGCATGACATGATATGACGATTTGGCTATGCATGCAAACACATAAAGCAAAATAAAAGCATAAAACTTAAAGCATAAGTAACCGTAGTATGGCCTTCCTAGAAAAGAAAATAATAAAAGTACAAATTCGGAAACCAACTCCTTGGTCCATTGATCTTCACGAGGCACTCAACCCAAGGCAATCACCGTCTTGGTCGGAACTCCTTTCCGAAAGGCACCGTCTTCAAGGCTCTCCGGAATTTACAAAAATTACAACTTTTCAATCTACTTTATACATTATAAAATAGAAAACAATAAATAAAGTGATACGAGATTACATTAATTACATCCGAATCGATAACCCCTTACATTACGGGAAATATCGATTAAAACTAAGGCCATACTATGTAAATTACATAATCCCAAATTACGTAAATAAAATTATGACAATCATAATAAAATATGCAATGCTTATGTATATGAACTAACATGCAAATCCTAAGCCAAATCGTCCTATTAAATATCATTAAAATATGTATAGTTATCGTATACCTCGGTTTTATGGAATTGCGTGTTTTTAACGTTTAAAATCACTTGGCATCACGTGAATCGATATTCACTCTTAAGCTAATCATCCTAACTCATTTAGGTTTCAAAATTTAGTCTTACTCAAACTTTGAACATGACTTAACTTATTGGTAAAATATTGTTCGGTATTAATCGGTTTTACGGGAAAAATAATATAAAATTCTAAAAGAGTCATAAAATTTCGAAAAATTCAAAATTCAAATTTTGAATATCCTAGAATTTTCTTAAAATTTTAGAACTTAAAAATATTAGTATTTAAACGGTATTATCATTTATGTCATAAATAAGACGTAAAAACGCGTATTTTGAGTCGGAAATTCAATAATTACCTTCATAAAAGCATTTAAAATACTAATAATACTTTTACACTTTCCAAAACACTTTAGGGAACTGAAATGGACAGAAAAGTTAAAGAACACACTGCCCAATATCCGAAATTAACACAAAATGACTCTTATTATTCAATTTTTAACTTTAACAATTAACAATTAAAAGTTAAATATACAGAAACTTTTGGCTCCCAATAAAAATATGGTGATGAAAATATCAAATAAGAATTTCATGGGTTAAATTTTTCGGCCATTTTAGCAACTTTTACTATATTTAACAAATTATGTCATATAATGTACAATTTTAACCATTAAAATTATTTCACAAGCAAAACATGAAATAAAAATCTCAAAATTTTTATACATGCTGGAAATAATATATATGACATTGTGTAAAAATTTTATGGCCAAATTCCAAATCAAACTATTAAAGTCGAAATTATGTCACTTCTTATCCGATTTTTACACTAAAAATCAATAATCATGCAATATATGATAAATATTTCTGTAAAATTTAAGATACATCTTAAATATTGCATGCGACATACTCAAAAATTTTCATAGTTAAATTCGCAATATAACTATATAAAACCCATTTATTCTCATTTTATGGCATTTTAACATTTAAAATTCATAAACCATGCATTTTAACTCCAATATTTACAAAAAATAATATTCATAACATAGGAAATACATGTGAGACCATAAAAAAAATCTCGGCCAGAAAGTATGATTAGCTATTTTTCCCAAAAATAATTCATTTTAACCGATTTAAAATGACAAAAACCGAATTAATTATACATATGAACAATATATATCCAAAAATCATTCCAAATATCCTAAAATACTTTTAGGACCAGTAGGTATTCATGCATTAAAATTTTCGGCCATATCAAATATGATGTTAAAATTTCAATTTTATTTTGTTATCAAATAACTTCGTAAAAATTATAACGAAAAGCATGCAAACAACCGATTTGCTCTGATACCAATTGTTAGGTTCTAAGGTCTCACACGCCCTAAAACTTAGTCTCACTAATATAATAACTAATTAACATATTAATTAGGTTTTATCAAGATCTTATGCATGCTTATAATGATGCGGAATAATGGAGTCGAATACTTACAATCCGACGAGAATGTCAAGGATGATCCTCCAACCCTTAGTATCCAAAGTAGAATACCTCCTCCAAGATGCACCCAAGACAATCCCTAAAAGCCGAAACTAATACTAGCTAGGGATTAGAAACGGTTTCCTTAAACTTAGTTTATTATCTTAATCTAATTCGAATAATAAACCTTATACTATCACTATAGTAAAATGTATACTAATATTATCTTATAATATTTTTTTTAAGGTTATGAAATGATTTTCTCTCTAGAAAACTTGGCTAAGAATTAGAATGAATAACTTGTGAGTAATATTACAAGTTTTATTAGGGTTGCCTTGGGGTTGGGACGGCCCGACATGGGGAGCACCAAGGGGGAACATTTTCCCTTACCCATGCTCTTAGTGTGGCCATAGGTAGTAGTTTCAAGGCATACTTTAACGATTGTGTTTTTAAGTGTAATTAACATACACAAATCATTCCCTTAAACACACCCCAAAACCGGCACCCTAATACATAAAATGAACTCCATTTTATATTTTGTCAATTTTGTGCAATTGTATACATGTGACATACACTATGTCACAATATAAAAGGAAACAATTGTTTTTAATATAAAATGCATATTTATCAAATAAATATCATTTATAAATTAAATAAATCGTATTTAACAATTTGATAAGTAATTCGAAATTACTAATATATAAAATGGTCATTTTCAATAATCGTCAATACGATCTACAACATTTGTAATATATTCAACCCGATTCATTCTAATTACGACATTTTATAAATATCGTTTAATATTTGATAATTGACACGTTTCAATTTCAAACATAAATCTTACATTAAGATTTAACCTCTGATTTCTCGATATACGAATTTAAGGAATTTGATCAACTCGTATCAATATACATTTGATTAGTTTATCAATTAAGGGAATTATCCTATAGGTGTGACCTAAAGGGATCAACTGACCACCACCGTCATACGACAGTAATGTTAAACTCTAGCTAGCCAATCATTACTGATTAATGTTGGTCAGTTGACTATATAATTTTATATCATCCCTTGCGCATTCTCGTCATGAGATTTAATTATGTGATCGCACTATTGTTGAGGACATATTTCCCAACACAACATAGATCTGAATGACTAGTAGATCTGAGTTCTCGCTTTTAAGAAATAAGGTTTTATCCACGGATCCTCTCTTGAATCCACTCTCCAATAGGAACTTTGATAACCTGTCGTACCATGCTCTAGGTGCTTGTTTTAGGCCATAAAGAGGTTTGTCCAATTTGAATACATGATCCTTGAGTTTGCTGTCAGGAAATCCAAGAGGTTGTTCAACAAATACTTCCTCTTGGAGATAGCCATTAAGAAAAGCAGTCTTAACGTCCATCTGAAATAGCTTTATTCCCTTATGTGCTGCAAATGCAATGAGTAGCCTTATTGCCTCAAGACGAGCAACAGGAGCGAAAGTTTCGTCATAATCGATCCCTTCCTGTTGGTTGTATCCTTGAACTACTAATCTGGCACAAGAACTCCAGTGTCATCCTAATTTGTTTCTGAATACCTATCTGGTTCCAATGACTGATCTGTCCTTTGGTCGAGGAACAAGATGCCAAACTTTGTTTCTTTCAAATTGCTGGAGTTCTTCTTGCATGGCAACTATCCAGCCTGGTTCTGCGAGAGCTTATGTAAAACCCCTCGCGAAAGCGGAAATAATAATCATACAAAGTACTAAAAATGCAGCGAAATTAAAACTTTTTGACATAACTAACATGCGAGGTGAATTAAAAATTGAAACTGAAACTGATATAAACAGAAATAGATAAGTATAACTGTCTAAGTACTGAAGTAAAATATATACAACAGCCTGGGATGGTACATCCCTACAGGCACTCAAAATAGTAACTGTATCAAAAGTCTGGAGTCTAGCTAACGAAGTGTGTAAAGTCAAATCGATGATAAGCGGATCATCGCTCGCTAGCTCTCAGCAACCCCTGCCAACCTCCTGCATGTACCTACATACATGTAAACATGTACGCCACAATCAGTGGGGAGTGACTAGAGTTCTCCTAGCCACCTTTTGCAACGACACGTAACACATAAATACAAACAGAATACTCCAGCATATATAAACATGTGAAGTATAAAATCTAAATAACTGACTCCCATTTCATCATGAAATTACTAATGCAAGGCTCTCAACCAACTTCGGAAGCCATTTGGAAGGAGAGCCGATTTCCCTGCCGTTTGCCCGGCCGGGGGGTCTTTCAGTCCAAACTATTTACGAAACTGACTAAAGGGTCATCCAATGCCTTGGATGAACAATTCCATAATCAAAGTACTATACTCATCAATATCAACAACTATATCTGACACTGTACCAACTCTAGGCAAGCAGATATAAAACAACAGTATAAAGGTTCAGCGGTCAACTTAAGACATAACCTAGATACTAAATCACTTTCACAAACAAGGACTCAGAGGCCAACTTAAGGCATAGACCTCGGTATCGAATATCACAAGAAATGGGTCCAGAGGTGAACTTAACACATATCCCACTACCAAGAAATTTCAGGTCCAGAGGTGAACTCAACACAAATCCCAACCAACAATGCAAGTAAGGGTCCAGAGGTGAGCTTAACACATATCCCACTACCAACAAATGTCGGGTCCAGAGGTGAACTTAACACATATCCCAATACACAACTCAGTAATGGGTCCAGAGGTGAGCTTAACAAATATCCCAATACACAACTCAGTAATTGGTCCAGAGGTGATCTTAACACATATCCCACTACAAACAAATGTCGGGTCCAGAGGTGAGCTTAACACATATCCCAACATACATACACAAGCAATGGGTCCAGAGGTGAGCTTAACACATATCCCACTCCCACACACAAGTATTGGGTCCAGAGGTGAGCTTAACACATATCCCAATACACAGCTATCGCACACAGGGTCCAGAGGTGAGCTTAACACATATCCCAATATACAATAACCGATCACGTTTCAGGTCCCGATGTGAGCTTAACACATATCCTGACACGCCACAAGCAAAACACGTAATGGGTCTAGAGGTGTGCTTAACACATATCCCATCACGCGACAAACAACTCACGTATTAAGCTCAGAGGCCAGCTTAAGGCATACCTTATTACGCGTCAATACAATAAAATCCAAAGATAGTAACTAACCTATAGTTCTAATCTCTTATACTTCTAAACAACACTTAATTGATCACGGGAACTAAGTTGAGGGAGCGCCGGTTTTCCTTTCGGTTACCCGATCGGGGGGTCTCTATCCTCTCTCAATTCCCGAACCCAATATAGTGTCGCCCATCCTCCGGGGACCTCAAATACACATATAAGGTACACGGAACGAATATCAAACAAAACCGATTTAACCGTTCAAAACTTAAAAGCTGTTTTAATGAGAACAGGGGCTCTCAGCCGGTCTGGGACCGTCTGCCGGTCTGGGACCGTCTGCCGGTCTGCCGGCTGGGGGTCCCTCCCCAATGACGTCTTAAAATTTGAAGAACCAAGGAAACGAGGCTCTCAGCCGGTGGACCGTCTGCCGGTCTGCCGGCTGGGAGTCTCTTCCCACAAGCCTACTTATAATCGACAATACGAATGGAAGAGGCTCTCAGCCGATGGACCGTCTGCCGGTCTGCCGGCTGGGAGTCCCTCCCAAAGCTTCTTACAATTTTTCCAAAAATCGACTCTGACTCCGAGCCGGCCGACCGGCTGCCGGTCAGCCTACCGGCTCAGACTCCCTGCACGCAACGCTTTTTTCGCCTATGAATCAAATCTTCACAAATCGAATCTTAACTTCCAAAATCGCAACCAATATAAATTACCCAGCATCTATAAAACTTATATGTATCACAAGCAAGCACCAATTTCCACAATTACGCCACATTAAGCTCTTACTTTATATTCGTCTTAAGCATAGAATTTCTGAAAATCAACATATAAGCATATGAAACACAATCAAAGCATGTGAAAGTCATCCTCATGTATTCCTAGCATGATTCTAAGTCTCAACAACAATCACTATGTACGAAATCAGAATCTAACATCATCAAAATCATGAAATATGCTAATATCACAAATAAAGGCCGAGTTTCTCATTATCGTCACCTCTAAAGCGATTATGCTCCTAGCTTCTCTTCGATCACGACACTAACCACCTCGGGATCTTCTAAACCCTCTCCTACAACAAGAAAGATGATTATTAGAAGCTAGAAACGGATTTTACCAAAATAGTCCATTTTTCAAGTTGGACAAAAATGGAATTGAAAGAGACGTATGTCTTGCAAATTTCGCGAGGATTTCAGAAATGTATAACATGCCTTGGTTTGGAAATCGGATGATCTCTGAAAATCTATTTGAAGATTGAAAAGTTGAAGGAGAAATAAGAAAGAATAGAAGCAGTGTTCTTATTTTTGTGATGATGCAAAAATCGACATAATGAAAGGGGTTTCGGGTTTAAGTTGTCCTTTCCGTTTAATGAAACGGGCTTTTGATGTGAACGGGTTTCATTAATCGAATTTAACTTGCCAAGTTATTACGTCTTAAGGACTTACGGTTCTTACGACGGATCTTAACGGATTATTTTAAAATAACTTAACATTAAATATTAAAATATTATTTTATTCCGTAAAAATGATTTAAAACCCTTTAAAATATAACTTACGAAAATGCGGGATGTTACAGCTTCCTTGATATTTGAAGGTTCAGTGGTGGAGAGAAATGAGTAGAATGAGCAAAAGTTGTTTAAACTTCTACGAGTTTGAACTCCATCTGTCAGGCTTCCTATGACATTGTCCAAAGGATGAGAGCCCTTGTATCTCCAGTTCCTTGATTGATTATTTGCATTACCTGAACTTGACTCGGGATTTTGGCTTGTTCCCGCTGAATCCAAACCTGGGGTTATAGTAGGATCAGGTATAACTCTGATCTCTTCCCTTTGGTTTTGATTCAAAGTTATAGCTTCATTAGCTGTAACTCTAGGTTCCAAGTCATTGGCTTGAGAGTTATCTACAGTATCATCAACTGTAGCTTCATCTCTCGCACCATTTTCTCCCAAGTTAAGTTCATCATGAATTCCTTAAATCTCACCTTCTTCATTTTCTATTTTAGGAGGATCTTCTCTTGACAACCTGAAATCAGGTTCGTCTAGGTTTTCCTCTACGTCCTGTAAAGGCTTATCGAAGCCATTATTTTCATCAAAGATAACATGAATACTCTCTTCTATGCATAAGGTACGTGACACGGCTGTCGCAACCCTATCAAAAATAAAATCTAACTAGTCTCAACTAAAATTGGTAGAGGTAGTCGGGTATCGTATCCACAGAGAGATGGGCATTCTATAGTGTAATAAGTCCGTCTGAAGTAACCGGTTCAGGGGGTTGTTTGATTTTGAATTCTAAAAACTAATAGGAAAGAGGGAAAGAAAACAGGCAGAGAAATCACTAGGATTGTCGGTTCACCATGGCTAGTAAAGTCTGAATTAACAATAATAAGGTACCCTAAATTCGGTCTGTGGGTAATGAAAAGGTCCTTCCGGTCCGCTATTCGCCTTAAGACTATACTAACTTAGCTTCCGCCCTAATTAGCACAATCCTAATAATCGTTGCAGAACTACCCCTATCCCAATCTTCCGATCCAGGTCAAGAGGGTTTTTATACAGTCAATTGGATGCGTCGACTCAAACAATTAACAACTATAAAATGCGACGGATACATACAACCCAAATTACGGGTAACTAAAACTAATAAATTATCCTACGCCATGGCTACCAATAAGTCCGTTTGAAGTAACAGGTTCAGGTGGTTGTTTGATTTTGAATTCTAAAAACTAATAGGAAAGAGGGAAAGAAAACAGGAAGAGAAATCACTAGGATTGTCGGTTCACCATGGCTACTAAAGTCTGAATTAACAATCATAAGGTACCCTAAATTCGGTCTGTGGGTAATGAAAAGGTCCTTCCGGTCCGCTATTCGCCTTAAGACTATACTAACTTAGCTTCCGCCCTAATTAGCACAATCCTATTAATCGTCGCAGAACTACCCCTATCCCAATCTTCCGATCCAGGTTAAGAGGGTTTCTATACAGTCAATTGGATGCGTCAGCTCAAACAATTAACAGCTATAAAATGCGAAGGATACATACAAACCAAATTACGGGTAACTAAAACTAATAAATTATCCTACGCCATGGCTACCCTAAATCCTAGCAATAGAAATTAGCTGCGCATGATTGTTGTAAGAACGAATATAACAACAAAATGAATAATTAACAACATTACAGAAAATGAGAAAGAATTGAAAAGATTATAAAAACGGAGATACCGAATTTGAGTAGCAAAACAATGGAATGAAGAACAAAAATTCGATCCGAGCAATATAAGAAAGTAGCAAAATCTAATCTAAAAATATAGAATTAAGAAGCAACAGTAGTTTTCTGTGTTTGTGAATGTGAAGGATGATAATATCTGTTCTGTCGAAATGTTTTATTTATAAAACAATTTCAAACAGAAACTGACGCCTTAGTGCAACTGAACGGTCGGAAAACTTCTCGATCGAGAACAAAAAGCTCTCGATCGAGAAGAAAGAGTACCAAAACCTCTCGATCGAGAAGAAAAGCTCTTGATCGAGAAGATTAAGAACCAAAAGCTCTCGATCGAGAAGAAAAGCTCTCGATCGAACAACTAAAGCTCTCGATCGAGCAACTAAAGTTCTCGATCGAGCACTTCTCAGCGCATATTTCCTGCACTGCGCACTGAACTTCAAATGGCTGCCATTTCTTCGTTACTTGCTCAAATCAAGCGTTCTTGGTGGCGTCAAAAAGCTAAGAGAAGAAGCTTTCACCTCCAATTGGAATCACCTGATTTTCTGTTCTTTAACCCGAGATATGGCCCCTCGAAGTAGGCACTAGCAAATTGAAGCTCTTCCTTTGCTTGATAGACTTTGTCGCTTCTATGCGCATCTCAAAATGATAGTAACAAGCTCCAACTCAACTCTTCTCCTAAATGCATGCTTATGGACATGTTTTAGGCTTGATTATGATCTTCTCCGGCTCATATCTACAATTAGCACAAGACAAACCAAAGTAGACTATTCGGGGGGTATTTGTAGCAAAATACTACGGAATAAGTATAGAAATGTGTGCTACAAAGGCCTAAAAGGTCTATATGAAATGCACACATCAAACTTCCCCAAACCAAACCTTTAATTTGCTTGCCCTCAAGCAAACAACATGGAAAACTAATGGAACAAATAAACTTACAGCCCTTACAACTATCCACCGAACCAATTTAATGCAACAGTTAAACTTAGCAATGGTGTCAAATGCAAACGAGTTATCAAGATGTCTGGAAAATAGTCGAACTGTCGACCTTGCTAGACCTTAAATGTCGGACTCTCACGGGCCACTCTTCTCTCATCAAAGCAAAGGGTAAGCATATATATGAACAAGAGAGAAAGAAAACAAGAATCACTCACCTAACTGCGACCTACGTGAACATGCATGCATAAGAGTATGAAAAACAATTCTAATCACCGTGCATAAACATTCCAACCAACCGAGGTCCAATCACATGCTGAGTGCTTATGAAAAAAATATGGGAAAGTGAGATAATGGGTAAGAAGGGGCAAAACATTATTGGGAATGTGGAGGTAAAAGTCAAGCTAGCACCGAAACCCAACCAAATTATACACCCACTTCGAAACCCATTTGACAAGGATAGCATAAATTACCGAACTGGTAAACCACTCACTTTAACCAAAAGATCAACTCCTCAAAGAATAATAAATTGAAGTATAGGAGTAAACTGTCGAATCATACACTTTTTTTTCTTTTTCTTTTTTCTTTTTTTTTGTTGCGATTTTTTTTTTCACAACACATTTTTCTTATTTTCATTCATTCTTTTTTCATTTTTCAACTTGGTTCCTTTTCTCACGGAAACGCACTCCAATCAATGGAACATGGGCCAAACCAACACAAAGAATGATATACCCTTTGAAAACAACACGCAAAGCTAGCTTGACGGGGAAGGCTAAATTTTGGGTGTAGCTAAAAAGGTCAAAAAGGCAAGATTTGGCTAATGTGGAGTTAACTGGTAAAATGAGAAAAAGGAATCATAAGCACTCTCCGACATGTGACACCGGCCACTAACCCGAATGTTTACAGGCACAAAAGCAATTGAGATTCATACAAATACAGGTTGATGATACACGTCACGCAAGGAGTACTACTCACAATCCTAAAAGAAACTGGTCATGAATGTCACCAGTTTAAAATAAGCTCTAAAACCTCAGAATATATGAGTAGTTTGCCAAACATGTCGGGTCAAGTCTATTCATTAAGCATCAAATTCAGACATAAAACTCGTAAGATCATGCAAAAGACTATGCTAAAGTAACAACCGTGCAAGGCTCAAATGATAAGCAGAAAGGGGGGCAAGTAAAACTGTTCCGACTCCACCTAAAGTGCAAAAATAAAAGTGATTTTTTGATTTTTTTGATTTTTTTTAAAAAAATGCAAGGAATGAAAACAAATGCATGCAAAATTGAAACGTGATAACAAAAATGCAATAAAACAAAATGCAGACACAAAAATGCAAGGAATGAAAAACAAATGCATGCAAAATTGAAACATGATAACAAAAATGCAATAAAACAAAATGCAGACACAAAAATGGATGCATAATCTCCCCAAACCAAATCGTACAATGCCCTCATTGTACAAAGGAAAGAAAAGAAGATGCAAACGAGAGAGAGTGAGTTAGAAAACTTACAAAAGTGCGTGTAACGGGGGGCCTCCCCAAACCGAGCGAGAAAGTGAGGTTTTGACGGATAAGGAACGAACATCCCCGAGTCAGCAGCGAAGAGCTCGATCGAGCTTAAAAACCTGGTCGATCGAATGAAAATAATCACTCGATCGAAATCACATGTTGGTCGATCGAGCAGCTTACAGCATGAACCATCTTGATCGAGCAGAAATTCCTCTCGATCGAGCAGAATGCAGTAGAATGCTACTCGATCGAGTAGTTGCTTTACACGATCGAGGATTTTGCATTTCAACCTCTTGTTTTATTTGCACATGACTGTCCTTCCCTGCAAAACCAACATAAACGCATCCCCAACAGTGCAAAAACTACAGCATCACAGTCTAAAAATATTCCGGTTCACAAATCGTCTCCTATGCTAACTATGATAGTCTAAAAGAAAAGTCTAAACACCAGAAAAAGAGAGTCTAAAACAGTGTCTATTACAAATTGCACGGGGTTTCAATCCCGATTTATTGAATGAGAACGCTTAACAAACCGCAACAGGGCCTCTGACTGAGCGCACTCACTTCGGCAATTAACAGATCCAACACTAGCCGCCAAAGCATGACAACAGAAAAACAATAATGCATCATGGCATAAATCACGCCACCTTCTGCCCTTTTTCGCATTTCCTCCTTAATCGAGATAAAATCCGCAATACTCCTCCCGGGTCTTCTAACTTATCAAGATTAGTGTAGGAAGAAATAGACCGATGTTCCTCCTCTTTCCGACTTGTCTTGAGAAAAGCTACAGACTGCCTCATGAAAACATTAGGGACGGTCCCCTTAATCTCATCCAATGCATTTCCTATCAATTTCCTGTCTTTCTCAAGAACAAACACAAAAGGGGTTAAATGTATCTCATTTAGCTTAGGGCTAGCAACAATGGGAAGTTGATCCGAAATATCAAGAAAAGCATTTTGAAAAAGAGAAGGAAGAGGCTTACACTTGGGAATCATTACCTCAACAGAATGCAAGGTGCTTACCAAATGTTGTACCTTTCTTCCTTCGGCAATGGTCAGTTCTCGCACATCCAAAGCAGCTTCAACCAAATCTAGCACCATCTCACAGCTACTCGCGTCATTTGCAAACTCGTCCAGCAATGTTAAAGCCTCTAACGGATCTTTTATTAATGAACCTTCATCCGTGCATGGTACCCCCACAGCAGAGGAGGGTACTTGCTTAATTAATTCGACAAAACAATAAGCTTCACTCTGTTCTTCACTCGATCGAATAAGAATTTCACTCGATCGAGTGATTTCTTCAGCAAAGTTAATCGATCGAGAAGAGGAGTTGCTCGATCGAACATAATTTTCATTCGATCGAACAGAATTTTCACTCGATCGGGTGATTGGCTTGTCAGCGTTGGTTGAGTAATGTTCTTCAAATCCGTGCTCATCATCAGAATCGTTCCAGGCATCATTGATCTCGGAATCAACGCTCATTGGAGTAAAAATGGGTCTGTCGTAAACTTGGTATAACTCACTCAAATTCCCCGAATCAACCGCAGCAATTTCCTCGTTTGTCAAACAACCTGTAACACCCCCATTTATTTAAGGGCCTGTACTAGGACTCCCTAGATAAATAAGGATGTTACCATCTCGGTTTCCCGAGGCAGTAGATAAAAAGGAAGATAAACAGTACTTTAAATTTATAAAGTTATCTCGGAGAACAAGTTTATACAACTGAATTAAAACAAACTGTCTGAATGAAACAAAAGTACAACTCATAAATAACTACTATGGTGATCTAGACTCTAGGCCGATCCAGATCCAAGCTTCTCTCTTCCCCTAGCTCCCATAGTCTCAACACCTGTCAATCTGCTCCCCAATAATTGGTTCATCACAGGTGATCACGAATACACAGGGTCAACCACGAGGTTGAGTAGAGAAAAACTGTAAACAAACCACATTACTATAAATAGAAAGTCGAACTTCTCCACTCCGAATCACAAGACCCATAATTCTCCACACCAATCACAGACCCTTTATCTCCGCACCAATCACATACCCTTTATCTCCGCACCAATCACAGACCCTTTATCTCCGCACCAATCACAGACCCTTTATCTCCGCACCAATCACAGAATGATATAAACATCACAATATAACAATCACATGATATTATGTAACAAACATGCTTAATATCAAATAAGAACAGGTTACACATCAATATTTATCAGTATTTCCCCTACCTGAAATAGCAGGAAGCGCAGATAAGTCCGAGGCTTGTTTAGAAATGTTCCACGCGAATCTCGCTACCAGACTTTACGGCCAAAACGAGACACCCTAAGCGAGGCGACAACCACCGTGTAAGGCTCCCCTTCTCTCTCTGAGGTGGCGGCTAGGGTTTGGTGTAAAGATATTTGTGATTGGGTAGGGTTTGATGTGAGTTTGGGGAGTCTATAAAGTGACGGCAGGGTGAGGTGTTGCAGCGTTAGAAATAAATTAAGTATGGGCTCCTTTTGTTTCTCACGCAAATCGAGGCCCATAAACGTATTACTCAAGGTCACGAGATCAAACCCCACTACGGACAAAGTAATATACAAGGTAATATCACCTTTGATGGCTAGATCGTCACTTCGATTCTCGTATGCACCAAGTTAACTACGTATAAATAATGTGACGTCGACTAATAAATTATATGAAGGTAAACCAAAATACGAATAAAAATTCGGGTTATTACAGTCTTCCCCCTTAAAATGAACTTCGTCCCGAAGTTCTTCCTTACTTAGGTGACAAAACAACCAACCCAAACTAACTTGGAAACAAAGTATCACAAAAAAGTTTACTTAAATCACAGACTGTTACATTCCACCCCCCTTAAAGAAAAGTTACGTCTGCGTAACTTACCTCAATCGAACAAATGTGGATAACGCTCTCTCATGCATGGATGCCTCAGGCTCTCACGTAGCCTCCTCTTGATTATGATTGGTCCACAGGACTTTCACCAAGGACGTCTCCCCATTGCGAGTCTTTCGTACTTTTCTGTCCAGAATCTCTTTCGGAGTCTCAATGTATGCCAACTGCTCATCTACCTCAATCACCTCGTGCTGAAGCACATGTGATGGGTCACTCACATATTTCCTCAACTAGGACATATGGAACACATTATGGAACTTGAATAGAGCTGGAGGTAAGGCTAGTCGATATGCCACCTCCCCAACTCTGTCCAAAATCTCAAACGGTCCAATAAACTTCTGACTCAATTTGCCACGCTTCCCAAACCTCATCACACCCTTCATTGGAGAGACTTTCAGTAGTACTTTCTCTCCAGCCTCGAATGAAATCTCACTCCGCTTCAGGTCCGCATAGCTCTTCTGTCTATCCTGAGCGGCCCTCATCCGCTGTCGAATAATTTGAACCTGCTCCACCATCTCTTGGATCATATCGGGCCCTAATGTCACAACATCAACTCGATCATCCCAACACACCGGGCTCCGACACTTCCTCCCATACAGAGCCTCGAAAGGGACCATCCCTATACTGGCATGGTAGCTGTTATTATATGAAAACTCTATCAACCCCAGCCGATCCTCCCAAGATCCTCCGAACTCAAGAACGCATGCTCTCAACATATCCTCAAGGGTCTGAATCGTTCTCTCAGTCTGACCGTCAGTAGCTGGATGGAAAGCAGTACTCATCTTCAATTGGGTACCCAAAGCTGCCTGTAACTCCTGCCAAAATCTAGAGATGAACCTCGAGTCTCGATTGGAAACAATGTCCTTGGGTACACCATGTAACTTGACCACATTCTGCACATATGACTTAGCCAACTCAGCTTTACTCCAGGTATCTTTCATCGGTATAAAGTGAGCAGACTTAGTCAAGCGATCTACAATCACCCAAATCATGTTGTTGCCCCTCTGAGTCCGAGGCAACCCCACGATAAAATCCATTGAAATGTTCTCCCACTTCCACTCTGGCACATCCAAAGGTTGAACTTTCCCTTGAGGTCTCTTATGCTCCCCTTTCACTCGCTGACTTGTCAAGCACCTGGAGACAAACTCGGCGACTTCCTTCTTCATTCTAGGCCACCAGAATGTCTTCTTAAGATCTTTATACAATTTATCACCCCCTGGGTGAACGGAATACGGAGTAGCATGAGCTTCAGTCAGGATCTTCTTCTTTAGCTCCTCTACATCCGGAACGCACCATCGCCCACTGAACCTCAAACTACCGTCGGCATGAATACTGAACTTGGTCGTCGACTCTCCACCCTCACTCTCCAGCATCTGGCGCCATTTCTGGATTCTTGCATCGTTCTTTTGTAACTCCCGAATCTCCCCATACAACTCAGGCTCTACTGTCAAATCACCAAGAGCATCCCCTTTCCGGATCATGAAAATTCCCATCTCCCTCAATTCACTATGCAACCTCACTCTCGATCTGGCATAACTCAAAGCATGTACTGACTTCCTGCTTAGAGCATCAACTACCATATTCGCCTTGCCCTCGTGGTAAACAATCTGCATATCATAGTCTCCGATTAACTCTATCCACCTCCTCTGCCTCATGTTCAACTCTTTCTGGGTGTAGATATACTTCAGGCTCTTATGATCAGAAAACACTTTAAAAGTGGCTCCATAGAGGTAATGGCGCCACAGTTTAAGTGCAAACACAACTGCGCCCAATTCCAAATCATGAGTCGGATAATTTTCTTCGTAGGTCTTCAACTGGCGAGAAGCATACGCTATCACCCTCCCATTCTGCATTAGCACACAACCCAACCCATGCTTCGAAGCGTCAGTATAAACTTCGAAGTTATCACTCCCAACTGGCAAAGCAAGAATAGGAGCTGTTGTCAGGCGTTCCTTAAGGGTTAGGAATGCCTTCTCACAACTCTCATCCCAGACGAAACGGTTCTCTTTCCTCATTAACGACGTCAACGACTTCGCTATCTTTGAAAAATCTTTGACAAATCTCCGATAATAACCAGCTAATCCCAGGAAGCTTCGAATCTCACTCACATTCTTCGGACTCTGCCACTTAGTCACTGCCTCGATCTTACTAGGGTCAACAGCTACCCTCTCTTTTGAAATTACATGCCCCAGAAATGCGACTTTCTCCAACCAAAACTCACACTTGCTCAACTTAGCATTGAGCTTATGCTCCTCCAAGGTCTGAAGTACTTTCCTCAAATGATCCTCGTGCTCTTCTGCATTCTTGGAATATACCAGGATATCATCTATGAATACCACCACGAACTTGTCCAGGTATGGACTGAAGACTCGATTCATCAAGTCCATGAACACGGCTGGAGCATTAGTCAATCCGAATGGCATAACCACGAATTCATAGTGGCCATACCTCGTTCGGAAAGCGGTCTTTGGAATATCTTCATCCTTTATTCTCAACTGATGATACCCGGATCTCAAATCAATCTTGGAGAAAACCCCAGCTCCACTTAACTGATCAAACAAGTCGTCAATTCTCGGCAAAGAATAACGGTTCTTAATGGTCACATTGTTCAGCTCTCGGTAGTCAACACAAAGTCTCAAACTACCATCCTTCTTCTTCACAAACAAAACGGGTGCTCCCCAGGGCGACACACTGGGTCGAATGAACCCTTTCTCAGCTAGTTCATCCAACTGTTTCTTCAACCCCTCCATCTACTTCGGCCCCATACGGTACGGTGATTTAGATATTGGTCCCGCTCCTGGTTTTAGGTCAATGGAAAATTCCACTTCCCTCCTCGACGGTAGCCCTGGAACGTCATCTCGAAATACTCCCTCAAACTCCCGTACCACAGGTATTTCACTAGTCTTGGGGGTCTCAGTGTTACACCCCCATTTATTTAAGAGCCTTAGCAAGACATTCTCAAATAAATAGAGCTGTTACCATGTAATAACCCGAAATTTTATTATTTATATGTGGTTTCGTAGGATAGTTATGATCGAGCGATGAGTTATTAGTATTAGAGAGTCGTTTTATAAGCTTGCGCATACTCGTTTTGTTGAGTGATTTTCGTACTACTATGGGGTTCGATTGGGGGACCTAAACACCTAGTAACAATATATGTGGAATGGTGAAGGTGGGGTTCGAACTTGAGACCTGTTGTCACCCTACACTGGGCCTCGATTGGCGTGACAACAGACCAAGCCCACACGGAATTTCATAATAGTCAGCTATTAGGTCTCAGCCGCCTTATATAAGCTATAGGAATCTGGGCACTAAAACCTAACCAAACACATTCCAGATCTCACGAAACCCTAGCAGACAATGTGGAGAAGAAGAACAACGTGCTCACGGTGGTAGAGGGTGGTCCTAGGGTGGTTCGAAATAGTCACGAATCTGGTATGGTCACCATACTTGTTTTAAATACAGTTTAAGCATGTAATTTCGTCATCAGTTTTGAGGGATGCATATATGTTGTCTTATTGTTGCTTTCACGTTTATGTATTCTATGAAGTAGAGTGTTTATATGTTGTTCAGTGTTAGGGTGTCGTTGGTTGTCGTAGCACTTGTCGATGGTGTCGAAAATGGTGTCAGGGAAGGGGGTGTTACGGTCTCAAACAGGGGTTTGTCTTGGGGGTGTTTTGGAGTCGGTTTTAGGTCTGTCCAGGGGGTTGGTTGTTATGGGTTTCTGGGTCACGACACTAGTGGTTGTATGGGGGTTTTCGTGGTGGTGGTCTCTGGGGCTGAGGGTGTCAGATCGTAGTGGTACAGGGGAATTTGACAGGGGTGGTTGTCGTGGGGTGAGTCTGTCTTAGTTCAGATCTGGGTGTTTGAGCGTGTACAGGGGGTGTTTGGGGGTGGTGACATTGATGACTCGGGGGAGGTCAGTGCAAGGTCACCACCGTGTCTGGAGTTTGGAGTCTGGGGACGGTCTGGGTGGTCACGGCAGGTGGTTGTCATGGCGGGGTTGGTGTCAAGGAGAGGCTTAAGGTAGGGTGGTCAGAGTCACGGTGAAGAACCAGGCCTGTTCAGGGCTATGGTTCAGACCGTCGGTGGCAGTCGGTCAGGTGGTTGGTGGTCGTGGTGGTAGATGGCTGAGTGGGTGTTTGTGACAGAGGCTGACGATGGTGGTAGGATGTGTCACGGTGGTTTTGTGGGGGCTGTTGTCACGGGGGTAGTGCTCGGGTAAGGGGGCTGTTTTGGGTAACATATTTGTATTATTCTTATTATTATTATTATTATTATTATTATTATTATTATTATTTATGGTATTAGTTTATTATTAGTAAAAATATGATGTTATTAAAAGGAAAAGATTTGGCATTTAATGTAAGATTTGATACTAATGCATATTTTAAATAGATTTGAATTTCAAACCTCGGTATCTATTTTTGGAAAGTTTCCTAATATAGAAGTTACTATTTTTGGAAGGTGCTTTTAGGAAAGGTCAATTTATATTAACGATATGTGTATTCTGTGTGTTAGGGAGTGCTATAAATATATGTATTACAAGTTTAGGGAACCTTATTATTTATATAATTCATGTCTAGGTGGTGATTTCCGCGTGGAATATTTTTAGTAGCCGTTGCTTCCGTGCCATTTATCTTCTGCAACATTGAGGTAGGGGAATATCTGTGTTGTAATAGTGATCTGACATGAGAACATGATTGATTATTTGGTTGATATATATAATTATGATATAACGTGATTAAAGAGGTACTGATCGTAGTGGAGGACGGGAGTTGTGATAAAGGGTCTTGTAATATGGGTCTTGTGATAAGGGACTTGTGATATGGCCATGGGAGGTGTGGTGTGGTGGAGTTGTGGTGTGTTGGTGATGTGGTGGTTGTGGAGGAGATGGAGGAATTATTGATGTTGCTATTCATGTTGTGATTATATTACCTACTCAACCTCGTGTTGACCCTGTTTGTTGTTTGTTTGTGTCTGTGTTGATCCAATTTATTGGGGAGCAGAATGACAGGTTTAGACCTATGGATGCTGGAAGGGTGGAGAGAATATGGATCAGACCTGTCTAGTGATAGCTCAGTTATTTAGTTTTTCACCGTACTTGAACTTCTAGTTTTGGTTTATCACAGTTGTAATACTTTCGATACTTTGGTTTAACTTTAATTACTAAATAAAGTGCTGTTTTTCTTCCTTTGCTATCTACTACCTCGGGTAACCGAGATGGTAACACCCTTAGTTATCTGGAGAGTCCTAGTTCAGGCCTCTAAATAAATGGGGGTGTTACATACCATCTCGGAATGTCCGAGTTAGTGAATAACAAAGTAAAACAACCAAAGTACTTTACATAAAACCGATAAAATTTAAACTTTGATTATTACAGTTACTACACCGTGAAAAAGAAAATACAACTGATGACTCCTCTACATGTGATATAATTCTAAGTCGGCCCATAGTATGCATCTCACATAACTGCCGCAGCTCCAAGCTCATCTGTCTCTGACCTGTAGAATCTACTCCCCATTCCGGATCATCGTAGGTGTACAGGAATACACTGTCAACCTCGCGGTTGAGTAGGGTAACGCAATAATTATAATGCAACAATTATGATATGCAAATGCAATGATATGCTCGAGCCCAATCTCAATCTCATTCTCAATCTCAAACCCGTAACACCCAGCCATACCGAACCTCCCGGCAGACTATAATCGGCCGTCGCCGAACACCAGCATAACAGCTGAGGTCACCAGGTCTAGTCCTGCAGAACTAGCCTGGGCCCAATAATATCTCATCATCTCAAATCCGTATCCAATGCACATGTCATGCTCATAAATGCAACAATAATAGTAACCATACTTATGAATGCAACAGTAATAATAATTACTAATAATCATATACCATCCTCATATCATTCATGCTCATCATCCATATCATACACCCAACAGTCATTCATAACACATAACAGTAGTATAGTGACAGTGTAACCTACCTGTATAGCAATATAATCCGATAGTGAGCCATCAAGTAAACAGAATTATGCCACTTCAAAATCGTCACCTAACAAATATAATATACGTCAAATTAATATAATATGTCAATTATTTAAATTAACTATTTAAATAATATATTACGTATAACGAGACTGTATTAAACACGACTACTTCAATTAACTTGACTACCCCGTCTTTATTACTTTTATAACTAACTTCAATTAATAAACGAACATAGAAAATATATAGTCAACTATCGATAACCGTCACATTCTTGTATAACAAAATTACTTACTAACTTAATCATTAACTATGAACAATTTTACTAATAATAATAATAAACATGTTATTACTAGCTAATAATAATATAACAATATTAACAATAATAATAACATATAATCATAATTTAACACTAATACTAATAAACATAGTAATAATAGTATGTTGTTAATAAAACAACAACAATAAGGACACCACTAATAATAATAATATTAATAATAATAATAATAATAACGGCTAAGGCGTTTAGGGCTAGGGCGATTAGGGCATCGCTATCTGCCGCCTTCACACCACGCTCACCGACGGTGACCTCACGTCGCCGTCGTCAGCCCATCAACTCGTCGGCAACCTCACGTTCCGGCGACTATATTGTGGGTGGTGGTGTTTCCCTGAGAGTGAGTGTGAGCGTTTCGCGTCGGAGGCTGCTTTTAGGGTTCCGGTTGCTGGTGTCGTCGGTAACGAGGGTCCTTCTCAGTGGGTTCTGGGTCGTTCCTCTGTGCAGTCGCCGGCGTCGGTTTTTTTGCTGGGTAGTCTTGCGGTTTCTTTCCTTTTCCGTTTTGTGGTTGGTTTCGCTGGTTGTAGGGGTCGCCGTCAGTCGGTTCTGGGTAGGGTCGCTGGGTAGTCATCGACGTTTCTGGGTCGTCGGCTCCTGGCCAGTCGTCGCCGTCAGTCGTGCTGGTAGGTTTGTTTTTATACGCTGTTTCTGTTCTCCTTTTTTTTCCTTTTATCACCGCGCTAATTCCGTTGCCGAGGTTGTTGCTGCCGGTTGTGGTGGGTTTGTGGTGGTTGCCAGGCTGGTGGTTTCATGCCTGAACTACTACGGTTTCAATGCCCTTTGGTGGGTTGTAGTGGGTGTCAAAATGGTGGTGGTCGAGGGCTTGTCAAAACAGCCTTGATTCGGCACCTTCGTGATAGACACTGCACTGGTGACGCTCAGGTTCTTACTCGTCAAACTCTATCTACTAGTTTGACTGTTTATTCCGCTGTGGAGATTACCTTAAAGCGTATGAGGGTTTGGTTATGTGGGGTGTGTCTTAGAACACACGCTTTTCGTTCAAAGTGTCGGCATAGTCGGAATGACTTCGTGGCTCCTCCAGATTGTGGTGATGGCCTTGTTCGCTTTGTTATTTATGCTATTTCTAAACCCGTTGCACCGTCTCCATCGGTTCCCTCGTCCGACGTTGGGGCGGTACCTCTTGGTTTTTCTATCTCTCTACTTGATCAGTTGTTCTCTTCGGGTTTACGCACTGTCAAATCTATCCCTCCTAAGTGTCGTCTTGGTTTCTCACGGGTCCTTAAAGGGGCGTTGGATGATGTGGTTGGCTCTCCTAGTGACCTTTCCTCCTGGATTCGCTTGCTTGTGTTGCCTCTTTGTCTGCTTAAGACCTTCACTCCTCGGAGTAATCTTGAGTGTCGGACGACTGTTAGGCGACAGCGTCAGGAGGAGAGTATTTCTAGTGCTATTCTTGCATGGGGTATGCCTGGTGGCAGTTTGCAGCTTGTTCTTGAGACCTTAGCTGAGGTCCCCCCTTCTTTTGGGGTTGAGGAGGATCTCGAGTTGAGTGAGCTTAATCTCCGACAGTGCCGGCGAAAGATTTGTGATGGCCATTATACTGCTGCTGTTCGGGTGCTTTCTTCCTCAGGTATTGCCCCTTATTCTGATGTCACTTTGGCTGCTTTGCATGATAAGCACCCTATTGCCCCATCTCCTTCTCTACCCCCTTTACCTGCTGATCACCATCCCCTAGTGGTTTCCTCGGCTGTTGTGTTGGATATGATTCGGAGTTTTCCTAGGGGGACGTCATGTGGGAGGGATGGGTTTCGTGCCCAGCATCTTATGGATTGTTTGAGTGGGGCTGCCGTTGCTCTTTCTGATGATTTAATCGCCTCCATTACTACGGTGGTTAATCTTTTTCTTGAGGGCCGATGTCCCTCTGTTCTGGGTGAATATATTGCTAGTGCCCCGCTCACGCCACTTATTAAACCAGGTGGTGGTATCCGTCCTATTGCTGTTGGCACTATTTGGAGGCGTCTTGTCTCTAAGGTTGGTACGTGCCTTGTTGGTCCTTCTTTGTCTGGCTATTTTGCAGGTCTTCAGTTTGGAGTTGGGGTCCCCAGTGGGGGAGAGGCCATCCTGCATGCCTTGAATCGGCTGGTGGAGGCTCGGGGAAGTGATGTGGGTCTCTCTATGTTGTTGGTTGACTTTCAGAATGCCTTCAACTTAGTTGACCGTGGAACCTTATTACTGGAGGTTCGACGTCATTGTCCGGTTCTTTCCCGTTGGGTGGAGTTTTGTTACTCTCGTCCTGCCCGACTCTATTATGAGGAGCATAGCCTTTGGTCGTGCCGTGGGGTTCAGCAGGGTGATCCTTTGGGTCCTCTCCTCTTTGCTTTGGTCTTGCATCCCTTAGTGTGCAAGATTCGAGATTCCTTTGATTTGAATTTGCAGGCTTCGTACTTGGATGATGGCACTGTGGTTGGGGACACTTTAGTTGTGGGGAAGGTCTTGGCGTTAATTATGGAGGATGATCCTCGTTTTGGGCTTCATCTTAATGTCGATAAGACTGAGGTGTTTTGGCCCACTGAGGATCCTCGGAGTCGTCTTCCTGGGGTTTTCCCCCCCTCTATTGCGCGACCTCTGCTTGGTGTCACGGTTTTGGGTGGCCCTGTTAGTACGTGTTCCGATTTCAGTGGTGCTCTAGTGGTGAAGAGAGTAACTAAGACCATAACGCTTATGGATCTGGTTGCGAGGATTGATGATCCACAGTCTGAGTTGCTTCTGCTTCGGGCCTGCACTGGTATTTCTAAACTTTCCTTTACTTTGCGTACTTGTCCTCCAGGTGTCTTCGGGTCGGCTCAGTTGTCCTTTGACGCTGCCCTTCATTCTAGCCTGGAGCGTATTGTGACTGCCTCTGGGCCGGGCTTTGGTGATTGGCAGTGGCGGCTTGCCACATTCCCCTTTCATCTGGGTGGATTAGGCGTTTATGCTGCTGGGGACGTCTTGCATTATGCTTTCTTGGCTTCCCGTTTGCAGTCTGCCGAGTTGCAGGCTAAGCTCTTACGCCCTTCCGTAATTGTTGATCCTGGCCCCGCTTTCGACGCTGCTCTGCGTGTTTTCCGGGAAACCACAGGTTCTGACTTTCTCCGTGATTCCAGTGAAATCGCTGCTCCAAAACTCATGAAGAAACTGGCAGATATATATTTCACTCGAGTGGCTGATTCGGCAGAGTCTGTATTTTCTTTGACTTCTCGTCAGATGGTTTTATGGAAGTCTCAGCAGGGAACCCACTCTTCGGACTGGTTACGTGCTGTTCCTATCTCTGGGTTGGGTCAGACAATGAATGGAAGGACTTATCGTTCTGTGCTTAGCTATCGCATGGGTATCCCTTTGTTTTCTGTGTCTAGGCCTTGTTCTGCTTGTTCCCGGGTCTTTGAGGGTGATGTTTTTGGTGACCATGCTGTTTCGTGTACTGGTACTGTGGGTGTCAAACATCGTCACAACCTTGTTCGGGACACACTGTTGGATATCTGCTCTAGGTCTGGGATTTCTGTTGGCCGGGAGGTTGATATTGGTTTGATTGATGGGCATGGCAGGTCTCTTCGTCCGGCGGATTTACTGCTTTATTCATGGGACTTGGGGCGTGACGTGTGTATCGATTTGACGGGTTCTTCCCCCTTGACTCAGTTTGGGATGTCTGCTTTTGTGCCTGGTCAGGTTGTTATAGATGCTGCTCAGCGTAAGTGTGCCAAGTACCGGGATTTGTGCATGGCGGCGGGTTACGGTTTCCTCCCATTCTCCTTCTCGTCTTTGGGAGAGCTAGATGTGGGGGCCGTTACTTTGCTCAAGCGGATTCAGAAATTCTCTGTATCTCAGGATGCCGGGGCTCGTGCTGCCGCTTATATTTTTTCTAGACTTAGGTTTGCTATTGCTAAGGGAGTGGGTGCCCAGCTTGTTTCTCGGGTGCCCACTAATTTCTTGTAAACTTTGCTTTTCTTATCTATAATAGTCTCCCTGTTTTTATAAAAAATAATAATAATAATAATAATAATAATAAACCATAATAATAATATTATACGGGCAAACAACCCCATTAACAATACTAATATTAATAATATAATACTAATATTAATAATATAATAATAATATAATAATAATAATAATAATAATAATATCATAATCATACAAAACAAACGCGGCACATATCACAACCAAAGACACCCTCCATTCGCGCACCCCACTTCACGACCACGCCACCACCGGCCTGGCCACCTATGGCCGTCACCAGTGGTCCCATCCTCTCCCCCGCACTGCCAACCACGTATCCCACGTTCTGGTCATCACTGACGGTCCTCACGACCACCATAAAACTCTGCCCTAATCTACATGTACGAAAAGCCGAAACCGCGGTCTGAGTTCCTGCTCCGGCAACTTTCCACGTCGAAATACCAACAACCACCACTCAAGACACCTACCCAGAACCGCCCTAACCCGACTAACACAACTCCGCCAAACCACTATCCTCCTAGTGGTCCCTGCCACTAGTATGGCAAACCTTACAACTCCCGCACTCTCCCTTATTTTCCCTCTGATTTGCGCATTCCCTGCCACCACCACCGTGGTGGCTCACGTTGCCATCACCGTCCCTATCAAACGCCACCCTCTAACCCAGATGTAAGACTCACCCTTCACGGTTCCAAAAACGAGATAAAAGCAGGCCTTTTAATCCCGTGTTTCTCCTGTCTAAAGTCAGGCCACCGCCACCACACGGTTGTCGTCAGTGGTCAAGGTGGTCCTACGAGAGACTAGGGTCTGGGTATGGTCAATATTGATAGTATTAGGGTCAAGTTTAATCGCATGTATATATCCAACAAAGAACGTGTAATACCTCGTAATTTAATATTTATTTTAGTTTCTTATTCTAAAATTTTATGAGTATATGGTCTATGTCGATAATATTTGGATAGTTAATATTCGATAAGTACTCGAGTATGTTTATGTGCCTAGTAAATTTTATACGTTATTTGTGTAATGACGGGGTTCGAGTTAAGGGGCACGTTTTGGGGATTTGTTTGTGTGCAACCGCGGGCACACAAACTGGTTGTAAACCGGGTCTAGCATTGGCTGTGGGCCTCGGAATGTGTGCACAAAACACAGCCCACCAACTCGACAAAACCCTAAATACATCACACCTCACGACTCAGCCTCAAGCCCTACTATAAACCCTCACAAAAAAACCCTAACCCTAGCACAATTACACACAAACTCTCTGCCACTTTTCTGCCGCCACATCTAAGTCAGAGGAGAGGGGTTTTGCACGGTGGTTAAGGGCTGCTAGGGTGTCTCGTTGGCTAGGGCAAACAGGTAAGACCACCAGCCTCTCGTAGTCTCTCGTATTCCTCTGTTTTCCAGCAGTGTTTTTAATATGTTATTCGTTTTGGTTTATGCGCTTAAGATCGTTGTGTTATGTATAATTCTGATCTATGATGTATGGTAATGAGGTTTAGGTTGTGTTAGGGTCGTCGTTGACCTGGGTTGACCGTCGATGGTGGGTGTTTAACATGGTGTTTGAGTCGTTTTTGTATGGTTCCAGTCAAAACACGTGAACAGGGTCTTTTACTCAGATTTCTATTGAAGTATGGTTTATGTTTTTGTATGGGTGTTGGGTTATCATAAGGGTCGGTATTAGGTTGTTAATGTGGTGTTTGTAAAGGTGGTTCGTGGTTGTCGTGTTTTGTTTGAGACTGGTTTTGTTACGGGTACTGGAGTACGAAACAGAGTTGCAGGTGTGATGCGGTCAGGTTTGAGTCGGTTGTCTAGGGCCGTGGGTGTTGGCCAGTGGTTGCTGACTCCTCCCCTGGGACCACCGTGGCTCATAGGCGAGCCTGGTGGTGCCAGTGGGGAAGCCAGGGGCAACTGGTGGTGCTAGGACAGGCGGTAAAGTGGGTGGTCAGACGGTTCTGGGCGTGTATATAGGGTTGTAACGTTTGTTGCATAAGACGTATTGTTGTTGTTGTTCTTTTACTTTGCACTTGTGGGGTTCAATTATGGTCTTCATTATTATTATTATTATTATTATTATTATTATTATTATTATTTTACTAATCTTATTAATACTATGGTTATATTATTATGAGTGTTAATGGTAAGGGTAGTACTTGAACTATTGTTGTTGTTGTAGTTGTTTGTTGGTTCACTTATTGTTGGCGGTGCTACTTGCTAAGGACGTTTTATTTTTGGGTTTCGATAATTGTATGATAGTACATCTTAGAGTTGTTAATAGCTTACTAAGAATAAGGATTTTATCATTTAAAGGAGTTATATATATTTACGTTAGTAATAATTAAATAGTTGATCATGTGCTATAATTAGTAAACCCACTTTAGTAAGTCTATGTTTAGTAAGTCTACGATCAGTTATCACATGTATTGTATGTATAGTCTTTAATTTTAAGTATTAATTATAGGAACGGAATTCGAGGTGGAGTATTTCTAGACGGTGTTGCTTATTTGCAGACTTGCTATACAGGTAGGTTATACTGGAACTACTTTTGTATTGTGTTATGGTTGTATGTGAACTGGATGCTATGGATGCAAGTATTTTTATCTATGAGATGCATGTACAGTGTTAGTTCTTGTTTTTGCATTCATAAGCATGGCATGAGTACAATTACAGGTTGAGATGGTAATGAGATATTATTGGGCCCAGGCTAGCTCTGCAGGGCTAGACCTGGTGACCTCAGCTGTTATGCTGGTGTTCGGCGACGGCCGAGTATAGTCTGCCGGGAGGTTCGGTATGGCTGGGAGACACGGGTTTGAGAATGAGAATGAGAATGAGAATGAGATTGAGCTCGAGCATGGCATAGTTAATTGCATATACTGTTTGCTTACATGAATATTATTGTGTTATCCTACTCAACCGCGAGGTTGACAGTGTATTCGTGTTCACCTACGATGATCCGGAATGGGGAGTAGATCTTTCAGGTCAGAGACAGCGGGACTAGGACTGGGCATGGAGAGAGACATGGATTAGACCTACCTAGCTACCTAGATCACTTAGTCTTGTTTTCATATTGGAACATTTATTTTAATTCAGTTGTTTTGGAAGTTTGGACTACGTCATGTAATAGTTTCAGTTTAACTATTTATTTTAAAGTTCTGTGTTTCTTTCACTATGTATATCTACTACCCTGGTCTAACCAGGATGGTAACAATCTTATTTACCCTGGAGGTCCTAGTACAGGCTCCTAGGTAAATGGGGGTGTTACAGAACGATAAAAATGAAGTGATAAAACGGTAAAATAACGCACCTTGAAAGACGGTTAAAATAAGTGTAAAAGAACTTGCAGAGGACGAAGCAGAAAACAGCAAGGATATGTGAAGGGAGGAGTAGTGTTGTATAGACGAATCAAGGACGGCAGGGATATGTGAAGGGAGGAGTAGGTTGTATATTAGGGTTTAGGAAATAAAAGAAAATAATAGCCTTAGTTATTATGTAGTTTATTTTTAGTATTACTAATTAAATTAATTACAAAATATAAATATTGTTAGTACTGTAGTATTTCGGTCCATTCAATATAAATTATAGAAATATTAAAACATTAGGAAATACATAATAATATATATAAGAAAACAGTATTTAGATACAATTACGACTTAAATACGAAAATAGGAACATATATTAACGATAAATAAATATTAAATAGGAAATATATTTAATTGTAAATATATTATTAAAATTAAGAAGTACGCATGAAACGCCAATTTATGAAATAATCATCAAAATCAGATGATTATGAAATACGAAATAATTGTAGAAATACAATTTATAAAATAATAACAGTTTACGTAAAATACTTTATAAACATTCTCTTTGAAATACGTGTATAAAACATGGTTTGACCGTCATTGACCAAAGCTAACATACGGGGTATTACAGTCTTCCCTCCTTAAAAAGAACTTCGTCCCCGAAGTTCACCACACTACCCTATCACCGATACAAAATCAACTGACGCCCTCTACTCAGATCACTACCAACAGAAATGGCATGTGTTACATTCCTCCTCCCTTAGCCCAAACTTCGTCCCGAAGTTTAAAAGTTGTCTAACCCGATCTCAACCACACCGCCACACACGACACTCCTCCACTCCTCTGCACTGATTCTCTAAAGCTTCTATGAATACATTCTACTACGGTCTATACTGCTTAAAAGAAACAGGACAACAAGTAAATGCAAACATATACATACATGACTCGCATCATTGCACAAACTCAAAAGATACAAAACTATACAATACTTTCATGTATAGAGCTACTGCTCAACTCATGTAATATTTAACAACCAAACATTCGAGATTTTCCAATCCTATCCTCCTTAAACATGGTTACGTCCCTGTAACCTCCATCACATTTATATATCACTAAACACCGATCCTCACTACATATAGAGGCGAAGCGACATGCTAGAAGATGATTAAGCACAACATACTACTCATTTCTCATTTCCCCACAAATAAACAGCAATTATGACTTACATAATACGTCTTCTGACTAAGGCATTAAGTTACCAAAACATACAACATCTGAACATCTGAGCACAACTCGAATTATCATATAGATATTCACGGGTCACAAAACAATTTGACAACATCCCTTC
This sequence comes from Silene conica, assembly GCA_029255685.2. Classification (NCBI taxonomy): domain Eukaryota; kingdom Viridiplantae; phylum Streptophyta; class Magnoliopsida; order Caryophyllales; family Caryophyllaceae; genus Silene; species Silene conica. The sequence goes on along the minus strand of CM055311.2, from coordinate 26,374,796 downwards.
ACCAGTATAAAATTTTGAACTTCTTACGATATTGCATAACACGTGATAAAATAACAATGGTAACACGTAACAAAACATACATAAATACACCTATTGCTAATCTCTTTATACAAGAACTGGTCAAAGTTAACAACTAACAATTATAAATAAATACGACTATAAGCATACAAAGGCACGTATCCAGTCACTTTTATACTTGGTAATCACACTATATATTGCAAAATAATAACCATCACATTGTCATACTTAGACTTGTATATTTCGTTTCAACTTCAACAATAACAGTCATATAAGATCATGAAATTCATTCACATTATTGTAACAAGGCTATATTATCATATAATAAACTCTATATTCATTTCGTATGTCTACTAATCATGCTTACTAATGCCATATCATAATATTACAGGCTCACATTACATACATTATATTTGATTAAACTTTTATATTTAAAACTTTCATGACTTACCATTTCAACAATCACACATCATGTTGCAACTTCCAAAATTCATAAATAAATAACCGTTTAGCCATTTTGTGAGATATCATAGATTTAGAAAATATAATGAATTATTATAGGAAAAAGAATCAAACACAAAATTTAATGGAATTATTTATAACAATTTTTACAAGTCAGTTGGTCTGAACAGAAACTTTACAACAATTAGATAGAAACTTGGGACAACTTGCAAAAAATATTATTCAATAACGACTCGTTAGGATTTTACATGGCTTATCATTTTGAAAACGTTAATGAATATTCTAAACAGTGGAGTTGGAATTATGCATACAAAAATAAGTACGTTTTAAATTATGTCTTTTTCAAAAATATGAGTCAAAACAGAATTGTGCAGCAACAATCTGACCACTGTCGACTAAAATATTTATTTCTCTCAAAATATAACTCGTATTAACATGAAGCCAAAAGCATAAGGAAGCTAACTCAGAAGGTTATCATACATAAACTTTTCATACTCATATATGGAACACATTTTAAATGACGGTCGCACAAACAAGGTAACATTCTAGAAATTTATCAGAATTTTAGTTCCTTTGCAATTTCACATTACTACATCAAAACTCGACCATTCCTCTTCCAAAGTACGTTGTCATAATATTTGAAGCATAGACATCACTTTGCACCATATTAACATTCATCATTCCTCATTTCAACTATAATTGTCATCTAGTACACAGTAAAGATTTTGAAACTGAAAGTAGAATCAATTAAATAATGCACTAATTATATGTGCATAAATAAATACGAAATTGGCATGTAAACTTAAAACATAACCTACACATAACTATATACCATTCATGGTTTGGGCAACACATTCCGCATATCACTAGGCATGGATTGTTAAGGTATTTAGTAAGATAATAACAATCATAAGTCTCAAAATTCGATCACATTTGCCTAGTAAACCAAACAGTAAACTCTTGCAAAGAATAAAGAAATTCAAATAAGAAGTATATACACACTTGGAAGAGCAACAAAACAATTATCAACAGACACGACACCCGTTTCGGTCTACTAGCTTTACACATAGGACTTAACTTGGTTCCGCATCATGTAACAACATTTCCTGGCTGGCTCTATTAACCATTCCAGTCAATCATGGTCATATCTCGCCTACCTCTAACCTCCTAGGTAGCTATTGCTTATGGTGCTTCTATCATCAACTCATTACACACATCGTTATACTATATCTCTACATAAGGGTTTAGGGATCATAAAACCGCATGCATATCATCATATAGTTCATAATTCACAACTCATGCCATCCATACACTAAAATATCACTCAACTATTCAAATAATTCAGCATGCCAATGTCAACCATATTCTTTCATTGCACATCATTAACCATGTATCACATCATTACTTACCTCATTTCGCTCCTGCAAAACTGTTAGTACAATATAGGCAAGGTCTGATCTTTTATTTAGTTACTACCCAGTCTCTGCATCTCTCAAGGTTACCAGGTTAGACTGAAAGGGCCAGTGGCTTGGTTTGAGGGGGCCCCTAACTCATCCCAATCATGGGGCTCCTAACAGTTACTAGCCTGTGGTTCATTTATTAGACTCTTCCTATGTTCATTATTATTCATTTGTTTTAGGCCTGAGGATCGTTCGCTCTGATACCACTTTGTTACACCCCCATTTATTTAAGAGCCTTAGCAAGACATTCTCAAATAAATAGAGCTGTTACCATCTCGGAATGTCCGAGGTAGTGAATAACAAAGTAAAACAACCAAAGTACTTTACATAAAACCGATAAAATTTAAAATTTGATTATTACAGTTACTACACCGTGAAAAAGAAAATACAACTGATGACTCCTCTACATGTGATATAATTCTAAGTCGGCCCATAGTATGCATCCAACATAACTGCCCCAGCTCCTAGCTCATCTGTCTCTGACCTGTAGAATCTACTCCCCATTCCGGATCATCGTAGGTGTACACAAATACACTGTCAACCTCGCGGTTGAGTAGGGTAACACATTAATTATAATGCAACAATTATGATATGCAAATGCAATGATATGCTCGAGCCCAATCTCAATCTCATTTTCAATCTCAAACCCGTAACACCCAGCCATACCGAACCTCCCGGCAGACTATAATCGGCCGTCGCCGAACACCAGCATAACAGTTGAGGTCACCAGGTCTAGTCCTGCAGAACTAGCCTGGGCCCAATAATATCTCATCATCTCAAATCCGTATCCAATGCACATGTCATGCTCATGAATGCAACAATAATAGTAACCATACTTATGAATGCAACAGTAATAATAATTACTAATAATCATATACCATCCTCATATCATTCATGCTCATCATCCATATCATACACCCAACAGTCATTCATAACACATAACAGTAGTATAGTGACAGTGTAACCTACCTGTATAGCAATATAATCCGATAGTGAGCCATCAAGTAAACAGAATTATGCCACTTCAAAATCGTCACCTAACAAATATAATATACGTCATTACTAACTAATACAATTCCGTAAATTAATATAATATGTCAATTATTTAAATTAACTATTTAAATAATATATTTCGTATAACGAGACCGTATTAAACACGACTACTTCAATTAACTTGACTAACCCGTCTTTATTACTTTTATAACTAACTTCAATTAATAAACGAACATAGAAAATATATAGTCAACTATCGATAACCGTCACATTCTTGTATAACAAAATTACTTACTAACTTAATCATTAACTATGAACAATTTTACTAATAATAATAATAAACATGCTATTACTAGCTAATAATAATATAACAATATTAACAATAATAATAACATATAATCATAATTTAACACTAATACTAATAAACATAGTAATAATAGTATGTTGTTAATAAAACAACAACAATAAGGACACCCCTAATAATAATAATAATAATAATAATAATAATAATAATAATAATAAACCATAATAATAATATTATACGGGTAAACAACCCCATTAACAATACTAATATTAATAATATAATAATAATAATAATAATAATATCACAATCATACAAAACAAACGCGGCACATATCACAACCAAAGACACCCTCCATTCGCGCACCCCACTTCACGACCACGCCAACACCGGCCTGGCCACCTATGGCCGTCACCAGTGGTCCCATCCTCTCCCCCGCACTGCCAACCACGTATCCCACGTTCTGGTCATCACTGACGGTCCTCACGACCACCATAAAACTCTGCCCTAATCTACATGTACGAAAAGCCGAAACCGCGGTCTGAGTTCCTGCTCTGGCAACTTTCCACGTCGAAATACCAACAACCACCACTCAAGACACCTACCCAGAACCGCCCTAACCCGACTAACACAACTCCGCCAAACCACCATCCTCCTAGTGGTCCCTGCCACTAGTATGGCAAACCTTACAACTCCCGCACTCTCCCTTATTTTCCCTCTGATTTGCGCATTCCCTGCCACCACCACCGTGGTGGCTCACGTTGCCATCACCGTCCCTATCAAACGCCACCCTCTAACCCAGATGTAAGACTCACCCTTCACGGTTCCAAAAACGAGACAAAAGCAGGCCTTTTAATCCCGTGTTTCTCCTGTCTAAAGTCAGGCCACCGCCACCACACGGTGGTCGTCAGTGGTCAAGGTGGTCCTACGAGAGACTAGGGTCTGGGTATGGTCAATATTGATAGTATTAGGGTCAAGTTTAATCGCATGTATATATCCAACAAAGAACGATAAAAACAAAGTGATAAAACGGTAAAATAACGCACCTTGAAAGACGGTTAAAATAAGTGTAAAAGAACTTGCAGAGGACGAAGCAGAAAACAGCAAGGATATGTGAAGGGAGGAGTAGTGTTGTATAGACGAATCAAGGACGGCAGGGATATGTGAAGGGAGGAGTAGGTTGTATATTAGGGTTTAGGAAATAAAAGAAAATAATAGCCTTAGTTATTATGTAGTTTATTTTTAGTATTACTAATTAAATTAATTACAAAATATAAATATTGTTAGTACTGTAGTATTTTGGTCCATACAATATAAATTATAGAAATATTAAAACATTAGGAAATACATAATAATATATATAAGAAAACAGTATTTAGATACAATTACGACTTAAATACGAAAATAGGAACATATATTAACGATAAATAAATATTAAATAGGAAATATATTTAATTGTAAATATATTATTAAAATTAAGAAGTACGCATGAAACGCCAATTTATGAAATAATCATCAAAATCAGATGATTATGAAATACGAAATAATTGTAGAAATACAATTTATAAAATAATAACAGTTTACGTAAAATACTTTATAAACATTCTCTTTGAAATACGTGTATAAAACATGGTTTGACCGTCATTGACCCAAAGCTAACATACGGGGTATTACACTCAGCCTCACAATCCCACATTTGGCACAAGATTAGGCTCTCTCCTTTTCGCAAGCTAGACTTAAGGGTATTGACGGATATGAATTTGATTTTTGGCTTGACTCGGTATCCCTTGTAAGACACCCTCACTCCTTTAGGTCCCCTCAAAGAAATCTTCTTTTGACGACAGTCGATAAAAGCCCTATACTTTCCCAACCATTCCATTCCTAGGATCACCTCAAAACCCCCCAGCGGAAATTCTATGAGGTCGCAATAGAAAATTGCTTCCCCGATTTTGATGGGTACACTTCGATAAACTCTACTACAGATGATCGACTCCCCCGAGGGTATGGTCACTGAGTCTGCGACTAAGTCGAACCTCTCAAGTCCCAAAACTCTAACATGCTCTCTAGACACAAAAGAATGGGTCGCACCGGAATCGAAAAGTACGAAGGTAGGTCTAGAGTTTACAAGAAAAGTACCGGTTACTACATGAGCATCCTCCTGAGCTGCTTGCTTTCCCATGGCAAAGAGCTTGCCACTGGATTTGACCCCACTCTGACTGGCACTAGATGTCCCAGCCTGCTGGTTCCCTTCTGCTCCCGTCTTCTGATTGCTTCCATTCCCATGGTTCTGGTTTTGGTACGAGCGGTTCTGATAGTTGTTGAAGTTCCTCTGATACTTGCTGCTCCCTCCAGATTTCGCACCCCCACCATAGTTTGTCGTGGGTGTGCGATAGCCACTGCTACCATAGGACTGAGTGCGGGATCCCTGATATCCGGATGAAGGCGTGCGATAACCCCCAGACTTATTCCCTCCAGAAGAGCGACATACTGCCTGCTTGTGCCCAATCTTTCCGCAGCCGAAACAGACCATTCCCACCGAACCACTACCAGAACCTCCACTCCTGAAGTTGCCCCCACTCTGGTTTCTCCCACCACCAGAAGTACTGCTCCTGAAGTACCCACTGTACTTGTTAGTGCTTTGCTTTTTCGACCCTGAACTCTCAGTTACTGCTTCAGCCTTCCTCTTTTCAGACTTGGACTTCTTGTCCTCTTTGATCATCTCTGAAAGCCTCTCCGCCGCCCCAGCCCTAGGTAAATATCCCGGACTGTGGTCGGCGGAGCTGCAATCAGTCTCTTATTGATGGCGATTGATAACCCCCTCTCGAACTTCATTGATAGCATGGCATCATCAAATCCCATGTCCCCTACATAGCTCACCAGTTGGATAAATTTCCTATAGTAAACCTCCACTGACATGTCTTCCGTCATCTTGAATGTATCAAACTCCTCCCTTAACTTGCTTTTCTGGAATTCTGGTAGGAACACCTCATATAAAATCCTCTTGAATGCGACCCAAACAACAAACTCGGTCCCATCCTCTCTAGCTGCCTCTCTAATCTCTCCCTTGTTCCCGGTCCACCAGTCTCCAGCCATACCCCTCAGATAGTGGGCAGCTTGGTCAACCCTCAATTCTTCAGGGCAATCCACCAACTCAAATAGATTGCTGAATTCCCAGCACCAAGCTCCCAGCAGATGAGGTTCCCCCTCCCCAGTGAATTGGGTAGGGTGATGCCTCGCGATGATTGTGCTCATTTTCGCGGAGTCCATACGTTTGGCCTTTAGGGCCTCATTTTCAGCTATCAAACGGTCCAATTCCTCTTGCGTGATGTTAACGGCATTGTCTCTTCGCGGAGGCATATTATAACACAAGAAAAGAAATGAGTCCCGACGCATGTGGGCACCCATTTGGGTTAGGGCTAAAACCCCTAAACAATAAAGTCTATCATTAACTATCAGATTGAATAACATACAACTGTATCATGGCTCGGGATCACATAACCGCATATCACTAGGCATGATAGAAGAAGAATTACTGACATGCTTCAAATCACTTCACATGTTCATATTAATATGCACCTCCTTATTCAAACAATTAAAATTCTTTCATGAACATGCCCCTCCCGGCTTATTTTTAAACAGTCACATATACTAAGAGTTCTCATAACATACTCAACACAGTATGCTATCACTTCCACCACCTCCTAATCTACCCTTTTCTCTCGTATATGCACACTGGGTTCCCGGGTAAAACTGAGAGGGCCTATGGTTCGGTGTGAGGGGGCCCCAGACTCATATTTTTCCTTTAGTGTGCTCCTAACAGTCCTATCCTGGGGTTCATTTTATTTAGACTCTCCTACATTCATTGGTTTCATTAGGTTAGGCCTGAGGATCGTTCGCTCTGATACCACTTTGTAACACCCCCATTTATTTAAGGGCCTGTACTAGGACTCCCTAGATAAATAAGGATGTTACCATCTCGGTTTCCCGAGGCAGTAGATACAAAGGAAGATAAATAATACTTTAAATTTATAAAGTTCTCGGAGAACAAGTTTATACAACTGAATTAAAACAAACTGTCTGAATGAAACAAAAGTACAACTCATAAATAACTACTATGGTGATCTAGACTCTAGGCCGATCCAGATCCAAGCTTCTCTCTTCCCCTAGCTCCCATAGTCTCAACACCTGTCAATCTGCTCCCCAATAATTGGTTCATCACAGGTGATCACGAATACACAGGGTCAACCACGAGGTTGAGTAGAGAAAAACTGTAAACAAACCACATTACTATAAATAGAAAGTCGAACTTCTCCACTCCGAATCACAAGACCCATAATTCTCTACACCAATCACAGACCCTTTATCTCCGCACCAATCACAGACCCTTTATCTCCGCACCAATCACAGACCCTTTATCTCCGCACCAATCACAGACCCTTTATCTCTGCACCAATCACAGAATGATATAAACAACACAATATAACAATCACATGATATTATGTAACAAACATGCTTAATATCAAATAAGAACAGGTTACACATCAATATTTATCAGTATTTCCCCTACCTGAAATAGCAGGAAGCGCAGATAAGTCTGAGGCTTTTTTAGAAATGTTCCACGCGAAACTCGCTACTAGATTTTACGGCCAAAACGAGACACCCTAAGCTAGGCGACAACCACCGTGTAAGGTTCCCCTTCTCTCTCTAAGGTGGCGGCTAGGGTTTGGTGTAAAGAGATTTGCGATTGGGTAGGGTTTGATGTGAGTTTGGGGAGTCTATAAAGTGACGGCAGGGTGAGGTGTTGCAGCGTTAGAAATAAACTAAGTATGGGTTCTTTTTGTTTCTCACGCAAATCGAGGCCCATAAACGTATTACTCAAGGTCACGAGATCAAACCCCACTACGAACAAAGTAATATACAAGGTAATATCACCTTTGATGGCTAGATCTTCACTTCGATTCTCGTATGCACCAAGTTAACTACGTATAAATAATGTGACGTCGACTAATAAATTATATGAAGGTAAACCAAAATACGAATAAAAATTCGGGTTATTACACAACCGTACTCAGCTACATGAGCAGCCATATTCTCAATAAACCACCAACCCTTATCATCTTCAATGTTATTGAGGAATCACCCTTGTGCGGCGGAATCCAAAATAACTCTTGCCTCATAGAATAGCCCGTTGTAAAATTGATAACATAAAAACCCCTTTTGGAAATCGTGGTGAGGGACTGAACGCACCGATTTTTTTAAATCTGGCCCAGGCAGTACTCAAATTCTCTGTGACGGATTGAGCAAAGTTGATGATCTAGCCACGCAAGGAATGAGTTCGTTGGCTAGGGAAATACCGTAAGTAAAAATCCAAGGCTAGGGAATTCCAATCCTGCGCTCCAACAACCCATCTATCCCTATGCCAGTCCCTAGCATCCTCCGTTAACGAAAAACGGAAGAGAAATTCTTTCAGCATGTCGTGTGTCACACCGGATGCTAAAGGAATGATTGAACAAATATTTACAAAGGGCTCGACATGCCGAGCTGGGTCCTCATCTACCAAGCCTTTAAATTGGTCCATCTCTACCAAATAAATGAAGGAGGAATGTATTATAAAAATTCCCTTGTCAGCAACAGGGAGTGACGGTGCCTTGGGTAGGATCTCGGCATTGGGCTCAAAATGACTACCAATGCTAGGCATACCTGCAAGTACTAACACTAAAACAAAAATATAAGAACTGCCTCAGGGAATAAATTCCCTGAGACGAAAGACAAAAAAATAAAACTATAAAATGTCACCGTCTCCCCGGCAACAGCGCCAAAATTTGACACGGCTGTCGCAACCCTATCAAAAATAAAACTTAACTGGTCTCAACTAAATGTAGTAGAGGTAGTCGGGTATCGTATCCACAGAGAGATGGGCATTCTATAGTCTAATAAGTCGTCTAAAGTAACCGGTTCAGGGGGTTGTTTAATTTTGAATTCTAAAAACTAATAGGAAAGAGGTAAAGAAAACAGGAAGAGAAATCACTAGGATTGTCGGTTCACCATGGCTACTAAAGTCTGAATTAACAATCATAAGGTACCCTAAATTCGGTCTGTGGGTAATGAAAAGGTCATTCCGGTCCGTTATTCGCCCTAAGACTATACTAACTTAGCTTCCGCCCAAATTAGCACAATCCTAATAATCGTCGCAGAACTACCCCTATCCCAATCTTCCGATCCAGGTCAAGAGGGTTTCTATACAGTCAATTGGATGCGTCGACTCAAACAATTAACAACTATAAAATGCGACGGATACATACAAACCAAATTACGGGTAACTAAAACTAATAAATTATCCTACGCCATGGCTACCCTAAATCCTAGCAATAGAAATTAGCTACGCATGATTGTTGTAAGAACGAATATAACAACAAAATGACTAATTAACAACATTACAGAAAATGAGAAAGAATTGAAAAGATTAAGAAAATGGAGATACCGAATTTGAGTAGCAAAACAATGGAATGAAGAACAAAAATCCGATCCGAGCAATATAAGAAAGTAGCAAAATCTAATCTAAAAATATAGAATTAAGAAGCAACAGTAGTTTTCTGTGTTTGTGAATGTGAAGGATGATAATATCTGTTCTGTCAAAATGTTTTATTTATAAAACAATTTCTAACAGAAACTGACGCCTTACTGCAACTGAACGGTCGGAAAACTTCTCGATCGAGAACAAAAAGCTCTCGATCGAGAAGAATGAGTACCAAAACCTCTCGATCGAGAAGAACCTCTCGATCGAGAAGAAAAGCTCTCGATCGAGAAGATTAAGAACCAAAAGCTGTCGATCGAGAAGAAAAGCTCTCGATCGAGCAACTAAAGCTCTCGATCGAGCAACTAAAGTTCTCGATCGAGCACTTCTCAACGCATATTTCCTGCACTGCGCACTTAACTTCAAATGGCTGCCATTTCTTCGTTACTTGCTCAAATCAAGCGTTCTTGGTGGCGTTGGAAAGCTAAGAGGATAAGCTTTCACCTTCTATTGGAATCACCTGATTATCTATTCTATAACTCAAGATATGGCCCCTCAAAGTAGGCACTAGCAAATTACAGCTCTTCCTTTGCTTGATAGACTTTGTCGCTTCTATGCGCATCTCAAAATGGTAGTAACAAACTCCAACTCAACTCTTCTCCTAAATGCATGCTTATGGACATGTTTTAGGCTTGATTATGATCTTCTCCGGCTCATATCTGCAATTAGCACAAGACAAACCAAAGTAGACTATTCGGGGGGTATTTGTAGCAAAATACTACGGAATAAGCATAGAAATGTGTGCTACAAAGGCCTAAAAGGTCTATATGAAATGCACACATCAGTACGTTTGTTAAAAACTTTGTAGGCTTTACTATGATCCGAATATCCTATAAAAATTGCTTCGTCACTTCTAGTGTTGAATTTGCTTAGTCTGTTTTTACCTTTGTTATGCACAAAGCATTTACTCCCAAAACATCTTAGGTGAGATATATTAGGTTTGCGACCACGAAGAAGTTCATAAGGTGTCTTTTTAAGGATAGGTCTAATCATAGCACGGTTATGAATATAGCAAGCTGTACTAATAGCCTCAGCCCAAAAGTTTCTAGGTAAACCACTACAAAGAAGCATTGTTCTAGCCATGTCTTCTAAGGTTCTGTTCATTCGTTCTACGACTCCATTTTTTGTGGGGTTCTAGGTGCCGAGACGTTATGTCCAACACCGTTGGTCTTACAGAACTCAATAAAGGCATGATTGTCGAACTCTGTTCCATGGTCAGTACGAATAGTTACTAGGTTAGATTCATATTTGTTTTGGACAATTTTCATGAGACTAACAAATTCATCGAATGTTTCGTCTTTAGAATGAAGAAAGATTGGCCAAACAAATCTAGAGTAATCATCAACTAGAACGAAAACGTACCTGGAACCACCTCTGCTTCTTACCTTCATAGGACCACATAGATCTGTGTACTAGTTCAAGCGCTTTTTCTGTACTTACCACTCTTTTTGGCTTAAAAGATGACCTGACGTGTTTGCATCGTGCACATGTGTCACACATCGTTTCTTGATCAAACTTGATCTTTGGGAGACCTTCGACCAAGTCCCATCTTTTCCGCTTACTTAGAATAGGTGAGCTAATATGACCAAATCTCTTGTGCCATAAACATGGATCGTCTAACGTAACTTTCATGCAAGAGAGAGTTATTAGGTACGGCATTTAAATCAATCATATAAATGTTTTTCCTTCTATGACCTTCAAGGATTACTTTGCTAGTTCCTTCCATAATTATGCGACATATATCTGCATGAAAAACCACTTTGTTTCCTTTGTCGCATAACTGAGATATACGTATTAATTTATGTTTGAGACCACTTACCATATATACATCATTTATAGCATGAGATGATGAAATACCAATCTTACCAATCCCTATAATTTTTCCCTTCTTATTATCACCGAAGGTAACCTTTCCTCCGTCGAAGGGTTTTAGGGTTTGAAATAGGTTCACGTCACCTGTCATATGACTTGAGCATCCACTGTCGAGATACCATAAGTTATTTTCCTTAGCGACAAACTTCACATGTAAATTCAAAGACAGGATTTAGGTACCCAAGCATACTTGGGTCCTTTATTGTTAGTAATCACAAATACATCTTACTTTTTCACCCAGACTTTTCTTACATAAGATTTTCTATAATGGTAGTAGTTGGGTTTTGATGTTTTTGTATATGTCTTAGTTTGGACTTTAGGTGACCATTTTTTGTGTGTCGTGAATTGAGGAGTTTGTTTGGTTCTATTTTTCTTTTCTTCGTAGTCAAATGTCATGTCATAGAACCATCTGTGGTTTATATTTCTTTCCTCAACTTTGTCGTCATCACTATCAGAGACGGAGATAGTGTCGTTTGGTATACCTAAGTATTTAACAAACTTAACTCCGGTTTTAAAATCTTGTGCGTGCTTTACACAGTTTTCTCGGAGGTGACCAGTATGACCACAATAAGTACATATTAAATACTCAGGTAGGTCGACATATTTTCTTCTTCTAAAGTCTATGTCTGTTGGGCTTTGTTTACACTTTGAGTGATCCCTTCTTCCATAGCATTCGTGACCTAATCTCATTTTCATGTTATTGTCGGATTGTTCAGTCAGAAAGTTTAGAACATTAGTACTTCCTTCCCATTTATCGTGAACTTTCCTAGCATGAAGAAGAAGGTCTTTTAAGGAGTCCATTTCCTTTTGACATTTACTATGGTCGATGTTACTAGACTCTTTTAGGTTTTGAATGTCTTTATGAAAGTCGGAAACAATTTTAGCATGTTCCTTTTTGATGTTAGACAGATTGAATTATAGATCCATGATTTTGTTTTCGAGAATCTCAACTTCTTCTAGATGAGTCTCATCTTCAACAACTGTCGAAGATTTAGACTTTAGAAGATCATTTGCCTTTCTCAATTCTGAAGTTATAGCTTCATTAGCTGTAACTTTAGATTGAAGCTCTTTAATGTTGAGTTTTAGTTTTGAGGTTATAGCTTCATTAGCTATAACTTTAGACTCAAGAACCTTTTTCTCAGACATCACTGTTTCCAACTTAACATTGGTTTCAATGTTTATTTTGGATTTCAGTTTCTTAGCTTTGGCTATTAGAACTTGATTTTCCTCAGCAATATCGAGGATCTGTTCTTTCAAAAGATCTAACTCTAGACTTTGTTCATGACATTGGTCTAGGGTTTTCTCAAAGTATTTAATTAACATAGCCTTAGATAGATTTTTAACTTGACTTTTAAGTTGTAGAAAATTTACCTCTTCGTCATCGTCATCTGAATCGTATTCTCCAAGAAGACACATATGAGATGCATCATCTTCATCATGGTTGTCTAAGATTAGATCAAGACTGACGTTGCTTAAGCACAGGTTTGCTACCTCATCTTCTTTTGAGTCATCGTCATCTTCGGATTCTAATTCTCCCTAGCACGATGCAAGCATCACCTTTTTGAATTCCGTTGTGGTCTTTTCCCTCTTGGATTTGTCTTTGATTTTGTCCCAACTTGGACAGTCTTTGATCATGTGGTCTTGTTGACCACACTTAAAACATCCTCTTTTAAAGAATGTTTGTTTGGAGTCACTTTTCTTTTTGTCAAAGGTTTTGTTATTGGAGTTCTTGTATCTACCCTTGAAAACTGCTTTCTTAAATCGTCTTGCGAATAGAACAGTTTCGTCTTCAAGTTCTTCTTCGCATACTTCACTAGTGGAGGCTTGAAGTGGGACGCTTTTTCCTTTAAGGCCGTCATCATATTCTTTATTTAGCATGATCTCATGAGCCATCAGAGATCCTATAAGTTCTTGGTAAGTTATTTGAGATAGATCACGTGCTTCTTCAATGGCAGTGACCTTTAGTTGCCACTTCTTGGTAAGACTCCTAAGAATCTTTCGAATGATATCCTCAGAATTGATCTTCCTACCAAGGTTCCGTAGTTCATTGATAATACAAGAAAATCATGCAGACATGCTATCAATAGATTCATTCTTTTCCATAGTGAAAAGTTCATATCTTTGAATAAGCAGATCTATACGATGTTTCTTGACTACGGATGTACCTTCGTAGGCAAGTTCAAGACCATCCCATATTTCCTTAGCGGAATTACAAGATGAGAATCTATCAAATTCTGAAGTTATCATACCGTTTTGTAGGAGGCTCATAGCCTTTGAATTCTTCTCTGCAATTTTGTAGTCGGCTTCTACATAATCACTTTCCATCTTTTCATAGGTTGTTCCATTGGTGGCGGCGACCATGATTTTCTTTGGTCCGATTTGAATGATCTTCCAACATTCCCAATCACATCCCTTGATGTAGTGAGTCATCATATTCTTCCATAAACTGTAGTTCTTACCACCGAAGATAGGACACTTGAGATGCTTGGAATTCATTGATGATAGAGTATATGATATGGAATCAATAGTAGGATCAATCTCCCGCGGTTAGGCGATCAAGAGCACGAGGCTCTGATACCAATTGAAGAGTCTATTGATATGATATACTCAAGAAGGTGGGGTTGAATTGAGTATGCCTTCTTTTTAAAATCTTCTTCGATGTGTGCTTTTGCATGGTGAATGTTGAGTAGAGCAAATAATAAATAGAGACACGATATTTTTGAAGTGGTTCAGTTTCACAATTTGAAACCTACGTCCACTATTCTCGATTAATAAAATTTGTACCGACTCCGGATTACAATTTTATCAACCCTACTCGTACAACTTTGATGTTAGTTGTAACTCAATCTAGATACCGTTAAATATCTAGCTACGTCAAGTACCGTTAAATACTTGATTACAATGAGTACCGTTAAATACTCAATCTATCTTACGCTAATAAGATAAGTCTTCAATGTTCTTCAAAGTCACAATCTTGAATGAATAAGATCAATGTTGAAGCACTTGAATCTTGAAACGAATATGACAATTTAAGCTCGAATCTCGAAGAATTATGATCGGCGGTTTTTCTTGATTTGCGTGTGAGTTTGTGTGTGATTTCGTGTTGTTCAATGTATCACAAGTGTTCTATTTATTTGGAATTATGTCTAGGTTTATTAAACCCTAGAAGATTTAGGAATATTACTAAAACTAGAATTCTAGTCTTTAGGTAACACTACCATAAATCTAATCTTAATTTATTTAGGAAAGATTTAAATAGGATATTTAAGTATTATATATGGAATTAATTTCCTAATTCATATTTAGGAAAGATCTCATATATTAAATAAATAGCAACCTTATTAAAACCAACTTCCTAAACCTTGTCAAAATATAATAAATTATATTACCATAATATAATCTAGATTGTTGTAGGTTATTTAAATAAATACCTATTTATTTAATTAAACAATTTAAATAAAAATCCTTAGTTTATTAGAAATAAATAATTAACTCATAAGAAAATTATTTATTCCTTTTTAACTATTAGATATCTTATATTAACCTATTAAGATTAATAATTCCATAAAATTAGAATACCAATTATCCATTAATTTAACACGACGATTTTAGGAGAACAAAATCGTTTCAACAATCACAAATATGTCGATCATTTCTTCTTTATGGAGTTATAGCTCCGAGCTATAACTTGAACCAATCTCATACTAAAGTCTTGATAAGTTCAACTTTAGTTCATCATATGCACTTGTGATCTTCTTTCAATCCTCGATTAGTCAATCCATTGACTCATATTCTTGAATCTTTTATACTTGATTGATGAGATCTTCTAAACTAATCTTCTGTACACTTAGCACACGATTATACGCACGAGTATATAATATATATAGCTAGACTTGTCATTATCAAAACATAAACATATATACTTAATATATACATTTGACTTTATGGTTCAACACTGTCACGTTACAGTGACTCATTCCTTTCATGAGCCGGCGCTCATTGAGTTGGGATGTCTTGAGGATGTTGTGGGCTTGCTCAATGGTACGGGTCTTTCGGGACTCGTTACCATGGATGAGTTTAATTATCCCGTTCTCACCCTAGAGTTCTTCTCGTCCTTTTGCTTCGACCTTGAGGCTTACAAGGCGAGAAATGATTTTAAATGTATTTCCTTCCGTTTGTACAATGTCACCTATGCTTTGACATTAGGTGAATTTGCAAGTTATTTGGGTTTAAGTGCTGAGGGTTATACTGGTGACCCTTCTGAGTCTTATAATATCATTTGGGATTGTCTTTCTGATTCCCGGGGCGGGAAAAGGAAGAGCATTTCCGTACACTTGCCCGCCCCACGATATTATTTGCGTTTGTTGGCCAACACTGTTTTCGGCCGTAAGGAATCCCAAAACGTCAACACAATCGAGCTTTCGATTTTGGCAGGATACCTTAATGTGAGGCGCAGGGGTTCTTTGTTTTACAACATTTCTTATTTGGTCGCCTCTCACTTTGTGACGGTTGGGGAGGGGACTTCTTTGACCACCATTGTTTGCGGTGGGTTAGTCACTCGTTTGGCTAACCGCCTTGTTTTTCAGTTCCCCCGTTTTGAGGATGCTCTACACCCTCTCTCCCGCTACATGGACATGCCTTATGTCAGGTCCGTGCATTGGGTAGACCGTCAAGGGTGTTGGAAGATTGACACTTATACTAGTGATCGCATCCCCATCACTAGCGCCCCTCCCATGCTACCCTTTGATGACATAGAGGGCGGGCCTAGACCACTCCTTCCTTCCTACCGCCTCCCAATTAGGGGAGGGACCTCTAGAGGCTCTAGAGGAGCCGACCCTAGCACCCACCACGCTGCACATGCGACGGGCTACCCTTCTGACTTCACTGCCCCACCTAACATTGATATACCTGCTGTCTATGACAACATGTCACTCTCACATATGATGGCAGATCTTTGCAGGCAGTTCAACCGGAAGAGATTGGACGATTGCCTCGTCCAATACCCGATTTACTCGGAGTATGCCTCGCTTGGTAAGCTCCCCACGGGCCCCTGGACTCATCCATCCTTCTACACCCCTCAAGAAGGCGGCCAGAGATCTGGGGAAGCATCTGGAGATGCCTTAGGAGACGGCAGTGGGTCCGAAGAGGAGGAGGAGGAGGAAACGGAAGCTAGTGGGTCTGAGTATGACCCAGAAGATTAGATTTGAGCCCAAACCTCCCCTCGTCGACGTTCGTTTTGGGGAGGTACATGCATCTTGTAAGTCACTGATTTTTGTTTCTTTATTTTTTCTTTAGTTTTCTTCTCTTTCTTCTTTTGTTTGCTTTTACCCATCCCCAACTTTCTGCTGTGGATTTATGCTGATGAGCACAATGAGGGTATTGTGCGTTTTGGTTTGGGGAGGGTATATGCATCCTTTTGTTGAGTCTGCATCTGTCTTTCCTTTTGTTGTGTTTGCATCTTCTGTATTTCATCTTTTTCTGTCGCACGTTTATTGCATTTCAGTCTTGCATTTACCCCAAATATTCAAAAGAAATGCACGTTTCTTTTAGCATATAGGTCGAGTCGGAGCGGATGGTTACTATGATGATTATGCCTTACTTTTCGCCTAAGTGCCTTGCTTTGCATTTTCAAACATTTTCAAGCTAGTCTTTTGCATTGTCTACGAGTTTTTGTTGATTTTATGCTAAATAACTAGACTTGACTATGTTTTTTGCAAGCTACTTCAAATTCTCAGTTTTAGAGCTTAATAAATCGGTGACATTCACGACCGATTTCTTGTAGGATTGAGAGTAGTTTCTCCTCCTAAGGCATGTCACATAAACTTGCATAATCATGAACTTTGTCTACTTGATACCTATATGCATTCGGGTTTGTGGTTTGTTGACACATGTGGTAGAGGCTTCCCTTTCTTGTTTGACCCATAACCCTACATAGCCAAATTGTTTTTTCGTCCCATTTACTACATCCTTAATTAGCCTACCCTAACCGAGCTAGTGACAAGATGTGTTGGGACTATTTTGATAATTATTTTTATCGTGCTCCATTGAAAAAAAATGTGTGGGAAGTAATGAAAAAGAAAAAAAAGAAAAAATTTTGAGTTCAGAAATGAAAATAAAAAAAAGAAAAGAAAAAGAAAGAACTCAATGAAAAAAAGGGGAAAAACAGAAGCTGCGTGGTATCTAGGGTGGTCGACCGACTGACACTCCAGGTCGGTCGACCACTATCGTTGTACAGGAAGCCTTTCTTTTGCACTGAAAAAGAAAAAAAAAACGAAAAAGAAAAAGAAAAGAAAGAAAAGAAAACAAGAGAAGGGAAGAAATAGAAAAGGATTTGTTACCATGCTTGTGATTCTTTGTAGCATTGGTTGTTTGAAAATGTGAATGAAAGAGTTTTTGAAGTTTGGTTTGACGGTTGTTAGCTCGGTTTTACCCCTCTTTCCCAAATTCATTCTAACCCTTTCTTACCTTTAGCCTCACAATCCCAAATTGCCTCGGCATGCGTCATGGTTATTACAGTGTTGGAATGCATGTGTACGGTTATAGAGACTTTGTTCATGTTAGATTGCAGGCATGTTCTTATGGGTCGTAGATAGGTGAGAGTCTATATTCTTGTTTATCTTCTTGTCTTTCACATATATTTCACCCTTTGCTTGTTTGAGTGATGGAGTGACCCGTGAGAGTCCAATTTGAATGAGTCTTGCAAGGTCTAAAGTTTAGCATTTGCCTCAACATGTCTAATTCGTTTGCATTTGACAATGGGCTTGATTTTGGAAGTTGCATTAAATTGGTTGGGCATGGCGTTTTGTTTGGCTCTGAGCATGAAATCCGTTACAGTAGAAGTTTTATTTTTTAGTTGAGTCTTAGTGCTTTCTTGAGGACAAGCAAGGTTTGGTTTGGGGAGATTTGATACGTGCATTTACTATACATTTTATTTATAGTTTTAGCACGTATAATTCTATGCATATTTGTAACTTTCCGTTACTTTTCCTCCCGAAACGGTTTACTTTGGCATTTCTATGTTTTAAATGTAGGAACAAGCGGAAGTGAGCCAAAATAAGCTTCAACTGTCCTCCGGAAGCCGTCTTAAGGGAATACACGAAGCAAGGGTCCTAACTCGTAGCCTAGAGACGCGTGCAAACTAAACAGAGGCTGAAGCATACAGGAAACGGTCGACCGACCTGACTATGTGGTCGACCGACCAAGACATAGTTACAGGAAGACTGTCTTACAGTAGAAGCGGTCGACCGACCTCTATGGCTGGTCGGTCGACCAGTTCACGGGCTACGCTGTTTCGCTTCTTTATTTTGGTTTATTTACTTAATCTTGTAATTTGAGAAGACTATTAGTATAACCTCGTTAAAAATAATTAGGTTAAGCAGTCATTAGCACAAAAACACTTTAGACTTAGGGAGAAGAACTCCAATTTCAGATTCGTTCATACTTTTCCGTTTGATTGTAAGTTTTTATGCCATTAATCTTTTGACTTACCTTAGCCACGGTGAATCGAAGTTCCTAATCATCCTTTTACTATTGTTTTAGTTTCTTTACCTTCTCTGTCATCTTAGTTGTTAGTTTCAACCCAACAATCAAACCCCCCTTTTAGTTACTTTAATAAACTTTAGATTCACAAACATAATTAACCTTGTCTCCTTGTGGTTCGACCCTTGACTTACTCTATCTAGTTTAAGCTGACGTTTTGTAAATCTTATCTTTGGCACCCTCAACGACGGGTGTCAATGTAACACCCCCATAATCCTATTCATTAGTAAATAGGGTTTTCAAGTAAAATTCGGATAATGGGTGTGTCACAATTAAACCAAATGTGGTAGTAGTACCTAACCATGAAATAAAATAGGTAGTTGTCTAATGCAAAATTAAAATCCAAAGAGTAAAATACGATTACAACCAAATTTAAAGTTTGCGGAAGCGAAAATAAGTTCAACGATCCAAAAGAAAGATCAAGTATTTAAGCATTTGTCTTTGAATGAAACTATTAAGCGCGCTCTCCTGTGCATCCCACGACTAACTCCCATGAGTACGTGTTACACGATCTGCTCACACAATTTGTGATCACCGCAGGTCCCAACAAGGACAAAACAAATAAAAGGGGTCAACAATAATGTTGAGTAAGGTAAACAATCCGAATAAAGAATAAACGGAATATAAAATCATAACTTAAAAGACATTTTAAAATAATGTGTAACAAAAGTGTTTCGAAAGATTGAAAACAGAGTATCAAAATTTCCACTGTTAGTTGAAGGGGAACAAATAATTTCAAATGATTAAGAACAACATAAGTGTTCCAAAATATTCAAATCCATATCCAACCTTTTAAGATAATTCCAAACCAAAGAAAACATTTCTTTCCAACAATTTCCAACGTCGGTATATACTTGGATAGAGGCCGTATGAAGAGGATCCCCTCGCCCTAAACCGGATAAGACGGGGTTCGCCAAATCATGTACTAAACTGTCCTAACATCGCGAGTGTGCACACCCCTCTAAGGGCCAACCCCAAAGAGGAAGATAAGAGGACGGGGTCTCGATCAACTAACCCCCATCAAAAGCTCTGTATAGGAGATCCCTTTCACTAGGGACAACCTACCCCTCTACCAAAACCGTTTCAACCAATATGAAATTCCGTTTCCACAACAAAAACCATTTCCTCAACATTTGATAAGTCATTATAAACTTGTAGAAAGCAAAACGGTTTTGGATTTCCGAAAATCATAATTACTTATTTCTTATCAAATACAATATCTTTTCCAAATAAATCCTTGTCCAAAATCATTTGTAAGGTAAGTTCAAACAATATAAATACTTAATATAACAAAATATATCAATATACAAGATAGACAATAATTCAAACGGGTTATCAATAGGGTACGCAAAAGGTGTTTTCCCTTACCTTGCAAGCGGTTAAAGGTTAGAGAGCCTCTTCTACGAATCCCGACTCTACATAATATTTAAAATAATAGTCACTTATATGAACGACCATTACTAAGCTACTTGTAGTAAATTATGCGATAACTATACTTTCTCGGTTTTTACAGATTCAAAACAGAAACTTTAAATCGTCATATCTCCTTCGTTACTAAATATTTTGAGGCGAGACCAGTGGGGTTTGGTTCCTTAGTGAGTAGTCCATCTTTAACGTCTCTGTGGTCAGAGTCTAAAAACGTGTTTAAGGGGTCAAAGTTACAGTCTACCAAAGTTGGTCAAAAAGTGAGTCTTAAAAGGTTACGGGGTGGTAAATACTCTTAACATGTCGAAACTCGTCGAAACGAAAGCCTACTACACTTTACATTCATTAAACTTTAACATGTGAAGAGATGGGTCACTGATTATATTTATATGTATGACTAAATTACCCTTTTATGGAAAAGTAAGCTTTTAACAAGTATGACTAAACAGAACATTTTTCCAGAACACAACCGAAACTTGTAAATATCATATAAAATCCAAAACATCATATTTTCGTGCATGATCCGTTTTATTGGATTCCTTTATGTGTCTACAACATATTGTTAGCCATGCATGTTGTCTCAAAAATGGGTTTTTCAGATCTAAAAACACGTTTTAAAAACAGTGGTCAGAAAAAAGAGTCATGAAAAGTTTTACATCATAAACCCCTCTTAACAAATCGAAACGAGTTGATTTAAAAGCCTATTATCATCCAGACTAAATGTAGTTTAACATATTAAGAGATGAGACACTTATTCCTTTTGTAAATATGGTTTGATGACTCTTTAAGTGAGATCTAGTGATTCGGTTAAGCAGAAAACAGGCTGTAGTATATGATTTTTCATTTTTAAACGGTTCATGCAAACATCCTAATTTTTGGTGAGTGATTTTATAACAACTTAAGGAAAGTCCCAAATTTTTGTTTTCTGAAAATACTCATTTTAACATGTGTTTTCAGATCTACTACATGTATGCTACGTTTTTGACAAAATAACGGTTTTTACTATGTTCAATCCTTTGCATGCATGGTTGTAGATTCTTAAGTTCATGTTTAGATGTTAAGTGATATGTGAATGCATGTTAAAAGGTTATAAAATCAGATTTGAAGAGAAATGTAAGCTTACTTAGTGTAGAACTTCAAGTATTATGCAAGATCCTCCCCTTGTTCTTTCTTCTTCTCCCTCACGTCTCCCTCTCCTTCTCTCTTATTTTTTTTTTGTTGTGCTTGTGTGTGTTTAAAATCTGAATATTTGCTTATAGGAGGATGGAGAAGGTGTCTTTTAATTGGTGTTGAAAATTGGAAAAGAGAGGATATGGGGAAGGGGGTGGCGACACAAATGGGGGACAAAGGGGAAAGGAATCTTCTCATGCATTGGCCAAATCCTTTAGCATGCATTGGTCCATTTGTCTAGAGTGTACGATTAACGATTACGTGACGGAAAAGATGCATGCGACGGTTTTACGTATGTAATTCTCGGTTTTAATTAAACCATACCCGGATTTAATTAGTACTCGAGCTTAAATAAAAATTATCCGTTAAAAAAAAATTATTACGGATATTGCGGGTATTATAATCTACCCACCTTAAAACGAACTTCGTCCTCGAAGTTTAAAACTACCCTCTACGCGCAAGCTAACGCCATTATAAAAACGATCCCAAATCAAGCAAAGAAAAGAATAAGGAAATGCAAAATATGTGGGTGTTACATCCTACCTCGCTTAAGGATTGTTACGTCCTCGTAACTAGGGAATTACCTCGAAGAGCTCTGGGTATATAAGTTTCATGGCCTCCTTGGCTTTCCGAGTGGCCTCCTCGGTGTCATGGTTCGACCATAGCACCATGATTATGCGGGTCTCTCCGTTTCGTGTCTTTCGAACTTTACTATCCAAGATCTTAACAGGCCGTTCCTCGTAAGTTAGTGAATTGTTGAGCTCTAGTGCTACCTCTCTAATTCGTTCCAAGATCCCATACAAACCTATATATTTCAGGCTCAACTTCTTTCCCTTCAACCAAAATCGTATTACCCTCGTAATTGGTTATACTCTCCACCACACTTTATTCCACCTGTTATTAAATAATCGGTCATTATCCGTTCCTAAGTTACGTGCGAGCGCTCGATGTTTCTCTTTAGTCAACTATATCTTCTTCCTTCATCATTTTCATCTATCATCAAACCCTTAACACGTGTTCATTAGTATCCGTCAACCAATTGCGTTGCTAGAAACTCCTTAAAGCCAAAATCTTAAATTTTTCTCTATTACCACAAATCGGAAAAAATGTAGCCTCAAATAGTCAAATAATCTCAAACTATTAACTACTTCGGTATGCCGGTATGTCACTAAATCCGCATATGTGTGAAATTATAGTCACCCTTTACTTAATTCTCATATTACACCGTCGTACTATCATTCCCAAAATCTCATAACATTCTGTGTCTCTCATCAGTAATTCAAGCAACCATAGTTGATCCTTATTTGAAAACTTCAAAATTCATTTCTCCATCTCTTAACCATGAATCCATTACATATGTCAAACCTCTTAATACCTATTAGAACAAATACATACTCTGATAAATTTAGCATTTTCCATCAACATTAAATCTCTAATTAGCCAATAAACTTTTTCCACAAATTCACTCTTACCGGTACTAAGTCTTCCGAGCATAAATTATTTAAACATTATTATCTTATATCCCACATACCACAAGTATGTATTCAATATTTACGACAAAAGCTTCCGAAATTCTTATAACTTTTACCTCAAATAATAAGTGTTCCTCAATAAGCTCAATTCATATCATACTAGATCAATCTTTCGTTTTATTCACGATGTACTTTCCTTGGTCATGTCCATTAGTTGCAACCCAATATATGTATTCCAAGATCATATCTTAACTTCATCACATATATTAATTTCACTTGGTCCTTTGTGAAATCAATATATACCAATCTTTAAGTCCTCTAAGTCCTCTTCATTATTACATTATATGTCCACAATTGATCATAATCACATGACTTGCTAATCAATCCACATTGCCTTGTCCAATACTTCTAACTAGAATTCCTTCAAGTTTATTGGTAACCTACTTTCTTAATTTCTAAGATCACATTGTTAATATCTTACTACGCAAGATCATAACACTCAGTTGGCTACTATCCTAATGTCTATTGTATTCCTAATATAACTAGTATTCTTACCACGCATTTACTACTCGTGACATTGTTATTCTACACCTACATAAACGCCTGGATAACAACCCTAGATATTGCAGAAATCCTCATAATTATCACCATTTAAAATTTTTAGTCGAAATCCACATCTAGATCGCACTTTTCCTCGGGTTCATCATTTTCTCTTACGCCCCCTAGTGAGGTATATTACCGCTCATGCTTTAATCAAAATCACTTAGCATCTCTTTATAGCGCACTAGACTACATATCTCACAGGTATCATGTTCATAATCCGTAAGCTCAAATTACCTATATTATCCACCTCACGTCCTTGTGATTACATATCTTACTTTCCCAACCATAATCTCTTCTCATTCTATATGTTACTTACACATCCAATGAAGCTCGTCTTATTTATAGTATGACTGGTAACTAGCTTAAGCACGTGAACAACTATCTTTCTCACCAATGTGCCTATAAGGTATAAATGAGTCTCTCAATCAGAAATAATAATACAATTTCTCTTATCCCGACAAATTGGCCATTTTTATTAATCACCATTAAAGCATTATGTGCATCACTCATCCAGGCCTTAAATATTACAAATCTCTTTAACTTCCTCTCTAAATCCAAGGAGAAATTACCATAAGTAAACTAGTTCCTTAATGTATCCCCAATAAAATTCATTTACATCACTCTGGATCAAAAACACTACTCACCTTAAAGGTTTAATGTCCTTTCCGCTCATTGTACTAATGTTCAAATCTAGTCCTTGATACTAATTACCTCAACTAATTTCATCAAGTAAGAATCACTACTGTTTGGTCTAAGCTTTTCATTTCCTCAAAGTCTCGTTGCCACCAAAATTACCAATGTCGTACCTGTGAAATCTCTTTGTCATAACTAATGCAAAAGAAGTGTATGCCATATCTATGCAGTTCTCCACAAAATGCATTGATAACTTATATATATAAATTTACATCCCGATAACGCATTCATAACTACATCATAAATACCACTCAATGCCTTAAACAAAGTCAATATGATAAAATTACACCTTAATATCCTTGCACTAACTCGAACCCTAATGATCACCTATAATATTCATATTCGTAACTATCACTCCAATTGATCAAATCATAGTACCTTAATTCCTTTCTTTTATACCTTTCAGTAAATAGTTTCTACTCATGCTATCTATACCACTGATCCCCACATAACATTATCATCTTCATCAAACATCGTTGCATAAAAGTTAATCCCTTATTTATTTTTTTCCCAAATAGTTCTTAATAACCCTTCAAGTTAAACCGAATCATCTGTGTCATAACCTTCGAAGAAAAATTATCCACTTATAAATCCCAATACTTTTCTTATCACCATAATAACATTATAAATTCATCGATACCTCACCTAAGTAGCTAGATTATTATTCCACAACTTTTATGCACATGACTAACTCTTTGTAACGTCTCTAGTTTTCCGTATTCACAATTTCAATACTCAATTCAACACGCAACTTTCATTTCTAAAACTCACTGTATTTGGGATCTCTAAATCGGCAACCATAAATAGGTGAATTCATTCATACAAAATCCTCTAAGTTCTCCATTTTTCCTAATGGTATCATTGGTATATAATGGATCAAAACATTTCAAACAAAATCCTATCTCCATAAATTTACCAACGGCTAAATATCGGTATTTCCTTCCTGTCATATGAAACCCTTTCTTAACTTAGATTTTTCTTCTCCACACACTAAGGTTCTTAAATAAGATGCAATATTCCTTTGATCATATAACTAATGTACCTCAACTAATGCACCGACTTAACTACTATACTTTCACTTATCTTATGTATCTCCAAAATATACGGTTCATTTATCATCCATACTTGTTACACAATGTATAACTCTAAATGAAATACTAGCATACTTCGATCACAATTGTACAACTGCCTTATAATACCAAATACTTAGAAAAACATTAAGTTGAGCTATATCATCTATCATTGGTAACACCATTCTTTTATTCAGCGGTAACCCAAGTGGCGAAACTACACCGTCAAATAATTATGGTCATTACGCTTTACCTCCAAATATAACCAAAAGATATGTCATTCAATAGATTACCGGTAGTGATGATTGTTACAAAATAACTCACGTTATGAAATAAAATCTCATGTATAAATCACAACGAATTCAATAAGGAACATGTCCCATTTATCATCACAATTAAACTTCGATTCTATAACACCATAATATATGAACAATCAATCAAATGCATTTTGCATCATATTAACATACTTTATTGCATTCCATTCCGTACCCCTTTCAATTCACAGTGCTCAAATATCCAAGTCTATTCTAACAATTCACATATAGCAATATACGTCCCATATAAATCCCACACTCAACTCACCCGCGTCATTTAATTTTATATTTTTTTTTTTTTTTTTTTGGAAAACTTTTGCAAATATTTAATATGGTCGGTCAATGTACGGGCGGTGAAAAGATATGAAGATCTAATCACCTTTCCAAGAAGGAAACCCGCTCTGATACCACTTTGTAACACCCCCATAATCCTATTCATTAGTAAATAGGGTTTTCAAGTAAAATTCGGATAATGGGTGTGTCACAATTAAACCAAATGTGGTAGTAGTACCTAACCATGAAATAAAATAGGTAGTTGTCTAATGCAAAATTAAAATCCAAAGAGTAAAATACGATTACAACCAAATTTAAAGTTTGCGGAAGCGAAAATAAGTTCAACGATCCAAAAGAAAGATCAAGTATTTAAGCATTTGTCTTTGAATGAAACTATTAAGCGCGCTCTCCTGTGCATCCCACGACTAATTCCCATGAGTACCTGTTACACGATCTGCTCACACAATTTGTGATCACCGCAGGTCCCAACAAGGACAAAACAAATAAAAGGGGTCAACAATAATGTTGAGTAAGGTAAACAATCCGAATAAAGAATAAACGGAATATAAAATCATAACTTAAAAGACATTTTAAAATAATGTGTAACAAAAGTGTTTCGAAAGATTGAAAACAGAGTATCACAATTTCCACTGTTAGTTGAAGGGGAACAAATAATTTCAAATGATTAAGAACAACATAAGTGTTCCAAAATATTCAAATCCATATCCAACCTTTTAAGATAATTCCAAACCAAAGAAAACATTTCTTTCCAACAATTTCCAATGTCGGTATATACTTGGATAGAGGCCGTATGAAGAGGATCCCCTCGCCCTAAACCGGATAAGACGGGGTTCGCCAAATCATGTACTAAACTGTCCTAACATCCCGAGTGTGCACACCCCTCTAAGGGCCAACCCCAAAGAGGAAGATAAGAGGACGGGGTCTCGATCAACTAACCCCCATCAAAAGCTCTGTATAGGAGATCCCTTTCACTAGGGACAACCTACCCCTCTACCAAAACCGTTTCAACCAATATGAAATTCCGTTTCCAAAACAAAAACCATTTCCTCAACATTTGATAAGTCATTATAAACTTGTAGAAAGCAAAACGGTTTTGGATTTCCGAAAATCATAATTACTTATTTCTTATCAAATACAATATCTTTTCCAAATAAATCCTTGTCCAAAATCATTTGTAAGTTAAGTTCAAACAATATAAATACTTAATATAACAAAATATACCAATATACAAGATAGACAATAATTCAAACGGGTTATCAATAGGGTACGCAAAAGGTGTTTTCCCTTACCTTGCAAGCGGTTAAAGGTTAGAGAGCCTCTTCTACGAATCCCGACTCTACATAATATTTAAAATAATAGTCACTTATATGAACGACCATTACTAAGCTACTTGTAGTAAATTATGCGATAACTATACTTTCTCGGTTTTTACAGATTCAAAACAGAAACTTTAAATCGTCATATCTCCTTCGTTACTAAATATTTTGAGGCGAGACCAGTGGGGTTTGGTTCCTTAGTGAGTAGTCCATCTTTAACGTCTCTGTGGTCAGAGTCTAAAAACGTGTTTAAGGGGTCAAAGTTACAGTCTACCAAAGTTGGTCAAAAAGTGAGTCTTAAAAGGTTACGGGGTGGTAAATACTCTTAACATGTCGAAACTCGTCGAAACGAAAGCCTACTACACTTTACATTCATTAAACTTTAACATGTGAAGAGATGGGTCACTGATTATATTTATATGTATGACTAAATTACCCTTTTATGGAAAAGTAAGCTTTTAACAAGTATGACTAAACAGAACATTTTTCCAGAACACAACCGAAACTTGTAAATATCATATAAAATCCAAAACATCATATTTTCGTGCATGGTCGGTTTTATTGGATTCCTTTATGTGTCTACAACATATTGTTAGCCATGCATGTTGTCTCAAAAATGGGTTTTTCAGATCTAAAAACACGTTTTAAAAACAGTGGTCAGAAAAAAGAGTCATGAAAAGTTTTACATCATAAACCCCTCTTAACAAATCGAAACGAGTTGATTTAAAAGCCTATTATCATCCAGACTAAATGTAGTTTAACATATTAAGAGATGAGACACTTATTCCTTTTGTAAATATGGTTTGATGACTCTTTAAGTGAGATCTAGTGATTCGGTTAAGCAGAAAACAGGCTGTAGTATATGATTTTTCATTTTTAAACGGTTCATGCAAACATCCTAATTTTTGGTGAGTGATTTTATAACAACTTAAGGAAAGTCCCAAATTTTTGTTTTCTGAAAATACTCATTTTAACATGTGTTTTCAGATCTACTACATGTATGCTACGTTTTTGACAAAATAACGGTTTTTACTATGTTCAATCCTTTGCATGCATGGTTGTAGATTCTTAAGTTCATGTTTAGATGTTAAGTGATATGTGAATGCATGTTAAAAGGTTATAAAATCAGATTTGAAGAGAAATGTAAGCTTACTTAGTGTAGAACTTCAAGTATTATGCAAGATCCTCCCCTTGTTCTTTCTTCTTCTCCCTCACGTCTCCCTCTCCTTCTCTCTTATTTTTTTTTTGTTGTGCTTGTGTGTGTTTAAAATCTGAATATTTGCTTATAGGAGGATGGAGAAGGTGTCTTTTAATTGGTGTTGAAAATTGGAAAAGAGAGGATATGGGGAAGGGGGTGGCGACACAAATGGGGGACAAAGGGGAAAGGAATCTTCTCATGCATTGGCCAAATCCTTTAGCATGCATTGGTCCATTTGTCTAGAGTGTACGATTAACGATTACGTGACGGAAAAGATGCATGCGACGGTTTTACGTATGTAATTCTCGGTTTTAATTAAACCATACCCGGATTTAATTAGTACTCGAGCTTAAATAAAAATTATCCGTTAAAAAAAAATTATTACGGATATTGCGGGTATTATAGTCAACTTCTACCTTAAAGTTTGGGTTTGTACTAGGTTGTTCTTTGGCCCATCTCATATAGGACTAAAGGTTAATTCTATATTCTTGCCTGTTTAATTCTTGCAATTGAGGTTTTATTGAATCGTTTTTGATATAATCCTTGCCAGTATTAATATGATTACACTACAACAAAATGGCACTTGCGTCACGTTTAAAAACTTGGCGCAAGTGCTAAATTCCCGTGACTATACAGTTTTGCCACGGGAAATCAGTCGTGACCCAAGTGGCCGTGGCAAAATTTTAGCCACGGGAAAAGCTGCAACCTGGCTAAAATTAGCAACTTTGCCACGATATTCCATGTGGCTAAAATAACGTGGCTAAACAATTGGCATCAGATATCCAAAAAAATTGTTTTTTTTTTTTTGATGGTAAAAAAAAATTGTTTTAGTCACAAGTTAATATTTTGGCCAAATTAAAAAAAATCGTGGCTAAATACTATTGGCCACAAAATAATAACGAGACAAAAGAGAGACTCTCGTGGCTAAATATTGACAACCAAAAAATTTATTGTGGCTAAAGATACTAGTCACGAAACAGATATTTAAAAAAAGCCGATGTCTATTCAAGACCATGGGCATCAGATATCCAAAAAACTGATGTCTATAACTTTATTTTTTATAAAAATAAATAAATTACAATATTGTTGCCCAATACATTAATCCTAACAACGATAATCTTTATACAATTAACTGATTATTCCAAGTCAATTACCAAACGAACTTTAACCAACCAATTTATCAACAAAAATAATATTTCATCGACTCCACGCTCAAATTCGTACTTAGCCTTTCCAACTTCATAAATTAATCCAAAACAAATAGTGGCGAAATTCCTCCTTTGCCTCCTTAGCAAGTCGTACTCCTCGACCTTCACTTTACCCTTGACACATTTTGCAGTTCATTCCATAGTTCATTCCATTGATTGTTGTAGAATTAAAACCAAACAGCTATGTTAAATCTGAAAACAAGGAGAACATTGCATTGCATGCTCAAACAAGATATTGTCAGTGTTTAAGAAAGTGCAAAGTAGAAGAGATCAAATATACTAACCTGCGATGGCGGCGAATCAACTGCATTGGATAGTGTCACAATAATAAGAAAATTAAACAAGCCAATTAGAAGCAAATCAGACGGAACATTAACAACAAACTATTTCAGGATTTAAGTATTTAAGAGCTATGTGAAGGATATTGCTTCCGTCAGGTGTAACGCAAAAGAAGTCACAACCGCTTATCATATAGACGAATGGGGTTTGGAAGATGTGAAAGAAACAGTCAGAAACTAAAGTATTGCTCGTGAAAAAGATTAGAAAGAATCTCATACGTCAACTAAGGAATCAACTTGCTCCATCTTAATTTAAATCTTAATCATATCATATCCCTCTTGTTCATAGAGAATGCTTCTAATTAGTCTTCACCTCCCCCCTACGCTCTCTTAGATAAATCGTGCTTCCAAACATAGCAAATGGTGTATATCAAAGTCCGTAAGAAAACAGACTACTAGATTTAAGTAGTAGTTATAAGAATCCATATATGATCGATCCTCTTTAACAAGGTATCCGGACATATATAACTAAATGATACAAAAACAAGACCAAAATTCTAGTACAAGAAAAGAAACACCTACCACATAACGAAAGCAAAACCAAATAAAAAAGCTGAATTGGTAAGCTCTAGTGAAGGAAGACTAACCAGGAAGCCTGGAACATAACAGGCGAAAAATTATGGATGCTGCGTTTTCAACAGATTACTGGTAAATAAATCCCGAATATCACATTTCAGTATCACAGACGTCTAACAGTCTGATGTCTGACCTGAACATAAGTCAAATTAACATAGATTAGAGGGAGTATATATGTGTAGCATGCTATCCTATATATCTTACTATGCCAAGTATCATATCTACCTCAGTTTGTCCATATCAGAATTTCCGCAAGAAAAAGACAATAGATAAACATTCAACCACCACATTTACAGTTACTTGTTCGTAAGGCTCGCTTCCATAAACCCTGCAAATCAAAGAGGGTACTCACTGACTCAGGCAACAAGTCCCAAAAGCTTTTCAACGTATGACCAAAATGCAATTACTAGACTACTCAACGGAATCAACATTGAGAGACCAAGAAAATTACATATTCAAGATCTGTAACCCATAACAACTAACAAGTCCATAATATATTTAAACTAAACAAATCTCTAATCAATCAATAAATAAGTGTGAAATCAAATGCCAGTGTCATTACTACTTTGGAGGGATATTCCCTTCTCAATCTGCTGGATTTCAGATTTGATAGTATATTCACGCTCAAGTATCTCCGGGGTACTCACAAAGCAAATAAACCTATAGTATCACAAGAATGTTGATATTAGAAATAACTATTCCTAAGAACATAAAACTTTTCCATCTCTATGTCAGGAATTAGAAAAATGGTCCATAACTCATATTCACATAGATCAGTTGGATGTTGTTAGAGTCAGAATATAACAGTCCATAACATATAGAGATAGAATATTTCATGGGCAAAACAAAACATAAAGAATAAAAAATAGAATTTTTGATCTCGTAATGAATGGGTAAGATAATCCCCTCAACACAACTCAACTGATAAATAAAAACATCTTTGTAAAACCCCTCGCGAAAGCGGAAATTAAAACATACAAAGTACTAAAAATGCAGCGGAATTTAAAACTTTTTAAACATAAACAACATGCGAGAAGAATTAAACTGAAACGGAAACTGAAAACTGATATAAACAAAATAGATAAGTATATTGTCTAAGTACCAAAACGAAATATATACAACAGCCTGGGATGGAACATCCGTACAGGCACCAACAAAAACTGTATCAAAACTAAGAGTCCAGCTAAACGATATAGGTGTAAGTCATGATGAAAGGATCATCGCTCGCTAGCTCTCGTGTGAACCCTGCCAACATGCATGTACCTACATACATGAAAACATGTACGCCACAATCAGTGGGGAGTGACTAGAGTTCTCCTAGCCACCTTTTTTAACGACACGTAACACAGAAATACAAACAGAATACTCCAACATATATAAACATGTGAAGCATAAATCATCTCATCAACTGATCTCATACTATCATGCAACTCTACTGCACGGCTCTCAACCAACTTCATAAACCGTTAGGAAGGAGAGCCGGTTTCCCTACTTGTTGCCCAGTCCGGGGGTCTTTCAATCCAACTATTTATGAAACCGATCAAAGAGTCATCCAATGACTTGGATGAACAAACTATAACTGAAGCAATATAATCATCAACTTCATCATGCATATCTGACATTGTACCAAACTCTAGGCAAGCAGATATAACACAAATACTAGCAATGGGTCCAGAGGTGAACTTAACACATATCCCACTACCAAACAATGCCGGGTCTAGAGGTGAACTTAACACATATCCCAACATGCAATTCAAGTAAAGGGTCCAGAGGTGAACTTAACACATATCCCTATACATACAATTCAAGAGAAGGGTCCAGAGGTGAACTTAACACATATCCCTAATCATCCATAAGCAAAGGGTCCAGAGGTGAGCTTAACACATATCCCAATGCTACAAACAAGTATTGGGTCCAGAGGTGAACTTAACACATATCTCAATACACAACTATCGCACAACGGGTCCAGAGGTGAGCTTAACACATATCCCGAGTACGACAACCGATCACGTGTCAGGTCCAGAGGCGAGCTTAACAAATTTCCTGACACGCCACAAGCAAAACACGTAATGGGTCTAGAGGTGAGCTTAACACATATCCCATCACGCGACATACAAAACACGTAATGGGTCCAGAGGTGAACTTAACACACATCCCATCACGCGACATACAACTCAATCATTAGCATCCAAAGATAGAAACTAACCTATAGCTCTAACTTCCTAAACCACTAAACAAACTTAATTGATCCCGGGAACTAAGACGAGGGAGAGTCGGTTTCCCTTTCGGTTACCCGACCGGGGGGTCTCTATCCTCACTCCATTCCCGAACCCAATATAGTGTCGTCCATCCTCCGGGGACTCAAATACATATCAAAGATAGAAGGAACGAGTTTCAATCAAAACCGATCAACCGATTAAAAGTTATCAACGAATTACAAATAAAAAACAAGCTACAGGGGTCCCCAGCCGGTCGGCAGGCAGCCGGCCTACCGGCTGGTGACCCATCTCAGCCTACCTTCTTCTTTTAAAACAAAACAACATAAAGGACTCCCAGCCGGTCGGCAGGCAGCCGGCCTACCGGCTGGGAACCCAATTCCCTACTTACGAAGTTCTTAAAACGAGGCTACCAGCCGGTTGGCAGGCAGCCGGCCTACCGGCTGACATCCCAAATTCTCTTTTCTCAAAATGCGCAAGACAACTACAATGCACTCCCAGCCGGCTGGCAGGCGGCCGGTCTGCCGGTTGGGCATTCTAAATCCTACGAGTCTCACTTTTTGC
The DNA here is from genome assembly GCA_029255685.2 of Silene conica. NCBI lineage: Eukaryota > Viridiplantae > Streptophyta > Magnoliopsida > Caryophyllales > Caryophyllaceae > Silene > Silene conica. The sequence goes on along the minus strand of CM055311.2, from coordinate 26,341,120 downwards.
AAAAACCACAAGAAGCACCCTCAGCCAGTCGACCGGCGGCCGGTCGGTCGACCGGCTCAGAGAGCCTGACGGGAAAATCGCATTTTTCCAGCAACAACGAAACCTCAACAAAGCGATATCAAACCTTAAAATTTGCCACACAAGAAGTTTACCCAACATCTCAATTCATCCAATACATCTACCTATCAGCAATTAAACCCATAACAATCCTCAAAATGATTATAACAAGTATCCGTCGCAAAACATGAAAATTTCTGAAAATGCTTAAGAACATGTGAAACATTCACAAGGCATGAATTCAACAAGTAAGAACATTCCTAAACATGTTACTAAGTCCATTAATCATCCAACTTAAACAAAAATCAGAAACATTAATAAGAACACAACAAAACTTGCTATTCTAAAAAAAAGGCCGAGTTACTCGTAATCGTCACCTCAAATGCAATCCGGCTCAAAGATCCTCCTCTAAGATGAAGCTATCCACTTCAAGCCCACACCTACAAGCACGAAAAACGAGATTACGGACTGAAAACGGATTTTAGGAAAAACAGTCAGATTTTCGAAGTGAAGGATTTGAAAAATGAAAGTGATAGATGGCTTGCAAATTCGATGAGGATTCCGAAAATGTTATTATTACCTTGATTTGATGAACGGATGATGAAGAAATAAGCAAAAGAAGATGAATAAGAATGGAGGTTTATGAGGAATTGTGTTTACTATTATTTTGTTTTTGAGGATGAAGAAATGTCGACTAAAGGGTTTTAGAAGGGTATAAGATGTGTCCTTTCCTTTTTGTGAAAACGGGTTGGATATCTTGAACGGGTTTTAAGTTGTGAACTTAAATTACCAAGTTTGTATTCGTCTTAAGGACTTAAGGTTCTTAAGACGGATCTTACTATTATTTAAAATAATTAAAAAAGCTTAAAATATATTTTATAAAAATACGGGATGTTACAATCACCCCAACTTCAAAAAGTTTCGTCCTCGAAACTCGAACGAAGATAAATTCTAACTAACTATACCTCAACCGAAAAGAGAAGGATGCACATCACGCATCGATGCCTCGGTCTCCCACGTCTGCTCCTCAACATCACCGCAACGCCAAATGATCTTCACTAAAGGCACCACCTTGCTCCTAAGCTTCATATCCTGTCGGTCTAGGATCTTCACGGGACGCTCCTCGAAAGCAAGACTCGGTTCCAAGTTCTCGATCTCTCTAGGCAGAACATGACTCGGGTCACTAACATACTTACGGAGCTGAGAAACATGAAAGACACTATGAACCTTGCCCAAACTAGGAGGCAAGTCCAAACGATAAGCAGCAGCACCAATCCTCTTCACGATCTCAAAAGGCCCAATATACTTAGGACTCAACTTGCCCTTAACTCCAAACCTCTTAACGCCTTTCATCGGTGAAACTCTCAAGAAGACTCTGTCACCCACCTCAAACTCTAGAAGTCTACGGCGAACATCAGCATAGGATTTCTGCCGATCTTGTGCGGCCTTCATCCTACCTCTGATAAGTTGAACCTGATCAATCGTAACAGCTAACTGGTCCAGTCCTAGGTCGTGCACGTCACTCGCCAGATCCCAACAGATCGGACTACGGCACTTCCTACCATAGAGCGCCTCATATGGAGCCATACCAATGGAAGAATGGTAACTGTTGTTGTAAGAAAACTCAACTAACGGTAGACTCTGCTCCCAAGAACTCTGGAAATCAAGTGCACAAGCACGGAGCAAGTCCTCTAATGTCTGAATAGTCCTCTCGGACTGACCATCAGTCGCGGCATGAAATGCGGTACTCATCAGCAAACGACTACTCATAGCCTCCTGTAAAGCCTTCCAAAATCTGGAACAGAAACGAGGATCACGATCAGAAATGATCTCTCTCGGGACACCATGGTAACGGACTATCTCTGCAATATAAGCCCTGGCTAAACGGTCCATATCCCATGTCTCTCTGATAGGCACAAATCTGGCACACTTAGTTAGCCTATCAACAATAACCCAAATTGCATCCTTGCCACCCACTGTCTTAGGCAACGCCGTCACAAAGTCCATCGATATGCACTCTCACTTCCACTGAGGAACGGGAAGCGGCTGTAGCAAACCACCTGGCCTCCTATGCTCTATCTTGACTTGTTGACAAGTCAAGCACCTACTCACGTAATCCAAAATGTCTTTCTTCATCCCGGGCCACCAAAATATAAGTCTCAAATCCTTGTGCATCTTCTCTCCGCCCGGATGAACTAAATACGGTGTCAAGTGAGCCTCATCAAGAACCCTCTTCCTCAAATCTGGCACATTTGGAACATACATCCTACCACGGAATCTAAGGAAACCATCAGCATCAATCCCTAAGTCTGGTGCAACTCCACTCGAAATCTTAGCCTCAAACTTCTTGAAATCAGCATCTGAAGGTTAACTCTGGCGAATCTCCCAATATAAGGACGGCTCGGCAGTCATAGCAGCTAACCAATCAAAACCACTACCCACCATCTCTAATCTCAACTTCCGGAACTCGGAACACAACTCATCGGGCAACACTCGCATAGCACTCATCGAATGAGAAGTCTTGCGGCTAAGCGCATCAACAACTACATTGGCCTTACCCTCATGATACAACAACTCAATGTCATAATCCTTAACCAAATCTAGCCAACGACGCTGTCGCATATTGAGGTCTTTCTGTGTGAAAATGTACTTAAGGCTCTTATGATCCGTGAAAATGCGACAATGAGATCCAATCAAGTAATGACGCCACATCTTCAAGGCATGAACAACTGCAGCTAACTCAAGATCATGTGTAGGATAGTTCACCTCGTGAACTCGTAACTGTCTAGATGAGTAAGCTATCACCTTACCACTCTGCATCAACATACATCCAAGCCCTAACATCGAAGTATCACAGTAAACATCAAAGTCGACTCCAATCTCTGGCAAGGCAAGTATGGGAGCGGAAGTCAACATAGTCTTCAATTCCTGAAAAGAGCTCTCACACTTGTCGGTCCACACAAATTTAGCTTCCTTCTTCAACAACTGAGTCATCGGACGAGCTAATATAGAGAAATCCTCAACAAATCGACGGTAGTAACCCGCTAAACCAAGGAAACTACGGATCTCTCCAACATCTTTGGTACTCTCCCAATCAACAACGGCCTCAATCTTCGCGGGATCAACCATAACTCCCTCACTAGATATCACATGTCCAAGAAATGCAACCTTAGAAAGCCAAAACTCACACTTAGAGAACTTCGCGAACCACTTCTGTCGACGTAAAATCCCAAGAATCAATCTAAGATGCTCGGCATGCTCCTCATGGTCTTAGAGTAAATGAGGATATCATCAATAAACGCCACAACACAAGTGTCAAGATACTCACTAAAGGTGCGGTTCATCTGATCCATGAAGATAGCAAGTGCATTAGTCAACCCAAAAGGCATAACCACGAACTCAAAATGCCCATATCTGGTACGAAAAGCAGTCTTCGCAATATCAGCCTCTCTCACTGGGATCTGATGATAACCCGATCGAAGATCAATCTTAGAAAATCAAGAAGCACCTCTCAACTGATCAAACAAATCATCTATCCTAGGCAAAGGATATCTGTTCTTCACGTTCACTCTATTCAACTCTCTATAGTCAATGCAAAGTCTCATGGAACCATCTTTCTTCTTAACAAATAAAACTGGAGCACCCCACGGAGAAGCACTCGGTCTAATGAATCCTTTCTCGATCATCTCTTCCAACTGTTGCTTCAATTCCTTCAACTCTGGGGGAGCCATACGGTAAGGAGCTTTGGATATCGGTCCGGTACCTGGAACAAGCTCAATAGTAAACTCCACATCTCTCTCTGGCGGTATCCCTGGCAAGTCATCTGGGAAAACATCTGGAAACTCACGAACAATGGCTACATCCTCAAGCTTCGGTAGCGATGGCTTTGCAGCTGAAACAACACACAGAAAGGCTTGACAACCCTTTCTAAGAAGATGAGATGCTTTCATCGAAGAGATAACACGAACACCCTTTTTAGGGCGAGTTCCCCTATAGGAAACACGAACTCCTGAAGAACTCCTCAACCAGATTTTCTGGTCGCGACACTCGAAGCGAGCACGGTATCGTGATAACCAATCCATACCGAGGATAATGTCAAACTCCTCGAGAGGAAATCTCAGTAAGTCCGCTGGAAATGTGGCTTGACCAATAATAATCGGAACATCCCTATGGGACGAAGAGCAGGAAAACACGTCTCCAGAAGGTAAGGAAATGGAAGTCTCCTCAACCAATGAAGACTCAAGAGCCAAACGGTCTGCGAACTGAGTCGATATAAATGAAAGAGAAGCTCCAGTATCGAACAAAATAAGGCACTCAGCGCCAAGGACAGAAAAGATACCGGCAACAATGTCTGGATGGGCCTCAGCCTCAGCCCTAGTCATCACGAAGAGCTTCCCCTTCGGCTTTCATCCTCTAGTCGTTGTAGCAGCAGTGGCAGCCTTGCCAAGTGCGGTGTTCCTCTCAGGACACTCATACGATCGATGCCCAAAACCATTACAAGTGAAACACTTATAGGCATTCTTGAAACAGTCAAAACCCGGATGAGATGGTTTACCACAACGGTGGCAAACACTAGCAGCTGTGTCGGTGTGAACAATGGTCTTAGCAACCGGAGCAGAGAACCTCTCAAACCGCTTCTTCTGAGAAGAAGGCGAAGAAGTAGAAGGAACAAACGGTCTCTTCCCCTGGTAAACTGATCTCTGGTGAGAAGTCACACTGGAAGTAGCAGCTCGGGTCTCGGCATCTATGGCACGAATGGAACTCTCGACCCGAATAGCATCATCATATACCTCCACAAAAGAAGTCGAGTCACGACGAACCATACTCTCGATGCGCGGTCCTAACTTCCCACGGTAGAAGTAGACTCTCTCAGCCTCATCTCTGACAAACCTCGATGCAAAATGTGCAAGCTGGTTGAATCTGTCGGTGAACTCCTGAACGGACATCTTACCCTGTTTCAAATCCATGAATTCCTTGAGTCATTGTGATCTAAGCTCCTTGGGATAAAACCTCGTCTCGAGCTTATCCTTAAAAGCCTCCCAATCGAACAAAGGAACAAGAATGAAAGTCGGCCCGGTCAATGCCCACCATCTATCGGCCTCCAGGGTCAAAAAGTGAGTGGCTAGCCGCACTCTATCCTCTCTAACCACCGAATACATGGTAAAGCTCTTTTCCACCTCACGGAACCACTCGGTAAGGGCTACCGGATCAACCTCGCCTCCATAAGTCTTTACGTGGCTCCTGGACATCTGGGATGCTATCCAAGAGAAGCTACCAGGACGATTGGCCTCATTGCCTGGCGGTGGAGGAGGTGGAATAGTCTCTGCCTGCTATCTCTGGTTCTCAAGCAACTGATGAAGTGCTTGCATTATAGTGTTCTCAGCAGCCGTGGTTCTCACCATCCTTCAAAAGAGAAAACAAGTGTTAACTTAGCAATTAGCATTCACAAATAGACTACAATATAAATCTTTAGATCTACCCATCTCTCATTCATTATTTGTTTCTTTGGTCAAGGTAAGGTTGGGGGTCACATGAGTGCGTCGGGAGCAATCATGCTCTGATACCAACTGTAAAACCCCTCGCGAAAGCGGAAATTAAAACATACAAAGTACTAAAAATGCAGCGGAATTTAAAACTTTTTAAACATAAACAACATGCGAGAAGAATTAAACTCAAATGGAAACTGAAAACTGATATAAACAAAATAGATAAGTATACTGTCTAAGTACCAAAACGAAATATATACAACAGCCTGGGATGGAACATCCTTACAGGCACCAACAAAAACTGCATCAAAACTAAGAGTCCAGCTAAACGATATAGGTGTAAGTCATGATGAAAGGATCATCACTCGCTAGCTCTCGTGTGAACCCTGCCAACCTGCATGTACCTACATACATGAAAACATGTACGCCACAATCAGTGGGGAGTGACTAGAGTTCTCCTAGCCACCTTTTGTAACGACACGTAACACAGAAATACAAACAAAATACTCCAACATATATAAACATGTGAAGCATAAATCATCTCATCAACTGATCTCATACTATCATGCAGCTCTACTGCACGACTCTCAACCAACTTCATAAACCGTTAGGAAGGATAGCCGGTTTCCCTACTGGTTGCCCAGTCGGGGGGTCTTTCAATCCAACTATTTATAAAACCGATCAAAGAGTCATCCATTGCCTTGGATGAACAAACTATAACTCAAGCAATATAATCATCAACTTCATCATGCATATCTGACACTGTACCAAACTCTAGGCAAGCAAATATAACACAAACACTAGCAATGGGTCCAGAGGTGAACTTAACACATATCCCACTACCAAACAATGTCGGGTCCAGAGGTCAACTTAACACATATCCCAACATGCAATTCAAGTAAAGGGTCCAGAGGTGAACTTAACACATATCCCTATACATACAATTCAAGAGAAGGGTCCAGAGGTGAACTTAACACATATCCCTAATCATCCATAAGCAAAGGGTCCAGAGGTGAGCTTAACACATATCCCAATGCTACAAACAAGTATTGGGTCCAGAGGTGAACTTAACACATATCCCAATACACAGCTATCGCACAACGGGTCCAGAGGTGAGCTTAACACATATCCCGAGTACGACAACCGATCACGTGTCAGGTCCAGAGGTGAGCTTAACACATATCCTGACACGCCACAAGCAAAACACGTAATGGGTCCAGAGGTGAGCTTAACACATATCCCATCACGCGACATACAAAACACGTAATGGGTCTAGAGGTGAACTTAACACATATCCCATCACGCGACATACAACTCAATCATTAGCATCCAAAGATAAAAACTAACCTATAGCTCTAACTTCCTAAACCACTAAACAACACTTAATTGATCCCGGGAACTAAGACGAGGGAGAGTCGGTTTCCCTTTCGGTTACCCGACCGGGGGGTCTCTATCCTCACTCCATTCCCGAACCCAATATAGTGTCGCCCATCCTCCGGGGACCTCAAACACATATCAAAGATACAAGGAACGAGTTTCAATCAAAACCGATCAACCGATTAAAAGTTATCAACGAATTACAAATCAAAAACAAGCTACAGGGGTCCCCAGCCGGTCGGCAGGCAGCCGGCCTACCGGCTGGTGACCCATCTCAGCCTACCTTCTTCTTTTAAAACAAAACAACATAAAGGACTCCCAGCCGGCCTACCGGCTGGGAACCCAATCCCCTACTTACGAAGTTCTTAAAACGAGGCTACCGGCCGGTTGGCAGGCAGCCGGCCTACCGGCTGGCATCCCAAATTCTCTTTTCTCAAAATGCGCAAGACAACTACAATGCACTCCCAGCCGGCTGGCAGGCGGCCGGTCTACCGGCTGGGCATTCTAAATCCTACGAGTCTCAATTTTTGCAAAAACCACAAGAAGCACCCTCAGCCGGTCGACCGGCGGCCGGTCGGTCGACCGGCTCAGAGAGCCTGACGGGAAAATCGCATTTTTCCAGCAACAACGAAACCTCAACAAAACGATATCAAACCTTAAAATTTGCCACACAAGAAGTTTACCCAACATCTCAATTCATCCAATACATCTACCTATCAGCAATTAAACCCATAACAATTCTCAAATTGATTATAACAAGTATCCGTCGCAAAACATGAAAATTTCTGAAAATGCTTAAGAACATGTGAAACATTCACAAGGCATGAATTCAACAAGTAAGAACATTCCTAAACATGTTACTAAGTCCATTAATCATCCAACTTAAACAAAAATCAGAAACATTAACAAGAACACAACAAAACTTGCTATTTTAACAAAAAGGCCGAGTTACTCGTAATCGTCACCTCAAATGCAATCCGGCTCAAAGATCCTCCTCTAAGATGAAGCTATCCACTTCCGGGTCGTCTAAGCCCACACCTACAAGCACGAAAAACGAGATTACGAATTGAAAACGGATTTTAGGAAAAACAGTCAGATTTTCGAAGTGAAGGATTTGAAAAACGAAAGTGAAAGATGGCTTGCAAATTCGATGAGGATTCCGAAAATGTTATTATTACCTTGATTTGATGAACGGATGATGAAGAAATAAGCAAAAGAAGATGAATAAGAATGGAGGTTTATGAGGAATTGTGTTTACTGTTATTTTGTTTTTGAGGATGAAGAAATGTCGACTAAAGGGTTTTAGAAGGGTATAAGATGTGTCCTTTCCGTTTTGTGAAAACGGGTTGGATATCTTGAACGGGTTTTAAGTTGTGAACTTAAATTACCAAGTTTTTATTCGTCTTAAGGACTTAAGGTTCTTAAGACGGATCTTACTATTATTTAAAATACTTTCTATAGATTATTAAAATATTATTTTATTACTTAAAATAATTAAAAACGCTTAAAATATATTTTATAAAAATACGGGATGTTACAATCTTGCCCAGCCAACAACAAAACTAACAACGACTCAATATACACATGTTGCCCAGCCAACAACACAGTATCCAAACATAAACATCTTTCCTAGCCAACAACACAACTTGCATCAATCACTATATTTTTTTATAGCACCCACATATGAACTTGGGTCGTCCGTCCACAAGCCCATGAAGGCGCGTACTTACATAATGTTTAGGGTGCAAGGGTGATGATATCTAAATAAAAAAAGAAAACAAGAGCGATTATGGTGAAGGATAGTACATATATTAGGAATAATAGGGGGCAGCAAATGTTATCGTAGTCGATAACAACAACATGCAATGCAAGTAGACGTAAGCTAGAGGGAAGTGGGAGCGAAACTGGATGGAGGTTCTGAGAGGTCACAAGCTTGTAACTGTTAGAAGTCCAAAGCAAGACAAATTGAAGCAAGTATTGCAACGCTAAAATGAGCAGTTGGTATCTTGTGAGAATAGCAAATTGTGACAGCCCCAAATTAATCATCTGCCATATTTTTTCACCAAAGTGGTGATAATTGAGTTCGTCATAATTTGTGACGACAAGAGGTCGTCGTAAACGAGAACATGCTTAACCTATAAGCAATAGCATAGTCGATTGCATTCGTAAAATTACTTAAATTCATGTAATCAGCTCAAACAAAGCTTCGCATTACAATAAGCTCCACCAAAATCATTTAAACCCGAATATGAAGTTCAAATAATAAACGTACAACCATAAAACTAGATATTAATAATACAAAAAAACCCGGACCACAGCAAAAACAGCTTAGAACCCTAGCTTGGTGCGGCGCCAGTGTTTACGCTTAACATTGTACCTGAATTCAAAATCAACAACAATAATCATCACATAAATGTATATAAAAAACTATATAATGTACGAATGACGAATTAATAAGTTTAATTAAAGTGATTAAGAAGTAAACCTGATGGTGTTAGCGGTCCTCATACGAATCCAGTGGGGCATAGGGCGATTCTGCCCCATCTTCTTCGCTAGCTTCTTGTTGATCATGAACGACTTGTGCGACATCTGTGGAAAACAAAAGGTATTGGTTGATATTAATTTCATGGAAGATTAATGATATAATTAAATTAAAATTGAATGGACATAGAGGAGAAATAACCATGGTTGGAGCTTGGAAATGCGCCGCCGGTTGACGAGGGATCGGGAGAGATATTTAATTGTGGCAAAACCCTAGAAATTCGAGGTTTTGATGAGTGGAGATGTTTTATAGAGTTATGGATAGGTTTATGTAAGACATGATATTTTAGATTATTCTACCAAAGCAGTAATTTCAACAAGATGGACAATTATATTAACTTACATATTGAAAACTAAAACAGTAGATGAACACAAATTGAGAATTGGGATTACGATTTACCTAAAATTGGGAACGAAAAATTAGACAAGAATAACCAACTAACCAATTGAAACAAATGAAGGACACGACGAGTGCAGCAAAAGTGAAGATGATGAAGGAGATGACGAGTTGAAAGAGATGAAGCGGCGAGAGAAATTTTGAGGAAGAGGAAGCTGTATAAACCGTCAATTGTGTCTTAGATGTTCAATAGAATATACATATAACAATATAACAATTTAATAATTAATAATTAATAATTAATAATTAATAAATATATATAACTAGCGTAACACCCGTGAAAATTCACGGGTTGTTCAATTTTAATTTTAACGGAAAATGATCAATTAAAGTGTTAGATATACTAATAATGTATGTGGTGTATATGTAAACACTTTAAAGAAAAATAAAAGGGTATATCTATAACATAAGATATATAAGAACATGTTGACATTAAAAGTTTGACGTAAAACTTGAAAAGCGTAAAATATAATTAAAAAATGGAAACTTATAACTTTCCAATAAAAGGAGGTTTTAGTAATAGAATGAATAAAAATTTCGCGTAGAACGTACTTGGTTAATAGTAAGTAACGGTGCAATAGCCATGATGGTAATTCGATTTTGTGATATTTTAGAAGAGAAATTGTACTGTTTAGAGACTTACAATTTCAGAACAGGAAAAATTATGTTGGTCAAATTGGTATTTTAACTATTTACATATTGTAGAAGACAAATGAGGAGAAGAAAAAAAGAAGGCTGGCCGTTGCATTTTTCGAGCAACATAGAGAAACCAAAAGAGTTATTGAAAATATAATGGTTAGCTCTATAATTAATATTTTGTTGGTAATTACATTATGTAATTATTAATAGTAATGGTTTTATTATTTGATTGCGTGGGAAACCAAAAAAGTATAATATAATGGTTTTATTATTTGATGCGTAGTGCTCCTGCATTTTGATAGTCAGTATTCCTAGAACTATTAACTACAATAATTAATACTATTGGAAAGGTGTCAACAATTGTAGTTAACAGTATCATAATTATTGTAGTTAATACTATCATAATTATATGCATTGGAAAATCCATCAGCATTATTATTATTATTATATTATTTATTATTTATTATTATTATATTATTATTATATTATATTAAAGTCGACTTACTTTTATTGGTCAAATTGGATGTAACATTCTAAGAATGAATGAGAGGTCTCCATTATGCAAATACTGAAATATTATAGTGTCACGTCAGCATTATACAATATTATGCGTTATTAAAAGAGTAGGTTTTATAAAAATATTGTCAATTAAGTGTGAAGTAGTCATAGAACTTTGAGTTCTTTTAACAGAAGTAAAAAGTCGGTAATACGACAAAGTAATACGTGATTTATTTTTAAAAAATGATTAAATATTAGACGTTTGGCTTATCACTTGAGAAAGCGTAATTTATACATTAGGAATGGAAAATTATTAATTTTTAGCAAAATACGTTTTAAAAAAATGGTTTCAAATAACTTTAATCTGAAATTTAATTCAATTATTTAACTTAAATAAACGGAATACGGTATTCCGAAATTAAGTATTATTATTAAACCCAACCATGACGTTTTTGTAATTATAAGATTATGGTGGGTGGTTCTCAATGTTGCTTGAGAATTTCTAGAACATTGAGAAAGTAAAACATTTTTTTATTAGGTTTTGAGAATTGATACCTATATTAATTAACACGATTATATTAATTACACACGGTTAATTAGGTGGTTCTCAATTAATTTCGGTTTTTTATTATATTAATTACACACGGTTAATAAGTGGTTCTCAATTAATTTCGGTTTTTTGTTTGTTTTAGTTTGCTGATGTGGAAAGATGAACATCTTGGTTAAATATGATTGGTTTAAAAAAACTAAAATTGTGAGATTGAATGAGAGACTTGCATTACCATAATTCTGCATCCACATTGTGCCACATATGCAGTTTTCCATTCTTCTTTTATATATATAATGATGATAATTAGATTACGAATTGGCGCTTCCTTGTACACATCACATAGATAATGCTTATTATGTTAGGCGCTTTATATTTTATATTATAGTTTTAAATAACAGTTTTGTGTTTAAAGCGTTCTCTATTAATCTAGAAGACGCTTATTCAATTAAGGTGTTCTCTATCTAGTGTTACTTATTCCATTAATTGTAGTAGTGTGATCGCTGATGAAGTAAGCATACGGTGTCGCATACTTATCAATTGCATTGCCATCTTCATCAAACTCAACGAAAATCTTTTGTCCGGGAGCTAACGCGGTAAGTTTTCTACAATATACATGTCCTCTTGTTTTTTTAACCTTATCTATATAAAAACAAAAGGCCAAGCTAATCATGGCAATAATTAATCAAAACTAGCTTTGAAATTACAAAATTGTCACAAATACATTATACTTAAAGTAAAGCAACATTCAACGGAAATAAAGCAAAATAAATTGTTAAACAACAACAGAATCATTTATTCATATAATCATATTCATGTTCAATTCAGTAGTGTTATGTAACATTTTACACGGTCATAAAATAGTAGAGGTATATATAAATTGCACAAATTCTCATTTGTGACAGGCTAAATCCAATAATAATAATAATAATAATAATAATAATAATAATAATAATAATAATAACAATAATAATAATAATAATAATAATAACAAGATCATTTACGTCAATAGTGAAGAACATTAAGTACAGCTATTGTTCACATCTCACAATAATACGGCGCAATCATCTTGATATCACGGTACACACCGTGTTTCACTAATAATTTTGTACTATTATTCGTTAGCATATCAAAAAATTTAGTCACGGTAAAAATCCAGTGCGTGGCTAAGAGCAATAATTAATCACGGTTAATTTACTCGTGATAATAAATCATAATTAGCCACGGAAAAAATTCAGTGTGTGGCTAAGAGCAATATAGTGACGGATAATTTACCTGTGACAATAAATCATAATTAGCCACGTTAAGAATTCAGTGTGGCTAAGAACCATAATTAGTCACGGGTAACTTACCTGTGACGATAAATCATAATTAGCCACGACATTGTGGCTAAAATTAATTATTAGCCACGGGCGGGACTTAATGCGTGACTACACACATTTGTTAGCCACAGTCATGGCTTAATTCGTGACTAAAACAATTATTTGCCACAGATATATTTTCCCGTGACATAAAATTTTTACCAATTAATTTTGAAGCAAGGGGACTTTTTTTCCCTTGGCTAAGCAAATTTAGGCCACGAATTAAGAATTCCCGTGACATAAATCGTGGCGCAAGTGCCATTTTTTTGTAGTTTAATACTTTTATAAATAATTTAAGAAATTATTTCCTACAAGTGGTATCAGAGACTTTGTTCAAAATCGTTTTGATAATTAATTGAGAATTAAATCCCACGGCCCAAGTTTTTTTTTTCACGGTTCAATTTTTTTTCTCGGCTGGAGTTTTTTTTCTTTCCGTGATTGTTACGGCTATGTTTCACGGCGTTTTTTTTGTTTGCTTCATTTTTTTTATTTTGTTATTTTAATTGTTAAAATAATTATCATATGATGATGCTCATAACAATGATATAGATCAATGTTTATTAAAATGTTCAATCAACATAATTTTAGAATTAGATTGATTTGTTTTAAATTGTTAAGATGAATGAATATTGTTCATATGAATTAAAAAGTTAACCTTAATGACAATATTTGGAAATTTTTAAGATCTAATATGATTAGAACTATAACACATAAATTATGAGATGATTTTTGTGGTACTAAGAGTAATTTTAAGAAAGTTCCCGAATTAGTAAAGTTTCCAAAAATCTATTTCTACCTTGATTATATTATTTAAGGAAATAGTATAATATCTTATGAAGATGTTGATTTGCATGATATTATTTGATAATATGAGTAATTGCCTAATTAAATTTAAAAAAAAAAAAAAACGTGTTTTTGGACCGTGAGTTTTATTTTTCGGCCCCTTTCCTTATTTTTGTGATTTGTTGCTTTCGTTATTATTAATATTATATGATGATATTTGTATTAACTAAATTATAAATAAAGATTTATAATTAGAACAAATATATAAAGATAACAAATGAAAGGGATTAAAACCGTAAAATTGGATTTTAGGGTTATTTTATTTGTTTTCGTTTTTATTTATATTATGAGGTAATATTTATATTAACTAAAATTATAAAAGATGTTTTGTAATTGTAACAAAAATTTTTTCGAAAGAAAAGGAAATAAATGTGTGATTGCCGTGAAAAGTAAGGAAATAAACGAAAATTATTTGATAATTTTTCGGTTAGTTAATCATTTATTTATTTAAAAGGGTTTATTATATCTAATAGATGATACTTACTAAATTCTAAAATTGTTTAGAATTTACTTGGATGCGTGACATGTAATTTTAAGGTTAATGGTGGTTTGGATAATATTGCATTATGAATGTTTTTATTATATTGTTAAGGCTATTTAGCATATTACTACCTAATAAGTCTAAAATTTTGCATCTTACTAACTAATATGTTCAATTATTCAAATAACTACCTAATAAGTGTAAAAACTGACACGGTTACTACCAAAATGACGGAAATTGCTAAAAACTGACGGAAATCAATTTATTTCGCCCCGTTTAAATTTAAAACCTAATTTAATACCCATATTACCCTTCCCCTCTCCTTCCTCCATTAAAACGCCTTTCTACTTCAACAAAACTCATTTCTTCTCTCATCAATCTCGTTCTAATTCATCAATGGAACCCATTTCCTCTAGATTTTCATCAATCTTGTTCTATTTTCATCAATAAATCCCAAATTTCTCCCTAAATCTTCAAATTTTTCCGGTGGTAACATGTCTTCAAGGGTCTAATCGGGGGAAGAAGAAAGTTGGTTGCTTTTTTGGGTGAAATTGAGAAATTCCGGAAAAAAAAAGTTGTTGATGGAGAGAATGATAGAAGAAAGTGAGAATAAAGAGATTGATTTGAATGTTGAATCAAAATCATGGAGTTTAATCCGGTGAGGGAGAGAGTTGAAGATGTTTTATTAAGAAAGGGTAAAATCGTCATTTAACTTATCCCGAACATTTAAAACTAACTTAAGTTCGGTTTTCGTCAAAAAGGTAGCAAACTGATTAATGTTGTGTGATTTTAGGTAGTAAGTTGCAAAATTAATTATATTAGGTAGTAATATGCAATTTTTTGAACTTATTAGGTAGTAATTTGTCATATTTCCTATTGTTAATGATATTGTTTCTCAATGAAGGTTGAATTTATTTTTTTTACAATTGTTGTCAAGTTCAATTATGTTATCTAGTGTGGCTTTAGTTTTTGGGTTACTTTTCTTTAATGGTGGAAAATAATCAAGTGATGTAATTTATGAGATCTCACATCTCTGCTTTGTATTTTATTTATTCTTTATTTTACATCAAATGTAAATAGGATTTGCATTGTAATAGCTAGCTTAGAATAAAGAAGAAGAAGAAGAAGAAGAGGAGGAGGAGTTTGATGCGTCCGGGCCTGTATTTCCAGTTTACATCACGAGATGAAGAACGGTGATCCATGAAGCTTCTAGGGTCCATGTGATTGGATTCCAAGTTGTATTTACTGTTTTTCATAGGATAAGCCACACTAGGATTTTATGTTTTATGTTCTTTTCTTCATTGCTTAAATGTTGCATGTCATTATATTGCGCCTAAACCAAACCACCTATATGCATGTAAAATGACTCATGTAGATGATTTTGCATTTTGACATATGATGTTTTATTTATGCCATCACTTATTCCTACTCATCTCTAAATAGTTCACTTAAATGAGTTTAAAATAGTGATTATATCTCACTCTACATAAACTTGAGAAATTAGCCTTTCTAGATCAAACAACTATGAATCCCTTGTTCGTCGGTGGGCATATAGGACCTATAGTTATCTCCACATGGACCCCTTCTACCTCGGGTAAGTAGTGTGGTGTGACCTAGTTGAACTCAACACAATGATTCAATCAAGTTATTGAAGTCATTGTGGACTAATAGATAAATTTAAGAAATTTGTCGACTAAGAGTTCTAATGTAGAACCAGTTAAAGGGTTAACTCACCAAATCGGGATTTGGGTCTTGGGATACATTATATAATTCTTTGAGTGAGATCGATTATATTATGGCGTATATCTTTGTTTAAAAATATTATAAATTCAATAATTTAATCATGTTTATTTATTTTCTCATTTGTAGATCATTTAAAATCTGCTATTAAAAATGACTGATGCAAATGCAACTCCGGGCCCTAGCGCCACCCTCACAAGGGAGTCGTGGTTACGCTCCTTCATGGACCACGTCTCCTATAATCAAAACTCTCGCCTTAAGAATGATGGGAGTAAATTTACCGATTGGGAGGCAGCATTACGGAATGCTGCCATTGCTGATGGTAAATTGAAGTATTTGGTTTAGTCAATGCCGGCTTAACCAACCACTAGGACTGGAGCCCAACGAACTGCATATGATGAGTTCATTCGTGAAGCTGGTGCAATTAAGAACGTACTTATTTATGCAATGGAAAACAATTTGCAGCGCCGCTTCATTTCACAAGGTGCAAATAAGATTTTCACCACCCTTACCAATGAATTCTCGCAAGCTCCGAGAATTATGAGGTATAACGCAGCAGCCCGCTTCTTCGAAGCTAAACTGTGTAAGGGTCAAGCTGTTAGCCCACACATCCTCAAGATGATTGAGAATGTGGAAGTTCTGGAGTCTCTTGGTTGCAAGATTGAGGAGTCAGTCATTGTAGACTGAATCTTACACTCTCTTCATGATGGGTTCACCCAATTTATGGTGAACTATAACATGAATGACATGAAGAAAAGTCTTCATGAGCTCCACTCTCAGCTCGTGCAAGCTGAGAAAGATCTCAATTTGAGTGGAATGCTAAGAAGGACGTCCTTGTCATACAAGCTAATTGGAAAGGGAAGGGAAAGACAAAGGCTCCCTTAAATGTAAATAAGCCTCAGTTCAAAAAGAACCAGCCGAAGCCCAAGAGTTGACCTGGTGAGACCGGTAACTCATAGGCCAAAGCTAAGAGCAAAGGGAAAGAGGGAGAGTGCCACCATTGCCACGAGTCTGGGCATCGGAAGAGGAACTGCCCTAAGTACCTCGAGGATATCAAGGCTGGACGTGTGACGGCCACAGGTATATCTTCATTTATTCATATGATTGAAATAAACCATGCAAGTTCAGCAACATGGGTATTCGATACTGGTTGCGGTTCTCACTTGTGTAATCACTTGCAGGGTTTAAGAGACGTCCGCAAACTTGAGAAGGGGGACATAGACCTTCGCGTTGGAAATGGAGCAAAGGTTGCAACTGTCTGCATAGGAACTTATGTACTCAAACTACCTAGTGGTTTCGAGTTCTTTTTAAATAATTGTTATTTTGTTCCTAGTTTGTCGAAAAACATTATTTCTATTTCTGTTTTGAATACGGAAGGATTTTGTTTTAATATTAAGCACAACTGTTGTACTTTTTCATGTGAATAATAAAAGGGTTAAAACAGGTGATAAAGAACAAACGTATTTATGGCATTTTCGAATGGGACACATCAATGAAAAACGCGTAGAGAAACTCATTAAGAATGGGTCAATACCACCAGTTTCATTACGAATCAATTGGTACGTGTGAATCATGTCTCATCGAAAAGATGACTCGTATTTCTTTTAATGGTATTGGTGTGGGGAATAAAGCATGTATTCACCCTAAACTTGCAGGATTATAATGAAAAATACAGTTGAGTTTATAGTCATAAGATTAAAAAGGATAAGAAAAAGAATTCAACCTTTGGTCCTTTGTGCTTATGGCCTAAGAACAGGAATTAATGCAAATTCCCTCCTATAACTTGCACCCAAGACTTAGTTTGAGACGTGGCCGCGTGTGCTAGAAATCCTCTCCAATTGCCTTGCAATATAGGGAGAGCCCCTGAGGTTTTAGATGTGAGATCTGAGGTTTTGGGAGAAGAATGCTCTCAAACCCTAATTTTACCTTGAGATTTATTAAACAGTGCAACAACAGTCTTTGATATAAGGAGAAGGACTCTCCTTATATACTACACATGGCCGGCCGAAATTGATGTCGGGTAGGAGTGGGCTTTCCACTCTTACCTTATTCCAATGCGTGATTCGACCCAATTAGCTTTAAGTTGTTCGCGGGTTTTATTTATAAATCGTAACATGTTATCAGATATTAATACAGTCGATATATTAATAATGGTCTGACAAAATACGATATTGTATAATTATCCAAATTAATATAACTGTTTATATTAATACGCGAATACAATATTTAATTAAATATAACCGTTTATATTTAATTTACGAATTAATCATGTAATCCGTATTAGCTAAAATTATTTAATCCGTATTAAATAATAATCTCAACATCTTATTGACTAATTTAATAGTCAATACCTCTGACTAACCGTTTAGTCATATCCGGCAAAATGTGACTGTATTTTCATACCTTCACATCTCTCAAACGTGTCCTATAGGTGTGACGTATAGGGACCAGTTGATCACCGCCATCCGTATGACAATAACGTCAAACTTATCTAGCAAGCCAACCGTTATTGATAAACGTGGATCAACTGGTAATAATACAGAAGTATGCCCTTGTGATCCTTAAAGAGATTTAATAAGTCATTGTACTTAATTGTCAAGGACACCAGCCCCAACAATCTCCCACTTGTCCGTACAAGGGTATGTTCAATGACGTTATCACACTACATGTGGAGGACACAATCTCCAACAAACTCCCACTTGTCCGTACAAGTGTAGGTGCGATAACCGAATCTCATATCCTTTTAAAATTTCTCCCACTCAATGTAAGACAATTTGCAAATCTGCATTCGCAAAGGTCGTATCTCACAAGCGATCTGTATCAAGAGTGGTTTCCCCGACTAGAGAGTAACTTAACTGATAAAACGAATCTGTATTCGAGCATGGCCATGCATTTCAGTTACTACTCCTCGAGTGGCCCTGAGAAATGATAAAATCCTGATAAGGGTTTGGATATTTCCCTCAACTCGAATCCTGCCGATATCGCCCAGCATGAAATAACCCAGAAAAAATCCTCTTGGCCCCTGTTACGGTGACCGTGGGAAAGAAACCAAAGTTACCCAAAATCTGTCTTAATCTCAAGAAACAGTTGAAAGTCAAAAGACTCGACTCTAAGGAACACTATGGAGGTCCTATCCACGACCTGGCACCCAATGTTATAAAACATTTAGGACTCCATAACGATGTCACGGGGTGTCCTACGAGATATCCGTATAACTCGCCTTTGTGATTGGTCAGTCATCCACGTGACTTATGGCTCGTTGAACCCACCATCAACCAACGTCACAAAATGATTACCTGAGTTATCAGCTCAAGTGGGTAATCAAGGACCAAAACGATGTAATGTTAATCAGTTCACTTTGTGGTGTTCAAAATTGGCGTACAATTCCACATGAGAAACAAAACATTTTATATCATAACAATAAGGTTGAATAGAGTACACGAGAAAATGAATTATTACATGAATTCATAAAAGAGTACTACAACTTAGGAACACATCCAATTCCCATGGAATGAATGTGCCCTTCATGCTTATCACGTGGTAATGCTTTTGTGAGAGGATCGGCTATGTTGTCATCCGTAGCGATCTTTTCAATAAAAATCTCCTTTTGCTCCACGTAATCTCTGATTAGATGAGCTTTCCGTTGTACATGCCTAGCCTTGCTGCTAGACTTATGCTCCTTAGCTTGGAAGATGGCACCGCTATTGTCACAATAGACGGTGATTGGGTCATTCGAACTAGGCACTACTGATAGTCCTTGTAAGAATTGACGCATCCATATTGCTTCCTTAGCTGCTTCCGAGGCGGCATAGTACTCGGACTCAGTCGTAGAATCTGCTGTAACACTCTGTTTAGAACTTTTCCAGCTGACAGCAGCGCCATTAAGAGTAAAAACGAATCCAGACTGAGATTTCGAGTCATCTCGATCCGTTTGGAAGCTAGCATCTGCGTAACCCGTGGCGCAGAGCGTCGAGTCGCCTCCAAAAGTCAATCCCCAATCTTTAGTCCTCCGTAGGTACTTAAGAATGTTTTTCACGGCCATCCAGTGTTGTTCACCTGGATGAGCTTGGAATCGACTTGTCATACTCAATGCATATGCAACGTCAGGACGTGTGCATATCATGGCATACATGATCGATCCTATTGCCGAAGCATAAGGAATCCGACTCATGCGCTCTTTCTCTTCCACTGACTTAGCTTCTTGAGTCTTGCTCAAGTGAAGCCCAGGAGTCATAGGAAGGAACCCCTTCTTGGAGTTCGTCATGCTGAATCTCTCCAGAATCTTCTCTATATAAGATTCCTGACTGAGAGACAACATCCGTCGTGATCTATCCCTGTAGATACGGATGCCCAAAATTCTTTGTGCCTTTCCCAGATCTTTCATCTGGAAATGGTTTTTCAACCACGCTTTAACCGAAGATAAGAGAGGTATGTCATTCCCAATCAAGAGTATGTCATCGACATACAGTACTAGGAATACAATCTTACTCCCACTCGACTTGATATAGAGACATGGTTCCTCGACTGATCGAATGAACCCATTCTCTTTTATCACTTGGTCGAAGCGATGATTCCAACTCCGCGATGCTTGCTTAAGTCCATAGATGGAACGCTTAAGCTTGCAAACTTTCTTAGGATGTGCTGGATCGATAAAACCCTCGGGTTGTACCATGTACAACTCTTCCTCCAAATAACCGTTTAAGAAGGCGGTTTTAACGTCCATTTGCCATATTTCATAATCATGAAATGCGGCGATCGCTAAGATAATCCGAATGGAACGTAGCATGACTACGGGTGCAAAGATCTCATCATAGTGCAAGCCTGGCACTTGAGTGAAACCTTTAGCAACTAGTCTAGCCTTGTGGATATCTTGTTGTCCTTCCACGGCATGCTTTATCTTGTAAAGCCATTTGCATTGAAGGGGACGTACCTTTGCAGGTAGGTCCACAAGATCCCACACGTTGTTCTCATACATGGAGTCCATCTCGGATTGCATGGCTTCTAGCCATAGCTTTGAGTCAGAACTGGTCATGGCACCTTTATAGGTTGTGGGTTCATTACCCTCTAGGAGTAAGACGTCATCTGTATCGTGTTCCTCGACCATACCAATGTATCTGTCCGGTGGAATAGAGACTCTTCCTGACCTCCTAGGTTCCTCAGGGATATCTACCGCAGCCTCGGTTGAAGGTACTGTTTCCTCCAATGGTTGCTCGGTAGTTGGTTCTTGAACCTCCGATAACTCGAAGGTTCTATTACTCGACTTGTTCTCGAGAAATTCTTTCTCTAAGAACGTTGCACTAGCCGCAACAAAAACACGTTGTTCGGTAGGCGAGTAGAAGTAATGACCAAACGTTCCTTTTGGATAGCCTATAAAGTATGTCTTGACCGATCGCGGGCCGAGCTTATCCTCGTGTCTCCACTTGACATAAGCCTCGCAGCCCCAAACCCGAATAAAGGACAAGTTAGGGACCGTTCCCTTCCATAACTCGAATGGAGTCTTGTCAACAGCTTTAGACGGACTTCGGTTAAGTATTAGAGCGGCCGACAAAAGAGCATAGCCCCACAATGAATCAGGCACAACGGTGTGACTCATCATGGATCGAACCATATCAAGTAAAGTTCGATTTCTCCGTTCGGACACACCATTTAATTGTGGTGTTCCAGGTGGAGTCAACTGTAGCACGATCCCACAGTCTTTAAGGTGTTGATCAAACTCGTGTGAAAGATACTCACCACCACGATCTGAACGTAGTGCTTTAATCTTTCTACCCAGCTGGTTCTGTACCCGATTCTGGTATTCTTTGAACTTGTCAAAGGATTCACTTTTATGTTTCATCAAGTAGACATAGCCATATCTACTCAAATCATCCGTGAAAGTGATGAAATACCTATAGCCTTCTCGTGCGTTGATCGACATAGGGCCACATACGTCCGTATGTATGAGTCCTAATAGGTCGGCAGCGCGCATTCCAACACCTTTGAAGGAAATACGAGTCATTTTGCCGATGAGACATGATTCACATGTGCCATATGATTCGAAATCAAAGGGCGATATAGCTCCATTCTGTATGAGCTGTTTTACGCGTTTCTCATTTATGTGTCCCATACGACAATGCCATAGGTAAGTTTGATCTTTGTCACCTACCTTTAATCTTTTATTATTCACATGTAATATCTCGGTGGTTTGATCTAAAACATAAATTCCATTCATGGAAACTGCCTTGCCATAAATCATATTGTGTAAGGAGAAAATACAGCTATTATTCTCTATTACAAATGAAAAGCCGAGTTTGTCAAGTGCAGAAACTGAAATAATGTTTTTGGACAAACTAGGAACATAATAACAGTTATATAAAAATAACTCGAATCCACTTGGAAGCTGGATTACGTATGTTCCCTTCGAGACTGCAGCCACACGTGCTCCATTCACGACACGCAGGTCCACCTCACCCTTGGTTAGGGGTTCTTGGTTTCGGAGGCCCTGCACATGATTACATAGATGAGAACCACAACCAGTATCAAGTACCCAAGTTCCGCAACTTGCGTGGTTAATCTCAATCATGTGAATAAAAGAAGAAGAAGACATACCAACAGGGGTAACGCGGCCTGCCTTAATGTCCTCGCGATACACGGGGCATGAGCGCCTCCAATGCCCAGTCTTGTGGCAATGGTGACATTCCATGCTAGTATCCTTGCTCTTAGTCTTGCCCTGTGAGTTACTCGACTCACCTGGCCCACTCTTAGTAAATCCTGGTTTCTTGAACCTGGGCTTACCTACTGCTAGGTCGCCCTGAGCTTTAACCTTCCCTTTACCTTTTCCCTTACTGGAGATCATGAGAACATCCTGCTTTAGACTCCCACTCAACTTTAGATCCTTCTCAGTCTGTACGAGAAGGGAGTGGAGCTCATGGGGAGTCTTCTTCATGTCGTTCATGTAGTAGTTGGCCCTAAAGAGGGCGAACCCATCATGAAGCGAATGAAGCATGCGATCAACGATGATGTTCTCACTGATCTTGCAGTTTAGGGACTCCAGTTTCTCGATATTCTCAATCATGTTGAGAATATGTGGGCTAACAGCTTGGCCCTTCTGGAGTTTCGCCTCAAAGAAGCGACAGGTATGCTCATAAGAAACGATTCTCGGAGCCTTGGAGAATTCGTTAGTGAGCGTGGTGAAAATCTTGTTTGCACCATGGGTTATGAAGCGTCTTTGCAAATTGGATTCCATTGCATAGATGAGTACGTTCTTTATCGCACCCGCTTCCATGACGAAATCGCTATGAGCGCGAACATCGTTGGCTCTAGCTCCAGTTCCTGGGTGTGGCGGAATGGGCTCAGTTAAGAACTTGAGCTTTCCGTCAGCAATGGCAGCATTCCGTAGTGCTGCCTCCCAGTCAGAGAAGTTTGACCCATCATTCCTCAGTCTAGTTGACTGATTCATGGAGTCCATGAAGGCTTTTAGCCAGGATTCACGTGCTAGCTTGGCACTTGGCATTGGGTCTTCACCAGCCATTTTAGTTTTACAGCAGTTTTAATGAACGTGTTCTACACTGAAAAGAAGATAAAACAAAACCATATAAGCAACTTATTGTTGTGATCTAAGTCTATATTAAATTGAATTTAAACTCGTAGACTCATGCATTTATATAATTGATCTCCCTCAAGAATTATATAAACGATCCCAAGACTCAATTTCCGTATATTGATAAGCCCACAGTTTGGCTAATTCCAATCGTTGGAACTCTTGGTCGATAGATTTCCGTATATCTATCTATTAGTCCATCTCAGTCACTGAAATATTATCGAGTGACCATGATGTTGAGATAAAATAAATCATCTGTTCCCACTTACCCGACGTAGAAGGGGTCATATTATGCCTACCGACGAAGAAGGGATTCATGGGAGGCTGATTTATAAAGACTAATCTCAATTTTTGGTTATACGAGGAAGACCCCATCAACTCTTATTTATCCATATTTAAGTGAACTAAAAACTAGCATTTGCGTGAATGAATTAAATAAAGTGATGGCTTTTAAATTGACATGTGACATCTGTATTGTCACAGAAAACTAACGCGTAACCTCTACATGAGTCAGTTTTCAGGCATGATATAGGTGGTTTGGTTTTTAGGCGGAATATGATGCAAGCTATTATCGAAGAAAGCATAAAGGTAAATGCAATAAACGTAAATAAAAGTCCTAGTGTGGCCTATCCTACCAAAATAAACATAAAACAACTTGGAATCCACTGTTGGACCCTAGAAGCTTGTCTTGATGTTCCATCTTGGTCCTTGCAGCGGGAGTGAGCATCCGGCCTCCGTCTTGTCTTTGGTCTTCACAAAATTACTAATTTAAATTACAAAAGTAGTCCTAGATACATTCTAATTTAAATACAAAAGTAATTACATGGCAAAAACCCAAAACGGAGATACAAGATCTCAAAATTACAAGCAAGATCGTGTCCCTTCATTACGGTGACACAATCTTCTAAGGCCACACTAAGTTACAACCGTTTGCAAAAATTAAATACGTTATTGAAAGCATTCAAGGCATTCACAAGACGATAAATAAAATGCATCAACTAAAAACAATTTATACATGACATAATACTGTTATTATGATTAATAAATTTATACCAAACCACCTTTTAAGATTAAAATTAAGTGACTATACCGTTTTAATCACCAATTTTAACAAACATATAATCCATTATTTTAAACTGTTTTAAAACAATATGTATCAAGCGAGGGTGAACCGTTTCACTAAATAATACACTATTTCCGTATATAGTATATTATTTTAAGCCATGTGAAAATAAAACATGTTATTTTCGTAAAATAAAAAAAAAACGATTCTGTTACAGGGGTGGTCTACCGACCGGAAAAACAGGTCGACCGACCACCTGACGAAAAAAAAATTTTTTTTTTTTTTTTTTTTTTTTTAAAGCAGAATGGTCGACCGACCCGAAAAACAGGTCGACCGACCACAAAACACGAAACCGAGTTTCTGAACACGATTACTCACAAAGGAAACTGTTTTAAAAAAAAACAGAAAACTCACACAGGGGCGGTCGACCGACCGCTATAACTGGTCGACCGACCGACACGGCGGCAGAAACGAGATTTTTCAAAAACTTTTAAATAAACTTATGAAAAACACAAAAGTAAAATTTTCATGGCCTGGCTCTGATACCACTTGTGGGGAATAAAGCATGTATTCACCCTAAACTTGCAGGATTATAATGAAAAATACAGTTGAGTTTATAGTCATAAGATTAAAAAGGATAAGAAAAAAAATTCAACCTTTGGTCCTTTGTGCTTATGGCCTAAGAACAGGAATTAATGCAAATTCCCTCCTATAACTTGCACCCAAGACTTAGTTTGAGACGTGGCCGCGTGTGCTAGAAATCCTCTCCAATTGCCTTGCAATATAGGGAGAGCCCCTGAGGTTTTAGATGTGAGATCTGAGGTTTTGGGAGAAGAATGCTCTCAAACCCTAATTTTACCTTGAGATTTATTAAACAGTGCAACAACAGTCTTTGATATAAGGAGAAGGACTCTCCTTATATACTACACATGGCCGGCCGAAATTGATGTCGGGTAGGAGTGGGCTTTCCACTCTTACCTTATTCCAATGCGTGATTCGACCCAATTAGCTTTAAGTTGTTCGCGGGTTTTATTTATAAATCGTAACATGTTATCAGATATTAATACAGTCGATATATTAATAATGGTCTGACAAAATACGATATTGTATAATTATCCAAATTAATATAACTGTTTATATTAATACGCGAATACAATATTTAATTAAATATAACCGTTTATATTTAATTTACGAATTAATCATGTAATCCGTATTAGCTAAAATTATTTAATCCGTATTAAATAATAATCTCAACATCTTATTGACTAATTTAATAGTCAATACCTCTGACTAACCGTTTAGTCATATCCGGCAAAATGTGACTGTATATTCATACCTTCACATCTCTCAAACGTGTCCTATAGGTGTGACGTATAGGGACCAGTTGATCACCGCCATCCGTATGACAATAACGTCAAACTTATCTAGCAAGCCAACCGTTATTGATAAACGTGGATCAACTGGTAATAATACAGAAGTATGCCCTTGTGATCCTTAAAGAGATTTAATAAGTCATTGTACTTAATTGTCAAGGACACCAGCCCCAACAATCTCCCACTTGTCCGTACAAGGGTATGTTCAATGACGTTATCACACTACATGTGGAGGACACAATCTCCAACAATTGGAATGCGAGCTAGTGATCTTTTAGGACTCATACATACAGATGTGTGTGTCCTATGACAATTACAGCAAGAGACGGCTATAGATATTTCATCACTTTCACGGATGATTTAAGTAGATACTGGTATGTCTATTTAATGAAACATAAGAGTGAATCCTTTGACAATGTCAAGGCATTCCAAAATAAGGTTGAGAACCAATTGGATAGGAAGATAAAAGCACTTCGATCTGATCGTGGTGCGGAGTATCTTTCGACTGAGTTTGATCAACACCTGAAAGACTGTGGTATTATATCGCAGTTAACTCCACCTGGAGCACCACAAATGAATGGTGTATCCGAACGGAGAAATCGAACTTTATTAGATATGGTTCGATATATGATGAGTCACACGGTTGTGCGCGATTCATTATGGGGATTTTCTCTTCAATCGGCTACTCTAATACTTAACCGAAGTCCGACTAAAGAAGCAGACAAGACTCCATATGAGATGTGGAAAGGAAAAGTTCCTGACTTGTCTTTTATTCGGGTTTGGGGCTGTGAAGCTTATGTCAAGTGGAGACACGAAGACAAGCTAGGCCCACGATCGGTCAAGACTTGCTTTGTAGGTTATCCGAAAGGAATTTTTGGTCATTACTTTTATTCACCTACCGAACAAAGAGTGTTTGTTGCGGCTAGTGCGATGTTTTTAGAGAAAGAGTTTCTCTCGAACAAACAGAGTAGTAGAACTTTTGATCTGTCAGAGGTTCAAGAACCAGAAACCAACAGTGTGATGGAAGAAAGTGTTCCTTCCACAACTGCTATGGTATCCATTCCAGAGGAACCTACGAGGTCGGTTCGAGTTTCTCACCCCCAGACCGATACATTGGTATGGTTGAGGAAGGTGGTGTAGAAAACATTTTACTCCTTGAGAGTAACGAACCAGCTACCTAAAAAGGAGCCATGACCTGTTCCGACTCCAAGCTATGGCTCGAAGCCATGCAGTCCGAAATAGATTCCATGGAAGAGAATTAAGTATGAGATTTGGTTGATTTGCCTGAAAAGGTAAGACCCCTTCAGTGCAAATGCTTTTATAAGATAAAGCGAGCATTAGATGGACAACCAGATGTTTATAAAGCACGATTGGTGGGAAAAGGTTTCACTCAAGTACACTGGTTGCACTATGATGAGATATTTGCTCCAGTCGTAATGATTAGATCTATTCGGATTATCATAGCGATAGCCGCATATCATGATTATGAGATTTGGCAAATGGATGTGAAAACCGCCTTCCTAAACGGGTTTTTCGAAGAAGAACTGTATATGATATAGCTTGAGGGTTTCATCGATCCTAAACATCCTAAGAAAGTGTGCAAGCTTAAGCGTTCCATCTATGGACTTAAGCAAGCATCATGAAGTTGGAATCATCATTTTGATGAGGTGATAAAACAGAACGGATTCATTCGAAGTGTCGAAGAACCATGTCTGTATATCAAGTCAAGTGGGAGTAAAATCGTGTTCCTAGTATTGTATGTAGATGACATACTACTGATTGGAAATGACATTCGCATGCTCTCGTCGGATAAGACATGGTTAAAGAACCATTTCCAAATGAAAGTTTTGGGTGAGGCACAGAGGATTCTAGGCATCCGTATCTATAGAGATAGATCGAAAAGGATGTTGGCATTGAGTCAAGAAGATTATATAGATAAGATTCTTGACAGATTCAGTATGACAAATTGTAAGAGAGGTTACCTTCCTGCTGTTCATGGGGTGCATCTAAGTAAGAAACAATCACCTACAACACCAGAAGAAACAGAACGCATGAGTCGGATACCTTATGCTTCGGCAGTAGGGTCGATCATTTATGCCATGATGTGCACACGTCCAGACGTGGCATATGCATTGAGTGTGGTCAGCCGTTACCAAAATAATCCAGGTGAAAGTCACTGGATAGCCGTCAAGAACATCCTTAAGTACTTACGAAGGACTAAGGATTGGGCTCTAGTATATGGTGAAAACACGGAGCTATGTGCTAAGGGTTACACATATGCTAGTTTCCAAACTGATCGTGATGATTCCAAATATCAGTCGGGTTTTGTCTTTACTCTTAATGGTGGAGCAGTCAGCTGAAAGAGTTCCAAACTGAGTGTTACAGCAGATTCTACAACAGAGTCTGAGTACTTGGCAGCTTCCGAAGCTGCAAAGGAAGCTATTTGGATGCGTTATTTCTTACAAGGACTATAAAGGTAGTACCTAGTGTGAAAGATCCAATGACCCTTTATTGTGATAACAGTGTAATAACCCGTGTTATTATATATACACATGATAATTTTACTGGTTGACGATATTTATTCGTATTTGTTCGTTAAGTGAACCAGTGTACATTCGTCTAATTGTTTGCATATGAGACCTTGTGGGATTCGAATTGGGGTTCTAAACCATCAAGTATAGTATAATGTTGCTAGTGAGGCTCGAACCTATGATCTGCGACATCAAGCTTCGGCCTCGTTATGCGTGAGAACAAAACAGCCCATCGGGTTTATAATAATACAAATCAGAATATGAGGCCATGCCGTCATATTTAAGTGGCTCGTTTCAACCCTAATCCGTACCCTAATTCAAAACTCTTTACACAAACACCCAGTCGTCACCTCAGAGAAGAGAAAGGAGTCGCTCACGGTGGTTGTAGACTAGGCCAAGGTGGTTCGTTTTGGCCGTAAGTTCGGTATGATAATCACAACGCTGTTACTTTCCTGTTTATGCAATAGTTTTCATCGCATGTTTAGAGAGTTTTAACACATTTAATCTCTGTTGTTTTTACGTAATTTTGTACTAAGTCGTGCAAAGAACGTATGTAGGCAGTAAAAAGGGTGTCGTTGGCTGTCTAAGACCATCGTGGAGGGTGGCTAACACGGTGTCATGAGGTTGTTGTATTAATACGTTTTATATGAGTTTTGTTATGCATAATTGATTTGCGTTTTTAGATGGGTTCGGGTGTTTAATTATTATGGGTCTTTGCGTTATAAGTCAGGTGGTAGTTGAGTGATGCGGGTGGTGGTAGTTGAGTGATGCGGGTGGTGGTAGGCATGGTGCTTAGTGGTGGTTAGCTATGGTGATATAGGGGGATTCGAAAAGGTTGTCAGGGGAGGGGTCTGTTGCTGGTTGGTTTGTCGTGAGTGTTTTGGGGTGGTACCACTGTTGACTAGGGGGAGGTCAACAAAGTGGTACCACCGTTACTTATGAGTCTGATGTCAGGGGTGTTAGTGGTGGTGGTATCGGGTGGTATCACTACTGTGGATGGTGGCTGTAAGGGGTGGTTTCAGGCGTGTATGTGGAGGTTGTGTGAGGAACTAGGTGTTTTTGGGACCCTGGTTCGTCTCGCCGAAGGGAGTCGACGGGGCTGGTAGGTGTCGGTGGTGGAATAAGAAGTGTGGGGGTTGTGTGGGGTGGTTGTCTGCAAGAGGCAAGGTGGTCGTGCGGTTGTGAGGGGGTGTTTTGTGTCGGGGGCTGTAGCGTGGGAAAGGGGGTTGTTTCGTTTATTATTATTATCATGATTATTATTATTATTATTTTTATTATTATTGTTTTATTATTATTATTATTATTAAAAATTAATGGAAAAATTACATGAAATTTGAAAGTATATTATTATTATTATTATTATTATTTTTTATTATTATTATTATTATTATCATTATTGTTATTAATTATTATTATTATTATTATTATTTATTTTGGGTTAGTATTTAATGTGATTATTAAAGTATATTTTGAACTATTTTAGAAAGTTACTTGTTTTTAGGAAGTTACCATTTTTGGCAGTTACTATTTTGGGAAGGGGCTATTTTAGGAAACTTGCCCTTTTGGGAAGTTACTATAAATAGAATACACAGTTATGTTACGGGATTTAGGGAGTCTTATTAATTATACGCATTATGTGTTTAGGTAACGTTTTCCGTGTGGAACACTTTTAGCAGCTGCGCAGGTGACGAGTTCATCCGACTGTTGAGGTAGGGGATATATGTGGGGAATAAACATGGATTCACCCTTAAATTGCAGGATTATAACGAAATATTACAATGCGATTATGGTCATAAGATAGAAAAACATGAAATAGAATTATAACCTTAGGTCCTTGCGCGAATGGCCTAAGAACAGGAATTAAAGTAAATTCCCTCCTATAACTTGCACCCAAGACTTTGCCTGAGACGATGTCGCGTGTGCTAGAAATGCTCTCCAATTGCCTTGCAATATGGGGAGAGTTTTGTGAGGTTTTACAGATGTGAGATCTAGTTTTTGGGAAAGCTGTTCTCAAAAACCCTAATTTCTGTGAGAGAGATAATCAGTCAGTAGAATCAGTAACCTGACAAAAGGAGAGTCCCTCTCCTTTTGTAATGCTCAACTCGGCCGAATTAGGGTTAGGGTGAGAGTGGGCTTTCCACTCTTACCTTATCCTCTTCCGTGATTCGACCCTAATGCTAAAATATAATTCGCGGGATTTAATTATAAATCGTATACACGTCATCAGATATTAATGTAGTCGATACATTAATAATGGTCTGACAAAAATAGAATATTGTATAATTATGTCAATTAATATAACTGCTTATATTAATTATACGAATTCAATATTTAATTAAATATAACCGTTTATATTTAATTTACGAATTAATCATGTAATCCGTATTAGCAAATATTATTTAATCCGTATTAAATAATTATCTCAACATCTCATTGACTAATTTAATAGTCAATACCTCTGATTAACTGTTTAATCATATCCGGCATAAATGTGACGGTATTTTCATACCTTCACATCCCTCAAACGTGTCCTATAGGTCTGACGTATAGGGACCAGTTGATCACCGCCATCCGTATGACAATAACGTCAAACTTATCTAGCAAGCCAACCGTTATTGATTAACGTGGATCAACTGATAAAAATACCAAAGTATCCCCTTGTGATCCTTTAAGAGATTTAATAAGTCATTGTACTAATTGTCAAGGACACCAGCCCCAACAATCTCCCACTTGTCCGTACAAGGGTATGTGCAATGACGTTATCGCACTACATGTGGAGGACACCAGCTCCAACAAACTCCCACTTGTCCGTACAAGTGTAGGTGCGATAACTGATTCTCATATCCTATTAAAATTTCTCCCACTCAATGTAAGACAATTTTCAAATCCGTATTCGCAAAGGTCGTATCTCACAATCGATCTACATCAAGAGTGGTTTACCCGACTAGAGAGTAACTTAACTGATAAAACGAATCTGTATTCGAGCATGGCCATGCATTTCAGTTACGTACCACTCCTCGAGTGGCCCTGAGAAATAATAAAATCCTGATAAGGGTTTGGATATTTCCCTCAACTCGAATCCTGCAGATGTAAGCGCAGCATGAAATAACCCAGAAAAAATCCTTTTGGCCCCTGTTACGGAAGACCGTGGGAAAGAAACCAAAGTTACCCAAAATCTGCCTTAATCTCAAGAGACAGTTGAAAGTCAAAAGACTCGACTCTAAGGAACGCAATGGAGGTCCTATCCACGACCTGGCACCCAATGTTATAAAATATTTAGGACTCCATAACGTTGACACGGGGTGTCCTACGAGATACCCGTATAACTCGCCTTTGTGATTGGTCAGTCAACTGTTTGACTTATGGCTCGTTGAACCCACCATCAACCAACGTCACAAAATGATTACCTGAGTTATCAGCTCAAGTGGGTAATCAAGGACTAAAAACGATGTAATGTTAATCAGTTCACTTTGTGGTGTTCAAAATTGGCGTACAATTCCACATGAAAAACAAAACATAAAATTATCATAACGATGAGGTTGTAAAAGAGTAGACAAGAAAATGAATTATAACATGTATTCATAAAAGAGTACTACAACTTAGGAACACATCTAATTCCCATGGAATTAATGTGCCCTTCATGCTTATCACGTGGTAATGCTTTAGTGAGAAGATCAACTATGTTGTCATCCGTAGCGATCTTATCAATAAATATCTCCTTTTGCTCCACGTAATCTCTGATTATATGAGCTTTCCGTTGTACATGTCTAGCTTTGTTGCTAGACTTATGCTCCTGAGCTTGGAAGATGGCACCTTTATTGTCACAATAAACGGTGATCGGGTCTGTAACAACCCGACCCACCACGGTCGTAACACAACCCCAATAAAATGGGTGCACACTTTTGAGACCATAATTTGTCCTCACTTAAGCCCAAAAGCACAAGGCCTTGTTACTAAGTGGTGGGTGGAAGCTATATAAACATATCATAAGCCTCACATTCTACCGATGTGGGACAACTTTCTTCTTATACTCTTGGGGTGTTACAAACTCCCCCACTTAAAGAACACAACGTCCTCGTTGTGCCTCAAACTTGACCATAGCCAAGCCCAAAATCCTCCCCGCTAGGTGGGTGACCCGGTACTCCCGACCACAGGCTCACCACACGGTCGCAGGGTCGCTCTGATACCATTTGTAACAACCCGACCCACCACGGTCGTAACACAACCCCAATAAGATGGGTGCACACTTTTGAGCCCATTATTTGTCCTCACTTAAGCCCAAAGGCACAAGGCCTTTTTACTAAGTGGTGGGTGGAAGCTATATGAACATATCACAAGCCTCACATTCTACCGATGTGGGACAACTTTCTTCTTATACTCTTGGGGTGTTACAGGGTCATTCGAACTAGGCACTACTGATAGTCCTTGTAAGAATTGACGCATCCATATTGCTTCCTTATCTGCTTCCGAAGCGGCATAGTACTCGGACTCAGTTGTAGAATCTGCTGTAACACTTTGTTTAGAACTTTTCCAGCTGAAAGGAGCGCCATTAAGAGTAAAAACGAATCTAGACTGAGATTTCGAGTCGTCTCGATCCGTTTGGAAGCTAGCATCTGCGTAACCAGTGGCGCAGAGCGTCGAGTCACCTCCATAAGTCAATCCCCAATCTTTAGTCCTCCGTAGGTACTTAAGAATGTTTTTCACGGCCATCCAGTGTTGTTCACCTGGATGAGTTTGGAATCGACTTGTCATACTCAATGCATATGCAACGTCTGGACGTGTGCATATCATGGCATACATGATCGATCCTATAGACGAAGCATAAGGAATCCGACTCATGCGCTCTTTCTCTTCCAATGTCTTAGCTTCTTGAGACTTGCCCAAGTGAAGCCCAGTAGCCATAGGAAGGAACCCTTTCTTAGAGTTCGTCATGCCGAATCTCTCTAGAATCTTATCTATATAAGACTCCTGACTGAGAGACAACATCCGTCGTGATCTATCCCTGTAGATACGGATGCCCAAAATTCTCTGTGCCTCTCCCAGATCTTTCATCTGGAAATGGTTTTTCAACCATGCTTTAACCGAAGATAGGAGAGGTATGTCATTCCCAATCAGGAGTATGTCATCGACATACAGTACTAGGAAGACAATCTTGCTCCCACTCGACTTGATATAGAGACATGGTTCGCCGACTGATCGAATGAACCCATTCTCTTTTATCACTTGGTCGAAGCGATGATTCCAACTCCGTGATGCTTGCTTAAGTCCATAAATGGAACGCTTAAGCTTGCAAACCTTCTTAGGATGTTCCGGATCAATAAAACCCTCTGGCTGTACCATGTACAACTCTTCCTCCAAATAACCGTTTAAGAAGGCCGTTTTAACGTCCATCTGCCAGATTTCATAGTCATGAAATGCGGGGATCGCTAAGATAATCCGAATGGAACGTAGCATGACTACGGGTGCAAAGATCTCATCGTAGTGCAAGCCAGGCACTTGGGTGAAACCTTTAGCAACTAGTCGTGCCTTATGATATCTTGTTGTCCTTCCACGGGATGCTTTATCTTGTAAAGCCATTTGCATTGAAGGGGACGTACCTTTGCAGGAAGGTCCACAAGATCCCACACGTTGTTCTCATACATGGAGTCCATCTCGGATTGCATGGCTTCTAGCCATAGCTTTGAGTCAGAACTGGTCATGGCACCTTTATAGGTTGTGGGTTCATTACCCTCTAGGAGTAAGACGTCATCTGTATCGTGTTCCTCGACCATACCAATGTATCTGTCCGGTGGAATAGAGACTCTTCCTGACCTCCTAGGTTCCTCAGGGATATCTACCGCAGCCTCGGTTGAAGGTACTGTTTCCTCCAATGGTTGCTCGGTAGTTGGTTCTTGAATTTCCGATAAATCGAAGGTTCTATTACTCGACTTGTTCTCGAGAAATTCTTTCTCTAAGAACGTCGCACTAGCCGCAACAAAAACACGTTGTTCGGTTGGCGAGTAGAAGTAATGACCAAAAGTTCCTTTTGGATAGCCTATAAAGTATGTCTTGACCGATCGCGGGCCGAGCTTATCCTCGTGTCTCCACTTGACATAAGCCTCGCAGCCCCAAACCCGAATAAAGGACAAGTTAGGGACCGTTCCCTTCCATAACTCATATGGAGTCTTGTCAACAGCTTTAGACGGACTTCGGTTAAGTATTAGAGCGGCTGACAAAAGAGCATAGACCCACAATGAATCAGGCACAACGGTGTGACTCATCATGGATCGAACCATATCAAGTAGAGTTCGATTTCTCCGCTCGGACACACCATTTAACTGTCGTGTTCCAGGTGGAGTCAACTGCAGAACGATGCCACAGTCTTTAAGGTGTTGATCAAACTCGTGAGAGAGATACTCGCCACCACGATCAGATCGTAGTGCTTTAATCTTTCTTCCCAGTTGGTTCTGTACCCGATTCTGGTATTCTTTGAACTTGTCAAAGGATTCACTTTTATGCTTCATTAAGTAGACATAGCCATATCTACTCAAATCATCCGTGAAAGTGATGAAATACCTATAGCCTTCTCGTGCGTTGATCGACATAGGGCCACATACATCCGTATGTATGAGTCCTAATAGGTCGACAGCGCGCATTCCAACACCTTTGAAGGAAATACGAGTCATTTTACCGATGAGACATGATTCACACGTGCCATATGATTCGAAATCAAAGGCCGAGATAGCTCCATTCTGTATGAGCTGTTTTACGCGTTTCTCATTTATATGTTCCATACGACAGTGCCATAGGTAAGTTTGATCTTTGTCACCAACCTTTAATCTCTTGTTATTCACGTGTAATATTTCGGTGGTTTGATCTAAAACATAAATTCCATTCATGGAAACTGCCTTGCCATAAATCATAGTGTGTAACGAGAAAATACAGCTATTATCTTTATTACAAATGAAAAACCGAGTTTGTCAAGTGCAGAAACAGAAATAATGTTTTTGGATAAACTAGGAACATAATAACAGTTATACAAAGATAACTCGAATCCACTTGGAAGCTGGATCACGTATGTTCCCCTCGAGACTGCAGCAACTCGTGCTCCATTCCCGACACGCAGGTCAACCTCACCCTTTATGAGGGGGATTTGGTTTCGGAGGCAGGCCCTGCACATGATTACACAAATGAGAACCACAACCAGTATCTAGTACTCAAGTTCCGTAACTTGCATGGTTAATCTCAATCACGTGAATAGAAGAAGAAGAAGACATACCAACAGGAGTAACGCGGCCTGCCTTAATGTCCTCACGATACACGGGGCACGTACGCCTCCAATGCCCAGTCTTGTGGCAATGGTGGCATTCCATGCTAGTATCCTTACTCTTTATCTTATCATGTGAGTTGCTCGACTCACCGGGCCCACTCTTAGCAAATCCTGACTTCTTGAACTTAGGCTTACCTACCGCTAGGTCGCCTTGAGCTTTAGCTTTCCCTTTACCCTTACCCTTACTGGAGATCATGAGAACGTCCTGCTTCACGCTCCCACTTAATTTCATATCCTTCTCGATCTGTAAGAGAAGGGAGTGGAGCTCATGAGGAGTCTTCTTCATGTCGTTCATGTAATAGTTGGCCCTAAAGAGGGCGAACCCATCATGAAGCGAATGAAGCATTCGATCAACGATTATGTTCTCACTGATCTTGTAGTTTAGGGCCTCCAGTTTCTCGATATTCTCAATCATGTTGAGAATATGTGGGCTAACAGCTTGGCCCTTCTGGAGTTTCGCTTCAAAGAAGCGACAGGTATGCTCATAAGAAACGATTCTCGGAGCTTTCGAGAATTCGTTAGTAAGTGTGGTGAAAATCTTGTTTGCACCATGGGAGATGAAGTGTCTTTGCAAATTGGATTCCATTGCATAGATCAGTACGTTCTTTATCGCACCCGCTTCCATGACGAAGTCGCTATGAGCGCGAACTTCGTTACCTCTAGCTCCAGTCCCTGGGTGTGCCGGAATAGGCTCAGTCAAGTAATTGAGCTTTCCGTCAGCAATGGCAGCATTCCGTAATGCTGCCTCCCATTCAGAGAAGTTTGACCCATCATTCCTCAGTCTAGTAGACTGATTCATGGAGTCCATGAAGGTTTTAAGCCAGGATTCTCGTGCTAGCTTGGCACTTGGCATTGGGTCTTCACCAGCCATTTGTTATTTAGCAGTATTAATATGATCGTGTTCTACACTGAAAAGAAGATCAAAACAAAACCATATAAGTAACTCATCGTTGTGATTTAAGTCTATTTTAAAATGAATTTAAACTCGTAGACTCATGCATTTATATAATTGATCTCCCTCAAGAATTATATAAACGATCCCAAGACTCAATTTCCGTAAATTGATAAGCCCACAGCTTGGCTAGTTCCACTGTTGGAACTCTTGGTCGATAGATTTCCATAAATCTCATCTTTTAGTCCATCATAGTCGCTAGATAGTATCTAGTTGTAATACTCCGTATTTTTATTTCGTTTTAGTTAATTATCTTGTTTTGTTTTTGAATGTCGATGTCGATAGGTTATAATAAAAGCGATATTATATTGATGGACGAGGTATTTTATGTGTTGTTTTTAGAATCGTATATGTGAATATTTAACAAAACCGTAATTAATTTATGTTATGTGGGTATGGGAGTGTGTGATGGGTTGATCATACCTGGATAACCGAGTCATTGGGCCTAGGGTTGTGTGCCTAAACCCTAGCCCACACACACGTTTATGATTACTTGATTTCAGAAATTCTGAAATCCCCACACAGCCGACCTACTTATGCACACCTTTAAGATCTTGTTTTAACCTATCAACACAAAACGACACATACACTTTGCTGCCGCCATAACTGAGAACACCAGGAGAGGGTTTACACGGTGGTTGGAGGTTTCTAAGAGGGCTCGAATACCCAAGAAAGTGGGTATGTCCATCATAGTTCTGTTTTTACTCTTTTCCTATTGGTTTTGATTCGTTAATTTTAAATCACGTAATCTATGTTATAAGTTCTGACATTCGCATAAAACTAATCTATGGCATGTAGTAATCATGTTTCGACCATAGTAATGACATATCTAACGACCTAAGGCCACCGTATAGGGTGTTTCGTCACAGGTGTCAGAATGTTGTTTTCGTTTTTCCTCTGTTTTACTTGTGTTTTGTTATACAAAATTTGATGTAGGCATAAGTTTAATATCTCGGTCTGTTACTAATTATTAATCTGGGATTCGTGATAATCGTGTATGGACCATGGGGAAGGCGTCGTTGACCGCCGTTGACCGGCAGGATGGTGGTGTAATCGCTGTGTCAGAGTCGTCCTTAATTGTTTCAAGTCGCTGGTTTGTATATGTCTGTTTGTTTGTGAATTCGAATGCTTTTCTGTATATGCTTAGGACGGATGTTGAGGTTGGGGTATTGGTGGTTGTCATGGCGTTTAGGTGGTAGTAATCACGGTGGTTTTGGGTGTCGGGTTTTGAGTTTACAGTAGGATTCGTTTTGGCAGTTGTCGTGTAAGAACAGGTTGTTTGCGGTGGTGTTGGGTTTGCAACCTTGTACCGGCGTCGTGGGTGGTTGTCGGCACCCTCTGATCTCTTCCCTGGAACCACCGCGGCTCACAGGCGAGCCTGGTGGCGCCAGTGGGGACGTCAGAGGTGGAGGCTGGTACAGAACGCGGTGTTCGTCGGGCTGTTAGAGGGCGTTTACGGTTTCAGTGGGGCTGGTTGTCACGGCTAAGTTAGTTGTGTTCTTTATATTTTTGTGTTTATCTCTTTAACTTAGCATTTCTTTTATGATCTCTAATTTTTATATTTTACAATAATTGGTTTAATGTTATTATTATTAATATTATTAAGTTTTAAACATGAACATTGTGGTCAAGATTGTTTGCTATTTATTAATAAAATTTAGTCATAATATTAGTGAGTATTATTTATGTATATGGAAAATACTTGTTATTCATATTATTGTATTGTTTGTTTTACATATTTTAGTAATCCTCATAGTTATTTTATTATCATAACTTTAAAATTATGTGGTGGTATTGATTTTATTCATATTAGTGTTGATAATAGTTATGAACATGTCCTAAATTAGTAATGAGGAACTGTATGTTATATTGGATGTCTATTTTTAGCAAGCATATGTCAAGTGAGTTTATATATATATATTAGTCCGGGAAAGCGGATGTACGAATAGAATTTAATATTAAGTAATGTTTTTAGGAACTGAATTTGAAGTGGAATATTTCTAGACGGTGATTTCTATTTGCAGACCTGCTATTTCAGGTAGGTAACACTGGTACTATGTTCGATGATTGATTTTGAATGTATGTGGTTATTGAATATCATGGATGCAAGTATGATTTATATGAGTATATTATCTAATGGTTAGTTTATTGGTATTGCATTCATGAGCATGCATGTGCATTGATTATTGAGTATTATTTATGAACCAGAGGTTGATCTGATATAAAGCCCAGGGTGGTTCTGCAGACCAGGCCTGGTGTCTTATCAGCTGTTAAGCTGGTGTTCGGTGACGACCGAGTATAGTTTGCCGGGAGGTTTGGTATGGCTTGGTGCAAGGGTATGGGAATGAGATTTTGATTGAGCTCGAGCATTTCATGACATTTGCATATCACATTTGTTTGCATTGTTTATTATTGTGTTTTCCTACTCAACCGCGAGGTTGAAAGTGTATTTGTATTCACCTACAATGATCCGGAATGGGTAGTAGATCTTTCAGGTCAGAGACAACAGGATTAGGAGCTGGGCATGGAAGGAGAGACATGGCATGGGCCGACCTAGTTCTAGATCACTTAGTTTTCACATGTTTTAGTCGAGGTTGTTATCAGTTGTATGGTTTTGGACCTTTTTCATAAACTTGTCTTGTAACGGCTTTCAGTTAACAAATTACCTATAAAGTACTGTTTATCTTTCACTATGATTATCTACTACCCTGGGTTAACCAGGATGGTAACGGTCTTATTTACCCTGGAAGTCCTAGTTCAGGCTCCTAAGTAAATGGGGGTGTTACAAAGTGGTATCAGAGCGAACGATCCTCGGGCCTAAACTAAAATGGAAATAATGAACTTAGGAGTGTCTAAATAAAATGAACCCCAGGCTAGTAACTGTTAGGAGCCCTAGGAGTTGGGATGAGTTAGGGGCCCCCTCAAACCAAGCCACTGGCCCTTTCAGTCTAACCTGGTTACCTTGAGGGTTGAAGAGTGTGGGTAGTTTGGAAAGACCAAGGCAGATATATAATATATGTATGTTGTACTAACATTTCAGCGCTAAGGGAATGATGTAAGTTATGGTGTGAAAGATGGATGAGTATATATATGTATACAGTGAAGCATGAAAGTGATGTTACATGATAAGTGACATGTATATGTTGTTATTTCTCAGCATTGAGAACATGAGTTTATATCTTAGTTTAGAATATGAGTGTGATTTGTATGAATATATGCATGCGGTTATGTGATCCCTAAGCCTTTAGGTAGACTTATAATACGATGTTAAATAGGACTTAATCGTATGAAAGAAGTTACATGTTAGGTTATGTATGTTACCAAGACCAAGTCAGGGTATGAGTTGACCTAGGATGCTCACAAATTTTGTCACTTGTGTAGCAAAATGCCTCCCAGGAGAGAACCCAACACTGCTAATGTATCGCAACAGGAATTCGATCGCCTTCTAGCTATGAACGCTGCTCTCCTAGCTAGGATTGGGGCAAACACTCAATCGGATGCAATCAAAATGAGCAATAATATCTCTAGGCATAACCCCACCAAGTACGATGGGGAAGGAGCACCGAGTTTACTTGCGGAATGGTGCCGAGAGTTCGAGAGTATCTTTGAACTGCTGTCTGTACCAGAATCGATGAAGGTGGACCAAGCTGTATTCTATCTGAAGGGTACAGCTAGGTTATGGTGGAATAACAATAAAGAAGAGATCAAGGCAGCTGCAGAAGAGATTGGGTCGGAATATGTACGCTGGGAAGGGTTCAAGGGGATTTTATCCTCCAAGTTTGTGCTAGAGCATGTGAAGGGGAAGTTGAGAGCCGAGTTCGATTCTTTCAAGACGACCGAAGAAATGACTGTGGAAGCATATTACAGTAAGTTTATGCAGCTGGCAGAGAATGTAGCTGACCTGGGCTACACATCGGAGATGTTAGCTGCTAGGTTTGAGAAAGGGCTAACCATTGAAATCAAGAGAAGTTTTCTAGCAACTAAGCCCACGACTGTGGAAGATGTATACGAGAGGGCTGGCCAGGCAGAAAGAATCACTGTCATGATTAAAGAGGAAGAGAAAACCAAGGGTGACAAGAGGAAAGCAGAATCTGGGGCCGAAAGCTCAGGGAATAAGAAGCCAAATAACCAGTACCGGTCATTTTTCTCCAACAGTGCACCTGGAGGAAATGGCAATCGAGGTAGGAATCGCTCTATATTCCTGGAACAAGTGGTGCCAATCCTACATGCTTCAAGTGTGGGAATATTGGGCACAAGCAATCAAATTGTTGGTCGGGAACACAAAGTGGTGGGAACAGTTACCATAGAGGCAATCAGAGTGGTGGATTCAGAACACCAAATGCAAGCTACTCAAACAACAACAGATCCGGAGGTAACAGCTACCAGAGGAATTTCAGCAACTACAATAATCAGAACCGCTACCAAGGGAATCAGAGTAGTGGTAATGGTAATTTCCAGAAGACCCTGGCAGAGGCTAGCACTCAGAGTGGAGCAGGCTCTGTGAACCAAAGTGGGGCTAAGAAAAGTGGGGCTCTGTTCATGATGGGCAAAGAGGCTGCAAAGGAGGATGCACACGTTGTTACTGGTACATTTCTAGTATATACCTTTCCTACTTTCGTTTTATTTGATTCTGGTGCATCACATTATTTCATATCTACGGAGCATGCTAGGGTTATAGGACTCGATGTATATAGTAGTATAGCTGATTCTGTAACCATACCATCTGGGGAGTCCATAGCTTGTAATAGAGTTTACACCAATGTAATGATCCAAGTAGGAGATGTAAGTTTTGAGTCGAACTTGATCGAGTTTCCTTTGGGTGGCTTTGAGGTGATACTGGG
This sequence comes from Silene conica, assembly GCA_029255685.2. Classification (NCBI taxonomy): domain Eukaryota; kingdom Viridiplantae; phylum Streptophyta; class Magnoliopsida; order Caryophyllales; family Caryophyllaceae; genus Silene; species Silene conica. Next base: position 26,299,505 of record CM055311.2, on the reverse strand, counting down.
TATGGATTGGCTGAAAAAGTATAAGGCCTACATTGATTGCTACCAAGGAAAGATCACTTTGAGGGGACCCAAGGGAGTGAGGGTATCCTACAAGGGGTATTCTGTAAAGCCTAAACTGAAGCTGATAACTATCAATGCGCTGAAGACCTGTTTGAAGAGGGGTGATGAGATGCTGTTGTGCCATGTGCGAGATCTGACTGCAGAGAAACCTCAAGCCAGAGAGATCGATGTTGTAAGGGATTTTGAAGACGTGTTTCCAGAGGAAATTCCTGGGTTACCGCCAAAGAGGGACTTGGATTTTGGCATCGATCTGAAACCTGGGGCTGAGCCAATTTCCAAAGCACCTTATCGCATGGGACCTAAGGAGTTGGAGGAGTTGAGAAAGCAGCTGGATGAGCTAGCAAGCAAAGGATACGTGAGACCAAGTGTGTCACCTTGGGGAGCACCAGTACTGTTTGTAAAGAAGAAGGACGGAACCATGAGGTTGTGCGTGGATTATAGAGAGCTTAACAATGTGACAATCAAGAATCGATATCCTTTACCTCGCATCGATGATCTATACGACCAGTTGAGTAGGGCTGGTGTGTTTTCCAAGATCGATTTGAGGTCAGGGTATCATCAGCTTAGAATCAAAGATGCAGATATTCACAAGACTGCGTTCAGATCGAGGTATGGGCATTATGAATTCGTTGTGATGCCATTTGGTTTGACTAATGCACCTGATGTTTTCATGGACTTGATGAACAGAGTGTTTAGTCCTTATCTGGACCAGTTTGTGGTGGTGTTTATCGATGACATCTTGGTATATTCAAAGAACCTAGAAGAGCATGCTAAACATTTGAGCTTGGTGTTACAGACTTTGAGGGATCATCAATTGTATGCCAAGTTGAGTAAGTGCGAATTCTGGCTCGAGAAAGTGGCTTTTCTAGGCCATGTGGTGCGTAAAGAGGGTGTGTATGCCGACCCTAGCAAGATTGAGGCCGTATCGAAATGGGAGCGACCGAGGAATGTAGCCGATATTCGTAGTTTCTTGGGATTGGCTGGTTATTACAGGAGATTCGTGAAAGATTTTTCAAAGATAGCCAAACCGATGACTTCATTGATGCGGAAAGAGAACAGATTCGTCTGGGATGAGAGCTGTGAGAAGGCATTTCTAGACCTGAAGGAGCGTCTCACCACAGCTCCTATCCTTGCTTTGCCCGAGGGAAGTGAAAATTTTGAAGTGTATACCGATGCTTCTAAGAAGGGACTGGGATGTGTGCTGATGCATAACGGGAGAGTAATCGCTTATGCTTCTAGGCAGCTGAAACCTTATGAGGAGAGTTATCCGACGCATGATCTGGAGCTGGGAGTAGTAGTTTTTGCACTTAAGCTGTGGCGACATTATCTTTATGGAGCTACATTCAAAGTGTATTCTGATCATAAGAGCCTGAAGTACATCTATACTCAGAGGGAACTAAACATGCGCCAGAGGAGATGGATCGAGCTTATTGGAGATTATGACATGGAAATTCTGTACAAGGAAGGAAAGGCTAATGTTGTGGCTGATGCATTGAGTAGGAAGTCTGTTCACACTCTATGCACAGCTATGTCCAGGCTGAGTATGTATCGTGAGTTGGGGCAGATGGGAATCGCAGTGATAAGGAAAGGTGAGACCATGGGGGATTTGACGATCGAGCCGGAGTTATATTCCGAGATCCGAGAGAGCCAGAAGAGTGATCCAAGAATTCAGAAGTGGCGTGAGGCAGTGAACAAAGCTAGTGATACCGAGCCATATTCTAAGTTCGAGATTTACAGTGATGATAGTTTGAGATTTGACGGGATATGGTGTGTACCTGATGACGAAGAATTAAAGAGGAAGATTCTGGTCAAAGCTCATTCTACACCTTATTCCGTTCATGCTGGAGGGGATAAGTTGTACAAAGACCTTAAGAAAGCATTTTGGTGGCCAAAAATGAAGCAGGAGATGGCTGAGTTTGTCTCTCGATGTTTGGTATGCCAGAGAGTGAAGGGAGAACATAAGAGGTCGCAAGGGAAGTTATTGTAACACCCCCATTTATTTAAGGGCCTGTACTAGGACTCCTCAGATAAATAAAGGTGTTACCATCTCGGTTCCCCGAGGCAGTAGATACAAAGGAAGATAAACAGTACTTTAAATTAAAATTTAACTCAGAACATGTTCGTACATCTGTATCCGGAAGTCTTAACAAAACAAATAAATTACAACTCATGCTAAACTGACTAAGGTGATCTACACTCTAGTCTGGTCCGGATCCAAGCTCTTTCTCCCATAGCTCCCCCTTAGTCTCAGCCACCTGTCAATCTGCTCCCCAACAAATTGGTTCATCACAGGTGATCACGAATACACAGGGTCAACCACGAGGTTGAGTAGGGAAAACAATAAATATAATAACAATATAATAAACTCCGCACCGATCCAACACCATGTATACTCCGCACCGATCCAACACCAAATATACTCCGCACCGATCCAACACCAAATATACTCCGCACCGATCCAACACCAAATATACTCCGCACCGATCCAACTGTGGGGAATAAAGCATGTATTCACCCTAAACTTGCAGGGTTATAATGAAAAATACAGTTGTGTTTATAGTCATAAGATTAAAAAAGATAAGAAAAGAATTACAACCTTGGGTCCTTGCTTGAAAAGGCCTAAGAACAGGAATTAAAGTAAATTCCCTCCTATAACTTGCACCCAAGACTTTGTTTGAGATGATGCCGCGTGTGCTAGAAAATACTCTCCAATTGCCTTGCAATATGGGGAAAGCTATTGAGGTTTTAGATGTGAGATCTGAGTTTTGGGAGAAGAATGCTCTCAAAACCCTAATTGTGAGAATTATGATTCAACCGTCTTTTGACATAAGGAGAAGGACTCTCCTTATGTAGTACTTAGGGTGGGTCGGCCGAATTAGGGTAAGAGTGGGCTTTCTCCACTCTTACCTTATTCCTTTGCATGATTCGACCCGTTTTGCTAAATATTATTTGCGGGATTTTTATTATAAATCGCATACGTGTTATCAGATATTAATGCAGTCGATGTATTAATAATGGTTTGATAAAATTACGATATTGTATAATTACCCAAATTAATATAACTGTTTATATTAATACCCGAAATCAATATTTAATTAAATATAACTGCTTATATTTAATTTTACGAATTAATCATGTAATCCGCATTAGCTAAAATTATTTAATCCGTATTAAATAATAATCTCAACATCTTATTGACTAATTTAATAGTCAATACCTCTGACTAACTGTTTAGTCGTATTCGGCATAAATGTGACTGTATTTTCATACCTTCACATCTCTCAAACGTATCCTATAGGTGTGACGTATAGGGACCAGTTGATCACCGCCATCCGTATGACAATAACGTCAAACTTATCTAGCAAGCCAACCGTTATTGATAAACGTGGATCAACTGGTAATAATACAAAAGTATGCCCTTGTGATCCTTAAAGAGATTTAATAAGTCATTGTACTTAATTGTCAAGTACACCAGCCCCAACAATCTCCCACTTGTCCGTACAAGGGTATGTTCAATGACGTTATCACACTACATGTGGAGGACACAATCTCCAACAAACTCCCACTTGTCCGTACAAGTGTAGGTGCGATAACCGAATCTCATATCCTTTTAAAATTTCTCCCACTCAATGTAAGACAATTTGCAAATCCGCATTCGCAAAGGTCGTATCTCACAAGCGATCTGTATCAAGAGTGGTTTCCCCGACTAGAGAGTAACTTAACTGATAAAACGAATCTGTATTCGAGCATGGCCATGCATTTCAGTTACTACTCCTCGAGTGGCCCTGAGAAATGATAAAATCCTGATAAGGGTTTGGATATTTCCCTCAACTCGAATCCTGCCGATATCGCCCAGCATGAAATAACCCAGAAAAAATCCTCTTGGCCCCTGTTACGGTGACCGTGGGAAAGAAACCAAAGTTACCCAAAATCTGTCTTAATCTCAAGAGACAGTTGAAGGTCAAAAGACTCGACTCTAAGGAACACTATGGAGGTCCTATCCACGACCAGGCACCCAATGTTATAAAACATTTAGGACTCCATAACGTTGTCACGGGGTGTCCTACGAGATATCCGTATAACTCGCCTTTGTGATTGGTCAGTCATCCACGTGACTTATGGCTCGTTGAACCCACCATCAACCAACGTCACAAAATGATTACCTGAGTTATCAGCTCAAGTGGGTAATCAAGGACCAAAACGATGTAATGTTAATCAGTTCACTTTGTGGTGTTCAAAATTGGCGTACAATTCCACATGAGAAACAAAACATTTTATATCATAACAATAAGGTTGAATAGAGTACACGAGAAAATGAATTATTACATGAATTCATAAAAGAGTACTACAACTTAGGAACACATCCAATTCCCATGGAATGAATGTGCCCTTCATGCTTATCACGTGGTAATGCTTTTGTGAGAGGATCAGCTATGTTGTCATCCATAGCGATCTTATCAATAAATATCTTCTTTTACGCGGACTCAGTCGTAGAATCTGCTGTAACATTCTGTTTAGAACTTTTCCAGCTGACAGCAGCGCCATTAAGAGTAAAGAAAAATCCAGACTGAGATTTCGAGTCATCTCGATCTGTTTGGAAGCTTAGCATCTGCGTAACCCGTGGCGCAGAGCGTTGAGTCGCCTCCATAAGTCAATCCCCAATCTTTAGTCCTCCGTAGGTACTTAAGAATGTTTTTCACGGCCATCCAGTGTTGTTCACCTGGATGAGCTTGGAATCGATTTGTCATACTCAATGCATATGCAACGTCAGGACGTGTGCATATCATGGCATACATGATCGATCCTATTGCCGAAGCATAAGGAATCCGACTCATGCGCTCTTTCTCTTCCACTGACTTAGCTTCTTGAGTCTTGCTCAAGTGAAGCCCAGGAGTCATAGGAAGGAACCCCTTCTTGGAGTTCGTCATGCTGAATCTCTCCGGAATCTTCTCTATATAAGATTCCTGACTGAGAGACAACATCCGTCGTGATCTATCCCTGTAGATACGGATGCCCAAAATTCTTTGTGCCTCTCCCAGATCTTTCATCTGGAAATGGTTTTTCAACCATGCTTTAACCGAAGATAAGAGAGGTATGTCATTCCCAATCAAGAGTATGTCATCGACATACAGTACTAGGAATACAATCTTACTCCCACTCGACTTGATATAGAGACATGGTTCCTCGACTGATCGAATGAACCCATTCTCTTTTATCACTTGGTCGAAGCGATGATTCCAACTCCGCGATGCTTGCTTAAGTCCATAGATGGAACGCTTAAGCTTGCAAACTTTCTTAGGATGTGCTGGATCGATAAAACCCTCGGGTTGTACCATGTACAACTCTTCCTCCAAATAACCGTTTAAGAAGGCGGTTTTAACGTCCATTTGCCATATTTCATAGTCATGAAATGCGGCGATCGCTAAGATAATCCGAATGGAACGTAGCATGACTACGGGTGCAAAGATCTCATCATAGTGCAAGCCTGGCACTTGGGTGAAACCTTTAGCAACTAGTCTAGCCTTGTGGATATCTTGTTGTCCTTCCACGGCATGCTTTATCTTGTAAAGCCATTTGCATTGAAGGGGACGTACCTTTGCAGGAAGGTCCACAAGATCCCACACGTTGTTCTCATACATGGAGTCCATCTCGGATTGCATGGCTTCTAGCCATAGCTTTGAGTCAGAACTGGTCATGGCACCTTTATAGGTTGTGGGTTCATTACCCTCTAGGAGTAAGACGTCATCTGTATCGTGTTCCTCGACCATACCAATGTATCTGTCCGGTGGAATAGAGACTCTTCCTGACCTCCTAGGTTCCTCAGGGATATCTACCGCAGCCTCGGTTGAAGGTACTGTTTCCTCCAATGGTTGCTCGGTAGTTGGTTCTTGAACCTCCGATAACTCGAAGGTTCTATTACTCGACTTGTTCTCGAGAAATTCTTTCTCTAAGAACGTCGCACTAGCCGCAACAAAAAACACGTTGTTCGGTAGGCGAGTAGAAGTAATGACCAAAAGTTCCCTTTGGATAGCCTATAAAGTATGTCTTGACCGATCGCGGGCCGAGCTTATCCTCGTGTCTCCACTTGACATAAGCCTCGCAGCCCCAAACCCGAATAAAGGACAAGTTAGGGACCGTTCCCTTCCATAACTCGAATGGAGTCTTGTCAACAGCTTTAGACGGACTTCGGTTAAGTATTAGAGCGGCCGACAAAAGAGCATAGCCCCACAATGAATCAGGCACAACGGTGTGACTCATCATGGATCGAACCATATCAAGTAAAGTTCGATTTCTCCGTTCGGACACACCATTTAATTGTGGTGTTCCAGGTGGAGTCAACTGTAGCACGATCCCACAGTCTTTAAGGTGTTGATCAAACTCGTGTGAAAGATACTCACCACCACGATCTGAACGTAGTGCTTTAATCTTTCTACCCAGCTGGTTCTGTACCCGATTCTGGTATTCTTTGAACTTGTCAAAGGATTCACTTTTATGTTTCATTAAGTAGACATAGCCATATCTACTCAAATCATCCGTGAAAGTGATGAAATACCTATAGCCTTCTCGTGCGTTGATCGACATAGGGCCACATACGTCCGTATGTATGAGTCCTAATAGGTCGGCAGCGCGCATTCCAACACCTTTGAAGGAAATACGAATCATTTTGCCGATGAGACATGATTCACACGTGCCGTATGATTCGAAATCAAAGGGCGATATAGCTCCATTCTGTATGAGCTGTTTTACGCGTTTCTCATTTATGTGTCCCATACGACAATGCCATAGGTAAGTTTGATCTTTGTCACCTACCTTTAATTTCTTATTATTCACATGTAATATTTCGGTGGTTTGATCTAAAACATAAATTCCATTCATTGAAACTGCCTTGCCATAAATCATATTGTGTAAGGAGAAAATACAGCTATTATTCTCTATTACAAATGAAAAGCCGAGTTTGTCAAGCGCAGAAACTGAAATAATGTTTTTGGACAAACAAGGAACATAATAACAGTTATATAAAGATAACTCGAATCCACTTGGAAGCTGGATTACGTATGTTCCCCTCGAGATTGCAGCAACACGTGCTCCATTCCCGACATGCAGGTCAACCTCACCCTTGATTAGGGGTTCTTGGTTTCGGAGGCCCTGCACATGATTACATAGATGAGAACCACAACCAGTATCAAGTACCCAAGTTCCGCAACTTGCATGGTTAATCTCAATCATGTGAATAAAAGAAGAAGAAGACATACCAACAGGAGTAACACGGCCTGCTTTAATGTCCTCGCGATACACGGGGCATGAGTGCCTCCAATGCCCAGTCTTGTGGCAATGGTGACATTACATGCTTGTATCCTTGCTCTTTGTCTTGCCTTGTGAGTTACTCGACTCACCAGGCCCACTCTTAGCAAATCCTGGTTTCTTGAACCTGGGCCTACCTACCGCTAGGTCGCCCTGAGCTTTAGCCTTCCCTTTACCTTTTCCCTTACTTGAGATCATGAGAACATCCTGCTTTAGACTCCCACTCAACTTTAGATCCTTCTCAGTCTGTACGAGAAGGGAGTGGAGCTCATGGGGAGTCTTCTTCATGTCGTTCATGTAGTAGTTGGCCCTAAAGAGGGCGAACCCATCATGAAGCGAATGAAGCATGCGATCAACGATGATGTTCTCACTGATCTTGCAGTTTAGGGTCTCCAGTTTCTCGATATTCTCAATCATGTTGAGAATATGTGGGCTAACAGCTTGGCCCTTCTGGAGTTTCGCCTCAAAGAAGCGACAGGTATGCTCATAAGAAACGATTCTCGGAGCCTTGGAGAATTCGTTAGTGAGCGTGGTGAAAATCTTGTTTGCACCATGGGTTATGAAGCGTCTTTGCAAATTGGATTCCATTGCATAGATGAGTACGTTCTTTATCGCACCCGCTTCCATGACGAAGTCGCTATGAGCGCGAACATCGTTGGCTCTAGCTCCAGTTCCTGGGTGTGGCGGAATGGGCTCAGTTAAGAACTTGAGCTTTCCGTCAGCAATGGCAGCATTCCGTAGTGCTGCCTCCCAGTCAGAGAAGTTTGACCCATCATTCCTCAGTCTAGTTGACTGATTCATGGAGTCCATGAAGGCTTTTAGCCAGGATTCACGTGCTAGCTTGGCACTTGGCATTGGGTCTTCACCAGCCATTTTAGTTTTACAGCAGTTTTAATGAACGTGTTCTACACTGAAAAGAAGATAAAACAAAACCATATAAGCAACTTATTGTTGTGATTTAAGTCTATATTAAATTGAATTTAAACTCGTAGACTCATGCATTTATATAATTGATCTCCCTCAAGAGTTATATAAACGATCCCAAGACTCAATTTCCGTATATTGATAAGCCCACAGTTTGGCTAATTCCAATCGTTGGAACTCTTGGTCGATAGATTTCCGTATATCTATCTATTAGTCCATCTCAGTCACTGGAATATTATCGAGTGACCATGATGTTGAGATAAAATAAATCATCTGTTCCCACTTACCCGACGTAGAAGGGGTCATATTATGCCTACCGACGAAGAAGGGATTCATGGGAGGCTGATTTATAAAGACTAATCTCAATTTTTGGTTATACGAGGAAGACCCCATCAACTCTTATTTATCCATATTTAAGTGAACTAAAAACTAGCATTTGCGTGAATGAATTAAATAAAGTGATGGCTTTAAATTGACATGTGACATCTGTATTGTCACAGAAAACTAACGCGTAACCTCTACATGAGTCAGTTTTCAGGCATGATATAGGTGGTTTGGTTTTTAGGCGGAATATGATGCAAGCTATTATCGATGAAAGTGTAAAGATAAATGCAATAAACGTAAATAAAAGTCCTAGTGTGGCCTATCCTACCAAAATAAACATAAAACAACTTGGAATCCACTGTTGGACCCTAGAAGCTTGTCTTGATGTTCCATCTTGGTCCTTGCAGCGGGAGTGAGCATCCGGTCTCCGTCTTGTCTTTGGTCTTCACAAAATTACTAATTTAAATTACAAAAGTAGTCCTAGATACATTCTAATTTAAATACAAAAGTAATTACATGGCAAAAACCCAAAACGGAGATTCAAGATCTCAAAATTACAAGCAAGATCGTGTCCCTTCATTACGGTGACACAATCTTCTAAGGCCACACTAAGTTACAACCGTTTGCAAAAATTAAATACGTTATTGAAAGCATTCAAGGCATTCACAAGACGATAAATAAAATGCATCAACTAAAAACAATTTATACATGACATAATACTGTTATTATGATTAATAAATTTATACCAAACCACCTTTTAAGATTAAAATTAAGTGACTATACCGTTTTAATCACCAATTTTAACAAACATATAATCCATTATTTTAAACTGTTTTAAAACAATATGTATCAAGCGAGGGTGAACCGTTTCACTAAATAATACACTATTTCCGTATATAGTATATTATTTTAAGCCATGTGAAAATAAAACATGTTATTTTCGTAAAATAAAAAAAAACGATTCTGTTACAGGGGTGGTCAACCGACCGGAAAAAACAGGTCTACCGACCACCTGACGAAAAAAAAAATTTTTTTTTTTTTTTTTTTTTTTTTTTTTTTTTTTTTTTTTTTATAGCAGAATAGTCGACCGACCCGAAAAACAGGTCGACCGACCACAAAACACGAAACCGAGTTTCTGAACACGATTTCTCACAAAGGAAACTGTTTTGAAAAAAAACAGAAAACTCACACAGGGGCGGTCGACCGACCGCTATAACTGGTCGACCGACCGACACGGCGGCAGAAACGAGATTTTTCAAAAACTTTTAAATAAACTTATGAAAAACACAAAAGTAAAATTTTCATGGCCTGGCTCTGATACCACTTGTGGGGAATAAAGCATGTATTCACCCTAAACTTGCAGGATTATAATGAAAAATACAGTTGTGTTTATAGTCATAAGATTAAAAAAATAAGAAAAGAATTACAACCTTGGGTCCTTGCTTGAAAAGGCCTAAGAACAGGAATTAAAGTAAATTCCCTCCTATAACTTGCACCCAAGACTTTGTTTGAGATGATGCCGCGTGTGCTAGAAAATACTCTCCAATTGCCTTGCAATATGGGGAAAGCTATTGAGGTTTTAGATGTGAGATCTGAGTTTTGGGAGAAGAATGCTCTCAAAACCCTAATTGTGAGAATTATGATTCAACCGTCTTTTGACATAAGGAGAAGGACTCTCCTTATGTAGTACTTAGGGTGGGTCGGCCGAATTAGGGTAAGAGTGGGCTTTCTCCACTCTTACCTTATTCCTTTGCATGATTCGACCCGTTTTGCTAAATATTATTTGCGGGATTTTTATTATAAATCGCATACGTGTTATCAGATATTAATGCAGTCGATGTATTAATAATGGTCTGATAAAATTACGATATTGTATAATTACCCAAATTAATATAACTGTTTATATTAATACCCGAAATCAATATTTAATTAAATATAACTGCTTATATTTAATTTTACGAATTAATCATGTAATCCGCATTAGCTAAAATTATTTAATCCGTATTAAATAATAATCTCAACATCTTATTGACTAATTTAATAGTCAATACCTCTGACTAACTGTTTAGTCGTATTCGGCATAAATGTGACTGTATTTTCATACCTTCACATCTCTCAAACGTATCCTATAGGTGTGACGTATAGGGACCAGTTGATCACCGCCATCCGTATGACAATAACGTCAAACTTATCTAGCAAGCCAACCGTTATTGATAAACGTGGATCAACTGGTAATAATACAAAAGTATGCCCTTGTGATCCTTAAAGAGATTTAATAAGTCATTGTACTTAATTGTCAAGGACACCAGCCCCAACACCAACACCAAATATACTCCGCACCGATCCAACACCAAATATACTCAAATCATAAAAATGTCTCAGAACGATATAGATAGCACAATATAATGATCACATGATATTATAACGTAAACATGCTTATCACCACATAAGAACAGATTTCACATTATTGTAAACCAGTATTTTCCCCTACCTCGAATAGCCGAAGTGCAGACCAATCCAAGCTCGCTAGAATAGTTCCACGCGAAAACCGCTTCCTAGACACGTATTCATAATGAATTAATAAACTCCCCGAACCCCTCAACAACCATATATACTATAAATAGAAGCTTTCCATAAGTGGAAAGTTTCCAAAAATAGAACTTCCAAATATAGAAACTTTCCAAATATAGAAGCTCCCATGACTTAAATAATTTCCCGACTCATATATTAATTAACGCGAAGCAACAACTAAAGTAACGATCTCCAAAATAACACAAACATAAAGAGTGATATTGCTAAGTATATTGGTAAATAATAATACAATAAATAATAACAATAATAATAAGTAATAATAATGATACTAAATACAAATGGAATTGAAAAAACTTGGGCAGCAGCTGTATGGAATAATTGGAATGTGCCCAAACACTCATTAATTACCTGGATGCGATTACAAGAAGGTATGAACACCAAAAGCAAGCTTATCAGATTTGGGTGCTGTCAGGATGATCTTTGTTTTCTGTGTCAATTATATCCAGAGACAATCGATCACCTATTTGAGGAATGCCATTTTACTATCATGGTGAAGCAACAATTAAAAATCAAATTTGACATGCAATTTACCTTGGCACATAAAGGGTATCGGTGCAGAACTTCAAATATCTGGAAAGCCCGAATGGCTATCTTCAATGCCTTTCAATACCATCTTTGGAGACAACGAAATGAAACTCGGTTCCATGCTCTGATGCATAGGCCTGAACAAATGGTGGATAACATCGCGAGAGAGATGAAGAATAGACTGGAAAAAAGGATAGAGATGTCTGATGATCAGGAATGCTTAGTTTGGTTTCGAAAAGTCTTTTCTTGATGTATTGCCAGTAAGGGGGCTCGAACCCTTACCTCCTTTGTATTTTTTGTCTATGATATTATATACTCACTCACATTTCACCAAAAAAAAAAAAAAAATAATGATACTAAAACAATAAGGATAATTAAAATATTACTAATAATAATAACAATAAATAATAAAAATAATACTAAAAACCATATTAAAATCAAAACCCAAAACCGAAAGACCCCTAAACAGCCCCTACCCGACACAACCATAGCCGTGAAATCAGACCCCCATACCACTGTGCACAGTCCTCTCGACCACCAACAACCACCAGCATCCAACACCCTCGACGACCTGCTACCACCACGACACCACCAAGCCCCTCGACACCCACTAACGAGTCAAGTCAGATCCCATGAACCCGGGTCTGACTTACAACCGCGTTTCAGATTAGCTGGAAACAACCCCTGTTCGACCACCGCTACAGTACCCATCGTCGCCCCTGACTTCCACCAACAACACCCCTGACAACCAGCCTACAGACCGCGGTGGTACTACTGTATGGACCTTCCCCGAGTCGATAGTAAAACCACTCCCAAAACTGACTCCCTGACTGGCGTAACCACGAACTCTCTGCTCCCCTTTCCCGTGGTGAACAAACTCCTCTGAACCACCCATTTTCGACGTCACCACCCTCACCCTAGCCTACTGACACCACCCCCACGACACACCCCAGACTACCACTAACACTATCGTGATACTCAAGACTGATAAAAACCATACCCTACACCCCAAATCCCCACGACACAACACAGGCAGGAAAATGATAATAAACTTACACGACTTACCAGTTTCACGGTCAAATCGAAGGGCCCTAGGCCAGACTAACTCGCGTGTTCAGACCTACTTCCCGTTCTCTGCTGTGGTGGCTGTTCAAACGTGGAGGCGGGATTGTGAAAGCATTAGGGTAAAAGGAGGTAAAGCAAGGTCCTCATGTGACGACATGCTGAGAAGGGACTTGTTTCTTTTATTTCTTTTAGGGTTTAACGTGTTGGGCTGGTTTGGGGCTTGCACACAAAACGAGGCCCAAGGCTCGTGTGTGCAAACGATCACAAGTTCGACTCCCACCATCGACATTATACTTATCGACATCAAAATGAAAATAAAAAAAACGTTCAAACATTAACGACACATCACTATGATCTTTAAAACTCGAAATGAAATTCTTGAGTATACGAGGTATTACAGTTACAGCCACTTGATGTACCTGAGTGGAAGTGGGAAAGTATATCAATGGATTTCATCGTACGCTTACCTAGGACTTCGAGAGGGAATGACATGATTTGGGTGATAGTTGACAGGTTGACTAAGTCGGCCCATTTCATACCGATGAAGGAGACTTGGAGTAAGGCTGAATTAGCCAAGGCTTATGTAAAGCATGTGGTGAAACTTCATGGTGTCCCTAAGGACATTGTTTCTGATCGTGATTCCAGGTTCATCTCTAAGTTCTGGCAAGAGTTACAGACATTGATGGGAACTACCTTGAAGATGAGTACTGCATTCCATCCAGCAACTGATGGTCAGACTGAGAGGACTATCCAGACACTGGAGGATATGTTGCGGGCTTGTGTACTAGAGTTTGGAGGATCTTGGGAGGACAGACTTGATTTGATAGAGTTTTCTTATAACAACAGCTATCATGCTAGCATCGGGATGGCTCCTTTTGAGGCGTTGTATGGGAGGAAGTGCAGGAGTCCAGTCTGCTGGGATGATCGAGCTGATACAGTGACTTTGGGACCTGAGATGATTCAGGAGATGATAGCATAGGTCCAGGTGATTCGTCAGAAGATGAGAGCTGCTCAAGATAGGCAAAAGAGTTACGCAGATCTAAAACGGAGTGACATCACCTTTGAGGCTGGAGAAAAAGTGTTGCTGAAAGTATCACCCATGAGAGGAGTGATGCGGTTTGGCAAGAGGGGCAAGTTGAGTCAGAAGTTCATTGGGCCATTCGAGATTTTGGAGCGAGTCGGTGAGGTAGCCTATCGATTAGCTCTACCACCAGCTTTGTCCAGAGTGCATAACGTGTTTCATGTTTCGCAACTAAGGAGATATATCAGTGATCCTTCGCATGTCCTTGACCACGAGGTCATTGAGGTCGATGAGCAGTTGACCTATGAGGAGAGGCCCAAGGAGATTCTTGACAAGAAGGTGAGGGAAACCAGGAATAGGGAGACCGTGCTTGTCAAAGTGCTATGGACAAACCATAGCGTCGAGGAGGCTACTTGGGAGACCGAAGTTTCAATGAGGGAGAAGTACCCTGAACTTTTCAACTAAGGTATGTTACGAGGACGTAACCTTCTTTTTAGGAGGGTTGAATGTGACAATTAGTGTTTTAAAGTACCTTGTTAGTTTTAACGTTACATAGTGTCACTTTCCATGTTCGTTACATGTTTTAATGATCAGTTTTGTTGACCTTGGGATGGTGAACTTCGGGACGAAGTTCATTTTAAGGAGGGAAGACTGTAACACTCCGTATTTTTATTTCGTTTTAGTTAATTATCTTGTTTTGTTTTTGAATGTCGATGTCGATAGGTTATAATAAAAGCGATATTATATTGATGGACGAGGTATTTTATGTGTTGTTTTTAGAATCGTATATGTGAATATTTAACGAAACCGTAATTAATTTATGTTATGTGGGTATGGGAGTGTGTGATGGGTTGATCATACCCGGATACCCGAGTCATTGGGCCTAGGGTTGCGTGCCTAAACCCTAGCCCACACACACGTTTATGATTACTTGATTTCAGAAATTCGGAAATCCCCACACAGTCGACCTACTTATACACACCTTTAAGATCTTGTTTTGACCTATCAACACAAAACGACACATACACTTTGCTGCCGCCATAACTGAGAACACCGGGAGAGGGTTTACACGGTGGTTGGGGGTTTCTAAGAGGGCTCGTATACCCAAGAAAGTGGGTATGTCCATCATAGTTCTGTTTTTACTCTTTTCCTATTGGTTTTGATTCGTTAATTTTAAATCACGTAATCTATGTTATAAGTTCTGATATTCGCATAAAACTAATCTATGGCATGTAGTAATCATGTTTCGACCATAGTAATGACATATCTAACGACCTAAGGGCACCGTATAGGGTGTTTCGTCACAGGTGTCAGAATGTTGTTTCGTTTTTCCTCTGTTTTACTTGTGTTTTGTTATACAAAATTTGATGTAGGCATAAGTTTAATATCTCGGTCTGTTACTAATTATTAATCTGGGATTCATGATAATCGTGTATGGACCATGGGGAAGGCGCCGTTGCCGCCGTTGACCGGCAGGATGGTGGTGTAATCGCTGTGTCAGAGTCGTCCTTAATCGTTTCAAGTCGCTGGTTTGTATATGTCTGTTTGTTTGTGAATTCGAATGCTTTTCTGTATATGCTTAGGACGGATGTTGAGGTTGGGGTATTGGTGGTTGTCATGGCGTTTAGGTGGTAGTAATCACGGTGGTTTTGGGTGTCGGGTTTTGAGTTTACAGTAGGATTCGTTTTGGCAGTTGTCGTGTAAGAACAGGTTGTTTGCGGTGGTGTTGGGTTTGCAACCTTGTACCGGCGTCGTGGGTGGTTGTCGGCACCCTCTGATCTCTCCCCTGGAACCACCGCGGCTCAGAGGCGAGCCTGGTGGCGCCAGTGGGGACGTCAGAGGTGGAGGCTGGTACAGAACGCGGTGTTCGTCGGGCTGTTAGAGGGCGTTTACGGTTTCAGTGGGGCTGGTTGTCACGGCTAAGTTAGTTGTGTTCTTTATATTTTTGTGTTTATCTCTTTAACTTAGCATTTCTTTTATGATCTCTAATTTTTATATTTTACAATAATTGGTTTAATGTTATTATTATTAATATTATTAAGTTTTAAACATGAACATTGTGGTCAAGATTGTTTGCTATTTATTAATAAAATTTAGTCATAATATTAGTGAGTATTATTTATGTATATGGACAATACTTGTTATTCATATTATTGTATTGTTTGTTTTACATATGTTAGTAATCCTCATAGTTATTTTATTATCATAACTTTAAAATTATGTGGTGGTATTGATTTTATTCATATTAGTGTTGATAATAGTTATGAACATGTCCTAAATTAGTAATGAGGAACTGTATGTTATATTGGATGTCTATTTTTAGCAAGCATATGTCAAGTGAGTTTATATATATATATATTAGTCCGGCAAAGCGGATGTACGAATAGAATTTAATATTAAGTAATGTTTTTAGGAACTGAATTTGAAGTGGAATATTTCTAGACGGTGATTTCTATTTGCAGACCTGCTATTTCAGGTAGGTAACACTGGTACTATGTTCGATTATTGATTTTGAACGTATGTGGTTATTGAATATCATGGATGCAAGTATGATTTATATGAGTATATTATCTGATGGTTAGTTTATTGGTATTGCCTTCATGAGCATGCATGTGCATTGGTTATTGAGTATTATTTATGAATCAGAGGTTGATCTGATATAAAGCCCAGGGTGGTTCTGCAGACCAGGCCTGCTGTCTTATCAGCTGTTAAGCTGGTGTTCGGTGACGACCGAGTATAGTCTGCCGGGAGGTTCGGTATGGCTTGGTGCAAGGGTATGGGAATGAGATTTTGATTGAGCTCGAGCATTTCATGACATTTGCATATCACATTTGTTTGCATTGTTTATTATTGTGTTTTCCTACTCAACCGCGAGGTTGACAGTGTATTTGTATTCACCTACAATGATCCGGAATGGGTAGTAGATCTTTCAGGTCAGAGACAACAGGATTAGGAGCTGGGCATGGAAGGAGAGACATGGCATGGGCCGACCTAGTTCTAGATCACTTAGTTTTCACATGTTTTAGTCGAGGTTGTTATCAGTTGTATGGTTTTGGACCTTTCTCATAAACTTGTCTTGTAACGGCTTTCAGTTAACAAATTACCTATAAAGTACTGTTTATCTTTCACTATGATTATCTACTACCCTGGGTTAACCAGGATGGTAACGGTCTTATTTACCCTGGAAGTCCTAGTTCAGGCTCCTAGGTAAATGGGGGTGTTACACTAGTGACCACAACGTTGAGATAAAATAAATCATCTGTTCCCACTTACCCGACGTAGAATGGGTCATATTATGCCTACCGACGAAGAAGGGATTCATGGGAGTCTGATTTATAAAGACTGGTCTCAATTTTTGGTTATACGGGGAAGACTCCATCTACTTATATTTATCCATTTTAAGTGAACTAATATCTAGCATAGTCGTGAATGAATGAAATAAAGTGATGGCTTTACATATGACACGTGACATATGTATGACACGTGACATCTGTATGTCACCAAAAACTAACGCGTAACCTCTACATGAGTCAGTTTTCAGGCATGTTATAGGTGGTTTGGTTTTAGGCGGAATATGATGCAAGCTATTATCGATGAAAGCATAAAAGAAATGCAATAAACGTAAATAAAAGTCCTAGTGTGGCCTATCCTACCAAAATAAACATAAAACAACTTTGGAATCCACCGTTGGACCCTAGAAGCTTGTCTTGATGTTCCATCTTGGTCTTTGCAGCGGGAGTGAGCATCCGGTCTCCGTCTTTGGTCTTCACAAAATTACTAATTTAAATTACAAAAGTAAACCTATTTACATTCTAATTTAAATACAAAAGTAATTACATGGCAAAAACCAAAACGGAGATACAAGATCTCAAAATTACAAACAAGATCGTGTTCCATCATTACGGTAACACAATCTTCTAAGGCCACACTAAGTTACAACCGTTTGCAAAATTAAATACGTTATAAAAACATTCAATAGCATTCACAAGACGATAAATAAAATGCATCAACTAAAAATATAAAATTCATTCATGACATAATACCGTTATTATGTTTAATAAATTTTACCAAACCACCTTATGTGATTAAAATTATGTGATTATACAGTTTTAGTCACATGAATCTTAATATAATTATAATCCATTATTTTAAATCGTTTTAAAATAATATGTATCTTACGAGAGTGAACCGTTTCACAAAAGTTAATATACTATTTCCGTATATAGTATATTACTGTTGGCAGAGAGAAAATAAAATAAAATTATTTTCGAAAGAAAATCTGCCAGAACAGGGTTTGCTCGAGCGAGTCACTAAAGTACTCGATCGAGTAACCTTGACAGACTGGGTTTTACTCGATCGAGTAAAACATGTACTCGATCGAACCCCTAAAATTTCAAGAAACCAAAATTTTCAGAAAAAATTAAAATACCCTGAAAACTGTTCGATCGAATTAAAGCGAGGTCGATCGAGGAACAGTGTCAGACGAGTTGCTCGATCGAGCAAAACAGGTACTCGATCGAACACAAAGATTTTCAGAAAACTTAAACTTTTCAGAAAAGAAAATATACCCTGACAACTGTTCGATCGAATAAAAACATGATCGATCGATGAACAGTGTCACTCGATCGAGTACAGCAAGTCTCGATCGAGTGACGGGTTAACGAAGCAGACTACGCACGAGTAGAAATACGCTCGTTCGTAGAATCCAAAGTACTCGATCGAGTCACAAAGTGCTCGATCGAGTGACTGGTTTCTGAAAAACTGCTCGATCGAGCCAAAAAGTGCTCGATCGAGCCAAAAAGTGCTCGATCGAGAGACGGATAGCAGAATAATGCTACGAACTGTTTAAAACCAAAAACATGTGTTTATCATTGATTTTAATCGTGTAAATCAACAATACACAACAACAAAACTTACATACTGTTAAAAATATCGATTAATTAACAATATGCAATTAAAAATCGAAAAACATGATCGATTTTTCTCAAAATTGGCACACAGCCGAGACACAAGTGCGAGATGCAAATTTTCAGTTTTAAAACTTATGAAAAACACAAATGTAAAATTTTCGTGGCCTTGGCTCTGATACCACTTGTGGGGAATGAACATGTATTCACCCTAAAATTGCAGGATTATAACGAAATATTACAATGCGATTATGGTCATAAGATAGAAAAACATGAAATAGAATTACAACCTTAGGTCCTTGCGCGAATGGCCTAAGAACAGGAATTAAAGTAAATTTCGTCCTATAACTTGCACCCAAGACTTTTCCTGAGACGATGCCGCATGTGCTAGAAATGCTCTCCAATTGCCTTGCATTATGGGGAGAGTTTTGTGAGGTTTTACAGATGTGAGATCTAGGTTTTTGGGAAAGCTGTTCTCAAAAACCCTAATTTATGTGAGAGATATAATCAATCAGTAGAATCAGTAACCTGACAAAAGGAGAGTCCCTCTCCTTTTGTAATGCTCAACTCGGCCGAATTAGGGTTAGGGTGAGAGTGGGCTTTCCCTTCCTACCTTATCCTCTTGCGTGATTCAACCCTAATGCTAAAATATAATTCACGAGATTTAATTATAAATCGTATACACGTTATCAGATATTAATGTAGTCGATACATTAATAATGGTCTGACAAAAATACAATATTGTATAATTATGTCAATTAATATAACTGCTTATATTAATTATACGAATTCAATATTTAATTAAATATAACCGTTTATATTTAATTTACGAATTATCATGTAATCCGTATTAGCTAATATTATTTAATCCGTATTAAATAATTATCTCAACATCTCATTCACTAATTTAATAGTCAATACCTCTGACTAACTGTTTAGTCATATCCGGCATAAATGTGACTGTATTTTCATACCTTCACATCTCTCAAACGTGTCCTATAGGTGTGACGTATAGGAACCAGTTGATCACCGCCATCCGTATGACAATAACGTCAAACTTATCTAGCAAGCCAACCGTTATTGATAAACGTGGATCAACTGATAAAAATACCAAAGTATGCCCTTGTGATCCTTTAAGAGATTTAATAAGTCATTGTACTAATTGTCAAGGTCAGCAGCCCCAACAATATATGTTTCTGTGGTTGTGTTAAGACATGAAATGTGTGTGTTGTTATTTATAAGATGGATAGAACTATTTATGAATGTATTGTGGTTTGATTGTTTATTATCGATTATTATGGAGAACGGGACTTGTGAGATGGGTCTTGTGATATGGGTCTTGTGATATGGGACTTGTGATATGGCCATAGGAGGTGTGGTGTGTTGGTGGTGATGTGGAGAAGTGAATGATGTGGAGATGGAGGAAATTCGTATTGTGTTATTTCATGTCTTAACTATATTACCTACTCAACCTCGTGTTGACCCTGTGTGTTTTGTATGTGTCTGTGTTGATCCAATTTGTTGGGGAGCAGATTGACAGGTTTTAGACTCATGGGAGCTGGAAGGGAGGAGAGGCTATGGACCAGACCTATCTAGCACTAGCTCATGTTACTTAGTCTTTCACATTGTCTAGACTTTTGTTTTATTTTGTGAGACAGTTGTAATACTTTGAGGCACCTTGTTTTTAACATTTAAATTACTTAATAAAGTACTGCGTTTCTTCCCTTTGTTATCTACTACCTCGGTTATCCGAGATGGTAACACCCTTGGTTATTTGGGGAAACCTAGTCCAGGTCCCTAAATAAATGGGGGTGTTACAAAGTGGTATCAGAGCGAACGATCCTCAGGCCTAACCTAATGAACCCAATAAATGTAGGAAGAGTCTAAATAAATGAACCCCGGGATAGAGCTGTTAGGAGCACACTAAAGGAAAAGTAAGTCTGGAGCCCCCTCACACTGGACCATAGGCCCTCTCAGTTTTACCCGGGTACCTGGAGCGCATACGAGCAAAAAGGGTAGAATAGGAAGAGATAAAAGTGGTGGTGAAGTATGATAAATGAGTTAATAAGAACTCTTCTAATATATGAATATCGTGGATATTAAAGTAAGGATATGTGTATGAAGGGATTACGTGCTTGTGATTACATAAAGTGTATGATAATATGGATGCATGAGTCGATCAGTATCATATTAGTAATTATCTCATGTCTAGTGATATGCGGTTATGTGATCCCCGAACCATGTTGTAGATAAGTGCTATTCAGATATGTTAGATTGCATATGAACTTTGATGCTTAGGGAATATAACCCTAATCCAAGTGAGTGCCCTACTTAAGTCGGGACTCATTTGCTTTCTTTCATGTTATAGTGATGCCTCCAAGAAGGAATAACGTAGCTAACATCACACAAGAGGAATTAGACCGATTAATAGCTGAGAATGAGGCCCTAAAGGCCAAACACATGGATTCTGCGAAGATGAGTACTATCGTTGCGAGACATAACCCGACTCAATTCACTAGGGAGGGAGAACCTCACCTACTCGGGGAATGGTGTCGGGAGTTCAGCAACTTGTTCGAGCTGATAGATTGTCCGGAGTAGCTGAGAGTAGATCAAGCTGCACATTACTTGAGGGGAATGGCTGATGATTGGTGGACTGGGAACAAGGGAGAAATTCGGGAAGCAGCTATCGAGGATGGAATCAATCACGTGGAATGGGTTGCATTTAAGAGGATCATGTTCGAAGTATTTCTACCTGAGTTTCAAAAGAGCAAGCTAAGTGAGGAATTTGAACTTTTTCGAATGACGGATGAGATGACTGTGGAGGTTTACTAAAGGAAGTTTCTTCAGTTACTGAGCCATGTGGGGGAAATGGGGATGGATGAGGCAATGCTTGCCATGAAGTTCGAGAGGGGGTTAACCATTGCTGTCAAGAAGAGACTTATCGCTGCACCACCCACTACAGTCCGTGATATCTATTTGCGGGCTGGGGCAGCCGAGAGGCTCGCTGACATGATAAGGGAGGAGAAGAAGACAAGGAGTGAAAAGAGGAAGACGGAAACCTTGAGTGAAAATTCGGGGTCGAAAAAGTAGAATTCTAATAGGTACAGTGGGTATTTTACCAATAGTGCCTCAGCAAGTGCAAGAAACCAGGGTGGAGGTAAATACAAGAGTGGGGGTTCGGGAACCAGTTCTGTGGGGATAGTGTGCTATGGTTGTGGAAAGACATGACATAAGCAAGTTGTGTGTCAATCCTCAGGAGGATACCAATCTAGGGGTTACCGTACCCCAACTTCGGGGTACAGTGGGTCCCGCATGAATGCCTCAGGGAGTGGAGGATACCGTACTCCTACGTCGGGTTATGGGGGAAATACGAGATTTGGTACTAGCAACAACTACCAGAGAAGCTATAACAACTATCAAAATTGTTCCACCATAACCAGTACAACGGGAATGGCAGCAACCAGAAGACCGGAGCCGAGGGGAACCAGCAGTCAGGAGCAACCACTACTAGCCAGAGTGGGGTGAAGACCAGTGGCAAACTCTTTGCCATGCAGAAGCGAGCTGCCAAAGATGATGCCAATGTCGTGACTGGTACTTTTCTCGTGAATCTTTTGTGTCTAGAGAGCATGCTAGGGTGTTAGGGCTTGACATCTATGATTGGGTTGAGGATTCTGTAACAATACCATCCGGGGAATCTGTGTCATGTAATAGAGTCTTTAGGAGTGTGCCCATCAAGATTGGGGAAGTGGTTTTCCACTACGATCTTATCGAATTTCCTTTGGGGGACTTTGAGGTAATTCTCGGGATGGATTGGTTGGGAAAGTATCGAGCTTTTATTGACTGTTAGCAAAAGAAGATTTCTCTCAAAAGGACCTAAGGGAGTAAGGGTGACTTATAGGGGATTCGTGGTTAAACCTAAGGTCAAATTCATATCTGTTAATACCCTTAAGTCTAGTCTGAGAAAGGGGGATAGTTTGATCTTGTGTCAAATGTGGAATTGTGAGGCGGAGACTCCGAAGGTTAGCGAGATACCTGTGGTGAGGGAGTTTGAGGGAGAGTTCCGGGATGATGTGTCAGGGTTGCCACCTAGGAGAGAGGTCGACTTTTCGATCGATCTAAAGCCAGGAGTAGGACCAATATCAAAATCACCGTACCGTATGGGACCAAATGAGATGGATGAATTAAAGAAGCAATTGGATGAATTGGCTGAAAAGGGATTCATCCGACCTAGTGTGTCACCCTGAGCAGCACCAGTGCTGTTTGTGAAGAAGAAACATGGGAGTCTAAGGCTTTGCGTTGACTACCGAGAGCTGAACAATGTGACCGTTAAGAACCGTCACCCTTTGCCTATAATTGATGATCTGTTCGACCAGTTGAGTGGAGCCGGTGTTTTCTCAAAAATTGATCTGAGATCGAGTTATCACCAATTGAGGATTAAAGATGAGGACATTCCCAAGACCGCTTTCAGAACAAGGTATTGCCACTACGAATTTATGGTTATGCCGTTCGGGTTGACTAATGCACCAGCAGTTTTTATGGATTTGATGAACCGGGTATTCAGCCCGTCCCTGGATAACTTCGTGGTTGTGTTTATCGACGACATATTAGTGTATTCCAAGAGTGAGGAAGAGCACGAAGAGCACCTGAGAGCAGTACTGAAGACTTTAGAGGAGAATGAGTTGTATGCCAAGCTAAGTAAGTGCGAGTTCTAGTTAAAGAAAGTTGTTTTCCTGGGTCATGTGATTTCCAAGGAAGGGGTGTCTGTGGACCCTAGTAAGATCGAAGCTGTGAACAGATGGCAAAGCCCGAAGAATGTGGGTGAGGTCCGAAGTTTCTTGGGATTGGCTGGGTACTACATGAGATTTGTCAAAGATTTCTCAAACCTAGCTAAGCCATTGATGTCGTTGATGAGAAAGGAGAACTGTTTCATCTGGGATGAGAGTTGTGAGAAGGCATTCCTAACCCTTAAGGAACGCCTGACAACAGCTCCTATCCTTTCCTTACCTGATGGGAGTGATAATTTCGAAGCTTATACTGACGCTTCTAAGCATGGTCTAGGGTGTGTATTAATGCAGAATGGGAGAGTGATAGCGTATGCTTCCCGTCAATTGAAGACCTATGAGGAGAATTATCCTACCCATGATTTGGAGTTGGGGGCCGTGGTCTTTGCACTGAAAATGTGGCGCCATTACCTTTACGGAGCCACATTTAAAGTGTTCTCTGACCACAAAAGCTTGAAGTACATCTATACCCAGCGAGAGTTGAATATGAGACAAAGGAGGTGGATAGAGTTGATTGGTGACTACGATATGCAGATTATCTACCATGAAGGCAAGGCTAATGTGGTGGCCGATGCCTTGAGTACGAAAACCGTTCACGCGTTGAGTAGTGCCAGATCAAGGGTTAGACTGCATAGTGAGTTGGGAGAAATGAGAATTTACATGATTCGGAAAGGGGATGCTCTTAGTGATCTGACAGTGGAGCCAGAGTTGTATGAAGAAATCAGGGAATTGCAAAAAGAATATTTGAGAATCCAGAAGTGGCGAGGAATGATCGAGGGAAGTGGTAATAAGACCGAGTCCAAATTCAGTGTCCATTCTGACGATAGCTTGAGATTCAGTGGGAGATGGTGTGTTCCGGATAATGATGAGTTGAAAAAGAAGATTTTAACTGAAGCTCATGCTACGCCATACTCCGTTCACCCAAGGGGTGATAAATTATACAAGGACCTCAAGAAGACATTTTGGTGGCCCAATATGAAGAAGGAGGTTGTCGAGTTTGTGTCGCGGTGTCTGACGTGTCAGAGGGTAAAGGGTGAGCATGAGAGACCTCAAGGAAAGATTCAATCACTGGATGTACCTGAGTGGAAATGGGAGAATATTTCTATGGATTCCGTCGTGGGGTTGCCTCGAACTCAGAAGGGCAACAACATGATCTGGGTAATTGTGGATAGGTTGACCAAGTCCGCTCACTTTATTCCAGTGAAAGATATATACCTGGAGTAAGGCTGAGTTGGCAAAGTCATATGTGCAGATGTGGTCAAGTTGCATGGCGTTCCCAAGGATATTGTTTCTGATCGTGACTCGAGATTTATCTCCAGGTTTTGGCAAGAGCTGCAGTCCGCTTTGGGCACGCAGTTAAAGATGAGTACGGCTTTTCACGCAGCTACAGATGGTCAGACAGAAAGAACCATTCAGACTTTGGAGGACATGCTGAGAGCTTGTGTGCTTGAATTTGGGGGATCATGGGAAGTGCGATTGGGATTGATAGAGTTCTCGTATAATAACAGTTACCTCGCTACCAGGCCCCTTTTGAGGCATTATATGGGAGGAAGTGCCGGAGTCCTGTGTGTTGGGATGATCGAGCTGATGCTGTGGTTCTAGGTCCGGAGATGATTCAAGAGATGGTTGAGCAAGTCCAAATAATCAGATAGAAAATGAGAGCTGCCCAGGATAGACAGAAGAGTTAAGCAGATCTCAAAAGGAGTGACATTTCATTTGAGGCAAGAGAGATGGTACTATTGAAGTTATCTCCAATGAAGGGTGTGATGAGGTTCGAAAAGCGTGGCAAGCTGAGTCAGAAGTTTATTGGACCATTTGAGATTTTGGATAGAGTTGGGGAGGTAGCATACCGATTTGCTTTACCTCCAGCCCTATCTAAGGTCCATAATGTGTTCCATGTTTCTCAGCTAAGAAAGTATGTGAGCTATCCCTCGCATGTGTTGAGCCATGAGATAATTGAGGTAGATGAGCAACTTGCTTATGTTGAGATCCCAAAGGAGATTCTGGATAGAAAGATTCGGAAGACTCGGAATGGAGAGACGGCGTTAGTGAAGGTCTTGTGGACCAATCACAATATGGAGGAAGCTACTTGGGAGGCTGAAGCGTCCATGAGAGAGCGCTACCCGCAACTGTTTGATTGAGGTAAGTTACGAGGACGTAACGCTTTTTTTTAGTGGGGTAGAATGTAATACTCCATGATTTAACATCAACTGGGTCATGTCGTGTGAGAATATTTGA
Source organism: Silene conica (assembly GCA_029255685.2). Lineage (NCBI taxonomy): Eukaryota > Viridiplantae > Streptophyta > Magnoliopsida > Caryophyllales > Caryophyllaceae > Silene > Silene conica. The sequence continues at coordinate 26,273,766 of CM055311.2, read as the reverse complement.
CGATATTTATTCGGGGAGACGTCCTTGAGTAGGTGAACTTCGGGACGAAGTTCATTTTAAGGGGGGAAGACTGTAATAACCCGTGTTATTATATATATATATACATAATTTTACGGGTTGACGATATTTAATCGTATTTGTTCGTTAAGTGAACTAGTGTACATTCGTCTAATTGTTTGCATACGAGACCTTGTGGGATTCGAATTGGGGTTCTAAACCATCAAGTATAGTATAATGTTGCTAGTGAGGCTCGAACCTGTGATCTGCGGCATCAAGCTTGGGCCTCGTTATGCGTGAGAACAAAACAGCCCATAGGGTTTATAATAATACAATCAGAATATGAGGCCATGCCGTCATATTTAAGTGGCTCGTTTCAACCCTATCCTTACCCTAATTCAAAACGCTTTACACAAACACCCAGCCGTCACCTCAGAGAAGAGAAATGAGTCGCTCACGGTGGTTGTAGACTAGACCAAGGTGGTTCGTTTTGGCCGTAAGTTTGGTATGATAATCACAACGTTGTTACTTTCCTGTTTATGTAATAGTTTTCATCGCATGTTTAGAGAGTTTTAACACGTATAATCTCTGTTGTTTTTACGTAATTTTGTACTAAGTCGTGCAAAGAACGTATGTAGGCTGTAAAAAGGGTGTCGTTGGCTGTCTAAGACCATCGTGGAGGGTGGCCAACACGGTGTCAGGAGGTTGTCGTATTAATACGTTTTATATGAGTTTTGTTATGCACGACTTTTTAGATGGGTTCGGGTGTTTAATTATTATGGGTCTTTCCGTTATAAGTCAGGTGGTAGTTGAGTGATGCGGGTGGTGGTACGCATGGTGGTTAGCTATGGTGATATAGGGGGATTCAAAAAGGTTGTCAGGGGAGGGGTCTGTTGCTGGTTGGTTTGTCGTGAGTGTTTTGGGGGGGTACCACTGTTAACTAGGGGGAGGTCGACACAGTGGTACCACCGTTACTTATGAGTCTGATGTCAGGGATGTTAGTGGTGGTGGTCTTGGGTTGTATCGCTATTGTGGATGGTGGCTGTAAGGGGTGGTTTCAGGCGTTTATGTGGAGGTTCCATGAGGAACCAGGTGTTTTTGGGACCCTGGTTCATCTCGCCGGAGGGAGTCGACGGGGCTGGTAGGTGTCGGTGGTGGAGTAGGAAGTGTGGGGGTTGTGTGGGGTGGTTGTCGGCAAGGGGCAAGGTGGTCGTGCGGTTGTGAGGGGGTGTTTTGTGTCGCGGGCTGTAGCGTGGGAAAGGAGGCTGTTTCGTTTATTATTATTATCATGATTATTATTATTATTATTATTATCATTATTGTTATTAATTATTATTATTATTATTATTTATTTTGGCTTAGTATTTAATATGATTATTAAAGTATATTTTGAACTATTTTAGAAAGTTACTTGTTTTTAGGAAGTTACCATTTTTGGCAGTTACTATTTTGGATAGGGTCTATTTTAGGAAACTTGCCCTTTTGGGAAGTTACTATAAATAGAATACACAGTTATGTTACGGGATTTAGGGAGTCTTATTAATTATACGCATTATGTGTTTAGGTAACGTTTTCCGTGTGGAACACTTTTAGCAGCTGCGCAGGTGACAAGTTCATCCGACTGTTGAGGTAGGGGATATATGTTTATGTGGTTGTGTTAAGACATGAAGTGTGTGTGTTGTTATTTATAAGATGGATATAACTATTTATGAATGTATTGTGGTTTGATTGTTTATTATCGATTATTATGGAGAACGGGACTTGTGAGATGGGTCTTGTGATATGGGTCTTGTGATATGGCCATGGGAGGTGTGGTGTGTTGGTGGTGATGTGGAGAAATTAATGATGTGGAGATGGAGGAAATTCGTTGTGTTATTTCATGTCTTAACTATATTACCTACTCAACCTCGTGTTGACCCTGTGTGTTTTGTATGTGTTTGTGTTGATCCAATTTAGTCTATATTCTTGACTGTTTAATTCTTGCAATTGAGGTTTTATTGAATCGTTTTTGATATAATCCTTGGCAGTATTAATATGATTAATACTTTTATAAGTAATTTAAAAAATTATTTCCTACAAAATAATCACACACCGTGGAGGACATTTACTCCAACAATCTCCCACTTGTCCTACAAGTGTGTGTGCGATTACGATTCTCATATCCATAAATTTCTCCCACTCAATGGAAGACAAATTGCAAAGTCCCACCTTACAAGGTCGTATCTCTCAAGTAATCATATCAAGAGCGGTTTCCTCGACTAGAGAGTAACATAACTGATATACGAATCATGTTCGAGCATGGCCATGCATTTAAGTTACTACTCCTCGACTGGCCCTGAGAATATACATATAAAACCTGATAAAGGCTGGATATTGTCCTTGACTTATAACCTGCCGATGGAAGCACAACATGAAATGGCCCAGTAAAAGTCCGATTGGCCTCCTTTTATGGTGCGACCTAGGACAGAAACCTAAACCACCCAAAAACTGTCTATATCGCAGCGAATAAGCAATGGTCAAAAGAACCGACTTTAGGAATCACAATAGATGTCCTATCCACGACCAGACACCTAATGTATCTTAACATTTAGGACTCTATGTAGTCGTCACCGTGTCCCATGCGGTATCAGATACCCATATTTGTTATTTATTAGTCAAACGTTTGACTTATGGCATATTGAACCATCCATCCTTTAACTAACAAAATAATCACCTGAGTTATCAGCTCATTGTGGTGTTTACGGACAAAACATACATATAAAGTAAACAGTTCACTTTGTGGTGTTCAAAATTGTCATACAATCCACATGAAATACAATATAATGAAATTCAATGTTTTTATTAAGTAGTAATTCAAATGATCAAATATTAATCAAATAATATCTAATACAACACTGGAACACGTTTTATCCTCATGGATGTGATGTGCCCTTCATGTTTACTATGCAGTAGTGCCTTAGTGAGCGGATCTGCAATGTTGTTATCCGTTCCAATCTTGCACAACACTATCTCCTTTAGCTCCATGTAATCTCTTATTAGATGAGCTTTTCTGAGTACATGTCTAGATTTGTTACTAGACTTGGGCTCTTTAGCCTAGAAGATAGTACCACTATTATCGCAATAAAGGGTGATTGGATTTTTCACACTAGGTATTACTTTTAGTCCTTGTAAGAAATAACGCATCCAAATAGCTTCCTTTGTAGCTTCGGAAGCTGCCATGTATTCAGACTCTGTTGTAGAATCTGCTGTAACGCTTTGCTTTGAACTCTTCCAGCCGACTGCACCATTAGGAGTAAAGACAAATCCCGACTGAGATTTGGAATCATCGCGATCGGTTTGGAAACTAGCAGCATCTGTGTAACCTTTAGCACATAGCTCTGTGTCTCCACCATATACCAGAGCCCAATCCTTAGTCCTTCGTAAGTACTTAAAGATGTTCTTGACGGCCATCAAGTGACTCTCACCTGGATCCGTGATGTAACGGCTGACCATACTCAATGCATATGCCACGTCGGGACGTGTGCACATCATGGCATACATGATCGATCCTACTGCCGAAGCATAAGGAATCTGACTGATGCGTTCAGTTTCTTCCGGCGTTGTAGGTGATTGAGTCTTACTCAGATGCACCCCATGAACAACAGGAAGGTAACCCCTTTTGGAGTTTGTCATACAGAATCTGTCAAGAATTTTATCTATATAATCTTCTTGACTCAATGCTAACATCCTTTTCGATCTATCTCTATAGATACGGATGCCTAGAATCCTTTGTGCCTCACACAAATCTTTCATTTTGAAATGGTTCTTTAACCATGTCTTAACCGACGAGAGCATGGGAATGTCGTTTCCAATCAGTAGAATGTCATCTACATACAATACTAGGAACACGATTTTGCTCCCACTTGACTTGATATACAGACATGGTTCCTCGACACTTCGAATGAATCCGTTCTGTTTTATCTCGTCATCAAAATGATGATTCCAACTCCGTGATGCTTGCTTAAGTCCATAGATGGAACGCTTAAGCTTGCACACTTTCTTAGGATTTTTAGGATCCATTAAACACTCAGGCTGTATCATATACAGTTCTTTTTCCAAAATCTCGTTTAGGAAGGCGGTTTTCACATCCATTTGCCAAATCTCATAATCATGAAATGCGGCTATCGCTAAGATAATCTGAATAGATCTAAGCATTACAACTGGAGCAAAAATCTCATCATAGTGCAACCCTTGTACTTGAGTGAAACCTTTTGCTACCAATCGTGCATTATAAACATCTGGTTGTCCATCTAATGCACGCTTTATCTTATAAAGCCATTTGCACTGAAGGGGTCTCACCTTCTTAGGCATATCAACCAAATCCCATACTTGGTTCTCGTGCATGGAATCTATTTCGGATTGCATGGCTTCGAGCAACAGCATAGAGTCAGAACAGGTCGTGGCTCCTTTGTAGGTAGCTGGTTCGTTACGCTCAAGGAGTAAAATGTTTTCTACACCACCCTCCTCAACCATACCAATGTATCGGTCTGGGGGTGAGAAACTCGAACCGACCTCCTAGGTTCCTCCAGAATGGATACCATAGCAGATGTGGAAGGAACACTTTCTTCCATCACACTGTTGGTTTCTGGTTCTTGAACCTCTGACAGATCAAAAGTCCTACTACTTTGTTTGTTCGAGAAAAACTCCTTTTCTAAAAACTTTGCACTGGCCGCAACAAAAACTCTTTATTCGGTAGGTGAATAAAAGTAGTGGGCCTAGCTTGTCTTCGTGTCTCCACTTGACATAAGCTTCACAGCCCCAAATCTGAATAAAAGACAAGTCAGGAACTTTTCCTTTCCACATCTCCTATGGAGTCTTGTCCGCTGCTTTAGTCGGACTTCGGTTAAGTATTAGAGCAGCCGATTGAAGAGCGAATCCCCATAATGAATCAGGCACAACCGTGTGACTCATCATGGATCGAACCATATCTAATAAAGTTCGGTTTCTCCGTTCGGATACACCATTTAATTGTGGTGTTCCAGGTGGAGTCAATTGTGATACAATACCACGGTCTTGTAGGTGTTGATCAAACTCAGTCGAAAGATATTCGCCACCACGATCAGATCGAAGTGCTTTAATCTTCCTATACAATTGGTTCTCAACCTTGTTTTGGAATTCCTTGAACTTGTCGAAGGATTCACTTTTATGTTTCATTAAGTAGACATACCCGTATCTACTAAAATCATCCGTAAAAGTGATAAAATATCTATAGCCGTCTCTTGCTGTGATTGTTATAGGACCACACACATCTGTATGTATGAGTTCTAAAAGATCACTAGCTCGTATCCCAATACCTTTAAAGGAAATACGAGTCATCTTTCCGATGAGACATGATTCACACGTACCTATTGAATCGTAATGAAATGGTGGGATTGTCCCATTCTTAATGAGTTTCTCAACGCGTTTTTCATTTATGTGTCCCATGCGACAGTGCCATAAATATGTTTGTTCTTTATCACCTGTTTTAACCCTTTAATTATTCACATGATAAACTCGGTGGTTTAGTCTAAAACATATATTCCGTTTATGGCAAATCCATAAATCATATCGTTTAATGAAAAAGTATAACAGTTGTGCTTAATATTAAAACAAAATACTTGTGTATCCAAAACAGAAATAGAAACAATGTTTTTCGACAAACTAGGAACTAAATAACAATTATTCAAAAATAACTCAAAACCACTAGGTAGTTTGAGTACATAAGTTCCTATGGAGACAGATGCAACCTTAGCTCCATTTCCAACGCGAAGGTCTACGTCCCCCTTCTTAAGTTTGCGGACGTGCCTTATACCCTACAAGTGATTACACAAGTGAGAACCACAACCAGTATCAAATACCCATGTTGCTAAACTTGCATGGTTTATTTCAATCATATGAATAAATGAAGATATACCTGTAGCTGTCACAAGTCCAGCCTTGATATCATCGAGGTACTTAGGGCAGTTCCACTTCCAATGCCCGGTCTAGTGGCAATGGTGGCACTCTCCCTCTTTGCCTTTGCCCTTAGCTTTTCCCTTTGAGTTACTGGTCTCACCAGGTCCACTCTTGGGCTTAGGCTGCTGCTTCTTCTTGAATTGTGGCTTCTTAACATTTAAGGGATCATTTGCCTTTCCTTTCCCTCCAGTTAGATTGTATGACGAGGACGTCCTTCTTAGCACTCCCACTCAAATTGAGATCCTTCTCAGCTTGCACGAGCTGAGAGTGGATTTCATGAAGACTTTTCTTCATGTTGTTCATGTTGTAGTTCACCCTGAATTGGGTGAACCCATCATAAAGAGAGTGCAAGATACAGTCTACAATGATTGACTCCTCAATCTTGCAACCAAGAGACTCCAAAACTTCCACATTCTCAATCATCTTGAGGATCTATGGGCTAACAGCTTGGCCCTTTTGTCAGTTTAGTATCAAAGAAGCGAACTGCTGCGTCATACCTCATAATTCGCGGAGCGTGCGAGAACTCATTGGTAAGGGTGGTGAAAGTCTTATTTGCACCTTGGGAAATGAAGCGGCGCTGCAAATTGCTTTCCAATGCATATATAAGCGCGTTCTTAATCGCACTTGCTTCACGAACGAACTCATCATATGCAGTTCGTTAGGCTCCAGTCCTGGCAGTTGGTTCAGCCGGAATCGGCTTAACCAAATACTTCAGCTTATCATCAGCAATGGCAGCATTCCGTAATGCTGCCTCCCAGTCGGTAAAGTTACTCGCATCATTCTTAAGGCGGGAGTTCTGATTATAGGAGACGTGGTCCATGAAGGAGCGTAACCACGACTCCCTTGTGAGGGTGGCACTAGGGCCTGGAGTTGCATTTGGATTAGACATCTTAAAAACAGATTTGAAATGATCTACAAATGAGAAAATGAATGAACATGAGTAATCATAGAATTAAAAATCTTTTAAGCAAAGAAAAATAAAATAATATAATTGATCTCACTCAAAGAATTATATAATGTATTCCAAGACCCAAATCCAGATTTGGTGAGTTAACCTTTTAACTGGTTCTACACTAGAACTCTTAGTTGACAAATTTCTTAAATTTATCTTTTAGTCCACAATGACTTCAAGAACTTGATTGAATCATCGTGTTGAGTTCAACTAGGTCACAACACACTACTTACCCGAGGTAGAAGGGGTCTATATGGAGATAACATTGGGTCCTATATGCCCACCGACGAACAAGGGATTCATAGTGTTTTGACTTAGAAAGGCTAATTTCTCAATTTTACGTGGAGTGAGATCCCATCATCATTTTAAACTCATTTAAGTGAACTAATTTGAGGTGAGTAGGCATGAGTGATGGCAAATGTAAAACATCATATGTCAAAATGCAAAATAATCTACATGAGTCATTTTACATGCATATAGGTGCTTTGGTTTAGGCGGAATATAATGACATACAATATGCAGGCAATGAAGAGAATAAAACATAAAATCCTAGTGTGGCCTATCCTATGAAAAACAGTAAATACAACTTGGGAATCCAATCACATGGACCCGAGAAGCTTCATGGGATCACTGTTCTTCATCTTGTGATGTAAAATGGACTCACCAAAAGTTGGAAATGAATGCTTCAATCTCCTCTTCTTCTTCTTTATTCTAAGCTATTACAATGCAAATCCTATTTACATTTAATCTAAAATAAAGAATAAATAAATTACAATGGGGAGATGCGAGATCTCATAAATAACATCACCTGATTACTTTCCACCATTAACGAAAAGTAATCCAAAAACTAAGGCCACACTAGATTACATCATTAAATATTACAACAATTGCCAAAATAAATAAAACCTTCATTGTAAAGCAATATCATTAACAACAAAATAAAAACATTCATAATGCAATATTATCCAAACCACCATTAATCTAAAATTGAGAGAATTACATGGCATACATGTAAGTCATAATCCAATTAAAATTCTAAACAATTTTAGAATCTAGTGAGTATCATCAAATTAGATATATTAAACATTTTAAAATAAATAAATGATTAAATAACCGAAAATTATCAAATAACTCTCGTTTAATATTTTTTTCTTGGTCCCTCACGACATAGGGGCTATTTTAATTTTTTTTTTTTTAAAAGAAAAAATCGATTTGTCATAATTGTAAATCATCATTTATAAATTAGTCAATACAAATATTATCCTACAAAATAAGTAAAAACTAAAACAAATCAATAAACCCTAAAATCATATTTCGTGGTTTTAACACCCTTATTATTATCTTTATACATTTGTTCTAATTATAAATCTATATTTATAATTTAGTTAATATAAACATTATCATATAATATTAATAATAACAAAAACAACAAATCACAAATAAGGGCCAAAAAAAATTAAAACTCACGGTTAAAGGGAAAAAAAACTCACGGTTTTTTTTTCTTTTTTTTTTTTTAAAAATGCTACAGTTTTTTTTGTATTTATTCAATTACATATATTATCAAATAATAACATGTAAGTCGACATCTTCATAAGAAATTATACTATTTCCTTAAATAGTATAATCAAGGTAGAAATAGATTTTGACAAATTTACTAATTTGTGAATTTTCCTAAAATTACTCATAGTAGCACAAAAATGATCTCATAATTTGTGTATTATAGTTCTAATTATATTAGATATGAAAAATTATCAATATTGTCATTAAGATTAATCTTTAAAATCACATGATCAATATTCATTCATCTTAACAATTTAAAATAAACAAAATTAATCTAAAACTAATTTTGTCGATTGTTTTTTTTTTCTTTTAATAATCATTGATCTACATCAATATTATGTATATCATCACATGACAATTATTTTAACAATTAAAATAACAAAACCAAAAATTAAAAGAAAAAAAATTACCAAAAAAAAACGAGAAAACGGAAGAAATAAAAAAATTGAACCGTGAAGAAAAATTGCCGTGAAGAAAAATTGTCGTGAAGAAGAGAACAAGAAAAAAAATTGTCAATTTAATTCTCAATTATTATCAAAACGATTTTTGAATCCGGCTCTGATACCACTTGTAGGAATATTTCATAAATTTCCATTAAAGTATTAATCTAATTACTACTGCCAAAGATTATATCAAAAAACGTTTGATACAAAAACTATAAATTGAATTAAAAAGACATGAATATAGAAATAACCTTTAGATCTATGAAGAATCGGCCTAAGAACAACCTAGTAAACCCAAATTTCAATGTACAAATTCTCCTTAGATTGCACCCAAGATGACCGAGAAAATTGCCCTTCAGGTTACCACCTTAATTACTACTCCCTCCGAGTCGGAGTAATGGTTCTTACTTCCTTTTTGGTGCGAGTTTAGTGATGGTTCCTCTTTCCATTTTTAGTAACTTTTTTTGTGGTCCAAAATCAATTCAGTGTGGGGTAGGGTGTTTTGTGTGGTTTAAAATCGTTTCCTTATTTTTTGTGCATAAAGGTAAAGGAACCAATACTATGACTCGGAGGGAGTATTAATTTTGGAGGCTTTTGTTTTTAGGGTTTTTAGATGATGAACCAGTAGTCAAAATAAGAGATAATTGTTCTCTTATATTTATGATTCACACGGTCCAATACCATTACCCACCGTGTGATTCACACGGCCCAATACTACTACCCACTGACACGGTTGTCGCAACCCTATCAAAAATAAACCAACTGGTTCCAGCTAAATGTAGTAGAGGCAGTCGGGTATCGTATCCACAGGGAGAAGAGAATCCTATAAGCTAAGTAAGTCTGCAAAGTAACCAAAATGGGGGTTTGTTTGTTTGGTTTTTCTAAACTAATAAGAAGATTAAAAAAGAGTAAAAAACGAGAGAAAAATATAGGTCTAGCAAGAAAATGGAAGTATGTCAGGAATCGGGTCACCACGGTAGTTCATGTCATGCGAAAATATTAGGTCAGTCAATTCTTTAATAAGGTGGGTAGTGATTATCTCCTTTCGGTCTCAAATCGCCCTAGAGTCCCCAACCAATCTTTCTGATGCCCGTCGTTGAGGGTACCAAAGATAAAATTTATAATTCCTAACCTCAATAATAGATAGTGAAAGTCAGGGTCGAACCACAAGGAGGTGGGGAATGTTTATTGTCTTAATGTTAATGTTTAAGGGTAACAAATTTGGGGGTTGATTGGTTGATTACTATATCTAAGGCAAAGATTAAAATAAAACAAGAAATAAAGATGAGAATAAAATATAATAAAAAGGGATGCTAGGATGTTTGGGTAATAAATAGCTAAGGTAAAATAAATCCTAAGGTCAACATGTATTGCAGTCGCGTAAGGGGGCGTAACATATCTTTTTAAGTCTATGCTACCTAATAGCTCCTTTCGGCCTATGCTATTAGTTCCTAGGTCTCACAATTATTGGGTGTCAACAATAAGGGTGATTCCTAAATCTCAGGTCACATACCTTTCAGCCTTGAGTAACCTATCCGTCTTAAGGTGTAAACCAATGCCCTTCCCATATCTTTCAATCTTGGGTAGGTCATTACTAACATCCTACAAGTCTCCTTATGGTCTCATTGCAGGATATTATAATTGACAAGAAAAGACGAAATAAGAAAACATACGCGAGTGGTCAACCGACCAGCTACTCCAGTCGGCCGACCACGGCCTCGGTCGACCGACCAGCTATTCCAGTCGGCCGACCGTGGTCCTGCTACAAGTCGGTCTTTCGAATTTTATTTACCTACGCATATTCATCCCCTACATCCTAACATATGAAATTTAGCTACTCATAATACTTAAGATGATTATAAAATTTGGAATAAACATGGTAAACATGGTAAACAATCTAAACATGCGAGATTCAATAAAGCTTGAGATTCCGACTAAAACAATTGTAATAAAAATAAGAACTATGATAAAAAGCTAGATTAAAAGAGTAATTACCACAATTGGAATTAGGGCATAAAGGAACAAACTTTATTGAATGCTTGGGAACTATTGAAAGATTACAAAACTAAAAGATGGTAAAAGATAGATACTAATCGATACTCCTTGATAAAACTTGATAATAAACCCTAGCTACAAGATTAGCTTATATAGGGTAAGAGATTAGAGTTTCCTAAAAGCTCTAATTCTACTTTATTTCCGAAAAGATTCGCATGGGCTTCCGCTGTGGTCGGTCGACCTACTATGTGGGTCGGTCGACCGCTTCTTGCTAGGCTTCTTTTATTTTTGGCCTTCCTTGAGATTTTGGGCTTTATTAGAGTTCAGGCCTGGTCGGCCGACCCGTTTAGCTAGTCGGTCGACCGCCTCCGTATGGAAATCTTCGGATTTCTTCTTGTTTTGACTTCGGGCTCTTGACTTTGACTCCAGTTGACTTTCCATTTATTCCTTAATTATGCAAAAGACTTGAGGATACGGATTTGGTGCTAAATCGCCCCTTTTTCCGCATAAATCTGCAAAAGTGCACAAAAAATACGAAAGTACACGATTTGTGGGAAATAAAGGCTAAAACATAGTAAATGAGCGACCAAATACGTGTAAAAATAGATGAAAAACATCATAAAATAGACACGTATCAAATTCCCCAAACCAAACCCTTGCTTGCCCTCAAGCAAGAAATAGACTCGATCTTAACTAATGGAACGATTTCAATCTCAGAGCGAAATTTACATGTAAGCCTATACCAATGCTAAGTACAAAATGAGATAGTATTCAAACCATGCAAACGAGTTACGGTGTTGTCAAACTTGCAAACATAAAGACTATAGAGACTTTATACCATGGACTCTCGAGGTACGCTCGAGACACTCATGAAGCAAAGGGTGAGTATATGTAAAAGATAGAAAGAAGTAATTTTGTTGAGACACTCACCTAACTTCGACCCATGAAAACATGCCTGCAATCTAACATGAACAAGAATTCTACAACTTTGTATAACAATCTCATTAAGTGACCCAGATACATGCAATTGAGGTAATGAAAGATATGGGAGGTAAAAGGTAAAAGTGGATAAGATGTTTTTGGATATGTGGGGTTAGTAGCCAAGCTAGTAAAACCGATTCCCAACAACATATTTCACAACTTTTGATATTAAGAAAGTGCTCTGTTTGTGGCACAACTCTCACATTAAATATAAGAAAGGACTCCCCAATATTTTTGAATGAAGCACGGGAGTGATAACATATAAAAGAAAGGGATTTTGGAACGATTTTTGATACTGATTCTGCCAGGTGGTCGGCCGACCTATTAAGGCGGTCGGTCGACTGGCTCTGTACGTTTTTGACTTTTTTCGTTTTTTTCTTTTCTTTCTTTCTTTTTTCTGAATTTTTCTGTTCTTTTTCTTTTCTTTCTTTTCTCTTTTTGCTCATGATAGCATATAAACCAAGATGCCTCAAAAAAATAAACCAAAGACCACAGATACTAGCTTGGAAAGGTAGGCTAAGTATGGGATGTAGTTTTGGGGGAATAAAAAGGCAATTTGGCTATGTGAAGCTTATGGGTAAATATGAGAAAAGGGATCCCAAATGTACGTACCAAGACTCACAAAACGAGAAAGTAAAACAAGTATATAGCAATTCAAGTTCATGTTTATGCATATTGATGTAACATGTTCCAAGGGGAGTACTACTCACATCCTAGACAACTGGTTTAAGAATGAAACCAGGAAATAAGCTCTAAACCTTAGAATGTATAGTAGGTTGCCAAGGTATAAGTCAAGTCTCAAGATATGCAAGTTGACAAAAACTCGTAGATATGCGAAAGACTCTCATACTAAAACAAGTTGACAAGGCAAGGTAAAGGCATAAACATGTAAGATAGCTAAATCATCCTTGAAATACTTTCGTTCCGACTCGACCTATATGCTAAAATAAACGTGCATTTTTTTGGAATTTTTTTGAATTTTTTCATTTTTTTGTATTTTTCTTGTATATGCAAGGAAAATAAAGAAAAGAACAATGCAATACGGAAATGCAATAAACGTGTGACAGAATGCAATGTATGTGACACGAAACCATTCCCCAAACCAACCCGCACAATGTCCCCATTGTGCATTAGCCTAAGTAAAGGTTTCGGAAAATTAAAAGACAAATGTAAGTACAATAAAAACTAAAGAAAAACTGGAAAGAACTCACTGGGTTAAAAGATGTATGAGAAAAACCTCCCCAAACCAGCGTAATGCTGGGAGGTTTTGGTGGCCAGCAGTGCCACTCAAGTAACCAAGTCAATTTCACGATTTCCAAGGAAGAGAAACGAAAGACCGCAGCGGACAGCAGGTCGACCGACTGATGTTTCTGGTCGGTCGACCTCTTGTAAATCACAGAAGAATTAGCGATATAGCGACTCTGGTCGACCGACTGATGTTTCTGGTCGGTCGACCCTCTGCGTCCTGGAGGTCTTCGTTTCTTCGTAAATCCTGAAAAAGCAAGAAAATATGTGCGCCCAACAATGCGCGAGATGCCCGGAATGATTCTTAAAGTTTTAACTACTCAAACAAACATAAAGGAAAGGATCTAAAACTACGAGCAAACAAAATTAAAAAGTCTCACACAACAAAAAATAAATTGTCTTAAAACTGCAACTTAAAACAAATATCCGCTAAAGATGCGGAAAATATCCGACCACGGCTTTTGACGGCACGCCGTAGTCTCCACGGTTTTTGCTTTAGTAGCAAAACACATCTTCTTCTCGCCGTCGCAAAGCATATGCGACGGTCTCTCCTCTTGAGCTTGCCTCCTCTTCTTCTTTTCCTCTCGATCCACGACGTCTGGATCCTCATCCTCTTCATAGCTTAGGCATCCCATTCCTCCTCTCTGGATGATGACTTCTTTCACTTTGGGTTTCCCCAAACCAATTCCTGCAATAGTAATAATAGAAGTGTCCTCCCTACTGCTCCCAATCTGGGGCGGAGGTGTAAAAACAGATACAGGAACAGGTAATAAAGTGGGAGAAGTAGTGATGACCTCATACTTCTTCTCAGAAGTGATAGCATTACATGTGATGGGGATCATAGCATCCTTCTTCCTATAAGATAGGCCATAGATAATAGAATGCTTGCCTACTTTGAATGTTAGAGTTCCAGTGCCTACATCTATAATGGCACCTGCAGTGTGAAGGAAAGGTCTTCCTAGAATTATAGGTATATGGGCATCCTCTGGGATGTCCAAAACTACAAAGTCAACTGGGAAGAAAAACCTGTCGATACGCACAGGGATGTTTTCCAACACTCCTATAGGCTCCATAGATGTGCGATCTGCCATCTGGACTGTCATACTGGTCACTGCAAATTCGGTCATTCCTAGTTTTAAGGCAACGCTTAGGGGCATGACACTTATACTGGCACCTAAGTCGCACAAAGCCTTCTTAACTGGGAAGGTTCCTATATTACAGGGGACAGAAAAACTACCAGGGTCCTCTAGTTTATGAGGGGCAATGACATGTGTTAAAAAACTGGATGACTCTTCAGTGAGGGCCACCGACTCAACCTTTTCTAGAGACCTCTTTCTCGACAAAAGCTGTCTCATAAATTTAAGATAGGAAGGAACTTGTTGAACTAATTCTAAAAACGGGACTTGAACATTTAACGAACGAATCACATCCTTAAATTTGTCAAAAGATACCTGATCCTTTGAAGGCACGAGTCTTTCTGGGAAAGGAGCAGCTGAGGACTCAGTATTTGCAGCCCTTTTTAGAAACCTGGGGGTCTTGTCACCCCGGAAAAGAAAATCCCGTAAGTTATTCGGCAAATCTGGACGAAAGGGGACTTCGGGTTCTGCTTCAGTGGTCGGTCGACCAGAATCTTCGGTCGGTCGACCAGTCTCCTGTTCTGGCAAAATTTCCGGATCCTGATCTGCGGTCGGTCGACCAGAAGCTTCGGTCGGTCGACCGCCTTCACTGCTACTCGCCTGTTTTTTCTTCTCAGCCCCCACTTTGGCTCCACTTCTTAAGGTTACGACGTTTAGAGTCTCCTTTTTCTGGTCCGGTTTGGTCGGAAGCTGACCCGGAGCCCTAGTATCATTCTTGCTCGCAATTTGAGCAATCTGGGACTCTAACATCTTCATTCCTGCCTCTCTAGCCTGTGACTCCTTCTGAACCAACCCAATAAGATTTTGGATAAGAGCATCTGTGTTGGGTGGTGGATTAGAAGGTGGTTGAGGATTGAAAGGTGGTATTTGGAAATTTTGTTTATGTGGGGGTACATAGGTGGAATTTTAATGAGGTTGCATGTGTTGTGGGTTTTGAACATTCTGGCTTGTCCACCTTAAGTTGGGATGGACATTATTATTATTCGGGTCATAGAAATTGTTCCCACGGTAATGCTGAAAAGCGGCACATGTTTCATTAGATGAAGTACAGAATTTCGACACATGCCCTTCTCCACCGCACCTCTCACAAGCAAAGGGTCCGTCCTGAACTGCGTTCACTTGGTATATTCCTCCCTTGCTTCCACTCCCTAAATCGAGTTTTCCTGCAGCCTCAAATTTTTCCAACTTGGCTGTCAAGGCCTCAATTGCTGACAGGTTGTACTCAGGTTTCCTCTGATTTCCTCTGGAAGTACCATGCTCAGCACGGTGTACAGCAACATCT